>OY756236.1:12781500-13999500 GCA_963576875.1 Acrobasis repandana
AGCCTGTGGTTCGATATATTACGCATGTCAATTGTCAATTCGTATTTTGATATACATTCATGGGGAAAAGTTGTTCAAAATTTCAGACTGAATCACCCATCAAAATAATTGTAAAACCCTAATTAAACAGCAGCTTTTATTACAAAAACAGTTAATATGATTCCGCGACCCGAGAAAGTTCCAATCCGATTTTCACCCCAATCGCCAATTAAAAAATATAGGTAATAAATCAAATCAAATTATTTTTTTCATTGACTTAATTTTCAATAAAATTAAAAAAAAAAAATGTGCGATGCCGTATCTGGGATAGCATTACATCTTTGCTTGAATGTCAACAAAATGTCAAAACTGTACCATAGTGTAGCAAAAGTATGACATAATTTGGCAGTTTGTACATAGTTTTTTATTGAAACATTTTAGACTGTAATGCAATTTTACGTAATTCGAAAATGGATTTTTTTGAAAAATTCGACACGGCCTCCTTCCTGAACGCCCGGCGGGCAACTAAATTTGTATGGAAGTAACATGGCCGCCATTTCAGAGAATTCTGTCAAAAACGTTGCAAAACATCCAATTTTTAAAATTGATTTTTTTATTATTGCGTGATTGCATTGTAAGCAAATATAAAGAATAATGTTTCAAAATAGCCTTTATTTTTATAAAATATATGCAATCCCTTGTTAGAATATTTCTTTACGCTGAAAAACAAGCCAGTTTGTAGCAAGATTTTCTAAAATATTTCTTTCAGGTTTCTCTACAATTATCTTACTTTTTCTGAATGAAAATTAAAAAAATACGGTTTTCGTCTACTGGCTAGTCTATTCACCTATAACTAGGTATGTAATTTTCTTAGTGGTCTTTTCTACTTAAGCCATAACTATTGCCCGCGCAAAGTGCGTTTTGCATGTTTTTGGGTAAATTCAATGCTTGTTTTTAGGAAATCTACAAAATATTTTAAAAAATCCTTTTTTTCGTCTACTGTCCCAACTCTTCCTCTATCTATGTGTATACATTATTTGACTTAAATCAAACGCTTTCTGTACAAACTTGTTGCCCGCGCAAACCCATTTTACATGGTGCCGACCCTTAAGGCTCTGACTAACTTATTATTTTGGCTTATTAAGGTTGTTCCAATACGGTTTGGTGTTAAATTTTTTGCTCGGAATCAGCTGATCGGTGAACTTATTTGTAAAATACAATTATTTTCTTTCGTGTTTCGCTGTATATTTCTTAAAGAAAATTGTTCAGTATCACGGACTTAATTTACACTTAAAATAAAAGCGTGTAATTAACATTAAATACCCATATAACTTATCATGACACTTATAAACACTTGATGTCAAGTTTGGGTAAATAATGATAACAGTTTTTGTTTTATCCTGAAAAGCATTTATTTCTAAATGTACCTATAATGAATTATATTCATCAAACGTTAGTTACCTACCTATAAATCAAACTTGGTGTATCTCAAAAAAAAACTCAGACCCTATATTTATTTATCCAAGTTTATTAGGTTTAAAGATATTTTATTGACTCATAAAGAATACATTAACTTAGTCTTAAACTTAGTATACACAAATCATGTTTAAACTAAATACACGCATACAAACAGTGTTTAAACTAGTACATTTTTTTATAACCTTTAATTGTCCCATTGTTGGGCAAAGGTCTCTCTCATCTTGTACGCAAGTACAATGTTAGGTGTTTTCAGTCTTTCTGTAAACATAGTCAAAGATTTGCATTCTTTCAGTTCATTGTACATCCACACAATCCATTATACATTTGGGCCCCTTCGTACAATATGTCCCTCTTACCATAATTAGTTCTAGGCGTGATGAGTTTTATTTTGTGAGTATTTCTTAAATGGTGTTTATATTTTCTTTTGCTGAACGTTATTTGTGTATGGACTTTTTTAGTTATTGCACACAATTTTATATTTTTAGCTACTTCTCTTAAAAAGCCTACCGAACGAATTAGCCAAAATACTAATTATGTTAATAGGCGATACGGCTAGCAACTTACCACTATTTTGATTCCTTTATCCACCTTCTAGCCCACCATCACGCTAGTGGCCTTTGCGTCTTATGGCCCTCAGCTCTCTCTGCCCCCTTTGGAATAATGTATCTGTAATCTTATATTTGATTGATTACAATAGATCAAACTGGCGGCACGGACTGAAGAGGCTTATGATCAGCTGTGGGTTCCTGAAAGCTGACGATGATTTCATTTATTTATTTCCAAAAACTTAAATCTATTTTACAGCTTATTTTATTTTGCCAAACTGCCAGGCAGTTTATCGGCAAGGTGATATAATCAAAATACAATTGTTATAACATTAATCCGATATTGTTTTGTCTATTAATTAAGTATATCTAACTTATATCTACCTACTCCCCTCATAATATACTTAGGTATACCCTCTCTAACAACAGAGAAATCGGTGCAGGCGTCTTCGACTAATCAGGGAACGGACATCATGATGATGATGATGAATAGGTTTTGACCTATTTTTATTTTTCCTTTTTTTTTTAGCATTAAGTTTAACCCTGTGGTTTGCCACAGGGTTAAACTTAATGCTAAAAAAAAAAGGACCGATTTCAATGCCGTATTAAGTGTAAGCAAGTTCCTTTGCGGTGGTTTTTATGTTTGATGACAATTGGTTCAGCCCTTTAAAAGTTATTGGGGGTTAATGCTTGAAAGGGCTTTTTCTAGCAAATTAAAGATGGTGCATCACTAGATGGCGTTCTTGACAGTTGGGGTTTTTTTTAATTTGCCTAGCAAATTAAAAAAAAACCCAACATCATGATGATAATGATGAATAAGTCAAACCCCAGGGTTAAACTTAATGCTAAAAAAAGGACCGATTTCAATGCCTTAAGCAAGTTCCTTTGCCGTGTAAGCAAGTTCCTTTGCGGTGGTTTTTCATGTTTGATGACAATTGGTTTAGCCGTTTAAAAGTTATTGGGGGCTAATGCTTGAAAGGGCTTTTTCTAGCAAATTAAAGATGGCGCATCACTAGATGGCGTTCTTGTTCTTGGGGTTTTTTTTTAATTTGCCAAGGAAATTAAAAAAACCCCAACATCATGATGATAATGATGAATAAATAGGTCAAACCACAGGGTTAAAGTTTTGCTAATAAATAAAAAAATAAAAATTAAACTTAATGCTACGCGTTTGCCTTTAAGAGTTATCTTAATTTATAGCATGCATGAATAGAATAATGAGTTGAGGAAGCGAAAGAGGTTTGCAGGGATCGTAGGAAGTGGAGATCTCTAGTCTCTCCCTACCTCCATGGGAAACCGGTGTGATAATTGACAGAGCGAGCGAAGCGAAAAAATGCTTTTGTCCGTCTGTCTGTTCTCGCCCAGGTCGCATTTATCAACTGATTTTGACGAAAATTGGCACAAAAGTTCCTTGATTTATTTAAAGGGAACTAATTTTTTGAGCTGTTATTTAAATATTCGAGACGTTATTATGATCAGTTGGAAAAAATATGGAGCAGTTATTTAATTTAATGGCGGTTGATTAATTATTGCGACAGTAAAACATGAACAGTAATAAAAAATCAATTAGTCGGTTATTTTATCATATTACTAGTTCTATTCATTTTACTAGGTTAGGAAAAACCTATAGGTTAGGTTAGGTTAGGTTACAACTGCGACCAAGACACGCACGAACCGAGCGAGCGAAGCGAGCGTGCCGCGGGAGCGGCTGGCGAGTGCTAGGTCGGTTTTATCCATTTTACTAGGTTAGGGAAAACCTATAGAACTACTCGTTCAATTTTTTTTTACCGCCCATTTAATTATTTTCCTGCTCAATTATATATTCACTGATCCAGTTCATTATTTTTTATTACTCATTTTTGTTTACTTTACTGCTTAGTTTTAACTGCTGAACTAGTTATTAAACATGCCGTTTATATTTTTTAACTGCTATTTACAACTGCCTCTTTAAATCAGTGCCTTATTTAAAAAATATTTTAAGTAAGAAGTTAAGAAGAAGAAAAAATTTTGAAAAGAGGAGTGAAAATGAAGGGGAACTTTACTATAGCGTTATCTATCAACGAATGTCAATCAAATTTTAAACGCGCACTATAAAAACTTCATTTTATAAAAGATGTTGTAAAAAAATTCTAAAAGGGAGAGTGGTGGGAGTAAAAGGGTGTAAAATTTGCTGTAGCGTTATATATAGACGAATTTTACTGAAATGGCTTTGCTAAGCCAGGGGAAAGGGGTAAGTATCGGTTATTTCATGGTTACAAGAGCTCGCGAGGTCTATACTGTTCTCACGAAACATCTAGTATGTATCTATGTATCAACAAAAAATTATAATTGGTTTGAGTGGTTAATACCTACCTAATATAATTCTTTACTGAGTGTCTTCTTCTTCATCCAAGCGCATTTCCGGTTGCATCCTTAGCTGTGCTGCTTTGGAGCCCGGGGTGCACTTTCCCGTCTTCTTCTCCAAATATGCATGTCAATGGGCACCCAAGGATGCCAAAGACCTTGCGTAGGAGAAGAAATAGCCAGAAGAGTTTAAAGATATTCCTCCTCATCGTACCTCTCGATTCGCCTCCTCCATTTATTGTGCGAACCGCTAAGGTGTGGAATTCCCTCCCTGCGTCGATGTTTCCCCATACATATGATTTAGGGATTTTCAAGGCAAGAGTGAATAGGCACTTTTTGAGTCTGCGTGATACACCTTAGACCTCATCTTTGCTTCCCATCAGGCTAGATAGAGGTCAAACGCGCTCAAATTTCTAATAAAAAAAATTATAAAAAAAAAAATTTGGCTATGGTTTTACGACCGGCCGCCTGCCTGAAGCCTCTTTGGGAATGTATTTGTACAAAATTTCTCATTCATTTCTGAGTGTATTATGTACTTAACATTTGTCCATCCACAAAACAAGCAAATTAGAGTGTAAACAAAATGCACTAATTTCACGAGAAAGTCAAAGTTTAAGCAGTGACCGTGACACACTGGAAACAACTAATTTTCAAGATGACGGACGGTAAATAGCGAAAAGGTGGCGTTGCTAATGAGTGTTATTTTAAGGCTTGTTACAGGAACATGGTCAAGTTTTTACTGCTGAGTAAATAAGTTCTACTAAATAAGATTCAAATAAATTATAATTATATATATACGGACAAATCACACAGATTGAGCGAGCCCCAAAGTAAGTTCGAGACTTGTGTTATGGGATACTAACTAAACGATAGTATATTTTTTAACAAATACATATATAGATAAACATCCAAGACCCAGGTTAATTTGAAAAAGATCATTTTCCATCTTGATCTGACCGGGGATCGAACCCGAGACCTCCTGTGACAGCCGGGTATGGTGACCACTAGGCCACTAGATTGTCAATTACGAGTAGTTCAAAATTTTAATGCATTTTTAATGCACTTATCTATTTATTATTTTTTTAGGGTTCCGTAGCCTAATGGCAAAAAACGAAACCCTTATGGATTCGTCATGTCTGTCTGTCTGTCCGTATGTCACAGCCACTTTTTTCCGAAACTACAAGGGCTATACTGTTGTAACTTGGTATTGGTTGGCATTAAGATTTTTCTCAAAAATAGAAAAAAACAATAAATTTAGGGGGTTCCCCATACTTAGACCTAAAACTCAAAAAATTTTTTTTCATCAAACCCATACGTGTCCCATCTATGGATAGGTCTTCAAAAATGAAATTGAGGTTTTTCATATATATTTTTTCTAAACTGAATAGTTTGCGCGAGAGACACTTCCAAAGCGGTAAAATTTTGGTCCCCCCTGTAACCTCTAAAATAAGAGAATGATAAAACTAAAAAAAATATATTATGTACATTACCATGCAAAGTTCCACCGAAAATTGGTTTGAACGAGATCTAGTAAGTAGTTTCTTTTTAATACGTCTTAAATCGTAAAATGTTACTTGTTGCTACGAAACCCTTCATGGGCGAGTCCGACTCGCCCTTGGTCGCTTTTTTTTGTGTTCTTTTAAGTGATTTACTCGTAGCACCATGGAATTTAAATGAGTCACTTTTAAAAAATGAGTGTCCTATTCTCACTTTACTCGAGAATACTGTAGAGCTTTTATAAGTACTCAATGGCACGATAGAGGCTTGACTTTCTCATTAAGAGGGTAAGAGGTAATCGGTGAATTGAGATAAGGTTGGTTTTATAGCGGATAAACATAAGCGACTGACAGGACACTTTTTAGGGTTCCGTAGCCAAATGGCAAAAAACGGAACCCTTATTTCATATTATATATTCGTCATGTCTGTCTGTCCGTCCGTATGTCACAGCCACATTTTTCCGAAACTATAAGAACTATACTGAAACTTGGTAAGTAGATGTAATCTGTGAACCGCATTGAGATTTTCACACACAAATAGAAAAAAAAAACAATAAATTTTGGGGGTTCCCCATACCTAGAACTGAAACTCAAAAATTTTTTTTTATCGAACCCTTAATTGTGGGATATCTATGGATAGGTCTTTAAAAATGATATTGAGGTTTCTCATATCATTTTTTCTAAACTGATTAGTTTGCGCGAGAGACACTTCCAAAGTGGTAAAATGTTGGTCCCCCTGTAACTTCTAAAATAAGAGTATGATAAAACTAAAAAAAATATATGATGAACATTACCATGCAAACTTTCACCGAAAATTGGTTTGAACGAGATCTAGTAAGTAGTTTTTTTTAATACGTCATAAATCGTAAAATGTTACTTGCTACTACGGAACCTTTCATGGGCGATTCCAACTCGCACTTGGCCGCTTTTTTTAGGGTTCCGTACAAAAAATGAAAAAGCGGAACCCTTATAGGATCACTCGTGCATCTGTCTGTTCGTCCGTCTATCATATCCAATTTGCTCCCAATCTACTGGACCGAATCAGGTGAAATTTGGTAGAATGTTGTAATCCTATGACCCAAACACATATGTGCAAAGTAAATAAATATATTTTTAAAATAAGGGTCATTTTCGGGGGACAAATTAGGAAATTTAAATAAAAAAAATTCAAACCTTACTGTGTCTTATATCAAATGAAAGGGCTTGTTATGAGGATCTCATATATATTTTTGTTGTTATTGTGAAATGAATAGTTTTGATTTTATTCATGAAAGAAGACGAAAATTGACCATTCCCCCCCCCCCCTGATCTCTGAAACTACTGATTCTAAAATTAAAAATAAAAAAAACAAAATATAGTTCATTGCTTGTAGATTACAGGAAGACCTATAAGAATTCAATCAATTGTACGGAACCCTCTCCACACAAGTTTAACTCGCACTTGGCCGGTTTATTTATTCTTACATACATACATACTGTCACGCCTGTTTCCCACAGGGGTTCTTTTTTTATAGAGGATTAGATTTTTAATAGAAGGTAATTTTAGCCCTCGACACTGGTATGACTCTCCATAGATTCAGAGTAACATATATACCTACTACTACTACAAACGAAACAATTTATCTGTACACACGTCGATGTGTGAGTTTTATACTTAGGGTCGCACCGCAGAATTAATCTAATACTTACCTACTAACGAGTTCGACGTATTTACGATTATATCTTTCTTTACCGGGAGATTTGCGAACACTATGACGTAAAAAATATTCTGTTTTATATGTATTAAATGTTACAGAAAAGTCGGAAACAGCTACTAATATCACTTCACAAATATTTTTTATTATGCCCATTGTCCATTTCACCATTAGTTCACTTTACTGATTATTATTTAGTGATTTATAATGTACACTATTGTAATATAGTAATTTGCATATTCGGAGCAAAACTATACGGTATTTATTCGAATAAATTCAATAAAAAAAAAGCTTGTCATAAACAAATGTTTATCTTATCACGCTTCTACGCACAGCTTGTCAAGTTGTCATTGTCAACAATGGCACTATAGCAGTAGTGCTATAATGCCATTACATACACACATAAGTGTAGACTTAGGGAATGCAATCCAGACTATCTGTGATCCAAAAAATCCGGATTTTCGCAAATTTTCACTCGACTTCCAAATCCGGATTCCAAAATCGAATCCGGATTTTCTGAGTGATAAGAAATTGTAATTCGGGGGCTATACAGTCTTATCTTTAAACCACTGGTTCAGTGTCATGATTAGGGTCAAAAACCAGTAATAAACAAATAATGTTTTTTTTACTAATTTAAAAAAAAAACCTACAAAATCATTAGCGCAATACACCCTACGAGCATACGCTCGTACACAAAACGCACTTTAGATGCCTTATTATTTTTGAGGTCACATTTTATGTCTCAAAAATAACATTTTTTATTGTTAAAATGTTGATTAAAGTGAAGTTAAATTGTATTGTTTATGTATGTTTAGTAATTTGATAGGAAGTCTATTTATCTTTATTTTTGATCTTCAGACTTTTTTTTAATTTGTATCTGTTAATTATTTAGCTCATTTTACTCACCACACGAGTCACAGACTGAAAATTTTTATAAGTATAAGTATTTCGTTTGTAGCGAGTAGGAGCACTCGCCTAATGTGTTGTTTTGTTGAGTTCTTTTGTTACTTTTAATTTGACAAGGAGTGTATTTGTTTTTTTTTAAATTTATTTTTGTTCTTCAGAGTTTATTTGAATTTGTTCTTACGCGAGTCAGACTGATTATTTTAATATTATTAATAATAAGAATATCAAGGCTATAACACCAAAATTATGGAATGGTATTAAATTTGAATAATTCTAATTAATAAAAATTTAAAATGATGTGATTTGATTTTCCTGTGTTTTTATTATAATTTATTTACACAAATATAAAAATACATCATATTAAAAAAATATGTATGTATGGTTAGATTTGTTTATTTTCATGAAAAATCCATAAAATCCGGATAATCCGAATTGGACCAAAAATCCGTTCTTAAAAATCCGGATTTTAAAACAGAACGGATTTGCATTCCCTAACTACACTATAACTTGGCATCTGCGTGTATGTGATTAACTGTGAGTGAGGAGCCTATGTATTTTACAGGTTTATACTGCTGTCGATTGATAATCCCTCTCGCTCTTGTGTATCTCCCGCCAATATGAGAGAGCGAGAAGGGTATATATATATATCAAGATGGTTGCTGGGTAATAACGTGAAATTATATTGTTGCTTTGCTACCTGTTTTTATCATTTGGAAATCTATGAAATATGTGTTCTTTGTTGTAATCGGTGGATAAATAATTATTATATGCGCATCATCTCACCGTGATGGTTACTAGATACGTCGTGTATTGCGTGCGGCTAGTAACTAAACCCTAGTTTAGAGCATAGAAAGGTACAGAAAGTGCGGGGAAGAAGTGCGGGGACGCCAATTTGCGGGAGACGCTGTGAGATTCCATTTTGTTTGACTCTTATGTATTCTGTGCCCCCGACTAAGAAGAGGTGTGTTATAAGTTTGACGCTAATGTCTGTCTGTCTGTGGCATTTTTTTTATTTTTTTTTATTAGAAATTTGAGTGCGTTTGACCTCTATCTAGCCTGATGGGAAGCTAAGATGAGGTCTAAGGTGTATCACGCAGACTCAAAAAATGCCTGTTCACTCTTGCCTTGAAAATCCCTAAATTATATGTATGGGGAAACATCGACGCAGCATGCATGCAACAGCATGGGGGCATCGTAGCGCTCAAACGGATATGGACCGATTTCAATGCCGTATTAAGTGTAAGCAAGTTCCTTTGCGGTGGTTTTTCATGTTTGATGACAATTGGTTCAGCCGTTTAAAAGTTATTGGGGGTTAATGCTTGAAAGGGCTTTTTCTAGCAAATTAAAGATGGCGCATCACTAGATGGCGTTCTTGACAGTTGGGGTTTTTTTTTAATTTGCCTAGCAAATAAACTTGTTATACGTGTTTTTTATTCAAAGACTGCAAATTTCTAACTATCCAAAACTGTGCCTTCTGATAAGAAGATAATGAAAAGAAACAACAGCAATGATGATATACTCGTAATTACTAACGTACCAGATACCCAACGTCATATACACTTATGGAGGGCACGTATAAAGCAGAAACTAGGTAACAAATTATTAGTACCAGCTGCTCACAGAGATGGCAGCACACAAATTACTAGCAAACTTGTGGAAGGTAGGTACTATTACTACTACTTTTCTTATTTTTTGCTATCGAAGGCCGCGCCCAATACTCGCGTCACCAACTATATTTTGTAAACATGCATTCATAATTTGGTATGTAAAAATAAACAATTCGGGGCAAATATAAAAAAAAAACCCCGACTCAAGCGTTCACCTAAACCGATATTTATCAAACATAGCTAAGAACCAACTCGACAAACAGGCTTACAATTTAAAAAAAATCTGCATCGAAATAGGTCTATTTGTTAAGGAGATACAATGCTACACTACACAGACAGACACACAGAAAAGTCAAACTAATAAGACCCCTCTTTTTCATGGGGGTTTAAAAAAACAGTTTTTTCCGCTTTGAGTAAAACACTAGCTTTTTAAATCCTTTGAGTAAATATCAATCGAGACGATTGTAGAACGAGTAGGTCTTGAAAATTCACGAATATTCTGCCAAGTAATAGATTGGTTTACGACTGCCTCCATAGACCAGTGGTCAAGGCCATTTGACTTGTGATCCGGAGGTCGTGGGTTCAAATCCTACGAAAGCATAATCTTTCAAAAGTTGTTTACAGTCTAGTTAGGATATTGCAGGCTTGAATCACCTGATTATCCGAAAAGAAAGATGATTCAGTGCTTCGGAAGGAACGTAAAGCTGTGGGTCCCAAACGTCATCTAGTGTTTGTTTAAATCTATCCTAGGATTGGTTCTGGTCTACCCTTTGGGTTGCGGAGGTCAGACGGCAGTCGTGTAATAACCAGTAATTTCGTCGAATCACCTAGATTAGGTAGCGGACCCCGGGCTCTGAAGCGTTATGGTCCGAGAGCTGGCATGAATTTTTGGGTAGGTATTTGAAGCAAGTTGAAAACTTGTCACATACCTCTCCTATTAAACCCCAACACGGAACTGCAGACCTGGCTGGTGAGTAGCGCGGCTAAAGCAACCCATAATTTTTTTAGATTTCTTTTTTTTTTCAATTTAGGCAATATGCATTTTTTATATGTTGTAGTTTAATGTTTATAGAATAAAAAAAACAATAAGCCAGACGATTTAGTCGGGGATTTGATATTGCCAGGCGCGTGTAAAAGTATTTTTCAAAAAAATATAAAAAAGTTATTTGAGGCGACTTGAAATTTTAATAGGGTATCCTAATCCTAATCCTAACTTCCTAACTACTGTTTGTTTGTTACCTCTTTACGCTTTATCTACTGAACCAATCTTCTTGAAAATTCGCATACACATAGTTAGGAGTACTGAGAAGGACATAGGGTACCTCTCATCCCGGAAAAATGTAATGTTCTCGTGGGATAAAAAATAAGATTCTCAAAAAGACAGGTCGTTTTGATGGGACTTTATACCTGCCAGGTCAATCTAAATAAATCAAAATGGTTTAGCCGCGCTACTCACCATCCAGGTCTGCAGAGCCGTGTTGGGGTATAATAGGAGAGGCATGTGACAAGTCTTCAACTTGCCTCAAGTACCTACCCAAAAATTCGTGCCAGCTCTCGATCTATTACCGCTGAGGATGAAACCGGGAATACGCTCGGTTGATGTTGATAACTATGACGATAGATTGGTTTGCTAACTAATGTTCTACTTCTCGTGTAAGCGCGTTTTATTTGTGGTGTTACATCCTTGTTTGTTTTGTTTTTTGACGTGACAACGTCTTAAATTAGGTTGCGGCTGGGAGTCACTTATGAAAAAGTGTAACGCTCGGTAACGTTACGATGAGTCACCGAACGAGAGAGAGGCCCGCCGAATGCCTTGCGTCTCTCTCCCACTCAACTATGATCGGTCTGCCGCGCGCGTTGTCACGTAAAATCTTCGCCCGTAAAACCGACTTTACAGGCAACCATTTTTTTCGTATGTTTTTCAAGCTGCCTATTAGACATCTGACTTAGCATGACGATTGCCTTACAATGAAGACAACCGGGATCAACGGCTTTACGTACCTACTGAAGCACGGAGCTCAATAAATTATCGTACCACTTGTGGTCACCCATCCAAGAGCGGGCCGCACCTGAGGTTGCTTAACTTGTGATAGCGCTAGCAATGATGAACCAGAGAAATGATGGCTTCACACGTCGTCAAGGATGATATGCGTGCCAATGGTCTTACAACCAAGGATGCTGACCGTGCGAAGTGGAGAAGGAAATGCCAGAAAGCGGACCCCGGGCTTCGCAGCGTTGCAGCTGAGAATGCAACTGGGAATACGCTGAGATGAGAAAGAGAAAGCGCGTGCTAGTAATGCGTAGTCCCACCGGGCCAACAAACTCCACTTCTGTATTGCATTCTTAGATGTGATATTATTGCGAAGCCTAGGGACGGAAAGACACATTCTTTCCGTTACTTGAAATTGCACCCCTTTGGCTATGTTAGGCGGTTACCCCACTGGCAACGCGCCCCGCCGCTGTCCGCGGATCGGCAGATTCCGCGCGCGGCGACGGAGGCTAAATCATCATCATCGATATCAGCATGTCTTCTTTAGTCTCAACTGCTGCACGACCCTCTCTGTACTACCACAGCCATACAATTAGCCAGAGCAGCCAGAGGATTTGGCCTTCACACTCCACTCTGGCCAAACGGGTTGGAGAGGTCTCATTATTGTTTGTAAGCTTTGTTTACCTTGTGATTCCTAAGTCGCCTTGTACGACATCCACGGGAGACTTGGAGTGGTCCTATTCTACTCTGCCGAGAACCACGCGGCTAAATAGTAACTTCTTCTTCGTCTAAGCGCATTCCCGGTTGCATCCTTAGCTGTGCTGCTTTGGAGCCCGGGGTGCGCTTTCCCGCTTTTTCCTTTCCAAATATAACATGCATGTCAATGGTCACCCAAGGATGCCAAAGACCTTGCAAAATGGAGAAGAAATAGCCGGAACACTGTAAATGATTTGACTCTAGTTTTATAACCAGCCGCCTGCCTGACGTCAACCCTCTTTGGGAATTTATTTGTGCGAAAAGTTTTACAACCGGCCGCCACCCGACGTTAACCCTCCTTGGGAATGCAATTGTAGCACGAGATGTTTGTGCTTAGTCCTTTAGTCGCCTCTTGCGACATCCACAGGAAGAGATGGAGTGGTCCTATTCTAAACCGGAACCACACGGGTAACTTAAATGTAATCTCACACCTTTCATCTCTTCCGCAAACTTAAAGCTCCTAAGCATACGCAGTATACGCACTCTAAACAAACATGTTACTATTTAAACCGTCAATGTTATACTAAAAGCTTCTAACCGTATGAGATAGGTACAACGTAAACTGTCAACGACATCCCAAAGGAAGAAGTAACGACACGGAATTTACCCGTTTCACTATTTTAATAAAGTGTTCGTGGTTTCAAAGGGATTTGGCTTAAACCTGTGGTGTGGTGTGTGACATACGGATGTATCATTTAAATAAGGTTTAAGATATTTTGTTCTTATAAAGAAAACATTTCACTTACATTTTGACTCTTATGTATTCTGTGCTTACATGAGAACATACACACTGTACTTAGGTATAAAAAACAGTTACGCGTAAAAGATCCGAAAGTATGTAAGCTAAGTAACACGCAAAACACCAAGTACCTTCACAATTTTGAATTGAGTCACAGCACCGAGCGTAGATGGCCGTTCGATCGACGAAGTGCGTACAAAGATGCAAAAGATGCATGTACAAGAAGTGACATCGCGTTAGGTAGGAACTGGGTAAGTTAAGTTATTGTTTTTATTTATATTTTATTTATTAATCATTAGTAATTAATATGGAGATCGATAGGCGAATACAGCTTGGATGGGCGGCATTCAATAGACTGCATGACGTATTAAAATCGGCCGACACTCCACAATGCCTGAAGACCCGCCTATACAACCAGTGTGTCCTGCCCACTATGACGTACGGTGCTGAGACATGGACGATCACGAAGGAGGCTGTGCACAAACTGAGAGTCGCACAGAGACCCATGGAGCGCGCTATGCTTGGCATAAGGTTGCTGGATCGAGTTCCTAACACCGTAATCCGACAACGTACTAAAGTACAAGACGTTGGTATAACGGTGATGAACTTAAAGTGGAACTGGGCAGGACACCTGGCCCGACGGAGTGATGGCAGGTGGAGCAAGGCTCTGACCGAATGGTGGCCCAGAACGGGTGAGAGAAGCGTCAGGCGTCCGCCTATGCGATGGGTTGACGATATAACCAAAGTCGCGGGTCACACCTGGATGAGAGCAGCACAGGACCGTGATGGGTGGCGTCGACGAAGAGAGGCCTATGCTCAGCAGTGGGCGGAAGAAGGGCTGGGATGATGATGAGTAATTAATATATTTACATTATTATATATTACAGTCGAAAGAGAGATAAAAAACAATCAATTTTATATTGATTGTTTTTTTTATTGACAACCTCCGTGCACTCCGTCGCTGAATATGCGTAATGGTTAACACGCTACTCCGTCACTGCAGGGGTTCTGGGTTCAATCCCCAGCCAGGGCAAGATAGAAAATGGTTTTTTTTTCAAACTGACCTACGTCTTGGGTGTTTATTTATGTATGTATAAACAGTAAAATAGTGTATCGTTGAGCTAGCATACATACAGATACACTATCACGTCTTTATCCCTAACGGGGTAGACAGAGCCAAGGGCGGTAAAGCCCAGGCCACTTTTAGCGTAATGGTGGGCATGAAGGTGGAAAAGGGAAATCATAACAGTGATGGGTTGCTAACCGCATCGCCTATTCATATGATTCAGATTCTCGCCCATTCCCTCAATCGGCTTTTACGATCTGCACGGGAAGAGAAGCAGCTGGTACATTCTAGGTTTTTTCTTTTCTCCCAGACCAACAAAGAAGAATAGCTAACATAGCATCCTATAATATAACTTTAATTACTTGCTTTGGGCCTAGCTCATTTATCCTTATACAACGTGGAAGGGACACCATAATAAATCGAACCACGGGCTGTACTAGATTACGTAAATATAATGAAATTAAAATAACAGTCAAAAAACCAAACAAAAAATCAAAATTCCCATAAAAATCGCCCCGGCGGCTGCACGCTTTTGTATGGCAATGCTGAACTTTGTTTTTGTTCTTTGGCTGTTATTTTAATTTCATCATACTTTAGTAAGTAAGTAATACTTTATTGTATACCAAGAATAAAAATGTACTTTAGTGATCTAGTATAGACCGTGGTTCGATTTATTACGGGTATGTCCCTTCCACGTTGTATTTATTTATTTATACATAAAAAAAATTTCTTAAAACATTGGTATAGGATTTTACTAAATAAAAAGTAATTTAAAGGTTTCTTCCGCGTTGGTCTGGGTGTAACATTTTCGGTATCTGTGTATCTCTTTGAGAGTAGGACGCTAGAAAGGCATGAATATTAACTTGCCGAGAACGAAAAGGTATTTTATAAGAGGCAATTTACTGCGACTGTCAATTGCCATCCACAAACTAGTATTTCTGTAGTAAGAATGCTATTAATTCAGTCGTGTGGTTTCTGGCTTTGAATAAACCACTCCATATTTTCCTGCGAGTAAAAGATTAAGAATAAATATTTCATACATTACGAAAGAGGTGAATGAATGAATGCGGGATGTATTAAGGTTCAATTGCCGCGGAATCTAGGCGAATTTAAAGAGACTTATGGAGGACAATTACTTCTATAATCAAGGAGAAAACAGTACAAATTAGCAAGTTACAAGTGTGAATATGTTCACCTACAGAATGCCCAAGTACGAGTACTTACTTGGGCACCCTGTAGGTGACTATGGCAGGTCTTTTTATTTATTTATTTATTTTTAAACTTTATTAATTAACAATGAAATTGTCTTACAATTGGCGGACTTAACGCTAAAAACGTTCTCTCCCAGTCAACCATAGGGATAAACAGATAATTCGTTGCGGCGCAAAATAATTAAATAATTACATACTTATACCAAATAATACACATACATGCATATATACTCATAATAAAGATATATATACGCATACATATAAAATATATATACATATACATAATTAAATAAATACAAATACACACATAACTACAATGAATGATGATGTAGATAAGAAAATGAGACTAATTTACTCGTAGAAGATGACAGTGTACTCTTCTCTTGAAGGAAAATTTTGTGGAAATTTCTTTGATGTCAACGGGCAAAGCATTCCAGAGTCATGAAGCTTGAACAGTAAAAGAGTTTGCCATAAAATTTGTGCGATGAAGAGGAATACTAAGGAGACGGGTATCAGTAGAACGAAGCTGCCGATCATGAGTGTCGGAAAGAAAATGAAATTTGCATTTAAGATATTCAGGAGATTTTGGATTAGAAAAAATAGAAAAGAGAGTGCACAGAATTGGCATTTGTCTGCGTTCACGGATGGGAAGCCATTTAAGCTCCGAGCGAAATGAAGTTATATGATCATATTATACCCTAATCTCTTCAAAAAATTTAGAAACTATGTGATAAAAAAATCCGCCACGAGTGGGATTCGAACCCACGACCTTCACGTTAACACCGTGAGTGCACTACCAATTGTGCTATCGTGACTTCGAATCACCATGACGAATTTTCTCAACACATAGTACACGCATTTAAAGCATGCGTAGATCTTCATTACTACCCACTATTTAGAAGTGTGGTATTAACTTCATTCATTTTCGATGAATTGAAAGCTGATTAAAGTGAAGAAAACATTGTAATGCTATTAAAAATAATAATTGAAACCAAGCTTTCTTCACTTTAATCAGCTTTCAATTCATCGCATATGAATTAAGTTGAATACCACACTTCTAAATAGTGGGTAGTAATGAAGATCTACGCATGTTTTATTTACTATTTAA
Source organism: Acrobasis repandana (assembly GCA_963576875.1). NCBI lineage: Eukaryota > Metazoa > Arthropoda > Insecta > Lepidoptera > Pyralidae > Acrobasis > Acrobasis repandana. The sequence continues at coordinate 12,798,419 of OY756236.1, forward strand.
TAAATATAATAAAAATTTTAAATTAAGTTAAAATAAAAATTTATCTATAAGTCCATACGTATATAAAATCTAACTAAACAACAATAGTTAAATAACATTAAATAATATAAGTTAAAATACTTTATATGAAGCTACATTACAAAAGAAAAACCATAAGGATAAATAGAGAACTCGTGCAAAGCCTGGGCGAGCCGCTAGCAAACTACACACTACAGTTATAAGTAATCTGTGTTTTCAGAGCTGTAGCTTAAAATAAGAAACTAAACCGGTGAATAGAACTTGCTAAGCTTCCAAAGCTCTAAAATAACGTAGCTTTGAGCTCTAAGCAGCTTTGTTGACAACGCAATCAAGCTTCTCTTTAAAACTTTTAAGGTGAAGATATAGGCAAATGGCCTTGAAGTGTGAAATAAATTTTTAACTCGTAAATATGGTGATAATGTCCATATTGCTCTTCGTCATGCACTACATATCCTTTTAAATTATTTTATGAACTGCCGTTGAAACTATTATCAGTGATCCGTCTAGCTTTAAAACTTGCCGTGGCCACTTTTGGCGGAGGCAAGTTATAAAGCTAGACGGACTAATGTAAATACTTTCAACGGTGGTTCATAAAATAATTTAAAGGGCTATCTAGTGCATGACGAAGAGCGATATGGAAATATATATATCACCATGTTTACGAGTTAACAATTTATTTCACATTTCAAGGCTATTTGCTTACTCATTCACCTTAACACTTTTAAGAGGGTCGGGTACTTAAATACATACATACTCACGTCTTTATCCTCAATGGGGCAGAAAGAGCATTTTGGGTCTTGAGGCTCTGAGCAGACAGAGCCGCAAGACTCAAAGGACTAAATCAAATTTAAAATTGAATCAAAGGAGATTGTCATTCTAATAATTCAATTTAAATAATTACATAACAAGCAATTAATTCTCATGTCTTTTACCCGTGTGGTTCCGGGTTAGAATAGGACCACTCCATCTCTTCCTATGGATGTCGTAAGAGGCGACTAAAGGACTAAGCATAAACATCTTATGCTACAATTGCATTCCCAAGGAGGGTTAATGTCGGGCAGCGGCCGCTTGTAAAACTTTTCGCACATTTGCAAGGTTTTTGGCATCCTTGGGTGACCATTGACATGCATGTTATATTTGGAAAAGAAAAAGCGGGAAAGCGCACCCCGGGCTCCGAAGCAGCATAGCTGAGTATGCAACCGGGAACGCGCTTAGACGAAGAAGAAGAAGCAGTGTATTCTCTGTCCACATATCAAATTTTAAGTTGACGTCTTTGGTGGAAAATGCTGCAGGTTTTTTTTTGCAAGCGCCTCGGAAGCGGCATTAACTACGAGTAGCTGTAACGATTTGATGTCAACTTAATCCTTGGCCTGAGACGTCAACATTAGTGCAACACAAAGCAATTAAGTGACTATTTATCATCATCGTGTCTTTTCTTGTCTCCACTGCAGGAGCACGACCCTCTCTGTACTACCAGAGCCATACTTGGCTAGAGTAGCCAGTGGATTTAGCCTACACCACAGGCCGGAATCTTCTAAGGTACGCGCAATATGCGTCCCCGTTCCCCGTCCCCGCACCTTTCCCCCGTTTTCGCCTCGATGACTCACGTTGGCCGTCAAGAACCGGGGGAGTGGTGCGGGTGCGGGGAACGGGGACGCATATTGCGCGTACCTTAGGAGATTCCGTTCTGTTTACTCTTACTGTATTCTGTGCCTACACTCTCTACGCTGGCCAGCGGGGGTTGGAAAAGTCTCATTGATTTTTATAAGCTTGGTTTAGCTTGTATTTTAGTCCGATCAACGAAACTTTTGTAACCCGAATAATTCTCCTGCCTATGAAACTTGGCAGATGATGAAAATAGGCAAAACAGATTAAAGATATAAAATAATCCAACAACTTTTATCACGAGAAGTTAGGTATTTTTACCTTAATATGAAAATCGTTTATAGCTCTCTGTGTGATTCGTAAGTCGCCTTCTACAACATCCACGGGAAGACTTGGAGTGGTTCTATTCACACTGCAAAAGTGACTACTTTTAAGAGATATTATAAAATATCCTATGATAATAAAGATATTTTCAATTGGATTGAATTGAACTGAACTAAGTTGAAGAAAAATCGTTTCCTCCAGCTTTCTAAAGCGACGACTATCGAGAAACCTGGAACTTATTACAAAATAAATGAGAGTTCATGTTACCGTAATAGTGGCACTTACTTAAGTTCTCACACAAATTTACATCTGCTATTAATTTAACAATCACTCATTAATTTTCAACCTTCATGTAATACGAATAAAGTTTATTTTAATTAAAGAAATAGTGTTTGTTAACTTTGTAGACATTTTTTTTGAGTCTTCATTTGTTTTTAATTGGCTACTACGAGTAAGTTCTAGTTGGCCGGTTGATTTACAGTCTCATTTTGCTAAGGTTCCAACGTCACTGAAAAATTAACTGTGCACTTTTTTGAAGGAACTTTGTGTCAAGAAAAGAGATTTTCCTCGAATTTTATTGTTTGGTATGGTTTCTGTTTTAAGGCCATACTTGAATTTTCCGGGATATTTTCAGCACTGGACAGTACTTCCTTCATTTGAAATAAATTATTTGAAAGGAAATGGAGATATGCGTAAAACGGCTGCTTTTGGCATATGTGTGAAGTAAAGCTTCACATTCTCACTTAAAACTGTAAACAGTAGTTTATTAAATAGTTTCAAGGGTTATCTAGGGCTTGGTAGAGACAAAATTTTAAATGATGTCTCCGTTTTCTTTGAAATGATTTATTTAAAATGAGGGCAGCACTGGACCCCGGAAACTATAGGTACGGCCTTAACGTACTCTCCGAAGTACGGAGAAGCTAGATACATTTTTATGTTATTTATGGTTATCCACGCAAAAGTGGACTACGACCAGTGTCACTTAACTTGTAAAATCGCTATTAATGCGTACTCTTACCTACTGATGGCTAATTTTCCAAAACTTTTCAAACGATGGAAAATTTACGAAATATTTTCCAGAAAAATTAAAATTTGGAAAAATTTCTGAAAAATATTGGAAACATTTGAAAATATCAAAAAATTTTCCGAACGAAATTTTTCCATTACCCATCAATATTCCTACCAGGTTACCCCCATCTTTTCTAAATGCTCGCGTGATACATGTATAAAGATATTCATACTTGTATATGTACTCGTATACGTGTAAAGAAGGGATTCGAGGCCTTATAAAAATAAAAATAAAATACGTATATAAAGATATAAGACAGGGCAAAAACCTAGTTAGGTTATTTCGAATCAACTAATATAAACAGTAGGTAAACAAAGCGAGTCAGAAGCATCCGTACTTCGCCTAGACACTTGATCGTAATACAATGGGAATGCGATATTGATTATATTGGATTTAATGAATTTATCATTACTTCTCGCCAATGACGAAATAATCATAGAGGAACAGCCACGTGCAATACGGTGTCAATTAACTTTAGTTTTTAACTGACTTTACAAAAGGAGAAGTTATCAATACGTGACGACAGGGTCAGAAAAGTATTATTCTAATTATTCAATCTTGTAGATTACCTATCCTAAAATAATGGCCCCAAATTTTTTAGTTCATAAAAAAAGTAAAAATTCAATAAAATACAGAGCATCTAAGTTTCCGAGTGGGGGCTTGTGACGTCACTGGTATGTAAAAATCGTACTTAGCCGTGTGACGTCATGCGTAATTTAAATGCGCTGTATCTTCGTCTGGACCTCACAATAAACTAGTAAGAGAAACATTTTTTTTTTAAAACTTTTGTCCTTCAGCGCGGCAATGCTGCCAGTATCATGGAAACATTTGAGCTAGGTAAAATACGGGGTGGTCTCTTTAGATATTTGACGGATAGTAGCTGTGAAAATTGTGACGAAGCGTGTTTCTGGTACATTTATGTGACCATTTTGACGAAGCATCTTATGGATAGTAGCTGTGAAAATTGTGACGAAGCATGTTGCTGGTACATTTTTGTGATCATTATGACGAAGCATGTTATGGATAGTAGCTGTGAAAATTGTGACGAAGCGTGTTTCTGGTACATTTATGTGACTATTTTGACGAAGCATGTTACGGATTACTAACTGTGAAAATTGTGACGAAGCGTGTTGCTGGTACATTTTTGTGACCATTTTGATGAAGCATATTGCAAATTTTTGAATGTATTTCCTCAAATGTTATTCAAATAAACATAGTTTGTCATCTATGATCAACAAACTCAATGCCCTGAAAGAGGAAACTATGATAGGTGATTAATCAAATTTGGGTGAACGTTATGGCAAGCAAATTGATTCAGCTACGATTCTTTGAACAAATAATTAATGGATGGAAAACAATGGAGGGTTTACAATATCGAGTTATTTGATTACTTGGCTCGCTCGTTAAAGCACTTGTAGATTATATTTTGTAACTTAGTAAAATTTTCTTTGCAATACTAAAAACTGTGGCTGGAGTTTTCTATTTTTAGTCTATCATTTTATTATTTTTTTAAGAATTAAGCAGCCCGCCCGGCTTGTCACGCAGCGGTAATCTGTAAAAAAAAAACATTACACGTACATGAATATATTTTTATTTATTAAAAAAATTACTCCTCGGCACGTCAGTGCCAATAACAAGAGGGTTGGCTAATATCTCGCGCAGAGAATTGCAGTAGCCATTCAGCGCGGGAATGCAGCCAGTGTTCCTGGCACCATGCCATATGATCAACATTTAGATTTTTAAACACAGTTTTATTTTTTAAATTAGGTTTTAGTTAAATAAATTGTTTAATTTTTATAAAGAAACGAAATATTAAAAAAAAAATTACACGTAATGTACATTAAAATTCTCGTATTGACGTGCAAAAGTGCCTGCAAAGGCCTAATTACTAAATAAACATTTGATGCTTTGATTTCTTTCTTAACTCATCTTATCTTTTGATGAAAACTACATTAGGATTCGTTCATAATCATCGTGATCAGGTCTTTTTTAGTCTCCACTGCAGGAACACAAACCTCTCTGTACTGCCAGAGCAGTCAGAGGATTTGGCCTACACTCTCCACGCTAGCCAGAAGGGTTGGAGAGGTCTCACAGATGTTTATAAGCTTTGTTTAGCTTGTGTTTCCTAAGTGGCTTTCTACGACATCCACGGGAAGACTTGGATTTGTCCTATTCTACTCTGCCGGGAACCACACGGCCTAGAATTCGTTGCGTAGTTTAAAAGATCTAAGCGTATATACAAATAAACCGGCCAAGTGCGAGTAAAAGTCGCGTGGAGAGGGTTCCGTACAATTGATTGCATTCTTATACGTTTTCCTGTAATTTACAAGCAATGAAATATATTTTGTATTTTTTTCAAAATTTTAGGCTCAGTAGTTTCGGAAATCAGGGGGAGGGGGGAATGGTAAATTTTCGTCTTCTTTCATGAATAAAATCAAAACTATCCATTTTAAAATAATAACAAAAATATATTTGAGATTCTCATAACGAGCCCTTTCATTTGATTATGACACAGTAAGGTTTGCAAAACTTTTTTTTTAATTTCCTTGTTTGTCCCCCGAAAATGAATTTAAAAAAAATATTTATTTACTTTGCACATATGTGTTTGGCTCATAGGATTACAGCATTCTACCATATTTCGTCCGTCTGTTACAGTGTGTGAGAGATCCTTTATGGGTTCCGTTATTTAATTTTTTGTTCGGAACCTTAAAAAGGGCGGGAAGCGACTTTGTTTTACACCATGTATTGATTTCAGGAGCTCGGTGGCCTAGTGGAAGTGACAAGTGGCATAAAAAACTTCGAGTTTCTCTGAGCTTCGGGAGGCACGTTTAAGCTTTGGTCCCGACTGTCATCATTGTGTGATATAACTTGATATATACTTTTAGGAGCGTTTTCATTCGCTTTCTCATTCATTCCAGTGTTTCCGTTCCGCTGTAAAATGTACGTTTGTGTAACAATAGCTGGCGTGTTGATCCCAAAATAAAGGATCATTAAAACCGGGATAAAAAAGGTTCTAACAAAGAACGGGAAAGGATGCGTAGTATATCATTTTGAGGAATTTGCGGATGTTTGAGGTTGAATGAAATATCATCTCATTGTTACTATGAAAATTGTGTAATGTTTGTGAGAAGATCAGCTCATTTTTTAGGGTTCCGTACCCGAAGGGTGCAAACGGGACCCTATTACTAAGACTCCACTGTCTGTCCGTCTATCACAGGGCTATATCTCTTGAACCGTAATAGCTAGGCACTTGAAATTTTCACCGATTATGTATTACTATGGCCGCTAAAACAACAAATACTAAAAATAAGATAAAATTAAAATTTAAGGGGTTCTTCATATAAGAAACGTGTTTTTATCAGCGTTTTTGACTCGATCTTTATAATGGCATTAACTAGATACTAGAAATATTCACAGATTATGTATTACTATGGCTACTATAACAACAAATACTAAAAATAAGAAAAAGTTAAAAATAAAAAGGGGTCGTTATACAAGAAACGTGTTTTTTCAGCGTTTTAAAATATTGTACGGAGGTACGGAACCCTTCATGTTCGAGTACGACTCGCACTTGCCTGTTTATTTGTGCATGTTAGTGTCCAACACTTGTATCGGATTTTCAAGCTGTTTTAGGGCATCAATCTAATGTGATCCATCATCCATCAGACATAAAGCTCTTACTTAGGTATAATTAGTACTCGTATATGTCCGTTAGGTAGCGGACCCCGGGCTCTGAAGCGTTACCGCTGAGGATGCAACCGGGAATATGCTCGGATGATGATGATGTATAAACATTACACGTAATGTATACAAAACTTATTGACGCGTAAAAGTGCCTGCAAAGGCTTAATTTCTAAACAAACATTTGAATTGTTTAATTGTACTATCATATCTTTATCCCTCATGGGGCAGACATAGCCTTTAGAGTCTTGCGGCTCTAAATAGACAAAGCCCAGGACCGCAAGACTCAAAGGCCACTTTTAGCGTGATGGTGGGCGAGAAAGTGGAAAAAGGAATCAAAATAGTAATGGGTTGCTAGCCGCACTGTTAACATTGTAACGATGCTGCATGCATCATGTCACAGAATACAGTAAGAGTAAACAGAACGGAATCTCCTAAGGTACGCGCAATATGCGTCCCCGTTCCCCGCACCCGCACCTCTCCCCCGGTTCTTGACGGCCAACGTGAGTCATCGAGGCGAAAACGGGGGAGAGGTGCGGGGACGGGGAACGGGGACGAATATTGCGCGTACCTTAGGAGATTCCGGCCTGTGATCATGTTCAAACCTCCTTTCTTGATCTCATCCAGTCCGTTTTTCATTCTTCATTTCATTTCAAATTCCCTTTCATTCCATTTTCAAATCATTGACTGATCCCTTTTCACTCATTCCACCATCATCTCTTAAGCTGATCACTTGTTTCTCTCTATCTGTTATATCTTAATAAATTAAATATTATTCTTTTATACTCGTATGTAACAGTCAGTATCAGATAATAAATTTCATATAATCCATCGTTATCGAGTCTCTATTCTCTACCTCTCCTACTAGCTTCTATGTGTGAACTCGCCTAGAGCACCGGGACAGGTCGAGGTCCCACAACATTACTCACATTTTCACCCATTCCCTTTATCGGCTCTCACGATCTGCGCGGGAAGAGAAGCAGCTGGTACATTCTGAGTTTTTTCTTTTCTCCAAGACAAGCATGGAAGAGATTTTTGAACTGAATAAAACAAATTTATGTCTATCTACTATTTTAGTAATGACCTTGATAAAAAATCCAGTCTAAAGCCTCGGAACATGCCGCCGTAATGTCTATTTAACCTTCATGAAATATTACTGACTTGCCGCGACCTCTGAGCAACATTCAAACGGCCAAATTATCTGTGACGTCACTGTTCAACGGCATCTATTGAATTTTGTAGAAAAAAATTGAAGGGAGGATTCGTAGTGTCTCTCAATATTTAGCCAATATTCAACTTAATTTGAAAACCTACATTAAAAAAACTGCATTAAATTATACATTGATACACAACTTTATAATATATCATCATCATGAGGTCTTTTTTAGTCTCCACTGTAGGAGCACGGCCCTCTCTGTACTACCAGAGCCATATATTAGCCAGAGCAGTCAGAGGATTTGGCCTACATTCACCTCGCTGGCCAGAAGGGTTGGAGAGGTCTCATTGATGTTTATAAGCTTTATTTAGCTTGTGTTTCCTAAGTCGCCTTCTACGACATCCACGGGAAGACTTGGAGTGGTCCTATTCTACTCTGCCGGAAACCACACGGATATATATACTCTATGTTATGAATAAATAGATAAGGACAGATCACACTAATTGACCTACCCTCAGAGTAAGTTTTTTAAACTTGTATTACGGGATACTAACTCAACGATACTATAGTATTATAATAAATAGTATATGCAATTATAATATTTATAATACGTAAACTATACTTAAAGCCTTCTCAAAAAGTACTTATAACATTTGTATGTGTGTACAATAAAGTACTAAAAATACTTTTTCTATTATACTAAAGTTTCATATCATGCCTAATGACGATCTGACCTTCATGAAATATTACTGCGACCTCAGGCGACACCTAATGGGCCAAATTATGTGTGACGTCATACTTCAATAACTTCTATTGTTTTTTTTTTAGGTGTTGAAAGTCCATGTTGGTCTGAGAGAAAAAAGACGACCAGGAGTGTTATTTTTCATTCAGGGACTCACATTACGAATTATTTGCGCGAGTGTTTCCAAACGAGCGCATTTTTAATTGTTTGTTTGTTTGTTTGTTTAATTTCTTTATTGCACAAAAAATACATTTAAATATAATGTATATTTAAATGTATTTTTATAATTTAATTTAATACAAAGGGAAAAAGAAATAACTTGTACAAAGGCGGACTTATCCCAAGAAAGGGATCTCTTCCAGTCAACCCAGTCTTTAAAGGTTACATATTTTTGGAATGGGTGGAGTGTCAATATAAATACAAAGAAATTTTGAAAATCCTAATAATAACTTAAAATCATAAAATCTAAAATACTAAAAAAACATAAAAACAAATAAAAAAGATATGACATATTTATAAATAAATAAATATTTTTATATAATACATATACATACATATATATAAGCATATGTATAAAATAAATATATAATATACTAAATATAAACACTTATTCGCTTAATGAATCTGCTGAATGCTTATACTTAGTATTTTCTCAGTCGGTTTTTAAAAGACCCAAAAGAGGAAGCCATTTTAATGTCAACAGAAAGAGCATTCCACAGCCGAGCGGCAAGAACCGAAAACGACTTGGAATACTTTTCAGAAGAATGACATGGTATCTGCAAAGTCGGCACATCACTAGCACGAAATCTTGGGTCAATCTGCCGGAAGGAGAATTTGTCGTGGAGATATGTAGGGGAATGAGGATTAAAAGGAGCATTAAAAAGCAGGGAGAGAATATGCATATTTCTGCGGAGTCTAATAGGAAACCAGTCCAATTGACGACGGAATTCAGATATATGGTCAAACCTCCGCAGTCCAAATACAAATCTTATGCACTGGTTCTGCAGTCGTTCCAATCTGGTGAGTGTTCCTTCACCCACATCAAGGAAAGTGACGTCCGCATAATCAAGGAGTTGTAACAGGAGAGATTGGGCAAGGATCACTTTAGTATTAAATGGAAGAAAGTACTGCAAGCGTCTCAGCGAGTGAAGTGACGCATACAATCTACGACTGATTTCCTTGATGTGAGGAGACCATGATAAAGTCTGATCAATTGTGATACCCAAATCAGTTACTGTTTGAGAAAAAGGAATGGGGCAATTATTAAAAACTACATTGGGTATCGCAACATCTAAAAGCTTAGAGATGAAATGTTGACTGCCAATAACAATGGCTTGGGATTTAGCTGGATTGACCATGAGCCCGAAGTTACGAGACCATGTAGCAATACACTCAACGTCTGAATTAATAGCTCTTATAGCGAGATGAAAATCATGAAAAGGGGCGGCCGTATAGATCTGTAAATCGTCAGCATAAAGATGAAATGAGCAGGATAGGAAAGCTGTTATGCTATCAATGTATATGGAGAAAAGAATCCACCTTGAGGAACACCAGCAGTCAGATAGCACCAGTCGGAACGACGATCGTCAATTCTCACTAACTGACGCCGGCCCGTAAGGTAGGATTGGAACCAAGCAAGAGAGTTTGTGGAAAAGTTTAAGGTACGCAAGATGGCAATCAAGATATCGAAATCAACCGTATTAAATGCATTGCTGAAGTCGAGAAGCACAAGAACTGTAAGAGCTTTGTTTTCAATGCTGGCCCGGATGTCATCAGTAATTTCAACAAGTGCAGAAGTTGTACTGTGACTGACACGAAAACCAGATTGATATGAACTCAACAAATTATAATGTGTAAAATAAGATGTGATTTGACGTAGGACATGGTGTTCCAATATTTTATCATGGTTATCGTATGCGAAGGATTTGCAACGAGTGGTCTGAACCACTCGTAATTTTGACATTTGTAGCGTACAAATGTTAAAGAAACGTTCCATGGTGTATTAGTTCCGTTTCACGCTGCTTTTTATTTTTGTTGAAATGTTTAGAAAACCATTGACTTTATGATATTTTCTGCGTAACACAATATTACTTATCGTTGACACGACGGTTTCATAACTACGATGACAATGCGTCGGAACGCGAGTGGTGAGTTGGAAAACTACACGTTTTGTTTTTCGCTTAGTCCCTAAATGAAAAATAGCACTCCAGATCGTAAAAGCCGATTGATTTTGTTTCCCTTTTCCACCTTCTCGCCGACCATTACGCTAAAAGTGGCCTTTGAGTCTTGCGGCCCATGGCTCTATCTGCTTAGAGCAGCAAGACCTAAATGCTCTGTCTGCCCCATTAGGGATAAAGACGTGATAGTGTACACTACACTAGACATACATACATATATAGTATGCCTAAACTTAGTCTTCTCATTTAAGCACGTTCCCGGTTCCCTTATTTTAAAGTTAAACTATAAACAAACATATTTGTTATCTTCATAATTATAATTACCTAATTTAATTTCTATTTTCTTCCAGGCTTAATTGTTTTATATTTCTTCATCGCCCCTTCATCACAAAATCTTTAAACGTTTCACATTTTCATTGAATGTCTTTTTTTTAATATTAAAGTATTTCTATTTTATTTCTTTCACATTGTACGCGGTACGTGGCACACACCATGACACAACCGCGCCGGCGGCGCAGGGCTGCACCGACTGGCAGGGTCGCCATTATATGTTGGAGGCGACTGTATTATAAGACGACTTGATTAGGACTCCCTTTATTTATATGTCACTTTTATAATATATATTTACAACTACTTACTACACTACGTATTCTTCCATATTCCAGCTGTTTTTTTTATTTTATTTAAATCTAAATTTTTGGTTTACATGTTATAAATGTATTCTATTACACTAAATAATAGTACACATAAATATCCCGTGATTCAATTTATTACGTATATGTTATACGTTGTATACAGATCTATGGTCAACATGACGTAGTATGCGAGACCGACTTTTTTTTTCGAAAAAGTTGTTCATTATAATAGATATAATTATAAAAACCGTTTTTTTTTAAACTTTTTATATATGTCTTACGGCCCTAAGCTCTGTCTAAAACGTTATGGATAAATACTTGAAAGTTTAGTTGTATCCTATGCAATATGGATGCACGTGGACGAACGAACATCCTCATCTCATCTTCCACGTCACCGCTGCCTGGAGATTTGTTTTCCATTATAATCTACAGAATATTAAGTGTCAAGTCACATACGCTAATCAGCATAATTCTTACGCTTCGCTTCTTATCGTGAAAATAATCCAAAGGATAAAGAAAACGTGCCCTTTATTCGAAGTAGGCAATGTTGTTTTATCTCTCCGAATTTTCAGATACAGTGTGACAAGAAACGATGTTACGTAGTACTCTTATATTCCCAAGATATTATGAATAACTCAGTACTTATACAAATAAAAACAAGTTTAGAAAACTCTTAACAGTATATATATCTTAAGAATAATAATACTTATACATACACTGTTTATATCCTATTACTTTAAACAAACAATTCTAATAGTTATTCTGCCTTTTGGATACACGTGTCTTTTCACCCCGGTTCTTTGAGAGGCATGCGTGGGGATATAGATCCTTGGTCCTTTGGAGAAGTTGTTGTAATGTTGTAATGTTGTAATGGTCCTGCCAAAACCCATTCTTGGATGTACCAATGGAACGTGTACCCTTGAATAGGTTTCGGCAGGAAAAGATCTATTGCAAGAAAAAGTGAAGATTTATGGTTATGGAATGAGGTTGGGATGGACTGATGCTGGGCTATTGCAATAGAAACGTGGTGGCAGGTGCTGGCTTGCCCCTCAATGGAGCCGACAATTGTTACCGTCAAAGAAGCAACACCGGTGCAGGCGACTTGGAGGTGTCGTGAAGTAATTTGCGCTTTCTGCGAAGTTACTCGCAAGGTTATGCCCTTTATTACTTCCTTCTTGGATGAATGGCTCTAACGACTCCTCTCTGCACAGGCAATTAGGGCAATGCACAGCTGCTGAGAGTCCTGCGAGCCCTCTTGGGTGATTTTTACGTTTACCCCGATCGATGAAGGCACGTCGGGGACGAGGGTTTTGATCGACTCTCTGGAGCACTTGGGTCCGTGGTGTCGTTACTTGCCAACAGGTCACTACAAGCTGCCCTGCGGAGTTTTCATATTAGTATTATTAACAACGTGTTGTTCGTCCTTTTGCACCACACGCCCAGCATCTCTCTCTCTCTCTCTAGACCTTATCCCATCTACTTGGGGTCGGCCTTCAAGTAGATGGGGTAAGGTCTAGCTAGAGAGAGAGAGAGACCACACGCCCAGTATACGGCCACATAATAATAATAAGGCAGTGTAGCCAACGAGCAGCAAGTCACCATCTACCAGTCTAAAATTGTTTTGAGAGATTTTTAGGTATAAATTTTCGTATCTCACTCCATAACCCAGTTATCCGGTCTACTAACATCCCATCCACATAGCCCAAATCAAGTAAATCCCTCCCTGGCAATAGTTCGGCAGCTATGGAGGACTGTCTCTTAGTGCATCTCAATGGTACATAATATAATAATTACAATTGTTAATATAGTGACAGACCTCCATGGATGCAGCCATGTACTTTACAATAACGTACATAAACAATTTCATTCGGCGATGAGATAATGGAGCAATATCTGGTATATTGCCAGTAATAACCGGATGCTGTCATGCAGCGGCTGCTGTGATATGTGAGGCGGCATCGGGCTTTTAATCTAATGAAAATGTATTTTCATTTTCAGAGGGATGATTTTATTTAATACAGTTTAAATAGTCGTAAAAGTTTCCTCAGACAGCCAAGGATTAAAATAAATAAATAAATAAATATATAGGGACAAATCACACTGATTGAGCTAGCCCCAAAGTAAGTTTTAAACTTGTGTTATGGGATACTAACTCAACGATACTATATTTTAAGATAAATACATATATAGGTAGATAAACACCAAAGACCAATTAGAAAAAAGCCATTTTCCAACTTGCCCTGGCTGGAGATCGAACCCACAACCTCCAGATTGGCGGACTAGCGTGTTAACCATTACACCACGGAGGTCGTCCAGTCAGGAGGAGGATTCCAGTCAGCAGTGAAGTCTCAAAAATTAGGTTAGCATGATGGGAAAATAAATACCCTCCCTCACCATCTCATATTCCACCCGCTGAGAAACTACCACTGGGTGGCGATCTTCCTTGGGCAGTCTGGAAGTCCCTAAACAGGCTCCGGACTGGTGTTGGGAGATGCCATGAGAACCGAGCAAAGTGGGGTTTCTTAAACAACAATCGTTGTGACTGTGGAGCTGTTCAAACCATGGTCCACCTACTATCATATCCCAACTGCCAAACCCCTTGTACAATAGACGACCTAAACTCAGCTAATGACAGAGTAAGTGTGGCCATACTTTGGTCCACACTCATATATAATATTAGCCATTCCGAGTCGCTAAGAAGATTTAATACAAAAATAAGTGATTTTAACTTATAATGAATTAATTTTAACCGGTAGATTCACGTGATACAGTCGGAAAAGGCCGACCAGGTTTCGATCGATTTAGACGATCATCTTCAGGGCGAGTGTCAGAAACGGTGACCCGACAATGTCCCTTACCCTTGTGTCACTCTTACAATTAAGACGAATTTAACGACACCTCCCAACCTAAAATCCGCTGCAGTGCATGCCAAAGAAATAAACATACATTCCACACATGCACTCGAAAAACATAACCCTCCTTCTGGTGTAGTCGGGTAAAAACAGAAGGAGCGTCCTAGACTCCGAAGCATAGCTAAGTGGTTCGCCCTGAACTGTGAACTCGCAAACCCCATAAATCGGCAACCCCTTTGATCGATAGGGCTCATATCTGAACTTACAAATTCTATTAGCTACATCTACATGCCTACCAAATTTCATGAAGCTCTAATCAAAAGTACTCGATTTATCGTCGAACAAACATACATACATACATACATAATTACATACCTACATACAAACGCCGGATTGTTCAAGGTAGACTCGGAGATAACTAGTAGTTCGCCGCGAACTCAGACCTCGCGATTTTTATTATTATTTCAAAAACTACTGAACCGATTTTGATGCCCAACGAACTTGAAAATTCTATTAATATTTCCTACATGCCTATAAAACTTCATCAAAATCGGACCATCGGTTCGGAAGTTATCGCGGAACAAACATACATACATACATACAAACAATGTGTTTTCGCCCCAACTTGAACCCTCACTCGCTTCGCTCGCTTGGTCCATAATGTAATCGGGCACGCTCTAAGAATAAAAGTACTAAGGAGTTGCAAATACATTTAGTATTATTAGGGTGTCCTTATTTCATCTCTCTACCTTTTATTCACCTAATTGTTTTACTCAGGGTCTTGATTTGTATATCTTTTCCGACCAACTCTAAAACTAATTGCAATTTAGGTGTTAAATCCGCAACCCTTGATCCCAAGGGACTTAAGTTAAACAAATCTTCAATTCGTTCGGTTAGTTCGTGTTTTTCTTTACACCTGCGTAGTTTTCAGGGTTTCGAACAAGTTTTGTAAGTAAAACAAAGGTTTACGGTTATCCTTACTAAGTCTACAGAAACTGAAATTGCCTTGTTTAAAAAAAACCAGTATGTATACCTGATTAGCCCCAGCGTTTTATACGTATACCTTGTCGTTTTCTTGCAATTTACCCGTAAAAAAAAAAAAATTTGAAAATTTAAATGTTTATTCAGTAAATTGGCTATTAATTACAGGCCCTTTACACATCAATTAGTTTTGTATATAATACATAACGTGTAATGTTTATTTAGACTTAAATTATTTATTAATTAAAAGAACGCTAAAAATGAAAGGAAACCGTCTGGCCAGCGTAGAGAGTGTAGGCTAAATCCTCTAGCTATTCTGGCCAAGTATGGCTCTGGTAGTACGGACAGGGGCGTGCTCCAGCAATGGAGGCAAAAAAGACCTGATGATGATGATAAAAGGAACGCTACCAATACTAGCGTTTTGCAACGACGACTGCTGAGAAGAAACGCCCAAAGAAATTTATTTAAACAGTACCTATCAGTCGCCTATCCGCCAGAAGGGCGTTGTCACACAGACACACAGTACATAGACACATAGACACAAAGACACATAGACATATGCACACACACACACACACACATAGACACAGCCACATAGACACATACACACATATACACATACACACATAGACACATAGACACACATACACACAGTAACGTCAAACTTCATCACCCCTCTTTTTTGTCGAGGGTTAAGAAGAGGAAGATGAAATATAGGAGACTTGTAACTAAATGTAACAAAATATTGTTGTCACATTTATATTAACCATAAAAAATATATATCTCATCATATCATCTCATATCTCAAGAGACTTCAGCATGACTTTCTGAAAACCCACCATCCATCTGGCATGTTCGCGAAAATGGGTTCCGCAATGAACCCTTGTCATTGTGTCCAGTTGTCACTTGTGATTTGCACGAAATTATATTTGGTGCGAAGAAATGTTCATTCTGAAACTAGGAAAGCATATTTTTTTGTGGAAATTGGTTAGAATCTGAATCTTATCTCTAGGCGACGTGACTTGCAACCTATACTATTCTAGTAGTGGTTCTGTGAGCTGTAACCCTCGCGACTCACCCGCAACCCGTTGAAGTTTATCAGATAAAAAAGTTGTTCAGACAAAAAAGTTGCGTCTTAATACTTCGCCTGTTGAAAAAGCACCGTATGTGTTTTCATTTTCGCAAAACACACACGGTGCATTTTTCAGCAGGCGAAGTGTTAATAAGGGTAACAAAAAAGTTTAAGGCCGTACCTAAATTTTCCAGTGCTGCCACTGGACCCCGGAAAATTTAGCAGGGGCCCAATGGGGGCAGCCCCATTTAAAATAAATCATTTCAAAGAAAACGGAGACGTTATTTAAAATTTTGCTACTACCAAGTCCTAGATAACCCTTCAAAGTATTTTATGAACTATTGTTTACAGTTTATAAAGAGAACGTTAAGCTTTACTACGCACATTTGCCAAAAGTGGCCGTTTTTCCCAAATGTGCGTAGTAAAGCTTAACGTTCTCACTTTAAACTGTAAACAGTAGCAAAATTTTAAAGGATGTCTCTGTTTTCTTTAAAATGATTTATTTTAAATGGGGGCAGCACTGGCCCCCGGAAAATCTAGGTACGGCCTTAATGACATATTTAAAAAAAAAATAGAAATGGCTTAAATATGTTTTTCTTAAAGTTTTAAACATTCTTCGCCATTTTGAAAAATTTTCAAAAACTAAATCGACAAACAAATCTAAGTAATTATCGAACCTGCTTATAATTTACGAGAATCGGTTGATAAATACGACCTGTAGGCGAGAACAAACCGAAAGATAGACAGACAGACAGACAGACTGACAGGCTAAAGCATTTTCGGCTAATCTCGAAACTCGGTCAAATATACAGGTTGATTTTGTACTTATAAATAAAAAAATATATAGGGACAAATAACACTGATTAAGCTAGCCCCAAAGTTAGTTCTAAACTTGTGTTATGGGATACTAACTTATGTAGCTAACATTGAAATCTTGGAATCAGAATCACGTAAAGGACACAAAACCGTAAGAGCGGTTTCGCACTACGTCCGATCCGAATCCGTGAAGTAGTGCGAAACCGTTCTCACACATCACAAAAGAGCGGTTTCGCACTATTTCACGGATTCGGATTCGAAAAATATATTTTTTGTAAAAAATGATCTTCACTGTTAAAAATTATGTAATTTTACATGCAAAAAAATTACACAAACCTGTAAAATTCCCAAAAAATTACGGAAAAATATGAAATTTCACGAAAAAATATGAAATTTTACATAATTTTTGTAATTTTTACATATTGTTCCGTAAATTTCTCAAATTTTTCGGGAATTTTACAGGTTTATGTAATTTTTTGCATGTAAAATTACATAATTTTAAGTAAAATAACATAATTTTTACCAGTGTTCACCACTCGTAATTTTGAAATTTTTAATGTTTAAATGTCAAAAAAACTCGTGTTCCTCATGAAAAATCCGTTCCATTTCACGCTGTTTTTTTATTTACGTTGAAATGTTTAGAACACCATTGACAAATAGGGTAAAAAACGGATAGTAGCCCCACTTTTTGAAATTACTTCATATCTCTTTGTACAAAAAGCAAGATACTTTATTTGTCAAACGGGTAGGTACTTTGGTTTATTATCTTCAAATTTATAAAAGGGATAAACATTATCTTTGATATTTCCTGAGTATTGGCGATTTTTGCAGACCTCTAAATTTTTGGACAACTATCCCATATAGGGGATAGTTGCCTATTCCATGTAAATTACGTTTAGGATAGATGCCCTGTCGAGAAAGAGGATATCTATCCCGCAAAAACTTTGATCGCACCTAGCCGTCCCATGCAATCGCGCAGAAACATGCAACACGGTCAACTTAGTTGTAGATGCAGTCTCTCGATAGGTAAATTTAATAACATGTGTTTAATTTGCGAAACTAGAGCAATCAAGGCAACTATACCCCCGGGGCGTCTATCCGGGTTTTGCCCTATATGACATGTTCTGCGTTGCACAATATTACTTTTCGTTGATATGACATTGTCACTATCACTTCTTTATCCCTAGCGGGGCAGACTGAGCCTAGGGAGACAGGGCCCAGACCACTTTTACCTCCAAAGACCACTTTGTGGGCATGAAGATAGTAAAAGGAAGTCTGGTGATGGGTTGCTAACCGCATCGCCTATTGATATGATTTAGATTATTGCCCATTCCTTGATCGGTTTTTACGATCTGCGTAGGAAGAGAAGCAACTGGTATATTTTCTTTTTTTCTTTTCTCCTAGACCAGCGTGGAAGTAATAAGCTGATATGACGGTTTCAAAAATACGATGCAATGCGTCAAAAAGCGAGCGGTGACCAACGTAAACTACACGTTTTGTGTTCCGCTGACTCCCACAATGAAAAATACTCCTGAGCCTATTAGGTATATGTTACTGGAAATCTGTATAATCCGGCATTCTATTATATACGACACCCAGGCAATCTATAAAATAAAAACATGTAGGCAATGTATGAAATATTATTTATTTTATACTTTGCCTAGGTATTCTATACAATACCGAATGCTCAGCCGGCTATGTATGTAATAGCGATCGGAAATGTATTAAATTCGCCCAGCTTTCGTCACTTTGTCGACGCACGCTCGCTTCGCTCGCTCGCTCTTGAGATGGTCACTGCACAACCTTAACCTAACCTACCCTTCGTGACTAATTGGGGGTAGATAAATTAATAGATTACACACATTGCCGGTGTAACAGCAGACATTCTATACAATACCGAAGCATTATGTACAATGCCTAGGCAAAGCGTATAATAGATATTAATATTTATAATATTTCATACATTGCCTACCGGACCAAGGTATTCTATACATTGCCTAGGCATTGTATAGAATACCTGAATTATACAGATTCCCGGTGACATATATACCAATTTGATTCAGAGACCCTTATTTATATAATTAACAATTAAATGATTTAAATAAAAAGACTCCTGGACTTCTGGGCTCATTAACTAAGACCTGGTCTAGTGGCGAGGCGCCCTTGGCATTATTCTACCCGGGCAGAGAGAGTTCGTTCACCGCGTATTGATTTTGCCGAGTTGTGCAGTGGCATAGATCAGTGAAGCAGAGAGGCAATGCAGTTGATGACAGTATAACGAGCGTTAGCAAATCTCTGATATAGTATATGGAAATGATTGAAATATATATCCTAAACACGTGTAAATAAATTAAAAAGTTCTTGCATTTAGAAGCAGCTGAGTTTTGACTTATTTTTTTTCAGGAATTGCATACAATGACGGATTCCATACATTTCCTATAATATATAAGTACATTACGAGTAATATTTATTAATATTAAAATTATTAATGTTTTTTAAAGAAAAGCTACCGATACTAGCGTTTCACAACGACCACTGCTGAGAAGAAATACCGAAAGATACTCATTTACACATATGACTTTGCGACCGAGCTTATTTTTTTTATTACTATTTAACCTACCGGTTTCCACAAGACACTAGTCACGGCCTTTGAGTCTTATAATATAACTCTGGACTCGGTCTACACAGTTAGGCTTAAAGACGTAACCAGCCTAATAAGATTGAACGTGTGCATGTGTGTGGTTGCTGATTGCGTAAGCAAAAGAGACCTACGTACTGTGTCAATCATATTGCCTCTTAGAGACATCGTGTTGATAGGCATTAATACCCGTTGTTCTTAGCGTTATGAGCTTCCATAAGCTTAGTGTATGTCCACTGACCTAGATAAGGCAGCTGGCGTCCGCAACGGCTGATACGACTCAACGCATCCCTATTATGTGGCTTTCCAGAGATCGCTATGATATGACAAATAATTGAATGTTATAAAATTGATTTTAGTCAGATTGTAATACCTTCAAAACTATCTCACTGAGCGCTAATACGTAAGATTTTTTTTTACAAAAAGCGTATCTTTAATCGTCATGTCATCAATAAAATTATCTCATCTAAACAATTTTTTAAAACAACTTTTTCATTGTTTTAATCATTGAGAATTGTAAAAAGTAAAAAAAAAACAAATTATTATCTATAGCTTAAGCTTTCAAATGATATTAAAATTTTCATATTTATAGCATCATAATGTATTGTAAGTAGAGATGGGCGAAGGGTTTTTTCCTAGATGGGAAAATTGGGATGCTTCCTGGCATTTTGGACATATAATTCCTAATTTGCCCAAATAACTGCCCTAGGAAAGGAATTCACGGGCATCTATTATGAATCTTCCCAATTTGTTTGAATTGTTCGGGCATTTGCCCATATCTAATTGTAAGTAGTTATGGATTAAATAGTACATGCCGTGTGGTTCCCTGCAGAGTAGAATAGGACCACTCTAAGTCTTCCAGTGGATGTCGTAGAAGGCGACTTAGGAAATAAAAGCTAAACAAAGTATGGCTCTGGAAGGTAGTACAGAGAGTGTCATGCTCCTGCAGGAGACACTAACAAGGACCTTTTGATGATGGTGATGAAATAATACATACAAAACAAAATAGCAGCTATTTAACTGTAGTAGGAGCGTTATGAAGTGTGACATGCCGAAAAAAATTGCCGTATATCATACCACTGTAGGCTCCGACACAGCTGCTGGGCCGTGAGGTTTCCGGCCTTAAATAGCACCACTCTGTCCCTTCCTTACGATGTTGTAAAAGGCGACTAACGGCTAATCACACACATATATGCAACAACTGCATTTCCAAAGGGGGTTGAGTAGTATTTTTATTAATTTTGTAGGATAAGTTAGCTTTCGAATCGATTTAGTGAAACTTTCGAAACAAATTAGTGATATTTTTATACCTAATCACAAAAATATATGCAACAGCTGCATTTTCAAAGAGGGTTGAGTAGTATTTTTGTTAATATTGTGGGATAAGTAAGCTTCCGAATTGACCTATTGAAACTTTCAAAACCAATTAGTGATATTTTTATACGCATTATTAACAGGTAAGGCGTGTTAAATAGTTATTTATGCAACTGTGGTATAATAAGGGGTATTAAAACACGAGTGTGTGTTTGATAATAGTATCACACGAGTGTTTTAATACCTAATTATGAACAGTTGCATAAAATATTTTATTTGAGAATGAGAATCTGAATTATCTACACCCATGTTTAGTTACTCTTTTCTTATCGCCCATACAATTTTTTTTTTTTTTGATGAATTTATAAATTTTTATTTTTATTTACGTTACTGTTTTAAAATGTATTTATTATATTTTATGTTGGTCATTAATACTAGATTTTATTCTCATGCCGCTGTGAAGGCTAAAAACATATTATTTATCCCAAAATAGAGGTCACAAGACAGCCAGCCATGAGAATGAACAAACAAGGTCGGGATGCATCGTTAGCCAAATATGGGAGATTTACAGCTACACTTGAGCTCGGAATCCATGATGGCCGTTCCAAAAACATGCTTTATGAATGAAAATACTTGACTCCAGAAGTATTTAGCTTTTAAAAACTTATTGAAGGTTTTTCATAGTCAGTAAATTCGCAATATTATATTATATTATAGGCAAGATAGGCAGGCCGTATTGAGGGAGCAACTAATGGCCACTGACAACATCCTCATCCGAGGGTATTCCCGGTTGCATCCTTAGCGGTAACGCTTCAGAGCCCGGAGTCCGCTATCTAACCTAGGTAATTCTAGTGATGTGCCATTCCCGGGAACGTTCCCAAATTCCCGGGACTTTGGAAACGTTTCCGGGGAATTTGGGAATTATGTATTTCCCGTATTTCTTGGGAATATTACGGAATATTGGATATATGTATTTGTATTAAAACCATTAATATATAATAAAACCAACCAAAATATATTTACAATGATAAAAAATATGTCTGATAAATAAAATTACAACTTTCCCTGACATTGCCATTTTTTGGGAACATTCCCGGGAACGTTCCCGGAAATCTGGGGAACGGGAACGGCTTATCATTAGTGATTACACAAGGTAACTGGTTTTTACACAGAGCGAACACATCTGACCTCCGCAACAAAAACGCTAGTCAATTTTAGGAGGTTTAAAGAAACACTAAATGGATCGGGACCCAACAGATTTACTTACCTTCCGAAGCACGGAATCATCTTTCTTTTCGGAATTACAAATTGCAGCATTAAAAAAGCATTGAATTGCTGTATAAATCAAAGAACAAAATAAAGCCTTCTTCTTCACTCTAATTGACTTTAAATTCATCTAATATGAATTAAATTGAAAACCACACTTCTAAACAGCAGGTAGTAATGAAGAAATAAAATTCGAAAGTAATATGTGATGAGGAAATTTATCAAGGTGATTCGACGAAGGGCGTGAGTTCGAACCTCACTGATGACGAAATTTTTCATCCCATATTTTCATCGCTCCGTTGCAGTACCTCTGTAGTGCGTTTCAATTAGTAACAAACAGTAGAAATAATATTTTTCTGATTATGCTGCTCTACTGCCGCATACCGCCTCTCCGCTGCAGTGACACTCTAGTGCGTTCGACCTTAAAAGCCTCCTTGTCTCTGCGCCATCTTGTTAATCATAAGTGCGCGACTACGGACACGTGGCGCGTCGCGTGACGCGGGCGGACCTCCGCAAAATTGCCATAGCTTGTTTTTGGCGGCCCGCCTGGCGGGCCACGTCGCGCTGTGGACGCGCCCTAAGTTTGCCATCCATGTTAACTCACCATAAGTTTACATGCGATTGTTTGAGATACATAATTGATCTCAAACAATCGTATGTAAATTATTTAAACTTATTTGGCTTTCGTTGCGTTAAAAAAATAAGCCACAGTAATCAATACTCAATACTCATGCCAGAGATTTCATTGCCAAAACCATGGTCTCGACACGAGGCAGACATGGCGTCGCCGCATAACGACGTCAGACATATAGGTCAAGTTTCGCTTCGTTTACGGCTATTAAGGCCGTACCTAAATTTTCCGGGGTCCAGTGCTGCCCCCATTTAAAATAAATCAAAGTGAGAACGTTAAGCTTTACTACGCACATTTGCGAAAAACGGCCACTTTTGGCAAATGTGCGTAGTAAAGCTTAACGTTCTCATTATAAACTGTAAACAGTAGTTCATAAAATACTTTGAAGGGTTATCTAGGACTTGGTAGTTGCAAAATTTTAAACAATGTCTCCGTTTTCTTTGAAATGATTTATTTTAAATGGGGGCAGCACTGGACCCCGGAAAATTCAGGTACGGCCTTAAAGGCTATTTTGCGCCGCACAATTTTCTTTGCTTATTCCTATAGTTGACTGGGAGAAAATGCTCTAAGCATTAAGTCCGCCATTTGTAAATTTTTTACTAAATAAAATAAATAAATAAAGCTGCAGCCAAATCTCAGATCTAGGTCAAGTTTTAGAGGTTTCAATTCATTATTAGAGAACAAAAATAAGGTCATTACAAAACAATAAAGGGAAATCCATACGATGTTAAAAGTTTTCATTGCCAAAGACATGGAGTCGCCACAGCACAGTGTCAGACATATAGGTCAAGTTTGGCTTCAATAGCGGCTTTGACTGCAGCAGCCAAATTTCGGTTCTGGGTCGAGTTTTAGAGTAGTCATTATTAGAGAGCAAAAGTAAGGCAATATTACAAAACAATGTAGACAAATCAATACGATGTTAAAGTTTTCATTGCCAAAATCATGGTCTTGCAACGCCACAGCAGAATGTCAGACATATAGGTCAAGTTTGGCTTCAATTGCGGCTTTTACTGTAGAACCCAAATTTTAGACTTAGGTCAAGTTTTAGAGGAGTCATTATTAGAGAGCAAAAGTAAGGTAATATGTTACAAAATTTAAGGAAATCAATATGATGTTAAAAATATTCATTGCCAAAACCATGGTCTTGCACGCGGCAGACATGGCGTCGCCACAGCACAATGTCAGATATATAAGTCAAGTTTAGCTTTGATTGCGGCTATGACTGCTGCAGCCAAATCTCAGATGTAGGTCAAGTTTTAGAGGATTCATTATTAGAGAGCAAAAGTAAGGTAATATTGTTACAAAAGTTAAGGAAATCAATATGATGTTAAAAATATTCATTGCCAAAACCATGGTCTTGCACGCGGTAGACATGGCGTCGCCACAGCACAATGTCAGTCATATAGGTCAAGTTTGGCTTCGATTGCGGCTTCTGCTGCAGCCAAATCTCAGATGTAGGTCAAGTTTTATCCAACATCCACTGAAAAAGGTCCGTTGTATAGTTCGGAGGCAAAACTTATATTATTCGAGTTTTTATATAAGTAAACTTTCCCCTAGGAATTATAAATCATAAATATTTCTTTATTTCGTAAAAACATATTAAAATACTGACCAACTAAAAATACAACGTAAAATTAACAAGTAACTAAATTAAAACTAAACAAACTAAAATATAACCTAAATTAAAACTAACTAAATTAAAATATTTAAAAATAGAACTAACTTATATTAAATTATATGCTGGCGGCATTTCCGCGTTGAATAGTAATACTTAAACGCTGTCCGAAATAAGCATCAGCCCTTGGATCCCCCGAGACGTCGATCAGGCGTGCGGATATGATCAAACATCGATACTACTAGATTCAAATGCCATTTCGTGGGTAGGAAATAAAGATAGGAAAGGGGAATCAAAATAGTGATGGATTGCTAGCCGCGTCGCCTAACTTAATTCGGATATTCGATTTTTCCCTCATCAGCTTTAAGGCCGTACCTGAATTTTCCGGGGTCCAGTGCTGCCCCCATTTAAAATAAATCATTTCAAAGAAAACGGAGACATCATTTAAAATTTTGCTACTACCAAGTCCTAGATAACCCTTCAAAGTATTTTATGAACAACTGTTTACAGTTTAAAGTGAGAACGTTATGCTTTACTACGCACATTTGCGAAAAACGGCCACTTTTGGCAAGTCCAAGTAAGTTTTAATAAAAATAAAATAAAGAGCTATTAGTTATGTAAAACTAGAGGAGACACCTTACATCACTGTTTTGTCCCGTTCAATTGTAGTTGTCTCCATAAACTTCACTTAGTCGTGTGCTAGATCTAATACGCCTAGTACCTACTAGGCGTATTAGATCTATTTTCGCTTATAAACAGTCGAAAGTACCTACTTTCGACTGTTTATAAGCGAAAACAATACGAAAAAATGGTTAACATAGTTGTATGTTTATCATGAAAACATATAATACCTTGGTGTGTGTAACAATACAGTAAAATAATTCAAGAAACACGGCGAATTGTAAAGAAATAGGTAACTTTCCATTGGTTAGTAACCAGAGTTCGTTCTTTGAAAATTAAATAGAATCATGCAGCTATTTATTCAAAAATAGAACAGGGGCCAATGTTTAAGTAAGCTGGTCTATATTATTTCGATGTCGATAAGTAAAGCCCCAGAAATAGTGACATTGTATAGAAAGTGCCGAAATCAACATGTTTTCATATTTCACCCTTATTTTCACCTTGCGTTCGTCTGAATGTCAGTCAACGCGGCGCCTTGTGTTGGCACGCTGCCTTCTTGGTCTAGGTTTTAGCATAGAGATATTAGGCTATTTGGATTTTATGAGTGAACTTGGGTACTTTTTCTAGAACATGAAATATTCTTTACGGCAACATAAAAACACATTATTAACTCGACTTTACTACTTTAGTAGTCCTCTGTGAACTCGTAACGTAGTATCGTATGAAAACAACCACATATCTCTCAAATATCCGCAACCTGCTTCGTCAGCTAAGATATTAGTATGAGTTTTTGTCATATCCAATTTAAGTTCAGTTCTACGGTCTTTAAATTTTTGTCACTGTTATTTTTTTAACAAATGAAGTTCCTTAACAACATTAAGACTTATGTACAAACTCGTAGCAACTATGTCGCCATTTTTTATTTCCCAAGTTTGTCTGGACTCGGAAGTCATAATTTACGAGTAGACTATTTAAGTTACTAAGTTTTTCTCATTCTTACTCGTTTATTACTTTTTATTTAGATATTCTAGTCATGAGGTTGTTGTTTTTCCTTTTAATACAGGGTGATTTTGAACCTCAAAGCTATATTCAAGGAAAGTACGTAAGGTAAGTAAGGAAGTAAGTTAAGATAAATAAAAAATACATTTTCTTTCATATGTATCTTGTTTCTTTATAAAAACAATTTTTGAAACTGAACATTACCCAATTATTTTGCGAGTCCAATAAAAAAAAAAAAAACTTCAAATATGTTGTTATTTTTTAAATATGATATAGGTATCTGCTCATTAACTCCCGACGTAGAACAGGGGTGTTATAAGTTGGACATGTCTGTGTGTCTGTCTGTAGCATCCTAGCTCCTAAACGAATAGACCAATTTCGATGCGGTTTCTTTTTAATCGAAAGCCTTGTCTATCGAGATGGCTCTTAGCTATTTGATAAAAATCAGTTTAGTCGTTTAAAAGTTATTAGGGGTGAACGCTCGAACGTTGTGTGTTATTCCTGTCTGATGATTTCTATGTGTCGATCCATTGATTTAGATTTGATACGACAAGCATACAAACTATTATTTCTTAAGTATAATTAATACTGTTAAGGAGGCCTTAGCCTAGAAGTGATATAGTATGAGAAAAATAATAATTATGGATTATTAACTTAATTGGTTACCAATTCGTCAACGTCGCAATTTGCACATCCTCACAACCCTCTTTTCCATTCTATTTGAACCCGCTACTCCTGCATACCTCAAGTCTATCTTTCAGTTTCTGGGTGACACCCATGTCAGACATCATCGTTCCTCTAACAATCTCAGCCTTTCTATACCAGTTCACCGGAGTGGGTTCTTTTCACATTCGTTTATTGTCCAAGCTATAAAGCTCTGGAACGCCTTACCAGTTGATGTTCGGAAAGCTCAAACCCGCTTTTCATTTAAAAAACAGGTGAAAGCACATTTTCTTAAACAACTGTCAGATAGTTCTTAGTGTATGTAGTATATGTGAGTAGTATATCTTAGTATAATAATAGTGTGTATTATTTGTATGTAGTTTATGGTTTATTATTACATATTTAAGTATACTTGGTTCATTTTTCACCATTTCTTTTGAGTTTTTGCACTACCCGTGTCTTTCTCGACATCACCCGGTTGGTTGACTGGTAGATAAGGCCTTAGGCTTTAAGTCCGCCATTACACTTGTATTTGTGTATAAAGTTAAATAAATAAATATGCCCACATTTAAAATTATAATAAATAAACGGACAAATGCGAGTCGGACTCGTACATGAAGGGTTCCGTACCACCGTACAATGTTTTAAAACGCTGAAGAAACACGTTGCTTGTATAACGACCCCCTTAAATTTTTAGTATTTGTTGTTATTGTGGTCATAGCAATACATAATTGGTGAAAATTTCAAGTATCTAGTTAATGCCATTATAAAGATCAAGTTAAAAACGCAGAAAAAAACAAGTTTCTTGTATGACGACCCCCTTTAATTTTTAACTATTTTTATTTTTAGTATTTGTTTTTATAGCGGCCACAGTAATACATAATCGGTGAAAATTTCAAGTGTCTAACTATTACGGTTCAAGAGATAGAGCCCTGTGACTGACGGACAGACAGACAGACAGACGGACAGACGGGCAGACGGACAGACGAACAGACGGACAGACAGCAGAGTCTCAGTAATAGGGTCCCGTTTATACCCTTTGGGTACGGAACCCTAAAAACAAGTCAGCAAAAACTCTTATCGCTTATCGAGATTTCCAATTTAATTCCGAGGTCACTATACATTTTATAAACTGGTCACGTAGATTTTAAACTCGCCAGTTTTTCATCCCGTACCCTTTAAATCCCGTAATAAAATTATTTAAAGGGCAAGGATTCCAAGGCTTAAATTCAGATTAAAAAGTGCTAAAATTGTTTCTAACTCGTTTTCATTAGAACATGGTTTTGCGTTTGTAAAATGTGCAACTTTATTTTGTAGGATTAAATCCTGAAAGCTTTAGAATGAACGACTTTTTTCTTAGGTAAGGCTAATCGTGTTGTTCCAGTTGTCTATTTCTATGGGAACTCTTGCAATGCTTAGTTATGTCTGTCTCGTAAGGGGTCACCAACATTATTATCAAGTCTTTTTTAGTGTCCACTACAGGAGCATGACCCTTTCTGTACTACCAGAGCCTTTATTAGCCAGAGCAGTCAGAGGACACTACACTCTCCACGCTGGCCAGACGCTTGTGCATGTGTTTCCTAAGTCGCCTTCTACGACATCCATGGTTAGACTTGGAATAGTCCTATTCTATTAAGCCGAGAACCACACGGCTCGTAAGGGATAAAAAACGTGATTTCATTCTTCTTCTTTGAAGTCGAATAGGCTATATTTATGTAATACTAGCATTTGCCCGCGGCTTCGCTCGCGTATCCCACGGGAACATTACATTTTTCCGGGATGAAACGTACCCTATGTCCTTCTCAGTACTCCTAACTATGTGTATGCGAATTTTCAAGAAGATTGGTGTAGTAGATAAAGCGTGAAGAGGTAACCAACAAATATACAAACTCCCTTTCGCATTTATAATATTAGTTAGGAAGTTAGGATTAGGATTAGGATTTAACATGACCATTTGCCGGCCATGTAGCTTCCTTCCTAGAATAGGACTACTCCATCTCTTCCTCTGGATGTCGTAAGGTGCGACTAAAGGTTGGTTGGTAACTTATATGCTCTAATTTGTATATGCTTAGATTTGTGTGTTGTTCAGCCAGTTAGCGAACCAAATAAATAAAAAAAAAAAAAGGCCCAAACACAATCATCTCGTGCTACAACTGCATTCATAAGGAGGGTTGGCGTCAGGCAGGCGGCCGATCGTAAAACTATAGCCAAATTGTCTCAGTACCTTAAGTTGTAACGATGCTGGATGCCATCTGCATGCTGCATCTTGTTTTTATGCCTCATTTCTTCATCTCATCCTGTCCACTTTTCATTCTATATTTCAATTCATTTCATTTTAGAATCATTTAAACATCGCTCTTCATTTAGACTCATTCCACTTCCATCTCTTATTCTGAACACATATTCAGGACTACCTATCTACTTATTATAATATCTGCTAATTATGTAAAGTCTAATTATAATTTTGATACCAAGTTGCAAGTGTATCAGTACTAATATACTTATCTGTGTTGTTGAGTCTCTGTTCTCCACTCCTCCTCCTATCTTCTATGTGGGAACTCCCCTGACTGCGCCGGGACAGGTCAAGGTCACACAAAGTGAAGTAAGTCACTTAATTGCTTGGCAACGGCGACTACTCCAAGTAAGTAAGTATCTAAGAAAGTGGCTAACACCAGAATAGAACCGTTTCCAATTAATGTGTTCCACCCATCGACTTGGAACCCGTAACGAAGGTTCCTAAGGGAGTGATTGTATTAGCAAACATACTAACTACTTAATTTAATTAATTAAGTGTGAGTGAAGAGGATTGCGTACTTGCGGGAGAATCACACGTAAAAGTTATACTCGTATCTATGGTAGATACAACCATAGAGACAGTAAGT
This sequence comes from Acrobasis repandana, assembly GCA_963576875.1. Taxonomy (NCBI): domain Eukaryota; kingdom Metazoa; phylum Arthropoda; class Insecta; order Lepidoptera; family Pyralidae; genus Acrobasis; species Acrobasis repandana. The sequence continues at coordinate 12,828,176 of OY756236.1, forward strand.
TTTTTTTATTGGTTCACGTAGACATGTGAAAATTTACATACATTTTTTAATAGTTTTATTGTGAAGCCTTAGTTCTTATCGAGACAATGGTAATAAGCCCAAACTCGATGGGGTTGGATCGTTTTATTACAGGGTTCCTATTGCCACCTTCCGGCTCCATCATCAGATCAGCTGCTTGTTATAATAATATTTCATTGTCATCTGATTTACAATATTTCATCTCAATCTTCCGATTGTGAGAGTTTCCACTGGAAAGTGGCTCAAATTTAACTTGAAGGGTTTTTGATTTATAGTAGAGAAACACCGAGCATATCCTTTCCATATGCCCGTTGAGCAACTTTGAGCCTCCTTATGAGATCCATATTGAGGTACCACGTTAAGTCATCACTGTTAAATACACATTGATTTAACACTTTCGCATTGAATTATTTAGTAAATTCATACAAGAGCGAGTCCAACGCTACGACGTAAATCTATCGCTGTTTTTACTTACATGCAAATAACTAAAGTGTGGAAACCGTGTGATTCCCGGCAAAGTAGAATAGGACCACTCCAAGTCTTCCCGTGGATGTCGTAGAAGGCGACTTAGAAAAAAAACACAAGCTAAACAAAGCTTATAAACATCAATGAGACCTCTCCAACCATCTGGCCAGCGTGGAGAGTGTAGGCTAAATCCTCTAACTGTATTGGCTAATATATGGCTCTGGTAATACAGAGAGGGTCGTGCTCTTGCAGTGGAGACTAAAAAAGATATGATGGTGATGATGAACCAAAGTGTACACTGCACTCACGACTGACTGCAGCCAGACGAAGCGGGAGGATTGTACCTCATTGCGATTACGTTGTAGCAACGCTGCGATGGCCCAGCGCATGTGTGGCTGGCAATGTGTCAAAAGACGCAACGCCCGTGTGGAGCAGCTTTAGGGTTGGGACACATTTATCAGCATGGAACAGCATTTGCTATGCTGCTATCCTTTTCTGTCGCTCAGAACCAGCAAGTTGAAGAAGCAAGAGAGAGCGACCGAACGCCGCGGAATCTCCAATTTCGCGGTTCCATCGCTCTATCTCTAGCTCTAGAAAATAAAGGTTCTAAACGACAAAAAAGGATAGCAGCATAGGAAAATGCTTTTCTGTGCTGACAGACGTGTCCCAACCCTTAAAGTAGTTAAACAATAATAATTATAATTGTTTATTTCAGATAACGAGATCCATACATTAATTAAAAACTCAATTCAAAATCTAATCAAATCAAAATACAAGTTGAAATAAAATAGATTTTCTTTATTTCGTAAAAACATATTAAAATAGTGACAAACTAAAAATACAACGTAAAACTAATAAGTAACTAAATTAAAACTAAACAAATTAAAATATAACCTAAATTAAAACTAACTAAACTAAAAATATTTAAAAATAGAACTATAACGTATATTAAATTAAATAAAAACTTGAGGCCAAATCGCTGCCGTCACAGGGCAAACTACCTAAAAGGCTGGCGGCATTTCCGCGTTGAATAGCAATACTTAAACGCTGTCCGAACTGCGCACCAGCCCTTGGATCCCCCGAGACGGCGATCAGGCGTGCGGAAATTTCCTTAAAAATTTGGCGGGCTTCCACACCCCAAGGCCCTAGGGTCTCCACAGCAAAAGGCACAAAATATACATATATATAAATACGGCTCTCCCAGAGCCGCATACTTGCGCCTCTTGATGGCTTCTGCTGTCGTCGCTGCTGCTTTTTTAGTTGAAATAAAATCAAAATAAAGTAAATAAATATATAAAATAACAAAATCCACAATAAAGTCAAACTAGAATTTAATCAAAATAAAAAGAAATAAAAGCAAATAAATCAAGTTAAAGCTTAAAAGTATATTTTTTTGCGAAGTTTACCTTTTATCATACTATTCATGTTTTCAAATAACTATTTCGATTAAATAATTAACAGAATCCATAACTAGTCAATTTATAGACAAAGAGACTTTTCTACTTTAGAATTTTTGAATAAATTACAAACTTATTAAGCTTCGGAACTTCGCGAACTTTTTGCTGAGCTGATAACTGCCAGAACCCGAAAATACGTTTGTTTAATATAACTTAAGTCGGCTTAAGTACTGAATTTACATACAAAATGGATGGTAATGTATTGCACGAACTTCGTTACATTGAATTCGGAAAAATGGGTCATTATTTTAGATTCGTTCGTTTGTTATTGGGTAATTTAAGGTTATTTGAATAAGTTTATAGCATCATTTATTTTTATTGCCTCTAGATAACTACCTGTGATCACAGGTATAAAACTTCATAGAAGCGGAGTGTTTTATGCTACATTACTACAAACGAAACTACACATCCGTGCACACGTCAATGCGTGTGTGTTCGCCCGCTTTTGACCTTCGACAAGGCGAGAACGCGGGGGAGATGCGGGAACCAGAAACGGGGACGCATATTGCGCGGGACCTTAGGAGGTTACATTCTGTATGAAATACTCTTTTTTATTTCTATACCTATATCAAAACGAATTAAATTGGGCAGTATTAGAATGAGACAGAATAATTTGAATTACCTCCACACTCCACCTCTTCCTGAGAATGTCTTAAGAGGCGACTAAAAGAGTAAGCACAAACATCTCGTGCTACAACTATATTCCCAAGGAGGATTGACGTCGGGCGGTGGCTGGTTGTAAATAATAATTAAAAAATAAATAAATAAAATATATTTATTTTCATATAACCAAGTCCATAGCTTTATACAATAAAAAGAATAAGTTTTAAATTATCTAATTATATTAAAACATAAAATCAAAACTAAAATAAATTATAATAAAAATACTTATACAGAATTAAAAAATACAAAATTTTAAAATACAATCCAAGACGCTGTTTGTTCTCGATTTTGCATGGTCCTTGTATGCCCATTAACATGTATGAAGTACCTAATTGCTGCATTTGTAATACCCTTATTACATACTATTGTTTGTTAGTAGTGTATTTTATAGATGAATTTAAATAGTATGTATCAATGTATGTATATTTATGTAGATATTTATATCTATAATAAGAATTAATTAAGTAGTTTATGTAGAAAGTAAATATATATCTGAATGCTGATCAATATCTCTTTTGTACCATTTTAAGTTTTCTAACAACCCACAGGTTGGCTGTCAGATAATGCTTTTAGCATTAAGTCCGCCTATTGTGCTATACAAATTGTATTTTGTACAATAAAGTTTAAATAAAAATTAAATTAAAAAAAAAAGGAATGTTATATTTGGAAAGGAAGAAAAAGTCGGAAAGCGCACGCCGGACTCCGAAGCAGCATAGCTGAGGATGCAACCGGGAACGCGCAAAAATAAATAACAAAACCTTGTAAAAATATCGAGAAAATTTTGTAATACGTATTGAATGAGCAATCAAGTCTATTTTATCAAACGACAAACTTCTAAATCTACTAGAATATGAAAGAAGAAATACTAAATCGATACAGCAGACGAATACCCTTCAAACATAAATCCTTGTTGGGTTATTTTATAAAGGCGCAATTTTTATCGTCTAAGTCTTGTTCACATTGTGCTTGAATACTGATTGATTTTCACCCCTCTTATTGGAATCTTGGAATCAGAATCAATCAATCAATCAATCATAAAACGGTAAGAAAAAAAACAGTGGCACTTAGGGAGTGCCGCTGAAAGTGAAAACTTGAGAGGTGTCGGTTACGGTAACAGTGTCGCGAGTTCAATGGTTTTTTTCCATCTCAAAAATGCCCAACGAGCCTATGAAATTTTCACTTCAAAAAAATTCTCCTATATTTCTCATAAATAGCTAACACGCGACTTTACTATACGCGCGGACGTTGCCCTCCCCGGGCGCAGACCGCCGCCCACCTGTCGCCCATTATTAGGCGGTGACAGACAAATGGGAGATTTTATGTAAGCATAGTGTGATGTATCTATTTATTTATTATCAAAATACTCGTGTCTTCCATGCTATTTTGGGTGAAAAGAAAAAACTAAGAATGTACCAGCTGCTTCTCTGCCCGCGCAGATCGTAGAAGCCGATTAAGGGAATGGATGCGAATCATATATGCGATGCGGCTAGCAACTCATCACTATTTTGATTCATTTTTCCATCTTCCCGCCTATTATTGCGGCCCTGGGCTCTGTCTGCCCCATTAGGGATAAAGACGGGACAGTGTATCTATATAAATTATCGGATCTCTCTAAAATAAAGATAATTCCGTGCTTCGGAAGGCACGCAAAGCTGTGGGTTCCGAACACCATCTAGCGTTTGTATAAACCTATCCTAGGATTGGTTCTAGTCAACCCTATGGGTTGTGGAGGAGTCGCTCTGTGTAAAAACCAGTAATCTCGTCATATCACCTAGGTTAGGTAGTGGACCCGAGCTCTGAAGCGTTACCGCTGAGGATGCAACCGGGAATACGTTGGATGATGATATTGTGTATCTGTATAAATACTCGTCATCTCACTTGCTTATTCCACTCGGCCTATTTGAATTTTATCACAGCTGCCTTTCATCAGTTAGAGTTTATGTAAACGCCTCTCACTCGTCAAACTTTATTGTTTTAGCCTAAAACAATGCTTTTATAAGAAAATGCCTCGGCTTTTTTACACTTTGACGGCGCACAAGAGCTGTCAATTTATTTTTACGACGCGCGGTCACTTTTTTTGCTGTTATTGTGTATGTAGATTCTTCTCTGGTATTAAGCTTTGTATTTTCTTTAGTTATGAGAGTAGTCGCCGTGTGGTTTCCGGCAGACTAGAAAAGGACCACATATATCAAAATATAAATAAATATTTTTTGTTTTCCATTGAAACTTGGATCGGCTGATTGGTCAACTTGTATGGGAAGCCAAAAATTATTTTTCATATTTTATTATGTGTCCCTTGGGGAAAGTTGTTTAATTTCATGGACTGAATTCAGCCTTAAAATACTTTCACTATATTTTGTTAGAACCTGTACACCTATTTAACAGAAACTTCATATTTTGGATGCACAATTATCTTTTATATAAAGAGTCATAAAGACTATCATTGAAGGAAAAGTAGAAGGGAAAAGAGGACCAGGAAGACCGAGGCATAGCTACATGAAACAGATAAAGGAGAAGGTTAACGTTGTGTCTTTTTTTTTTTAATTGATGGCTTGACGCTACTGCGTATTTAGCCAGGAACAAGTTAATAAAACGTCGTAAATTCTTTTTTCCTAACAAGTTACAATCAAAGGTTGGTGTAGGCCTTTGATTGCTTTCAGGGAGCTTCTGGTGACAAATCTATACGAGTCCACTGGTTTTCATAGCCGACTGAGTGGCGGACGACGCCCGAAGACGCCCACACAGTCCGCGAAACAAATATCACTACAGCCGTACTATGACTGTCCACTTTAACTATTTCACATATTGTTCATGAGCATGAGCATTTATAACACCAAACAACACCAATTTCATATTATAAAGTCCACTAAAATCAATTTGCAAAATAATTTAAAGAAAACCCTAACCGAACCCCTTGACTTCCCGCCAAAACCTCACATCGTGTCTTACAGAGAAGTAAAACAGCTGGCAAAATTCAAAAAAATTCAAAATTCAAAATATCTTTATTATCATAGGATATTTATAATATCTCTTAATAATAGTCACTTTGTTTTGTTTTGCACAAATGTTGACGTCAAATCGTTACTCAAAGCTAAGTTTACGCCGCTTCCTAGGCGCAAGTGCAGAAGAAGCGGCAACAAACTGCACTGCACGTTTTCTCCAAAGACGTCAACTAACAAACTAAAAACTTAAAATTAGTTATATATATGGACAGAGATTACATTGTTTATTATGTCATAATTAAATTGAATTATAAGAATTACGAAATTTAAAATAATGTCAATTTGTAAATTTAGTATGTACCAATGTACCTAAATTATGACATGTCTAAGTATACAAACCTTTAAGAGGGACCCGCGCCAAGCTCAAGCCAGACCTTTTTGTCTTTAAGATAGTCATCGGTCCTATAATAAGCCTTCTCACAAAGTACTTTCTTTACATAAGCTTTGAATTTTCTGTCTGGCATATCAAGGACCGATTCTGACAATTTATTATAAAAAAGTATACACTTCCCCATAAAAGACTTACTGACTTTATTCAGCCTGTAATACGGGCTAACTAAGTCATTCTTATTACGTAAATTTCTATCTGTAAAATCACTTACTTTATTGAACATGGAAATATTTTTCCTTACATACATTATATTTTCAAATATGAATTGTGATGCAAAAGTAAGTATACCTATTTCCTTGAATAATTCCCTCAGTGAGTCTCTCGATCCTAAACCGTAAATAGCACGAATTGCTCTTTTTTGTAAAAGAAAAATAGTCTGAATGTCCGCTGCACTCCCCCATAGAAGTATCCCGTAAGACATTAGACTGTGAAAGTAACTAAAGTACACTTGTCTAGCAGTTGCTACATCTGTCAATTGTCTTATTCTCCTAACAGCGTAAGCCGCAGAGCTAAGCCTATTAGAAAGTTTAGTTATATGAGCGCCCCATTGAAGTTTCGAATCAATTGTGATTCCTAAAAAGGTAGTACTTTCAACCAGATCGAGTTTCTGACCATTAATTAGTATGTCAACACAGGCTTGATTCACATTAGGAAGAGAGAATCGAATGCATTGGGTCTTGTTCGCATTTAACATGAGGTTATTGGCCGAAAACCAATCAGAAATTAAAGATAAGGTGCTGTTCACCGCGCTAGCATCACTGTTATGTCGATCTTTTTTAAATATTAGCGAGGTGTCATCAGCAAACAGCACCATGTCAGCCTCTTTCTCAACCATGTAAGGCAAGTCATTGACATAAACTAAGAAAAGGAACGGTCCTAGAATTGAACCTTGGGGTACGCCCATTTTCACATTAGACCCGTGTGATTTTACGCCGTTTATATCAACAGTTTGAAGCCTATCAGTTAAGTAAGATTCTATTAATTTAATTGACTTATCATCAAAACCGTATTGACGAAATTTGAGCAAAAGTGTTGGATGATCAACGCAATCAAATGCTTTAGAAAGATCGCAAAATGATCCAATTGCATCATTTCTGTTTTCCCACGCGTCGTAGATATTAGTAATAAGTGCTACTCCTGCATCGGTGGTCGATTTTCCAGCAGTAAAGCCGTATTGTTGGCTATGGAAAAGATTATTGGTCTTAAAGTGGAGTAGCATTTGATTGAGCATTATCTTTTCGAACACCTTACTCAAAACTGGCAGAATAGAGATAGGTCTGTAGTTGCCAGGGTCTGTTTTTTCTCCTTTTTTGAATAAGGGGATTAGTTTACTACATTTCATTAAGTTAGGGAATATGCCTTCATCAATACATTCGTTAAATATAAAAGCTAAATCGGCAGCAATTATGTGTATTATATGAATTACTACGGCTACTGACATGCCCCAGTGATCTTCTGATTTTTTTAAATTTAACTGTTTAAAAGCATCTATTATATCGCTAGGGCTAACATGCTTAAAATTAAATTTAGAATCACAAGGGCTAACATTACTCTTAAGCAAAGCCTCAGCACGCTGGGCGCTAGAACTTACATTAGAAGTGAGTTCCAAAGGAATGTTAGTAAAATAATCATCAAATATATTTACTATTTCATCAGTTTTTGAAGTATTTTTACCATTACATTTGATTCGGCAAATATCTTCTTTGGTTTTATTTTTACCTGTTTCCTTATTTATGACACTCCATGTTTCTTTAATTTTATTAGGAGCATTATTTATTTTTTTGCTAATACTATTCGACTTGGCTCGTCTACAAACTTTTTTAAATATTTTAGAATAATTTCTAACATATTCTATAAAAGAAGGATTAAAGTTATATTGTTTTTGGGCATATAGATCATATAACCTGTTTCTACTTATGTAGATGCCGGTAGTAGCCCATTCACTAAACTGTGATTTACTATGAACTACTACTCTTTTTTGTTTCAATGTTTTAGAATACTCAGAGGAAACAGTACTAAATAGTTTATTATAATGGTCGTCAGGATTATTTCCTGTATATACCAGTGATAATAATTTGTTATCTAAATTATTTTTAAGTTTTTTTATGTTTTTAGAAGTAATTGGTCTACACAAGATCTTATCTTTTCTCAAATTACTGGTGGACTCTTTGACAAAAGCTACATATACACCAGAATGATCTGAAGGCAATTTGTTGATAACAGATTTATCACAATATTGAATATTACTAAAAAAATTATCAAGACATGTGCCAGATGTAGCTGTAATTCTGGTTGGCTCAAAAAATAAGTTTTCTAATCCATAAAGATGGAGGCAGATGAGAGAGTCAAATGAAAGAGAATTCATACTCCACCGACAAGAGCATAGCTCGATAGAATTTTCTTTTACAAAACATTAAATTTATTTAACTATACAAAGGTAAGATGTGAGCCAATAAATTTATTAATAACCCGAAGGTAGCCATTGATCTCTCGAGTCATTGATTTCAATAGAAATTCATTTATTAACTTTCCATCTAATGTCTTTGTTCTTGTTCAGTCGTTCCGCCATTCAGATATTAATGTGGTGAAATTATTATTGGGAGTAATGGCCTCATTAGTGGATGAGTAAATACCTCTTTTGGGCAGTGTAATGTTACAAATATATTTACGCTTTGACAGGACTATATGGTGACTCCATTAAATTGCTGTGTTTATTTAGTTTATTTTATTTAAAAAACTTTATTGTACATCAGCGATAGTTACACATAATAAAATAACAAAGGTAATTTTCAAATTGTCCTGGGTCTTGGGTGTTTATCTGTATATGTACTTATTATAAAATATAGTATCGTTGACTTAGTATCCCATAACACAAGTTTAAAACTTACTTTGGGGCTAGCTTAATCAGTGTGATTTGTCCTTATATACTTACTTATATTTATTTATATTTAATTGTACAAATGGTGGACTTATTCCAGAAGGGGTTCTCTTCTAGTCGACCAGTAGGGCAAAGGACAACCAAAGACATTTCAATAATATTTTTGTGTCAATACACTACACTTTCATGCCGGTCTAAGAGAAAAATAATCATAAAATGTACCAGCTGCTTCGATGTCCGCGCAGATCGCAAAAGTCGATCGAGGGAATAGGTGAAAATAGGCGATGCGGCTAGCAATCACTATTCCTTTTCCATCTTCTCGCCTCTCCGTAATGCTAAAAGTGACCTTTAGATATTGCATCTCTGGGCTCTGAAAAGCTCTGTCTGCCCTGTCAGGGATACAGACGAGATAATGTATCTGTATTTGTATAATACTTCTACCACAAGGCAGTTACTGAAAATCAGTGCTTTGCTCTTCGAATAATACATGCAGTGATTTGTTACCTACTTGTATCACTGCGTCTCATATTCGCAGTCCCCTGTTTATATTAGTGTAGTCTCATTTATTATGTATATCTATTGTGAACGTGTGCCCTGTTTGACCAATCAATCAATATATGTATATATTTATTTATATGTATAGTATATGTAGCGTGTATATATATATATATATATGTATGTAGGTATATGTATAGCAAGTATATATATATATATTGTTGATTGTGTATTTTATTTATACTACACTTTATCTTGCAACCCACATTTAGACTTTCTGTATAACCCAAATGTCGACTGGTAGACAACGCTTTTAGCGTTAAGTTCGCCTATTGTTCTGTACAATTTGTATTTGATGGACAATAAAGATTAAATAAATAAAAATATATAAATATTTCAGAACTATGTTCTTGACGGTGGAGTATTTTGATACAATTAAATAAATCTAAACTAATCTAAATCTGAAACCGTGTGGTACCCGACAGAGCAATAGGACTACTCCAAGTCTTCCTTTGTATGTCATAGAAAGCGACTTAGGAAACACACGCTAAACAAAGCTTATAAACATCAATGAGACCTCTCCAATCCTTCTGGCCAGCGTGGAGGCCAAATCCTCTGACTGCTCTGGCAATACATGGCTCTGGCAGTACAGAAAGGGTCGTGCTTCTGCAGTGAAGACTAAAAAGACCCGATCATGATGAATCTAAATCAATCTAAAGATAAGGTCACATAGTGTTCAACACGATTGCACGATTAAAAACTTAAACGTAGAAGTTAAAGTAGAAATTCCTTACGTGCTCGAGGCAAGCATCACGCACGCCTGCCATCTTGAAAAATGGCCGGATGCTCTCGTAATGTTGGCATTCCTTGCTAAGATTGTACTGAACGGAATAAAGAAGAAAAAAAAATTTTTTTATTGTACTGCGTGTGAAAGTCGATAATTTAAAGATAGTTAAATATAGTTTTTGCCAGAAACTATATTACTATTTTATAAAACATACAGTATCACATCTTTATCTCTAATGGGGCAGACAGAACATGTTGGGTCTTGGGGCTCTAAACAGACAGAGCCCAGGGCCGCAAGCCACTTTTAACGCCTAGGAGAAAAGAAAAAACATAAAATGTACTGCTTTTCTTCCCGTGCAGATCGTAAAAGCCGTTCGAGGGAATGAGCAAGAATCTGAATCATATCAACAGGCGATGTGATTAGCAACCCATGACTATTATGATTTCCTTTTTCCATCTCATGCCCACTATCACGGTAAAAGTGGTCTGGGCCTGGCCGCCCTAGGCTCTGTCTGCCCCTTCAGGGATAAAATTGTGATACTGTAGTAGGTATATAATAATTAGTAATGTTTATGCGTTTGGTGCAAAAATAAGAAATAAAATAAAATAAATACAAATCACACAGATTGAGCTAGCCCCAAAGTGAGTTTAAGACTTTAGTTATGGAATACTAAACTAACTTAATGATACTATATTTTATAACAAATAGATAAACATCCAAGATCCAAGTCAATCTGAAAAAGATCATTTTCCATCTTGACTTGACCGTGGGTCGAACCCGGGACCTCCGGTGTGACAGCCTGGCATGATGACCACTACGCCACAGAGGTCATCATTTACAGGTAAAAGTGTGTAATTTAAAATTAATACCCTATACAACGTGGAGGGACATACCCGTAATAAATGAACACAGTCTATACTAGATCATTATAGTATAATGAAATTAAAATAACAGCCAAAGAACAATAAAATATTTCAGCATTTACATACAAAAATGTGCAGCCGTTAGGGCAATTTGTATGGGAATGTCAATTTTTTTTAGGTATTTCGACTGTTATTTTAATTTCATTATACTATAAAGATCGAGTATAGCCCGTGGTTTGATTTATTACGGGTATGTCCCTTCCACTTTGTATATCCAATTTTATATAAACGATAACAAACATTCACATTATTTATCAAGTAAATAAATATTGCGCGAATCGTTTTGCCTCCGTGCATTTCACCGGTCCGTGTACTCGTAATTGAATCCGTGACTCAATTATTCAGTATTTGTTTGTATCGACACGGCGCGGTGGAGTGTTGAGTTTCTTTTCAGTGACAGCTGAGAAGGAATAAGATAACTTAAGGCGAAGATATAGGCAAATGACCATGAAGTGGCGCCCTCATTTGAAATAAATTGTTAACTCGTAAATATGGAGATAATTTCCATATTACTCTTCGTCATGCACTAGATAGCCCTTTAAATTATTTTATAAACCACCGTTGAAAGTATTTACATTAGTCCGTCTAGCTTTAAAACTCGCCTCCGCCAAAAGTGGCCACGGCAAGTTTTAAAGCTAGACGGATCACCAATAATAGTTTTAACGGCAGTTCATAAAATAATTTAAAGGGCTATCTAGTGCATGACGTAGAGCAATATAGAAATTATCACCATATTTACGAGTTAACAATTTATTTCACACTTCAAGGCCATTTGCCTAAATCTTCGCCTTAAGGTAACGTTTCAACAAATACGAGTGCAAAGGCAAGTTTTGTTTGTTTTGTTTTTGTTTTAATTACAAGTTTCTTTGCTAGGCAAATTAAAAAAAACCCAAGAACGCCATCTAGTGATGTGAATCGGAACTATTGATAGGACTTGATACGGACATCAAGTCGCGCTACATGCGCGCTACGGATTGCACCATCTATATACTCGTATTTGCTCGAGAAAGCCCTGATTTTCAAGTGTTTATCCTCAATAACTTTTAAACAGCTAGTCCGATTTTCATTAATCATAGCTAAGAACCACCGCAAGAAAACTTGCTATCACGTAAAAAAACTGCATTGCAATCAGTCCATCCGTTCAAGCGCTACGATGACATGAACAGACATACAGACCGACATTAGCGTTAAACTTCAACAACACCCCTCTTTTTGTCGGGGGTGTATAAAATTGGCATTGAAGAAATATAGCTAAAGGCAGCCGTCCATACATTACGCCTGCAGAATTTTGACTGATTCTGGAGAAAAAAAAACAGTATTCTTAGCCACGCTGACGCTAGGGCTTCACAACTAAGTCGCACTGTATGTAGCCTTTGTCATTTGAATTCTAGTGTTTAAAAGCGAAACCTCTGCCCGGACCGACTTGTTCCTCTGAGTTTGTGCTACGATTTGACTCGTGTACGATTATTTTATGCACCACTACTAATCACTACTTACTTCCAGTGAAGGTAAAATCACGAGGAAACATGGATAGACCACTAGTGTGTTAAGGAACTTGTTAAAAACACTCGATATTAGAACAGTAAAGATGTCCAGTCATCTTATACGACACGCTCAATTTGTTAAAAACATAATAGAAGGAAAAATAGAAGCAAGAAGAGGAAAGGGAAGACCAAGAAGAGCATTTATAGATCAAGTAAAGGAGAAAGTTGACGCCGTGTCGTATATCCCTATGAAGGGTCAAAGGTCAAAAGGATAGCTCAAGGGAGGGAGACATGGAAACTACTCCACCGACAAGAACATATAATTATAGATAGATCGATAGTTTGTTAAAATTACTATTGACACTTGATGACAGGCACTGAGGAAATCGGAGCAGGCCTGTGTCACTCCCCGTTTAGGTATCGAAAATGTACCTACATTATTACCATGCGCGCAGGCGGCCCCTCCGGGTGGTAAATTCAGTTATACGAATCGTTCGTCCAGAGTAATAAGAATGAAATTGGCTTGCAATGGATGTCTAGGTATCTATACGAAAAGGTGCTGAGTTCTGACGTGAGCTAAATTAAACCATATCGCTAGCCACATTGAGTAGATATTTCTTTGAATTTCTTTGCTGAGTGAGACTTCTGTACGTTAGTATTATTTATTCTGTAGTCGGAGGCAGTCTGAAATTAGTGATAGCTTTAATAATTTTAAACAAAAGAAAGCGACTTCGATTTCTGGTCTTATCATCAGTTCTACTTCACCAAAACACACTTTTTGTATGCAAATGATTACTTTATTAACAAAAACATCAAAATCATGTATGTGTGCATAGAATATTTGAGATTTCTGCCTCGAGTTCTCGAGGATTCTATCTCGGATCTAGTGATGTGCCGTTCCCGGGAACGTTTCCTAATTCCCGGGATGTTCCCCTGGAATTTGGGAACGTTCCCGTATTTCTGGGAAATGTTACGGAATATTGGATATATCTGTTTGTATTATAACAATATCAAGTGACGCATTTACGTTAGTAAAATATATTAACAGTGATAAAAAATATGTGTGATAAATAAAATTCCAACTCTTCTTGACATTTCTATCCCGGGAATCTGGGGGATGGGAACGGCACATCACTACGCGGATCTTCATCTGGTGACAATGATACTAACTTGTATGTACACCCTTTCAAATGCAAAGAGAATTTTCCAAACCGATTATAAAACGGAGTAGTTATTGAGAAACATCCATTAAAAAAAAAACATTTAAACATTTGAATTGAGAAGCTCCTTTTTTAGGGTTCCGTACCCGAAGGGTGCAAACGGGAACCTATTACTGAGACTCCGCTGTGTGTCCGTCTGTCAAAGGGCTCTATCTCTTGAACCGTAATACCTAGACACTTTAAATTTTCACCCATTATGTATTACTGTGGCTGCTATAACAACAAATACTAAAAATAAAAAAAAAGTTTAAATTAAAGGGGGTCGTCATACAAAAATTGTGTTTTTTCAGCGTTTTTAACAAGATATTTATAATGGCATTAACTAGATACATGAAATTTTCACAGATTATGTATTACTATGGCCGCTATAAGAACAAATACTAAAAATAAGATAAAGTTAAAAATTAAAGCGGGTCGTCATATAAGAAACGTGTTTTTTTCAGCGTTTTAAAACATTGTACGGAGGTACGGAACCCCTCATGTACGAGTCCGACTCGCACTTGCCCTTTTATTTAAAGTCGCGGGTTGGATCTTATCTATCAGCACGGAACAGCACTTTCCTATGCTGCTATCGTTATCTCTCGCTCTGGCAATTACTGTTCTGAGCGACAGAAAAGGATAGCAGCATAGGAAAGTGCTGTTCCGTGTTGATAGATGGGATCCAACCCTAAGAAAGAAGTGGGTACCTTCGACATTAGATATTTGACCTCGCTCCTGCTTCAAATTTTACATTTTGAAACATATTCTTTTCTACAATTTAACAAGTTAATCAAATTGCCAATACGTGGGATCCGTTCGTTGAACCAGCCTGTATAATGGAATTCGTGACTCAATTATCAGTATTTGTTCGATCGACACGCCATTTGTTAATCCCTGTAGGTTTTTGCTTTAGCTAGGGATGTGTATTTTTTGGAAGGTATTTTTGTTATAAACCAGGGTGATAAAGAATCAATCGGATCGCTTTTTTATTTTTATTTTTACGAACCAGTAATATTTAGAGGTTTTGAGTTATAGGGATTCTAAAATAACAAGTTTACTTGTGATTGACTAAAATGATTTTGGTATTTTACGAGATATCAACTTGTTTTGGGTGGATAATATGGTTTAAATAAAGTAATAAAGTTTCATTTTAAGGCCCACCTGTTGGGAAACTCTATTAAGGTCTCCAAGCATAGTAATTAAGTCTTCCATGGATTCTGCCATGACAACTATATCGTCGGCAAATCGAAGGTGAGTGATATACTCGTATGTACTCGCCATTGATGTTGATGCCAAGTCCTTTGTGGAAAGTTGTTTTATATCAAAAAATGTTTCTTGAACATAATATATTTTACAATTAATATATTCCACAATATAACTTTTTTTTTTATGTGTGGCTGATGTAGAAATAGTTTATTTAAAAAAAAAGAAGAAAGATATAATTTACATATTTACAGATATACAAAAGTTAAATACCTACTTACTACAAATTTAATCTAAAAAATCGTGTCCATGTGGCATAGTGCCAAGAACGCTGGCCGCATTTCCGCGTTGAATCGCAATACTAATACGTTGTGCGAAAAAACAGCCAGCCCTCTTGTCACCGGCGGCGGAGATCAGTCTTGGAGAGATCTCTTTAAGGAGACCCCTAGCACCGGGGCCCCACGGCCCGAAAGTCTCCACACCAAACGGCACAAAAATACAGTCATCATTTAAAGAACTATATTTGCGCCGTTTGGCGATCTCAGCGTTTTCTGCAGCCGAACCGGCTCTCGAGACTGATCCTGTGAGATGGGAGGGTGCAAGCGTATATATATCATATTATCATATTACTTTTTATATAATTAAAGTTTTACATAAGACGGATAATTTTTTTAATTCAAACATAGTTTACCTACTTGCGAATATATGGGGTTTGAGAAAAGGAGTCATAAATTCATAGCTCAAAGTGAACTCAAGCTCAAGTAAAAGCCGGCCAAGTGCGTGTCGGGCCATAGACACTGTAGGGTTCCGTTATTCCGTTGTTGCGAAGCTCGTAAGCTGGCTTAGAGTTAACGCCTCACGGTTTAACAACTATAACTCATTAACTTGTAAACCCTACTTAGCTCTGACAGTTTTACAACTGGGTATTTTACTGGGTCAAAAAAAAAATATTTGGTACTGTTAATAGAATAAAACGTCACAAAATAATGCTACTTGTCATTGATCACATCCTCTTTGAACGTGATTTTAGATTTATTAATACAGAAAAACGAATATTAAGAGCACTATTTGACTCCAACGAACTAAGCCGTCATAGTCCGATATTTCCAAAGAGCTAGTAATGTACCTTCCTTTCATATCTCATACAAATCCCATAGTAAATGTTTATTTTTGACGTTAAGAAAACAGTATTTGTCTTGAATTGTTGTAAACTAGCGTTATGGTTTTTTTTATGTCAGGACGGCAAACGAATACATAGGGGGGAGGGGGAAGGGGCTCCGGCTCTCTCACTCACCGAACGAAGCATAGAAGCAGTGAAGCTACTACTCAGACGTCGATTTTCTGTCAGAGTGTGGTACTTCCCCGGACGAGCCAAGTTTAGCTTCCAGAGGGACCAAATTTTTCACAAACGGATCTCTAAATCGAAGAATGGTGGTTACAAACTAGCAATATTTTTGAAAGACCTATTCAACGATACTCTACACCACATCATCTTACTTGTATGGGAGCTATCCAGTTATTGTTTTGTTCTAGTTTTTATTTTACTACATTGACGGCGTTATAAATATACATAACCATGCTAAATTACTGCTTTCTAATAATATTAGTTTATGAGTAAAATCGCGGACAGACAGATATGGCGAAACTATAAGGGTTTTGTTTTTGTTTGTGTTGTTCTTGTTTACTACGGAACCCTAAAAATGGTCTTCAATATCCGAGCCCACGGCCATAATAAATAAGTTTTATCTTACAAATTTACACACATTATATAAAGCATCCCTACAATTTAGGGTAAAAGCCGTTTAACGTTAGGTGAAATTGCGATCCCACCCAGGGGATGATAAATGACATATATACCGTATTGACATAGTATAATTTAAAGTAGGTTAACTTCATAATTAATGAATTTAAAACGGTTAATTCTCGTAATATAGTCGGAAAAGGCCGACAAGGTTTTTATCGATTTAGACGATAATCTTAAAAGCGAGTGTCAGGAACAGCGACCTGATGATGTCACTGTCTGCTCAGCATAGTGCTTCTTCTTCTTATTTAAGTGCCGCTTTATTCTTGAAGATTGGCGGTCAGCTCTTTAAATCTCAATTTGTCCATGGCAAGCCTGAACAGTTGTTCTACTGTTTTGATACCAGTCCATTGTCTGATGATCTTCAGCCAAGACATTTTACGACCTCCTAACCTGCGCTTTCCGGGAATTTTACCCATCATTATTGTCTGGAAAATATTGTGGGTTTTTTAACACGTGACCAAGATATGTAATTTATCTTATTGTTTATTTTTTGAAAAAAGTTTATAAACATAAATGAGACCTCTCCAACCCGTCTGGCCAGCGTGGAGAGTGTAGGTAGGCCAAATCCTCTGACTTCGCTGGCTAATATATGGCTCTGGTAGTACAGAGAGGATTGGCGTGCTCCTGCAGTGGAGACATAAAAAGACCTGATGACGATAACGACGAATGATTCTCGCGCTCCAGAACTTCAACATTAGTAATGTGATCCGTCCAGCTTATTCGTAGCATTTTACGGTAAGACCACATCTCAAATGCTTCTTAATTCTTTCGGAGATCTTCTTTCAAGGTCCACGCTTCGCAACCATACAACATAAGAGGCCAAACATAGCACTGAAGCAACCTTGTTCGCAATTTTATGAAAAGTTCTCGACTACACAGCACTTTTCTCACCTTTTCAAAGTCTACTCGGGCTGTTTCTACGCGGGTTCGAATCTCTAATTGACTTTTCCATGAATGGATTAGCCAAGACCCTAATTATTTATATTTGTCAACTCTCTCTAGTCGTTGATTGTCTACAAAAATAGCCACGTTATCTTTGGCTTTTTTTTAGATCACCATGAACTTGGTTTTCTTCACGTTCATATTCAGTTCCGCATTCCTACTGCATACCGCAACCCTGTCAACTATTTCCTGCAGATCTTCTTCGTTGTCGGCAATGAGCACCGTGTCATCTGCGTAGCGCAGGTTTTTGATTACTTTGCCATTTATGATCACACCGGCTTCCACATCTTGTAGTGCAGCTTCAGAGTATAAGTTAAACAGTAGGGGGGACAGTATACAGCCCTGTCTGACGCCTCTCTCTATAGCACAGTCCTGAGCATAGTGGAAGGTTGTTCAAAATTATGAACTGAATTCACTCTTAAAATTGTTTCGGCATATTTTTTTAGACGCTTATAATAAGAAATAACCTTTTGGTTGTATTACGCTATGGCATATCGGTTGGACTAATTCGCATTTGTTAAGGTTTGGCGGACAGACTGAATTTTAATGAGGATGGAGTTTTGGGATGTACATTGTTCACTATGGAATTGTCTTTAGGGATTGCTGTCCTTCATTTTGCACACGTTTGGATACGGATGTTGTCCAACAAGCAAAATGTTTTTTTCTAAGCAGGTGTACTTTTATTCCAAATCAAAAGTCAACATTATTTATTCAATGTAGGATAAATATAGGTCATTATTTTTAAATTATTTTTAGTGCAAAAGCTACAATATATTAGCGTTTCGAAACGACTACTGCTAAGAAGATACGCCGAAAGACACCCAGCTCTAGTATCTGAATGATGTAGGTGTACAGGGTTGATTTGAAATCGTTGGTATCCTTTTAAATATCCACTATACCCATGATACAGTAATTTGAGACTCATAAAACTTCAATCAAAAGTAGTCATTTTCATATTGAAGAAAACTTCCTAGAAAATAGACACCATTACTGCAATTATAAATAAAAAAACTTATTGACATACACTGACGACATTTACACCCTGATTGACACCCTGTTTTGTGTTGTGACTCACGGGCGTGTGTGGTTCATATTCCCAAAGTGGGTTGAATTCAGGCAGGTGGCCGGTCGTAAAACTGTAGCCAAATCATTTAAACTGTTCCGGCTATTTCTTCTCCAATTGCAAGGTATTTGGCAGCCTTGGGTTACTATAATTGAAATATATACATGTTATATTTTGAGAAGAAAAAGCAGGAAAGCGCACCCCGGGCTCCATAACAGCACAGCTGAGGATGCAACCACAAACGCGCTTAGACGAAGAAGAAGAAGAAGAATAATGACACTAGATTTCACCTTCATTAATAATAAGGCATCTGCAAGACTACGTCAAGAGTATTACTGTAATATTCCGACTTGCGTCGAAGGCTAATTATGCCTTTGTCTAGGATTTGAAGCCTTATTAGCTGAATAGTAGAATACAGAATAGTTTTGAGACTTGAAATATTTTACTGTGAAAATTTAGGGCCACAAGCTCTGTTTACTGCGTAAGGAATGAAGACGGTGATAGTATATTATATGTCGTTTATTCAAAGAAT
Source organism: Acrobasis repandana (assembly GCA_963576875.1). Taxonomy (NCBI): domain Eukaryota; kingdom Metazoa; phylum Arthropoda; class Insecta; order Lepidoptera; family Pyralidae; genus Acrobasis; species Acrobasis repandana. Next base: position 12,847,482 of record OY756236.1, read on the forward strand.
TATTTTAAGGGTTATCTAATGCCAGTTTGAAAATATTAATTATCACCATATTTACGATTAAACTATTTATTCCAAATTCCACTTCTGCATGATATTCGCCATAACTCAGACGTATAAAAATAGGTTTTCATCTATCTATTCGAAAAACGATGTTTTCATCCCAAATATTTAGAGCAAAAGTCACTGGTAATTCTCTAGACACTGAAAAGTAGAAAGTGAATTCCCTAGGCGTTAAAACACATTTGAAAACTGAACTTGAATGTAGAATCAATAATTATATAATATTCGCAGTCAGCAAAAAAAAAAAAAATAATTTTAAAATTATAGAATACTAGCTTTGGCCCGTGGCTTCCCTCGCGTCCTTTCTTAGTGGATGCCTACGTCATAACATCTACCTGCATGCCAAATTTCAGCCCGATCCGTCCAGTGGTTTGGGCTGTGCGTTGATAGATCACTATGTCAATCAGTCGTCACCTTTGAGTTATATATATTTATAAATAGGTAATCTATTGATTAGATAGATAGGCAACGACGCCGTCGTAATTTTTTCAAATTGACTGACTGTATTATATTGTTTATTAAAAACCAATAAAATAGCACAATTGTTGTCTTTGATTAAAATAGTAATTTCATTATAGAACTATTAGGTTGTTTTTACTTATACTATTTTTAATGTAAATAATTTCATGATTGGGCCGACAGTAAATAAGTATGAAGATTACGTATAATATACATATTTAAAGTTATAAAGAATTACGCACGAGGAAAAAGTAATGAAACGATTCTAATGGCTGGAAAATGTATAAGATGTGGTGGTCGTAGAAAAATATTTTCATAGTACTTCCTCAGTGAAAACGCCACCAAATAAAGGTTAGTAACTGACTGTTAAACTCTGATTAGGTATATGTAGGTATTTTACTTTCGTTATAGGTATATATTTGTAATTTTTTCTCATAGATGGAGATGAAAAGAAGATTGTGCTAGATGATGTCCGGTAATAAGTTTATCTCGGGCGTTATACCTGAATCACAGGCCGGAATCTCCTAAGGTACGCGCAATATGCGTTCCCGTTCCCCGTCTCCGCACCTCTCCCCCGTTTTCGCCTCGATGACTCACGTTGGCCGTCAAGAACCGGGGGAGAGGTGCGGGTGTGGGGAACGGAGACGCATATTGCGCGTACCTTAGGAGATTCCTTTCTGTTTACTCTTACTGTATTCTGTGCCTGAATCCCTCGCTACTATGGAATCCTTCGTTTCGCTCTGGATTCAAAGTAGCGCCCTTGCCTTAAAATTATTACCTTTACACCTTGTAGCACAATCTACTATTTATTTTGAATCATTTTTTCGTACAAGCTAATGAGCTTGTACGAAAAAATGATGTACAAATGTAATAAGGCCAACAAATGTAATAAGGCCAAACTCGATGGGGATGCGTCGTTTTATTAAAGGGTTCTTATGGCCTTCTGGTTCCATCATCAGCTTCTTTCCATAATAATATTGCATTGTCATCTGATTACATTAGCATACAAATTTTCATCTCAATCAGAAAAGGGAGTGGCTCAATCGAACTTGCAAGATTTGACGCAAAGCTTGTACTCATAGCATCTCGTTATATTAGCTCGTAGCAAGTTTTTTCGTAGCATACTCGTACAGCTACGAAAAAGCTACGCCGTGCTACAAGCTTTGCTATGTACGGATTTTGTTTTCGTAACTTTCGTAGGGTAAATTCGGTTTGTTTTGATTAGCATCGAAACAAAATTAAAAAAAAGGCCAAGTGTGAGTCGGTCTCCCGCATTGAGGGTTCCGTACAACCCTGTAGGTATATAAGTAAGTTTAAAATTATTAAAATTATTTTTATTATATGATGTAAGTAGAAATTAATGCTTTTTGCAATTTTTCTTTATCTATGCTATAAGACGTAGCTTTGCACCAAATTTCAAGATTCTGAGTTCACGAGAAGTAGGTTTTGATTACCTTGCGAGTGTCGATATTTTTGGGATAAATGGATGTATCTTTTGATTGCGTTGCCTTAGAAGTTTAGTTTTTTCACAGCTAAAAGGAACTGCAGACTTAAAAATTTTGGTATGAATTTCAGATTGATACCTCCACGCGTTTCAGAGAAAAAGGGTCTTGACAGACAGACGGACAACAAAGTGATCTAAGGCGTCCCGCTTTTCTTTTTGAGGTACGGAGCCCTAAAAATACATTTTTATCTCTTGCGAAGTAGAGAGAACCTAAGTCTACAAGATTCAAAAGCCACATCGAGCGGGATTATGGGTATGCAGGTTAAAATATTCTCATTTTATGATCGACTAATTAAGCTTACAAGATTTGATTACGGATACACAGACAACGAGTTAGGTGAACAAAATAAAAGCTCGTAAAAATATTAGTTTATAAGCAATATAAGGTATGGAGTAGCGATGTTTTCAACACAAACTTTCCACGCGTTTTTTATTTTATTTTTATTTTAATGGAAGCACATAGTAAAACAAGCCAATTTAATCAATCTTATATTCCAATTGCTCTTCAAGCAAATTCAATTGCTGCTATTATATCACAAACAATGAGTTAACTTCTAATTATCGTTCCATCAGAATTATCAATTAATTCGCATGAATTCTGAATAATTACTGTCATTATCGGGATTTGATTATCGCCAATGATTAAAAATCTGTAGATAGAGCAGGAAATTTGTGAATGGTCTTTGCACGGTCCTCGTCATAATTTTTGGTGACCATACAGATACAGGATACAGACACGGACACGGACACGGACACGGACACGGACACGGACAGGGACACGGACAGGGACACGGACACGGACAGGGACACGGACAGGGACACGGACACGGACACGGACACGGACACGAACACGGACACGGAATCGAACACGGACACGGACACGGACACGGACACGGTCACGGACACGGACACGGACACGGACACGGACACGGACACGGACACGGACACGGACACGGACACGGACACGGACACGGACACGGACACGGACACGGACACGGACACGGACACGGACACGGACACGGACACGGACACGGACACGGACACGGACACGGACACGGACACGGACACGGACACGGACACGGACACGGACACGGACACGGACACGGACACGGACACGGACACGGACACGGACACGGACACGGACACGGACACGGACACGGACACGGACACGGACACGGACACGGACACGGACACGGACACGGACACGGACACGGACACGGACACGGACACGGACACGGACACGGACACGGACACGGACACGGACACGGACACGGACACGGACACGGACACGGACACGGACACGGACACGGACACGGACACGGACACGGACACGGACACGGACACGGACACGGACACGGACACGGACACGGACACGGACACGGACACGGACACGGACACGGACACGGACACGGACACGGACACGGACACGGACACGGACACGGACACGGACACGGACACGGACACGGACACGGACACGGACACGGACACGGACGCGGACGCGGACGCGGACGCGGACACGGACACGGACACGGACACGGACACGGACACGGACACGGACACGGACACGGACACGGACACGGACACGGACACGGACACGGACACGGACACGGACACGGACACGGACACGGACACGGACACGGACACGGACACGGACACGGACACGGACACGGACACGGACACGGACACGGACACGGACACGGACACGGACACGGACACGGACACGGACACGGACACGGACACGGACACGGACACGGACACGGACACGGACACGGACACGGACACGGACACGGACACGGACACGGACACGGACACGGACACGGACACGGACACGGACACGGACACGGACACGGACACGGACACGGACACGGACACGGACACGGACACGGACACGGACACGGACACGGACACGGACACGGACACGGACACGGACACGGACACGGACACGGACACGGACACGGACACGGACACGGACACGGACACGGACACGGACACGGACACGGACACGGACACGGACACGGACACGGACACGGACACGGACACGGACACGGACACGGACACGGACACGGACACAGACACGGACGGGAAGACAGAGCCCAGGGCCGCAAGACCCAAAAGCCTCGCTTAGCGACGTGGGCGTCTACCAGTTCACCTTAACCCTAGATAACTAAACATTCGTCTGGCAGACTACGCGACCCCTTGCATAAGTCTAGTTCACAAACTTTCGCGTACCCCCTGCTTGCACGCCTTTGTATACCTTCATAATTAGAGTGAAAAGTGGCACAAATGCGGCGTTTGCGCAAACAATTGTCTTTATTTGTGATTTATAATCACCGCGTCGTCTAGATTACGAAAGTTTAGTTATAACAGGTGCAGATTTTCAAAGGTATCTAAATTGCATTTTATTTTATATTAGTATTTTAAAATAAATAAAAATAATAAATGTTTGTATTATAATTAGATAATATACATTAGCATACTAGGAAATAATATGAACTTCATGAAAACGGTTATTTTTTAATGACTAGGGTTTAATAGTAAGATGTCATTCATACTACTAATTGTTTTCAACTTTTTCTCATATACCTAATATTATTGATGGATTTATAAATGGAAACATATGTCCTAGGCTGAAAGTACAAATTCACGTTTATTAAGATTGATGACTCTGATAAAAGTAACAAGATAATTTAACTTCTGTGGTGATGACAAATAATTGGAAGGTTGCAAGTCAATACAATATCAGCATTGATACTGATGTCTCGTGCCAATATTTGGGTTCTGAATGAGATTTTTTAGTACCAAGTAAAAGACAACAGAACCCAAATTATTAATTCGGATGATTTGAACATGAAAAGAAACGTACTTCAGGTAGCATCCGACATGTGCTTTAGCAACTCTTTGATTTGTATCCAGTAAAACTCATCATAAATGGTCATCTGCACTAGGATTACTCCTACTTATGTTATGATACGTCGCGAATAACATCAAAAATAATAAAAAAATAGCAACACGGCGAGATTTTGTTTTGAAATTGACGAACCACCTCATGGAGCCTTGGTTGCGGCAACTTGTTCGGACGGTAACTTTGAGACGTGACATCAAGGTCATGATAGGAGATATCCTTGGTGAAATCATATGAAGAATCTGCTCCATTTCCTTAAGTATGAAATATTACAAAAAAATTATACGTTTGCCCGTCGAAATTGCTAAGGAAGACATAAAGTTGATGCCTTAGATATAAAAATGCAATTTGTGGCACCCATAATGTAGATGTGTATAAAAGGTATGTGGCATCATTAGTATAAAATTATTTATACTTGTCTCTATTCACAAGAGCCCTTTATACGAATCATGTAACAATTTCTTCCTCACGTTAAATGATGTTGATAATATAAGATTTTTTAATGCGTAGTCCGCTAGACGAATGTTTAGTTATTGTGTAACTCCCAGGATAGTTTAGTTATCTAGGGTTAAGGACGTGTGTGTCTGTACCGTACTCCTCACAATATACCGTATTAATTTTCGATAGTTTATAATCTTCCTACGTTAAACCGTGAAATATTACCATTTTAGCACTTGTAAAACTTCCTCAATCGTCGGTCTTGACGTTAGCTCGTTCCACGTCCATAGAGTTAAAAAAAAGTAATTTATTTTGTTTTAGATCTTGAAAATATATAAAATCACTGGTCGCCGCGTTATGGCCGTGTCACACATTTACATGGCTTGTTTATATAGAAAACGAGTAACACCTTTCAAAAGACAGATTATAGTGAAATGAGTGACCCCAAGCTCTGTCTGCCTGCCCCGTAAAAGACAAAAACGTAATTCATATGAATGTACTGTACAAACATTTTTTTGACCCATGTTTCTTTTATAGAGAAGTGAGTTTACAAATACCACAAAAAACAATAAGTAAAAGTTCATCATTTAATTTAATTTATTAACAAGAATTATTCAAAGTTATTCAGTATGGGAGAGTCCAGAACTTGGCGTGATCTGGTTAAGAGGGAATTACGGAACCCTTTATAATTGAGTTCTTCCACTTAGATGTCGATATAAGACCTTCTACAGAATGCCCTGAGCCCTGATGTTCAGTTACAACTAACTTGGCAGATATGGTTATTAAAGTTTTTTTTTCATGAAACATTTTTAATACAAGCAAACATTTTTTGATAAGTACCTACTTGTCAAAAAATGTTTGCTAGATCCATGTTGGGAGAAAAAAAACTAAGAATGTTTCAGCTGCTTCTCTTCCCACGCAGATCATAGAAGCCGAAAGAGGGAATGAGCAAAAATGCAAATAATGTTGTTAGGCCATGCGGCTAGCAACCCATCACTATTTTGATTCCTTTTTCGCCCACCATCACGTTAAAAGTGGCCTTTGTGTCTTGTGGCCTTGGGATTTGTCTGCTTAGAGTTCAAGACCCAAAATACTCTATTTGCCCCATTAGGGATAAAGACGTGATAGTATGTCTTCTTCTTCTTCTTCATCCAAGCGCGTTCGGGAGGTTGCATCCTCAGCTGTGTTGCTTCGGAGCCAAATATTACAAGCATGTCAATGGTCAAAAGGATGCCAAAGACCTTGCCTTAGAGAGCAGGAAGAGTTTAAAGATTTGGCTATACCTATAGTTTTACGACCGGCCGCCTGCCTGACGTCAATCCTCTTTGGGAATGTATTTGGGCGAAAAATTTTTCAACCGGCCGCCACCCGACGTTAACCCTCCTTGGGAATGCAATTGTAGCACGAGATATTTGTGCTTAATTCTTAAGTCGCCTCTTACGATATCCACAGGAAGAGATGGAGTGGTCCTATTCTAACCCGAAACCACACGAGTAAGTATATAGTATGTATGTAATCAATAAGAAAAAAAAATAGCACATCGAACGTTACTTACGGCCGTACCTGAATTTTCTGGGGTCCAGTTCTGCCCCCAGTTAAAATAAATCATTTCAAAGAAAACGGAGTCACCACTAAAATTTTTGCTACTACCAATTCCTAATAACCCTTCAAAGCATTTAATGAACTACTGTTTACAGTTTAAAGTGAGATAGTTAAGCTTTACTACGCACATTTGCGAATAAAGGCCACTTTTGGCCTTAAGTGCTAAGTCCCGTTATATATATATAAATTTTATTTTTATATTTTTATTTTAAAAAATATCAAATTCAATGTAAAAATTCTTTGTGACTAAATAATTATATATTAATGAAGATTTTTCGATTTCATTTTCACTCATTCTTCGAAAGAGTTTTGTGGAGCTATACTACGTGGACTACTACTACTCGTAGTACGTGTACTACGTGGACGGAGTCGCGGGCAAAATCTAGTAAGAGTACATAGGTTTAAAAACCATTACCATAAAATTTTAAAATATCGTAAATCTGTTTAAATATATGAGATCGTAAAAAGGTAATAAAACTGTAAGTGCATAATATTTCAATACAAGATAATAAAATGAAAATCATTTTTCCACATGCACTCCCATCATAACCGCCAGAGTAGAATAGGACCACTCCAAGTCTTCCCGTGGATGTCGTAGAAGGCGACTTAGGAAACACAAGCTATGTTTAGCTTGTGTTTCCTAAGTCGCCTTAAAAACTTTCAATTCTCTGTATACTCTGGCTAAGTATGGCTCTGTAGTAGGGTCGTGCTCAGAGGGTCAGTGGAGACTAAAAAAAACCTGGATGATGATGATGACTCCCATAAGCCAGACATGGCCATAAGCTATGTCAATACTACAAGACATAAAACGTGTATTTTTATTTAGTTGCGATCAAAGTTTTTTTTTGTGTCCTATAAGGTGTCCCATTGTTGGGCAAAGGCCTCTTCTTTCTACTTCTATAGATCCCGGTCCTCATTGGCAGGGTCGCTAGTAAGCGAAGCGAAGGAAGGTCTCTGTTTCAGCATCGGTAAAAACTCTTTTGTGTGTCGGAATCCCATTTGCCGGTTCTTTTCGCCTGCAAGTCGCATTTCTCTCTTTTGATTGTCGTGAAATTTTGTGAGCAAATGTGTAGAATATTTGTGAAGCCAAGTTTTCGAAATAGTGGAAATGTGGTGGTTGATTACGTAAAAAATATCATAATTCAGCCATTTCCAAAAATATTCAAATACGTCACAAAACTTTTTGTTACCATTATTAAGACGCAACTTTTTTGTCTGAACTACTTTTTCATCCGATAAACGGATGAAAATACAGACTCTTGAGGTCTACCAGCTCTCATAGGAACTAGTTATCAACTACAACTGAAAATACGTTCCAAACTTTATGTATGTTTGTAATATATTTTATTCTATTCTATATAATAACTTGTCAATTGCTGTTTTTTCTTGAAATTCAAGAGCTTGCTCTTTTCGGTAGAGTTAAGGAGCTATACCTTTATTTCAAAAGACAAAGTCAACATTCTTCATTAAATGTAGGATTAATATTTTACTCAAATTAAATAATGAAATAAGAAATGGTGAAAAAATACCACGCAACTACTGCATCTTGAATGACTAAAAAAACACTATAAAAATATTAATATATCACCTATTAAAGGTCATTATTTTTAAATTATTTTTAGTGCAAAAGCTACAAACTACTAGCGTTTCGAGACGACCTCTGCTTTTAGGGAATTAAGTACGGGTTTCAGTGCTTTATTTTGACAGTTTGTTTCATAACGATTGTCAGTATTCAGTCTCCCAGCCTTTCGTAAGTATATAACTACGTATAGGTACCTATTTCTGTGAGTAATTACCTATTCCCGCTGCGTACTTAATTCCATTTCTGGCTGGAATATAGATTAATGTTTTTCTGGGTCAACCCTTACGACTTTTTCGAAATGGAGGCTTAATCTGTTTCCTTTATTTCAGTAGACTTACTTTAATCATTTCTTTTATTCTAGCAGTAAAAAGATAGGTTGTACCTACACGCTGCTTTTATTCCGACGCAGATCGTAAAAGCCGATGGAGGGAATAGGCGAAAAGCAAAGGCGGCTAGCAACCCATTACTTTTTTAACTCATTTTTCATCTTCTCACCCAACTACACGATTGTTTTTTTGTTTCTTTTTTTTTTGGTTGGTTTTAGTTTTTATCTGTGTGGTTCCGGATTTGAATAGGACCACTCCATCTCTTCCTGTGGATGTCGGAAGAGGTGACTAAAGGACTTAGCACAAACATCTCGTGCTACAATTGCAATTCCAAAGAGGGTTAACGTCGGGTGGCAGATGGTTGTAAAACTTTTCGCACAAATACATTCCCAAAAAGGGTTGACGTCAGGCAGGCAGCCAGTCATAAAACTAAAGCCAAATTATTTAAACTGTTCCGGCTATTTCTTCTCCATTTTGCAAGGTCTTTGGCATCCTTGGGTGACCATTGACATGCATGTTATATTTGGAGAAGAAAAAGCAGGAAAGCGCACCCCGGGCTCCAAAGAAGGGCAGCTGAGAATGCAACCGAGAACGCGCTTAGACAAAAAAGAAGAAGTGTGTGTTTTATCGAACTTGGTAGGACTACTGGGATTAGCTTGAAAAAGAAAAAAATCTCGCGATCCCGGGAAATTCGATTTGTTTTATCATTGATTATTTGGACTTTAATTCCTTAATATTTTAATTTAATAAGTTTTAATTTAGGGATAATATTTTTTATGATGTACTAGAATAGGGGTTTATACTGTTATAATTAAATAATTTTCTCTCCGTGCGACATAATAAACCCAGTTTTACACAAATGACAGGAATATTGCCCTACAACGTTATATGGTAGCCCAGAGGTTTTATTTTTAAAATATCTTAAGAAGCCGCTTAGATATTTTGTTGGCCAAAAATTTACTTAAGGTTACGTTAGTAATTATATTATCTTTGCTTTAGGTAAATAGGCATGATGACTGAAGAATTACTTTTGGCCCATCGGTTAGATTATTAAAAAATACTGTACATATATTTTTTCTTTAAAAAAAAAAACAATAAATGACGACGATACAGCGCATTTAAATTTCGCAGGTCATCACGCTTTCGTACGATTTTTACACATCGGTGACGTTACAAGCCCCCACTTTGGAACTTATATACTCTGTATTTTTGTGAATTTTTACTTTTTTAATAAACTGAAAAATATGGGTACATTATTTTTGGATAATCTAACTAACGGACTAATTAGAATAATACTTTTCTGAACCAGTCATCATCCCTATTAAATATGCATCCAATCATCCGCTCTCCACTTATAATGCAAGTCAAAATCCAAGGCGCCATAAAAAAGGGAGCATGGCCGATGTGAAAATCCGTTTCCTGCAAATTGGAACATTCAGTATTTTATATGTAAAGCGGAAATATTTTCCGTGACTTGAAATAAAATTTATAATAAAATTTTACGTCGGAAAGTCGTAATTAAAAATAAATAATTAAAGGAGGGACCGCAACTCTCCAAAATAAAAGCCTCATTAAAATTCTGTGTTACGCGAACGCTGTGCTAATTATACAGAAATACGGAAAACCAACATCGGTATTCGTAATTTGGCATTTTTCATTCATATTTTCAATATAGGATAATTTAATTTCCAAAGCAAAATTTTTTAGAGGAATCAAAAATCAAATATTTATTCAGAAATTAGACCTTCGCAGGCACTTTTACTCGTTTATAATTTAAGTGTACATTACGTGTAATGTTTATTTATATTATAATTATATTTTATTTAAAAAAGAGCTACTGATACTAGCGTTTAGCGTTAGCAGTGTTAGAATCACTCCAAGTCTACCTTGTATGTCGTAGAAGGGCTTTGTAAGTTTACTAAGTCAAAGACAAAGTCTATTTTTACGGGTTCCGTACCCGAAGGGTGCAAACGGGACCCTATTACTGAGACTCCCCTGTCTGTCCGTCTGTCCGTCTGTCTGTCCGTCTGTCTGTCTGTCCGTCAGTCACAGGGCTCTATCTCTTGAACCGTAATAGCTAGACGCTTGAAATTTTCACCGATTATGTACGAGTATTACTGTAGCGGATATAACAAAAAATAATTAAAAAAAAATTGTTGAAAATTAAAGGGGGTCGTCATACAAGAAACGTGTTTTTTTCAGCGTTTTTAACTTGATCTTCATAAAGGCATTAACTAGATACTTGAAATTTTCACCAATTATGTATTACTATGACCACAATAACAGCAAATACTAAAAATAAAATAAAGTTAAAAATGAAAGGGGGTTATCATACAAGAAACGTGTTTCTTCAGCGTTTTAAAACATTGTACGGTGGTACGGAACCCTTCATGTACGAGTCCGACTCGCACTTGCCCGTTTATTTTTTATTCAATGTAGGATAAATATATCACTTACGCAGCGGGAATAGGTCATTATTTTTAATTACTTTTAGTGCAAAAGCTACCGATATCTACTAGTTCCGATACTAGTACCGTTTGGCAACGATCACTGCTGAGAAACGCTGAAAGAAACTCATTTACACAATATTGGTCGCCTACGCGCCAGAAGGGCTATGTCAGTTTCTTCTTCTTCTTATATTTAAGAGCTGGGCTCTTGTCGGTGGAGTGCTTTCCATGTCTGTCTTTCTTTCGCCAAGTTCTTAACCTCTTTATATGTTTTCACGTTTAATTTTTCCTTTATTGGATCGAAAATTTTTTTTCTGGGTTTTCCTACTCCTCTTTTTCCTTCTATTTTTCCTTTCATTATTGTTTAAAAAACTCATCATGATGCAGTAGATGGCCGAACATTTTCCCTCTCCTATTGCACGCCTCATAAGCGAAGCGCATGAGGTAGTGCTCTACTCTCGCCTTACAAAAATCAAGTGATTTTTTTAACTAAATGTGTCTCTATTTATTTTCTATCGCACTTGTACAATAATATTTGATGTTTTTGATCAAAAACTTGCCTCATACACTAAAACTTTAAAGGGGATCTTGTATGATTGAAATTTGAAGTGTATACATATTTAATAGGTAAGAATTTGTATATTTTTATTTTATTTATTTTATCTTAGATTGTAAGAACACCTCTTTTATTATTTCATGTACACACATGTTTTGGATTGCAACCAGTTTTAATGTTTTTGTTTGTTTCTTATTGTGTAGTTTTGTAATAGTTGTAATCTGTTTTGTGTGATAATAAAATAAAAATAAAATAAAATAAAATAAAAATATTTACACATAAATGTCAAGGAAAAACACTAGTTTCAACACTTATGACATTTTTAAAAGACATTTTGCCTTTTAAGTAAATAAAAAAAATGTTTAATAAAATCATTTTGTGGACGTCCGTGTGTCTGTATGTATGGAAACTGGCGTGGTCACGATAACTCCCGAAAAACTTATCTGATCAAGACCATTTTTTTTTATATGCTTCAGTATTATCCAAAACTAAGTCCTTTCGAAGATCACGGTCTAATTCAATGTAGTTTAGTTATAGCGAGCAGCAAAAAAATTCAAATCGTCGCGCGTGAGCTCGCCATTTTGTTACAAACCAAAATCTTACTGTCAAAAACAAATCAGGGTGACAGAACTTGAGCAGCTCTTCGCGCACGCGTAGATCGTCGGGGTGTAGGCAAAGAGGTTTGCAATGGGTCCTCCTTCACAGTGTAGACAAAATAAAAAATAAAAGTTAAAAATAATCTCCAGTCGTGCGTTAAAGCCGACACATACTTTTCTTCGTTTTAAGTTAGCAATAAAACAATCAAAATCAATTTAATTGTGAAAAATGAGATTATGAGGCGTGCACTTTTGGATTTTCCAAACTTTTTTCTATAATTTGTAGTATTTACCTTTTCTTTTGTCAGTTTACAAAGATATTATGCCTAATACTATGTTATCACAATATAACATGTAAAGCTTGCGAACGAGTGCCAAATCCAATTTACAGAAATAAGTAACACAGAGTATTAGGTACATGACAAGGTCCTAAGATGACGGTGACGAGGTGAACTGAAATAAATTATTTTTTGCGTACCTAGCAAACAAATTATACTCGTCTGTTTCTTCAAAATTCTATGTCTTTCCTAAACATAGCAAAAGGATCCTCTAGACAGTAACGGCTTTTTTTAATTTTTTGTAAAACATACGCTAAAAGTCTTTATAACTTTAAAAAGACGATTTCAAAAATATTAACATTGGCAATATTTTTCTGTCTTTTCCTTTATTAAAAGTTTGAAATTTATTTTTGTACTTTAGGTTAAGGTATATATTGATATGGGCCTCTGAATGTTTATTGTATGTACACATTTATAGCCTGAAATAAAATGATTTGATTTGATTTGAAATTTAGAATTCCCGTTGGTGGGAGCTGACCCTAAAATTACTTCAAAACTTACCTCAATTCTTAGACACAAGACTCTCCTTAAAAACAATCCAAAGCGTTGGCGAAAAAATACAATTTTATTGAAAAAAGGGCAAAAAGTTCAAAGTTCACTCATCATTCGTAAGTCGCGACAAAACTTTTCCCATTTCGTGGCCCAAATTTGTTGGTGTCCCGTTTTGCCCAAAAGTGAAATTTGTGTTTTGTGTTACTTTTCATTTGTGTTTCGCCGAGTTTGGTGCAGTGATTTTAAGCCTTTTTTCTGTTATCTAATCTGTTGAAGGTGTCGTATTTTTATAGGTATATCCATTGACTAACAAATTAGAGAACTGACAATCATATACAAAACACTCTGTTAGAAAGCCAAAATTCTGTATTATTTCTAGATGTTAGTAGTCCTTGTCTCGAGGAACTATATGTAGCAGTTGACCCTAACGTATCAGAGACTCATTGCTACGTAGTTAAAATGGTTATATGATTAAAACTTAATGGTTTATTTAAAACTAGCTTTCACTCGCGGCTTTGCTCGCGTATCCCACGGGAACATTACATTTTTCCGGGATGAAAGGTACCCCATGTACGCTGTACTCCTAACTATGTGTATGCGAATTTTCAAGAAGATTGGTTCAGTAGATAAAGCGTGAAGAGGTAACAAACAAAGAAACAAATATAATAGAATAGTTAGGATTACGATGGTAAAAAATGGTAGCTACGGCTGGTTATCACGTACTAAAATACTTATTGCTAATAGTTAGTCATAATATAAAATGCTGACATGCGGACTGGATTAAATCGCTGTTCAATTACCTCGAACACTACTATTTCGCCCGCTAGTCATATAATAGCTGGATACTTAGGCTAACGGTATCCACGAAAAATCAAAGATGGCGTGTTTGTTTCTAGAAAATGAACGCTTATACCGCCATCTTACCGAAATTAAGCGGCACTACTAAGAAACTACTTCTTTCGAACAAGTAACTCCATCTAGCAACAGCATTAAAAAATATATATTTATCTAGCAACAACATTATTAAACTAAAAATTGAACTACGCTCAAAGTATGAAGGTTGGTCTCTTGTATTTGTTTGTCCATGCTTACTACCTATTTGATATTTAGGTATATTTATATATTTTACCAATAACATGTATTTATTCCCATCCATAATATTTTATTTATTTATTTATACTTTATTGTACACACATATACATGTTGAAAGTACAACAGGTGGACTTAATGCTAAAAGCATTCCCTAACAGTCAAACCTTTGGGTCGATTGGAGAGTTTTATGTGGGTGTGAATAAAACGTATAGGTAATTAATTTATATAAAGAAAGCTTAAACTAAACTTTTAAAAGATAATAATCACAACACATACTATAAACATACTATTGTATTCTCATATCACAAAATATTAAATAATCATACGTAGGGTACGATTTAAATCATTTTAACATATCTCCATTAGAAATATAATGTAGACGTCGAAATAACTTTCCAAGAAAAAGGTATCAAGTTGTGATCCAATATCTTAGGCCCTAAGCACACGGCGTATTTTAAATAAGCCGTAGATACCGATTGTTGCGTTTATATCACTTCAAAGCGCGTGAAGCGCGTTCTAAACTCGTTTGAAGCGCATATACGCGCGTTTGAATTGGTACAAATGCGCGTACAAAAGGGCGGTGGAGATGCAGAGGTGAAACGTGCGCTCACGCCAACGCTCCGCCGCGCCAACGCCGCAAAACGCGAAAGCTACGCGCGACTACTGCGCGTCTGTATCGCTGTATCTGCACGTACGCGCGGTAGTCGCGCGTTTCATGATCGCCATGTGGTTACAAGGTTACGTATACGCGTCTTCTGCGGGTTTAAAATACACCTGCTGCTTAGGCTTTAAATCCCATTTTTTATTTCTTACAGATTGGTTATGTATTATAATATAACTGTTGCTTCTTATTTGTATTAGAAATGTTAAACAAAATATATTTGATCCAAATAAAAAAATACATAAATCCGTAATAAATGATCATATCTTTATCCCTAAAGGAACTCAAGCTCCTAGAATCATACATTTTCAAAGGCCGCTTTTTAACCATTGACATTATAATTATAGACCAGCTATCTTAAACATTGACCCTTGTTCTATTTTTGAATATATTGCGGCGTGAATTTTATCATACGAGTGTAATTGTCAAACAATCAAATTTGGTGGAAAGTCATTTCTGTACACTTTGCCGTGTTACTTGAATAATAAATTACTGTATTTATACACACACCAAGGCATGTTTTTATGATTACCACGTTTTTGTACGATTTCCGCTTATAAACTATAATATATATAAGAGCTAGCAAGCAACTAAGCAAAGTTTATGTAGATAGCTACAATTGAGAGCTACCCCCAACTGCTACCCCAAAAAAAAAATTTAATATTCAATTTTAGCACTTTGTCTATATTTATTTCTTTGTTTTAATATACATACCCTTGCTTACAGCTTAATACTACTAATAGCCTCTGAATAAAACCGCGGACAGACAGACGACATGGAAAAACTAAAGGGGTTCCACGTTTACTACGAAACTTAGCGTTTTTAGGGTACCGTACAAAAAATTAAAAAACGTAACCCTTATAGGATCACTCGTGCGTCTGTCTGTCCGTCCGTTTGTCACAGCCAATTTGCTCCGAATCTACTGGACCGAATAAGGTGAAATTTGGTAGAATGTTGTAATCCAATAACCCAAATATATATCTGCAAAGTAAATATTTTTTTTTTTAAATAATGTTCATTTTCGTGGGACAAATTAGGAAATTAAAAAAAAAAGTTTTGCAAACCTTTCTGTGTCATATATCAAATGAAAGGGCTCGTTATGAGGATCTCAAATATATTTTAATTTGTAAAGAAAACGAAAATTGACCATTCCCCCCCCCTTCTCCGAAAATACGGAGCCTAAAATTAAAAAAAATACTAAATATAGTTTATTGCTTGTAAATGACAGGAAAACCTAAAAGAATTCAATCAATTGTACGGAACCCTCTCCACGCGAGTTAAACTCGCACTTGGCCGGTTTATTATTCAGAAGGAACACACTTCACCAATCTCACGTAGCACACAAAAATCAGAGTAACCTAAATGGACTATGCCAATCGTAATAGCGCCTTAGAAATGCCCCCATAACTTTTTATAGGGTGAGGTCGAGACGTTAGTTGAATCACTGCCTATTGGACCTATATTGATCTGTGCGTACGTGTTCGGAACTGTACACAAATCATATAAAACGAGTAAGTAGTATGGATACGGTACAAACGCAGCAGTATTCAGCAACGTTGAACCCGGCCGCATATTATAAAATATATAATACCTTACAAAGTGGTCTTTTTTAGTCTTCACTGCAGGAGCACGACCCTGTCTGTACTGCCAGAACTATATATTAGCCACAGCAGTCAGAGGATTTGGCCAAATCCTGAAGGGTTGGAGAGATCTCATTGATGTTTATAAGCTTTTTTAGCTTGTATTTCCTAAGTCGCCTTCTACGACATCCACAGGTAGACTTGGAGTGGTCTACTCTGCCGGGAACCGCAACGCGTTGTGGCCGTTTTGTTAAGGGTCAAGACATGACACAAATTTCAAGTCGTGGCCGTTTAACAATAGCCACAATACATTATGGCCAATTACTTCGCTCAATGAGCGAATTCGGTCTTTGAACGTAACATTTATACATACAAATTCTTCGTAGCTCGACGATTTGAACCCGAAACCCTAATAAAGTAGCTGCTCCAGATAGTAACAACAAAAAAATTTAAATCCTATCGCGACCGGCTGTGCATGTCAAATGGCAATGGCGTAAAAAGATATTGTTTTATAAGTAGAGGGTGTTGGATCACGTCTGTCGAGGTCCAAAATATATCTTACTAGCTTTTGCCCGCGGCTTCGCTCGCGTATCCCACGGAAACATTACACTTTTCCGGGATAAAAGGTACCCTATGTTACTTCTAGTACCTCCCAGGATATGTGTACAAAGTTTCATGATGATTCGTCAAGTAGTTTTTGCGTGAAAAGGTAACAAACATCCACGCTTTCACATTTATAATATTAGTAAGGATTTATCTTCTTTAGGTACATTACAATGTATTTATGAAAAGCCTTACCCATTGATATGGTTGACTGGGAGAAAATGCTTTTAGCATTAAGTCCACCATTTGTTAAAAGTATATTTTTACTTTGGAACAATAATGTTTGATAAATAAATAAATAAATCTCGTCAGGCCCATGGCAATGTGGTTCACGGCAGAGTAGAATAGGACCACTCCAAGTCTTCTCGTGAATGTCGTAGAAGGCGACTTAGGAAACACAAGCTAAAGAAAGCTTATAAACTTCAATGCGACTTCTCCAACCCGTCTGGCCAGCTTGGAGAGTGTAGGCTAAATCCTCTGGCTGCTCTGGTCAAGTAGGGCTCTGGTAGTACAGAGAGGGTCATGCTTCTGCAGTGGAGATAAATAAACGGGCAAGTGCGAGTCGGATTCGTACATGAAGGGTTCCGTACCACCGTAAAATTGTTTAAAACGCTGAAGAAACACGTTTCTTGTATGACGACCCCCTTTAATTATTAACTTTCTCTTATTTTTAGTATTTGTTGTTATAGTGGTCATAGTAATACATAATCGGTAAAAATTTCAGGTGTCTAGCTATTACGGTTCAAGAGATAGAGCCCTGTGATAGACAGACGGACAGACGGACAGACAGACAGACAGCGGAGTCTTAGTAATAGGGTCCCGTTTGCACACTTCGGGTACGGAACCCTAAGAAGACCTGATGATGATGATATATGCTAATCTATATAATCAGTATGTGTTTTTCTTTAGGTACATAATAAGTATTTATCAAAAGCTATCACAAACGGCCATGGCATAAAGTATTCTCTTCCCGTGACAGCTGGGTTTCGTGATTGGCTCAAGAATATGTCATCAATCGGGATTCGGGAGTGTTTGGTACCACTGTGAGCAAAATGCATTTTTAACTTATAAACATTCGAGAGTCTAAAACCATAACGACGTTCAAGAAACGAGTAAAAGATCACTATCTGTATTTATCATCCTAATATATTTAGAAATATTAATATATGTATTTATTATATATATGCTTTATGAATATATATTTATTGATTTATTTATGTAAGTATATTTATGTTGGTATGTATCTTGTCTATTTATTTATTTAGTTTTGTATTGTAGGTACACGCCAATTACCTGTTTTTTCCCATTTCCTCTCGCGGGTCTACTGGAAGAAATTTCTTTAGAAATAAGTAGCACCTAAGTACTATGTTTTCCTTATTTTTTTATGTTAATTTTCCAAGTGTACTTGAATAAATAAAATAAAAATAAATAAATAAACTAGGGAAATTCCTTAAATTTACTAAAAAGAACAATTAAAGTAAATACGTAATGTAACTTATCTGTTATAAAATAGCAGTTTTCAGATGTCATGAAATTTTGAGCTGTAAGGTATATTTTACTGATAGATTTGTATTTTACATACTGAGTTAAGGCCGTACCTGAATTTTCCGGGGTCTAGTGTTGCCCCCATTTAAAATAAATCATTTCAAAGAAAACGGAGAAATCATTTAAAATTTTGCTACTACCAAATCCTAGATAACCTTTCAAAGTATTTTATGAACTACTATTTACAGTTTATAATGAGAACGTTAAGGCGATTAGAGTCCTCAATGGCCTTGGACGTTTGGGCTCCCCACCCCGCGCCATTACCTCACACCCTGCACGGAAACACCAATCAAAGAATACACGGGCGTAGGTCGGTACAGAAGCGCACTCCATACATTACTGCCTATAACTTGAGCTTGAATTGATAAATAACATCTTCTTCTTCGTCTAAGCGCGTTCCCATTTGCATCCTCAGCTTTGCTGCTTAGGAACCCGGGGTGCGCTTTCCCGCTTTTTCTACCCCAAATATAACATGCATGTCAATGGTCACCCAAGGATGCCAAAGACCTTGCAAAATGGAGAAGAAATAGCCGGAACAGTTTAAATGATTTGGCTATAGTTTAACGACTGGCCGCCTGCCTGACGTCAACCCTCTTTGGGAATGTATTTGTGCGAAAAGTTTACAACCGGCCGCCGCCTGACGTTTCTGCATGCATTTTCAATGCTTTCTTAGCCGCTTCTATCTGCTAAGACTTTCGAGGCATTTTGATCTCAAATTTAGTACATTAAAGTAATTAAATGTCATCAAACGTCCAAATACGCGAAATAATAAAATATTACTTAATCTATACTAATATTATAAAGCGGAAGAGTTTGTTTGTTTAAACGCGCTAATCTCAGGAACTAATGGTCCGATTTGAAAAACATCTAGTAGGCACAGCTAGTATATAATATACAAACAAAGTAAATCGTACACTAGTAGATTATACAGTACTGAGTACATAGGTACATAGGACATAGCGTCCATGCGCAAACCAAACTACAACACAATCGTATCGTATCGTCTGACTACTCTGACTGCACTACTCTCTGACCTAGTCTAAACACACATACAAAGAGAAAACACGCGTGATCCCTCATAAAAATTTGGTAGCGAGTGACACAGCCTTCCCGTACGAATGCCAGCGAACGACTGCAGCCCGCGCCCGCGCAGGGCACCTCTGCAACTACACATTTGGAATTTCAATGTTTCAATATATTTTACAAGAAAACATTGTTTGATTAACAAAAGCAATGTTGCATTTAAAGAATAGGGGATTTTTTTATTTTTTAATGTAAAAATATTCTCATATATCATAGCGGTTTAGGAGCAGTAGGGAATTCAAATAATAATTCGATGCCCCGTAGTTTTTTTTTTACTTTACCATACAAAGTCATAAAGAAAAAACAAATGTTCCAAATGTAGTCCTGGAACTAATGTTTCATATATTTTTTTTTCAAAATTTTCTGGTGGGCAGTAAATGAGGAGTAGGCTTGACAAAATGACCAATTAACGAGAATTGAGGGATCTAATCGCCTTAAGCTTTACTACGCACATTTGCCAAAAGTGGCCGTTTTTCGCAAATGTGCGTAGTAAAGTTCAACGTTCTCACTTTAAACTGTAAACAGTATTCATAAAATACTTTGAAGGGTTATCTAGAACTTGGTAATAGCAAAATTTTAAATAATGTCTCCATTTTCTTTGAAATGATTTATTTTAAATGGGGGCAGCACTGGACCCCGGAAATTTCAGGTATGGCCTTAACACTACAACCGCAATCCAGTACCCAGCAATTTTATTAAATGACTGGCCCTGAATCAGCTGTGCTAATCGGACGTCGACTGGGCTGGTATTTGTTCCCAGTTCCCAGTCCACTAAGGCGAAAATTGAACTTTAGAGTAAAATATATAGGGTTGAGTATTCGGATTGACGTTTGGGATATGCTCTGTGAATCTCGAATAGTTCAGGACAGAGTGCAAGAAAGCGTGTGATTTCTGTTTGACGATTTTCCCTTTACTGGTGAATATTCACCTAAGTCACCTAAAAAGTGTTATGTTCTCGCGGTTCGCATATGTGTACGTTCCAATTATTATTTTTTTTCCATAATTTTGGTATGCCGAAACAGATTTGGATGTATGGGGTGTTGTGAGAAGCTTCCCTTGACTGCCTCCGTGGTCCAGTAGTCAAGGCTTTTGCATTGTGATCCGTAGGTCGTGGGTTCAAATCCCACTGGGAAGTATACTTTGTCAAAACTTGTTTTCAGTCTGGTTAGGATATAGAAGGTTTGAATCTCCTGATCCAGAAAAAGAAAGATGATTGTGTGCTTCGGAAGGCACGTAAAGCTGTGGGTACCGAACGCCATCTAGCGTTTATTTTATTTGGGTTGCGGAGGTCAGACGGCAGTCGCTCTGTGTAAAAACCGATAACCTCATCAAATCACCTAGGTAAGGCGAAACGCGCCCCGCAGCGGTGTGTGGATCGGCAGATTCCGCGCGCGGCGACGACGGAGGCGCGGATCTTTCTCGACGGCCCCGCGCCAAATATTTACTTTACAGTTGATCGTCGTAGAGAATGGAAACCGAACTCGTTCAAGAAAGCATCTTGAATGAGTGCCGTAGAGTTCTTTTTTCTTTGTCCTTTATACTTAAAAACACGCGCGGTACTGCCGAGCAATGTGTTTAGCACCGCGCCCCCGCGCAGACTGGCAGAATTGGCGCGGTATCAGTGGGTTGGACCAGGCGTGTTTTTTATACAAATTGAGATACTTGCATACAATGTTAAAATCTGCCGCACCGCTCTCCGGTGCGCGGTGCAGTGGGATCACCGCCTTAGTTAGCACGGAGTCTGGGCTCTGAAGCGTTACCGCTGAGGATGCAATCGCGAATACGCTTGGATGATAATGCGGTTTTGTAAGAAGCCTTACATCATTTCAAGTAACTTTTTTAAATAGTCTGTCAATGCTTCCCTCTGCTGGGCAAAAGGTCTTTCTTCCTCCACTGATCCAAATAGAAGCCTGTTGCCATTCTATTATAAAGTTGTCAATTCGTCTCACTTATATCCCCTTCGTGGTGTCCCTCAAGTAATTTAAATAAATTCCAGTAACCTTAGTTAAGTCGTGTGGCTACTTTTGATCAATCTTTTTGGAAATACTTAAATACTTGGGGAAGGCCTATGTCCAGCAGTGAACCTCGATGAAATGTTTACATCTAAAAGCCAAATTTTTGTCTGTGTTATTCTGCGGGAAAAGACGCACACAATGTTATTTTTTTTGGCAGAGATAATGGAATGGTTTGCTAAAATTATAGCCAAATCATTAAAAGTGTTCCGGCTATTTGCTCTCCATTTTGCAAGGTCTTTGGCATCCTTGGGTGACCATTGACATGCATATTATATCTGGAGAAGAAAAAGCGGGAAAGCGCACCCCGGGCTCCGAAGCAGCACAGCTGAAAAGCAACCGGAAATGCGCTTAGACGAAGAAGAAGAAGAAAATAATGGATCAGTTTGCTATTGCTTTCTCCATTTTCATGGACGGACAAATTAGAGGACTGAAAACCCGATACAAAAAAACGTACTCCGCTAGGAAGCCCAAATCCTGTATTATTTCTAAATGTTGCTACTATCTCGCCCGCTAGCCATACAAAGGATGCTGGATACTTAGGCTGACGGTATCCACGAAAAATCAGAGATGGCGCTTCTTTGTTCGTAGATACTGAACGCTTATACCGCCATCTATCTGAACTTAAGCGGAAACACTACGAAACTAAGAAGGTTTACGAACTAGTAGCTCCATCTAGCTACAAAAATTTAATTAAAAATCGAATACGCTTCAAAGTATGAAGATTTTCAGTCCGCTTTAATTGTTCGTACATGTCTAAAATTCAAAATCCATCAAACCGTCCAAAATTTGCTTTTATTAGCACCACCTGTAGGTTGACTGTTAGAAAAGGCCCTAGACCTTAAGTCCGCCTGTTACATTTTATGTAATTTATAAAGTTAAATATGTAAATAAATAAATGTCCATTATAACTTTAAATGATGATGAAGGTTAATTAAATTTCTAAAAGGACGCACTTAAATGGTGTCTTAGTGTCGTTCTACAAGATAAAGTCTTTTCTTCCAAGAAACAGTAGTTCGTGGTAAAACTTAATATAATTAACGGACTAAGAAAACTACTCGGGTTTTATAATTTCTGCTCACTGCCAAGGATTCTTTATTAATCAACTTTGAGAGTACGAACACTGTGTCTGAGTCAATTAAGTCGAATAAACAAATGAAATTTACGCTGTATTTACAGAGTAATACATAATACGTAAAAATACATATTGATGCATGTATATAACTGCTGACTTCCTAAAAGATCCTCAAAGCTGTTAAGCAAACCGAATCAACCCCGATCACATTAACCCTTAAGGTCAAGTGTTGTGACCTTGATTGGCATGCGTGCGACCGCGGCCCGAGATCCTTATTATTTTTACCATCGGGTCAATGGGGCCACTGAGCTACGAAACACAAAGTGTAAGAGTTAAATATTTATTATCAATTAGTTTCTTTTCCAGTCAGATCCGCTTCGCTTGTACGGGTAGCAATGCTTTGACGTATGGATAATTTATTATTGTACAAGTTTATTTGCTAGGCAACATAAAAAAACCCCCCGACTACCGGGACTACCGATACCTACGACTTTTATTTATTTATTTAAACTTTATTGTACAAAATACAATTTGTATATGATTAGACTTTAAATAGGCAATAGACTTTATATCCGTAGCGCCATCTATTATTTGCTAGAGAAAGCCCTAACTTTCAAGCGTTAATCCCTAATAACTTTTAAACGGTTAAACCGATTTTCATCAAACATAGCTAAGAACCACCGCAAAGGAACTTGCACTCACTTACAAAAAAAACTGCACCGAAATCGATCCATCCTTTCGAGCGCTACGATGCCACAGACAGACAGACAGACCAACAGAAATTAGTGTCAAACTTGTACAATTTGTAAGGTTTCTTTTTTCTATGTTGTAGGTAACGTAAAGTAGTACCTATTAAGAAAGATTTTCTTCAAGTAGATAACGCCGAGTAAATTGTTCTTGTTACGTCATTTTGACAGCGGCCATCTCGTAGTATACAGTTAGTAAGCGACTACTGTAGTTAGGCTAGTCTTTTTTTGTTTACTTGACTCAGTGTTAAAAATAAAACGCTATGGCCTTGGAATTAGAAAATGAGACTCCCAAATTTTGCCATCCTTGCTAAAAGGTCAATAGTTGTGACCTTGATTGATAGGTGTGCAAGCAATAACATCTTACTCATTTTCTGTTGGTATTATTTTCCTGCTTTCACTTAAATTTTTATTTCTTAAGCTTACTATTTAAAATTATGAATTAAGAGAGCGCCTGGTGTCAATAATCTAAATTTAAATTTTGCTCCCGCTTCCACGCACACAAATTTACTCTAGCCAAAGCGAGACAGCGAGCCATGCGGGGCGTAGGCGGCATGACCTGCCGCCTACGCCCCGCGGCTGGCTAATAAGGCTGGATAAGGCTGGTTTTGATTTTGAGGTTCTTTTCGTTTTACAAAGGATATTTAAGAGTTATTTAAAAAGTAAGACATATGATGACTTATGTTAAATTCAATTATAATCCAAAGGTACAAGTGCTAATTTATTGTATTTCTTGAATACTTTCGGTTTTAGTATAATTCTGAGGTGATTTGGAGGCAAATGTTTTTCTATAGAGAAAATTTTAAGCAATCGTGTTTTAGAAACATATAATGTATATATAGTTAGTCCTGAACTTGGCTGTGTTTTTATTTCAAAGTGAGTATTTCGTGACTATTGATAATATTTAAGATCGCTCTAAGTACTATTAGGGTCATACGGGCTCTTAAGATTTATGGTGACTCTAAACTTTTACCGCATCCATTTTCAACATTCATCCACGATCTTCGTAAAAAGTGTCCGTAAAAAACTGGCCGTCGTGTCGTAATGGCCCTTTTCCTCACTCTAGCGTAATCTCGCGTCGTTATATTGTGATAGTAGATAAGGTCCATTTCCGACCGCAGGACAATACTGGACATCAGACAATTTACAGGTTTAAGAGAAATAAGTTTTTGCGTACAATATTTTTTTGTGAGGCCTAAGTACTTATCAACAAATGTTAATAAGCCGTAATAAATCGAACCATGGGCTGCACCTTATGATTACAGTATAATAAAATTAAAATAACAGCCAAAGAACAAAAAAAAATTTTGGCATTTCCATACAAAAGAGCGCGGTCGCCCGGGCGATTTGTATGGGAATGTCGAATTCGGTTTTTGGTTTTTTGACTCTTATTTTAATTTCATTATACTTTAGTGACCTAGTATTGCTCGTGGTTCAATTTATTACGGGTATGTCCCTTCCACTTTGTATAAAGCAATAAAAGCTTGTAAAACATTTTTGTGCGAATACGAGTACTTTTGAGTCTAGGAATCCATACACGCTCTATCACGTATTTATCCCTAATGGGACAGTCAGAGCATTTCTAAAGTGCCCCGGAGACAGTCATTCACAATTGTCAATTTTTACGTTAATGAAGGACCAAATGATCGTCTACGCAACTGAAGCCATTGTCATTGCCAACTACGTGATTGTAGGCGAATGACAGAAGTTTTGATTGAAGCCCATTGACAATAACGAATGACGCGACTTGTTGTGCGATGACATTCGTTTGGTCATTCGCTCGCTCGTCTAGAAACATGGCGGACATGCCGCGAGCAACTGACGTACGAAAAACTCCATCATTCGCACCTTCAATTGAAACGGTCAATCACGTAACAACTGACGAATAACGAATGATCATATCCGGGACACTTAAGCAAAGCCACAAGACTCAACGGCCACTTTTAGTGTAGTGGTGGGCGAGATGGTAGAAAATGGAATCAACATAATGCTAGCCGTATCGAGTATTAACGTGATTAGAATTTTCGCCCATCCCCTTAATCAGCTTTTACTATCTGCGCGGAAAAACAAGCAGCTGGTACATTCTAAGTCTTTTCTTCTCTCCCAGACCGGCACAGAAGAATCATACCTAATATTCCATTATATGTAGCAAAAATCGTAATTCGCATGTATTTCTTTCCACACACTGATATCGACAAAATTTTGGTTCTGAGAGACGACATATACAATACAATACAATACATAACCGTTTATTGCACAAAAGAAAAATATAGGACATGGCAATTTCTTCCTGGCACCCACGCTCAAAAGGAAAAAGTTATAGGAAATTAGGTAGTGCGGGGTGGGCAATATATTAAACATAAATATATACAACAAGTACCTATTATAAACATTACCCGTGTGGGTCCGGGTTAGAATAGGACCACTCCATCTCTTCCTGTGGATGTCGTAATCGTCGTTGACTAAGCACAAACATCTCGTGCTACAATTGCATTCCCAAGGAGGGTTAACGTCGGGCGGCGGTCGGTTGTAAAACATTTCGCACAAATACATTCCCAAAGAGGGTTGACGTTAGGCAGGCGGCCGGTTGTAAAACTATAGCCAAATCATTTAAAGTGTTCCGGCTATTTCTTCTCCATTTTTCAAGGTCTTTGGCTTTCTTGGGTGACCATTGACATGCATATTATATTTGGAGATAAAAAGCGGAAAAGCGCACCCCGGGCTCCGAAGCAGCACAGCT
Organism: Acrobasis repandana; assembly: GCA_963576875.1. Taxonomy (NCBI): domain Eukaryota; kingdom Metazoa; phylum Arthropoda; class Insecta; order Lepidoptera; family Pyralidae; genus Acrobasis; species Acrobasis repandana. Next base: position 12,873,921 of record OY756236.1, read on the forward strand.
GAGGATGCAACCGGGAAAGCGCTTAGACGAAGTGAGAAGTGACCTATTATAAACATTATATCAGAACAACATATTACTCGAAGCGCAAAATTTGTTTTATAGACCAACAAACAGGCCAAACTTGAACTTCACCAATTTCTGCACCAATTATCACTTATTATGCAGATAAGTTCGGCTTTGTTTACCGGCATCGTAATTACTCAACTTCACAACAGCAAATTACAGTTTCAGTAAGCTATCTTCGTGTATGTTTCGTAAATGTGTTCTTTAGAGGTTCAATACTTCTTGATGACTCTAAATATAAATACCTACATTATCTAAAACACTAAAATCCATATTGTTCTTTGAAAAATCCATACTATTAACAAGATAGAGATGAGACCTAAAGAAATAAAATCTCGTCAAGGCCTTAAGCCCTTTAAGGGAAAGCTAAAAAAATATTTGTTAGAAAAGTCCTTCTACTCCATAGACCAATATTTTAAGTAATCTGAAATTATTATTTAATTAGATTATTAGATTGACCATTAATTATATATATATTTTTTTGACATTGTTTTAAATAATTAAATTGTAGTATAAGTTATAACGGTGTTGACATAGATGTTTTTGTATTTTATATGTTACATAATTAAATTTAAAAGATGTTAGTTTTAAGTTATTCCGACACAATGTATATTGTTTTATGGAAATAAATAATAATAATGAGGGAGTTAATAACTACTAAGATACAAGAATCAAAGGTAAGTGAGGTATTGATAAAAAACTAAATATTTGCGGTGATCGTGTTACTTTTGAGTAATTTAAACTCTTGTGAATGTACTCTTTTAATGATATTTAATTTATTTTTATAATAACAATTAACCGGGTGCAATTGAAAGTCTAATAAATATATATTTATTTCTGTGGATATAGTGCAAAACTAACTTGGCCATAAAAATAGCTTAATAAACATTTCTCATTGGAACCTTCTACGATTTTTAAAAATATTGTAGATAAATTAAAGCCCAGATAAACCTTGAAACGGAAGAGAATACAAAAGACGACGGGAGTATTAACAGACAAACGTTTTCTAAAAAGTTAACCTTCTAATGATGTTTGTATACTATGTTGTAGCCTTAGCTGACCTTTCAAAACAGAGCCTTGGCTAACTTCCGCGTTATGTTAATCGCCAGTAATTGAGGCTACTTATTTTACAGTTTATAAACAAAAATAGTCGGGCCGTGAAAATTTCATTGAAGGTTTTGCTGTTGGAAGGTCGCGTGAGTCTTAAGTTTATTAAATGCGAGAATAAAACTATCTTGCATTTTTTTTCTCATTTTACAGGGTTCAGCTATGTAATGTTTGTTTGTGAGTTTTTGTATTCCACCGTAACTTCGAAATGCCTGAATAGATTTAGATATATGAAGTAATCTGATGGCTTTTACGCGACGTTTACCGTGCGGTCGAATTTTTGACAATCCCACGGGAACCCTTTATTTTCCCGAGATAAAAATATCCTATGGTGTAATTCAGCTATCTACATCATCATCATCAGCTCTGTTTTAGTCTCCACTGCAGGAGCACGGCCCTTTCTGTACTACCAGAGCCATATGTCAGCAGTCAGAGGATTTGGCCTACATTTTCCACGCTGGCTAGACGGGTTAGAGAGGTCTCATTGATGTTTTCAAGCTTTGTTCAGCTTGTGTTTCCTAAGTCGCCTTCTACGACATCCACGGGAAGACTTGTAGTGGTCCTATTCCACTCTGCCGGGAACCACACGGCTATCTACATGCCACATTTCATTCCATGTGGCACAATTTTTTTTCACGAGCCCAAATCACTCTAATTATAGGAAGAATAGAATAGAGTGATAGAGCAAAATGAACGGAGCTGTGCGCAATATCGAATATAATCAGAAGAAAATATACCTTAAAAACATGTATGATTCCAGACAAATCTGAGTTCAAACATAAACCTCAGACTGAAAAATGGGGTGTACTTTCTTATACAGACAAAAGTTTAACAGATTTTCATGAGAATCTTCACTCAGAAGATTATCATGTCATAGAATAATCAATATGTCTGTACTCAGTATAAAGAATTTTTAATAATAGTTTTTCGTTGCACAGAAAATCAATAATTAGAATGTTTGTTATGAATAATTTGAAGTCATAGAATTTTATTACAAATAACATTTACTTTTGCGATGTTTCTAATATCAGAATATCAAATTAAATATTATTATTTTTAATAAGTTTAGTTAATATAATATATTTATAACCTATAAGTTGGCCCTATTCTAGTAAAATTGATAAAACTTTCCCAGTGTTCGTGTTCGTTCGTGCGTTGGTCGCAGTTCTAACCTAACCTAACCTATAAGTTTACCCTAACCTATATTGTGGTAGCGTTTTATAATGTATTCTAACTTATTGTATGGTATTTAATTTGATTAAACAATGTTTTCACTTAATACTTCCTTAAATAATAATTTTCAGTAAAATAAAATTCCATGAAAGATTATACCGAACAAACAATATTCTTAAAAGAAATATTCTACTGTTTGATTAGTTTGTTAAATGAAAATTATGAGATTCTAAAATTCATTGAACTGTGTTTCTATAAATTGTGTTTCATGTAAGTAAATAGTCTTTGAAACAATAATATTTGAAATAAAAAGGGTAGTATTTAAACGCAAATCAAAATTACTGATTGCACAGCAAAATACTCAACTGAAAATATTACTAAACAAACTGCAATTTATATTTGTGGCATAGTAAAATGGATAGAACTTTTCTAGCACTCGCCGGCCGCTGCCGCGGCACGCTCGCTTCGCTCGCTCGGCTCGTGCGTGTGTTGGTCGCAGTTCCAACATAACCTAACCTATAGGTTTGCCCTAACCTAATAAATTTGATGTGCAGTCAGTATTTATTTGCTGTGCAATCAGTACTTATGATAAGATTGTTGATTTATTTGATGTAAAAAAGTATATAAATGATGAGATTAAATTGATGGGTGATTATTTATTAGATGTGCAATTAATAATATCCCAAATAAAAATATATGAAAAAATTTCTGTGAATCGAAATTCTATGAAATTTCAGTCTGTGAAACAAGGGGCACCCCTGAAAAATTACGTCACAACTGCGCCTTATCTCAAACAATGGCAATTGACATACGTTGCGTGCTAACACTGCGTTTAATGGCTTATTTGCCTAATAATGTTTAAAGCTTCTTGTATTTGATATTTGTGTGCTGTTGTGTGTAACCATAACAAGTACTTATGAGACTTTTAAACTAATTTGAACTATTATCCTAGCCGTGTGGTAAGAGTAGAATAGGACCACTCCAAATTTTCCCGTGGATGTCGTAGAAAGCGACTAAGAAAACACAAGCTAAACAAAGCTTATGAGGATCAGTGTGACCTCTCCAACCCGTCTGGCCAGAGTGGAGAGGCCAAATCCTCTGACTGCTCTGGTAGTATATGGCTCTGCTAGTACAAAGAGGGTTGTGCTCCTGCAGTGGAGACTAAAAAAGACCTGATGATAGTAATAATACTGTTATCTAATGATCTTCTTTTTCTTCTTTCCCTTATCATACTCCAGGTGAGTCGGTACAGCATGTTAGCCGTTACTATTATCAAGTAAGTAACTTAAAAAGTTTGTTTATCAGACAAATCATAAACTCCCGACTTTCAAACGTTTACTCCTAATAACTATTAAACGGTTGAACTGATTTTCATCAAACATAGATGAAAAGCATACCGATAGACAAGGCTCTCGATTAAAAAAGAAAACCGCATCGAAATAGGTCTATTCATGACATGTCAAAGTTATAACACCCCCTTTTTCGTTGGGGGTTAAAAATTATGTACGAAAACTCTCGAGATATTTTATTCCACTACGAGCTTTTGCCCGCGACTTCGTCCGCGTAAACGTATTCTTTACGATGTCTAATTTCAGTCAGACATGAAATTGAGACGATTTATTTTTATTACTTATTATGAATCAAAACCAACCAATATGTCAAATCAAAAAATCTAACAAACAAACAAACAAACTTTAACAAATCAATAACGAAAACGAAATGAACAATGCAATCTAAATCAAACCAATATTTTTAATTTTTCGATATCGTATCATGTTAGCCATCTGGTTTTGATGATTTTCTAAAAACTCTTTATACCGTGATGTAAAAATTTTGGATTGATACAAACCAAAATTCTTGATTTATTCTTGTAGGTATTTATAAATACTTTTAAATTTTGTTTACACACTCTGTCGCACCACACAAATTATTTCTCTACTTGGTCTAATGGTTGACTGGCAGAGAACGCCATAAGGCGTTAAGTCCGCATTTGTACACTTTTTTATGTGCAATAAAGTTTTAATAAATAAATAAATAAAACCATCTAGCGAAAATTTTATAGAACTCCGAAAAAACCGCAATGTCGAAATTTTGGTTTAACACAACACCATCTAGCGAAAATGAAGTTAGAAATGTAGAAATATTATTATTATTCAATAATGATTTATTTTCATACAAACATAAAAATAAATGAATTTCCAAAAATCCCTTCTTAGAGCACACCTACGGCATTCAAGGAACGTTTGTGCAAAATGTCATGCTTCTAGACCCTGCGGTTTTTTAAAATTGACCACTTTTCATCCAAACTTTCACCCCTATTTTACCCCCTTAGAAAAAGATTTTGTTGAAAATAGTGATAGGTACCCACAGAAAACTTTTTTTTTTGTATGGGTGGACGAAAAATTTTTATCGTTTTTAATAACTTTTTATATTGAAAGTAGTTCAGTATCATGGACTGAACTTGCTCCAAAAATTTATCGGGTGGATAAAAAGTCAGCCTGTATAGAACAATGACCAAATGAAATGAAAGGGCGAATGACGAACTGACTTTCTGAACTGTCGGGGAGGTTTTAAATTTTAGTTAGATATTTTCTGCATTCGGGAAAATTTCAATCGAATAACTTCAAAACGGCAAAGTTTTATACTAACTTTGCGCCCTCGTTTAACCCCCTTAGGGATGAATTGTGAAAAAAATATTTCACTCATGCTTCATGCCTTTCAATAAAGAACCTTCATGCTGAATTTCATTCGAATATTTTTAAAAACGGCAAAGTTTCAGTCCCAAAGTCCCTAGGGGGTAAAACGGGGGTGCAAAGTTAGTAAAATTTGCACCCCCGTTTTACCCCCTTAGGCGATGAATTTCCAAAAATCTTTTTAGTGCTCCCCTTTAGTTCTTTATAAAAGGAACCCCTGTGCATAATTTCAAGTTTCTAACTCTTATAGTTTAGGCCCTGCGTTGATATGTCAGTCAGTGAGCTTCTCCTTTTATATATATACATTAATATTCGTACGAACTACGGTCGAGGTTGATCGACATCCGATCCGAATGACCTGTCGATATGTCGAACTCCTTGGTAATATCAACGAGAAAGGAAGATAAAGAAGAAATTTGATTATACATGGTTTAATTAACCACATACTTGAGTAAAACAGACAAACATTTCACAAAGTATATTTTACTGTATGCAAGCAGCAATTACGAATATATCCCGCAGGATAATTTACTTTATAAAACATGCAGTATTTCAGACAAATCCGAACATGTGAGCTCAAACATAAGCCTCAGCTAGACAAATGAGGATAATGACGTCACAACAGTGCCTTATCTCATACAATGGCAATTGACATACGCTGTAGGTTTATTTGCATTTTAATGTTTGAGGCTACTTGTACTTGTTATTTTTGTGCTGCACCTACGAAGTTGAGTTGTACAATGTACATGTACATCCTGCTAAAAGAAAACCTCAGTACTGGGTGAATTAACAGTGCATGAAAAAGTTCACTTGTACATTTACATTCTGCTAAAAGAGAACCTCAGAACAGAACTGGGTGGATGAAGATGAACAGTGTATATAATAGGGATGATATAGCCCCACAAAAAACCGCTTTCTGCTAGAAAGCCTATGTTCTATCTAGATGTCACTACTATCTCGCCCGCTAGTCATACAATGGATGCTGCTGACAGTGTCTAAGAAAGATCTGAGATGGCATTTGTTTAAAATTAACGCTTATATCGCCATCTTTCCGAAATTAAGCGGCACCACTACGAAACTACCTCCTTTCAAACTAGTAGCTCCATCTAGTTACAACATTTAAACTAAAAATCGTATTTCGCTTCAAAGTGTGAAGATTGTTAGTCCTATAATATTTGCTACTATACGTTGCTTGTTTATGTTTTGTTGGAAATAAATGATTAACACTTAACGGATAATGGACTGGACACCCTAAACTTTATTTGTCGGTAAAATTGACAAAAAAACAGGGGAATGCACAAAACAAATCCTTAACAACAGACAAATACATATTAAAGTTAGTACATAAACTCATTAAAATAAGACCTCCAGAAAACGATAAAATAAAAACTTGCAGAATATTTTTCTTAGCTTTTTATAGATAGCAATACAATGTATATGTCGCAGTTGAATGGTATAATCCGCTAATTCACTAAACCTCTAGCTGTTTCTAATTATAGCTCGGTTTTGTAAAACAGCGAACCCTAATACGCGGGATGGAATGATCGACTTGTATTCATCCATGCGGCTAGAGAAATTGTTGAACAATTCTATCTAAAGAAATGTAGAATGCCTACGAAGTGGCAATGGCGAACGAGCGAAGCGAGCCGGCCGCGGTAGCGGCCGGCGAGTGCTAGAAAAGTTCTGTCCATTTTACTAGGTTAGGGCAAACCTTTAGCGATAAAAATCGTGGAATATTTGTCTGCAAAATGAAATTCGATGTCAAAAAAGTCTGTATTCTAATAGACACCCAGTTATATTTCATTATGGTAACCCTACACCAAATCCTTATCATGCATTGTCGCAGTTGGATTGTTTAACGGTTTCGTCAAATAACGGATTACGGCTACTGTTTCACAAAGCCGCTAGCCGTTTGGAAACGTGGTTAGCGGTTTGAATGAACGTAACACGTTGCGCAATCTTAGACAATCCAGCTGAACGATATTCGGCTGTTTAACAAAACCGAGCTGTAATGCCAAACAACTAGAGGTTTCGTGAATTAGCGGTTTATACCATCCAACTACGACACATATAAAATTTCGACAGTAAATAAAACAAATACAAAACTAATTTTAAAGCAAAACCAGTCAAATTAAAGTCTTGATAGGCTCAAAATTTAAAAAAATAATAGTTTTATATGCAATTTATTTTGAATCCAAACTTAGTTGTAATTAAAGAATATTCATAGAAAAGGATATTTAATTTAATTCATTTATTTGCAGTAAATAGGGTTTTTTTTTACATAGATGGTCAAGTACAGTATGTCCTCAGTCCTATTTAGCTAATAATATAGCATGCAGAATTTTAATTACATTATATTTACTAAGCTATTTCATATAAATGTTTATGTAATTTTTAATTAAATAAACAAATCCATGCATCGCGTATTATTAGCATTTACAAGTCAGGAATTCATTAACTGAATAAAATACTTAACTCAGCAGCCAAGCCTTTAAAGTACTTCTAAATCTATTCAAAGGTAACGCTTTTATTTGCTCAGGTATGTGGTTGTAAATTTTTATACACATTGAGTAACAATTCTTTTAAAACCTCTCTGATTTAGGTATTGTTTGTGTTATTAATTTATTTGGTAACCTAAGGCTTCTAGTGTATACTTCCTTTGCTTTTGTAAATTTATTAATATTTTTATGTACGAATAAGCTAATTTCTAATATATATGGGCAAGGAAATGTAAGTATATTTAGGGACTTGAAGTATGGTCGGCAAGATACGTATGGTGCAACATTACATATAGCACGCACACATTGTTTCTGGGCCAGTAATATATTTTTGTTATCTGTACCATTACCCCATATAATTATGCCGTATCTCAAAACGGACTCAACATAAGCATGGTAGGCTGTTTGAGCTGTGTTTTTACATGCTACAGTTGACAATCTATGCAGAGCATACGCGAATTGATCTAGTTTATTACTAACCATCTCACTGTGTTCCTTCCAGTTAAGCTTCTGATCAACGGTGATCCCCAGAAACTTTACGCTACTCGCATTGTGCAATGAAAGTCCATTAAATTTAATTTTAACTTCTTTATCTTTGAAATTATTAAAATTAATGTAATGAGTCTTAGTAGATAATGGTACATTGATACAGCTTTATAAATTAGTAAGAATCCCAAGGGACATGTCCGTGACTATTGACTTATATAGTATAGAATTTAATATTATTTGAATAATATTGGAATTAAACTCATAAGTTGAGTTTAATTAAATCAAATATTTTTACATAAATAATAATAAGTATACTTCAAAAACAAATATTTTTTTTAAACTAGCTTTTATCTGAAACAATGAACTGAAAATTTCAAGACGAATCAATTGAGCCCAAACTCGGTGGAGTTATATTGTTTTATCACAGAGATGCCTCAGCCACCTTCAAGCTTCATGATGAGATCAAGTCATTGGTACCATGATATTGCTTTGTCACCCAACTTAAATAAGTATGTGAAATCTAAACTCGATCAAATGATGGAAAGTGCGTCTAACTTAGCTTGCAAGATTTGATTACAACACACAGACAACGGGACAGGTGAAAACAAAAAACAAAAGCCTGTAAAATGAAAATCAAGTTGGTCTAGATTGGTCTATTCATTTGCGAGCTACACTAACACGACCACAAAGGTATCCTATTTTAGCGTCAAGGGTTTAAAAATACGCGTAATACGTATTTTACTGCCTGTAATGTTGGAAATTTATTTCTTATAATTATAGAAATAATAACAGACATACTTCTTATTTTCATCAAGTGTTGAAAATATCACTGTCTCATATATTTTAGTACCCGTATCACGAAGTTTCTCATCTCATAACTCTATAGGAATGCTCGGAGGAAATAAACATAATATTTTCTGCCATATCTCAACGCCAAGCTTTCGGGGCTCTCTCGCAACTTGCGCTTCGGTTATAAAACTAATACACACGGGTAACGACGATGTAGTTGTAATGTGGAAATGGTAGATCGGATGTGTAGATTATTAAATAAAACCGGCCAAGTGCGAGTTAAACTCGCATGGAGGGGGTTCCGTACAATTGATTGAGTTCTTATGGATTTTCCTGTAATCTACAAGCAATGAACTATGTTTTGTATTTTTTTCAAAATTTTAGGCTCAGTTACTGAGCCTCAAATTTGAGCCTGAAACTACTGTAGTTTCAGAGATCAGGAGGCGTTGGTCAATTTTCGTCTTCTTTCATGAATAAAATCAAAACTATTTGTTTTACAATTATAACAAAAATATATTTGAGATCTGGTTGGTTTATTAGGGTTTATTCTTGGTCTGGTTTATTCAAAGCTTTTTCTTTTTCTAGGCCAGCATGGGAGACTTACGTACCTACTAATCACGTCTTTTCCCTTAGAGTCAGCTCACACCGAGGCGCGTACATTTGAAGAAATATCATCCAGGTCTTTTTTAGTCTCCACTGCAGTAGCACGACCCTCTATGTACTACCATATATTAGCCAGGGCAGTCAATAGATTTTGCCTACATTCTTCACGCTGGCCAGACGGGTTGGAGTTACCTTGTTTCCGAAGTCGCCTTCTACATCATCCACGGGAAGACTTCAAGTGGTCCTATTCTACTCTGCTAGAAACCACATGGCGTTTCTGCACTTATCTATCCATATTATACCGATTTACATAGAGACACTCAAGAACGCCATCCTTCGAGAGGGAGTGAACTTCCGTTATGTACGTTAGTACTTTTATAAATTCTGCGCTATGGTATAAAATACTATTCTCGTCTGTTATTTATACCGTGTGTCACTGAGATCCAAATGGCCACAGTTTCAGTCATGTCTTGTAATGTATTGTGGTCCACGGATTACAGGTTTACCAGGATTGTGACGCACAGGGGATTAGTGACGTGTTTACGAACAAATGAAATCTGATCACGATGTAAGACGTACTTTTGTAGATTTAGCTTTAGGGTTCAGTCAGACAGACGAGCGATTCTGACGACTAGGGTCATAAATCGTCCCGCGACGGTCGATGACTATCGCTGATTGTTACTGCTGTCGTGAAATGTCGTGCGACCGTCGGCGATAGATATCAAACTGTCGTTGGCATACTGTCGCTCGTATGTCTGCAAGAGCCTCAACTAGTCACAACTACTGTAAATACTTTAATTAATAAAATATAGGGAAATTTCACAGATTGAGCTAGCCCCAAAGTAAGTTCGAGACTTGTGTTATGGGATACTAACTCAACGATACTATATTTTATAGCAAATACATATATACATAAACATCCAAGACCCAGGCCAATCTGAAAAAGATCATTTTCCGTCTTGACCTGACCGGGGATCGAATCCGGGACCTCTGGTGTGATGACCACTAGGCTACAGAGGTCGTCATTATTGTTTGTCATCTGATTGTCATATTACATTGTATTGCAGTTAGTGATGTGCCGCTGGAAATATTCGAAATTATATAATATATTCGGGAATATGTCCGTAAATATTCCCAATATTTCCGTAAATATTACCCTAAATTTCCATTTTTAGGAAAACTGCCTGGAAGTTTTACAGGAATATTCCCAAATTCTTCAAGAACGGCACATCACTAATAACAGTATACCGTATTAACAGGTTGACCAGCATTGCGGCTCTCGGGTAATAAGCGACGTGTTTACAGACACGCTTGGGACGCATTAATGCCACCTGATCACATAAGTAGTCATTTTGAACATTTTACAGAAAACATACCTACAGCTACACCTACAATAATTAATTACCTAGACAAGCATATAAAGGGTCTGACGAAATACACTGAACCTATTTCAAGCGTAGACCCAGTCCATGATACTGAACAACTTTCCAAAGGAACATACTCGTATATCGAAATTTAAAAATATTTTTTACTTTCCAAACAAACTCGGATCAGCTGAATGGTCAAATTATATAATATGATGGAAGGCCAAAAAATTTTAATAATTCGATTTATGTTCCTTCAGGAAAGTTTTACAGTATCATGGACTAAATCTATTTCAGTTTATTTAGTTAGCCGTGTGGTGTTCCCGTCATAGTAAAATAGGACCATTCCAAGTTTTCCCGTGGTTGTCGTAGAAAGTATAAATATCAGTGAGACCTCTCCAAACGTCTGGCCGGCGTGGAGAGTGCAGGCCAAATCCTTTGACTGCTCTGGCTAATATTGGTAGTAAGTACAGAGTGGGTCGTGCTCCTGCAGTAGAGGCAAAAAAACCTGATGATGATGACTATATTTTGTAAGACTCTGTATATTGTATGTGTAGTGTATTACACAATCTTTTCCTGTCACAATGCATTGCGGTCCACTTCGGAATTACAGGTTAACCAGTATTGCCACGCACAAGGGATTTAAGGGATTAGTGCCGTGTTTACACGCGCGGGACGAATAACGGAAACCTCATCATTATCCGAGTGTATTCCCGGTTGCATCCTCAGCGGTAACGCTTTAGAGCCCAGAGTCCGCTACCTAACTAGGTGATTTGATGAGGTTACTGGTTTTTACACAGAGCGACTGCCGTCTAACCTCCGCAACCCAATGGGTAGACTAGAAACAATTCTAGGATAGGTTAAACAAACGCTAGATGGCGTTCAGGACCCACAGCTTTATGTGTCTTCCGAAGCACGGAATCATCTTTCTTTTCAGATAATCAGGGGATTTAAGCCTGCAACATCCTAACCAGACTGGTAACAATTTTTCACATAGTATGTTGATTTGATCCCACGACCTCCAGATCAAAAGGCAAACGCCTCAACCACTTGACCGCGGAGGCAGTCTCTCCGGCTTAAGTGACCCCCTCCCATTTCCACTTTCTCTGAGCGAAGATAAGGATGGAATATGTCTGGAGATTGTGTGCAATAAATAAACATAAATAAAAAGAATTGCTACAGCACATGTCCATAAAATACAATGTGTATCACGCCACAAAATTGCAATTTTAAATTGTGTTGCGGAACCCGGACTCTGACAGTTGAGATGAAAGATCGCAACATATTTATGTAAAAAGTTTGTGCAATATCACAAAGCAGGTATTATCAACTTTGGATCAGAATTTATTGGTTGTTTATGTCATGTACCAACATGCCTATATGAATTAAAACTTTTTTCTAGTAGATATATTTTTACAGCATGTAAGTCTGATATCCTTGGTCTTCAACCCAAAAGACCAAGGATAGACAATTGTGGAAGGAAGGAGGGAAGCCTTTGCCCAGCAGTAGGATATATATGGCTAGTAAAAAAAAAGTCTGATATTATAGATATCATTTCAATCAAAATTAAAAATTATACGGAAATTATTTTTTGTATTTTGCCATGGACGAACTAATACAAGAGGACTTCCTTCATTCTTTGAAGCGTTATTTTTTTTTTTTCACTTTAATTGTTGTAGCTACTAGTTCGAAAGAAGGTAGTTTCATAGTGGTGCCGCTTATTATTAGAAAGATTGCGTTTTAAGCGTTCATTTTCTACAAACAAAAAGCGCCATCTCTGATTTTTCATGGATACCATCAGCCTGAGTACTCAGCATCCTTTGTATAGCTAGCGAGATAGTAGCGATATCTAGAAATACATCTTCTTTGTCTCTATCCATTTCGGTACTTGACTTAATTTTTAGGGTTCCGTACCCAAAGGGTGCAAACGGGACCCTATTACTGAGACTCCGCTGTCTGTCCGTCTGTCAGTCTGTCACAGGGCTCTATCTCTTGAACCGTAATAGCTAGACACTTAAAATTTTCACCGATTATGAATTACTATGGCCGCTTTAATAACAAATACTAAAAATAAGATAAAGTTAAAAAAGAAAGGGGGTCGTCATACAAGAAACGTGTTTCTTCAGCGTTTTAAAACATTGTACGGTGATAAGGAACCCTTCATGTACGAGTCCGACTCGCACTTGCCCGTTTATTGTATTATTCATATCAAACAGTGACATAATCTGAAACCATAAACAAAAAGTTATTTTTTTATCCGATTAAAAATATGTAATTTATAAGCTTTTAAAATCTGTTGGAAAGAGAAACTGTCAAATAACATAAATAAACGGCCAAGTGCGAGTCGGACTCGCCCATGAAGGGTTCCGTAGCAGCAAGTAATATAATATTATAAAAGTTCTACAGGTAAATTGCGGTTTACGATTTATGACGTATTCAAAAATAACTATCTATAATACCGAGACCGCTATAATTTCAATTAAAAGTACATACTTTGAGGTATATACCACATTTTTTTCAGAATTATTTTAGTAATATCACAGAATACATAAGAGTCAAACAGAATGGTATCTCACAGCGTCTCCCGCAAATTGGCGTCCCCGCACCTCTCCCCCGCACTTTGTGAGCTTTGACGGCTCCCCGAAGGGTTTAATTACTAGCCGCACGCAATACGTGACGTGTGTTGTCTTGAGAACTGTCAACCAATAGTAACCATCATGGTGAGAAGGTGCGCGTATAATAATTGTTTATCCACCCAATACTCTAAAGAACGTATATTTCATACATTTCCAAATGATAAAAACAGGTAAGCAAAGCAACAATATAATTTCACGTTATTACCCAGCAACCATCTTGATATATATACCCTTCTCGCTCTCTCGCATTGGCGGGAGATACACAAGAGCGAGATTGTAACATTACCGGATTGCTAATAAGCAATCCGGTAATTTTTACATAGGCTCCTCGCTCACTGGTAATCACATACACGCAGATGCCAACTAGATTTCCGCGGGTTATAGTGCTAAATGCCATTGTTGACAATGACAACTTGACATGCTGTGTGTAAGCGTGATAAACATTTGTTTATTTTTATTGAATTTATTCATATAATTACCGTATAGTTTTGCGCCGCATATGCAAATTACTATATTACAATAGTGAATTAGTGAAATTAGTGCGTTATAATAATCAGTAAAGTGAACTATAGGTGAAATGGACAATGGACATAATGAAAAATATTTGTGAAGTGATATTACGTAGCTGTTTCCGACTTTTCTGTAACATTTAATACATATAAAACAGAATATTTTTTAAGTCATAGGTACTGTTCGCAAATTTTCCGGTATGGAAAAATATAATCGTAAATATGTCGAACTCGTTAGTAGGTAAGTATTAAAATAACTCTGCGGTGCGACCCTAAGTATAAAACTCACACATCGACGTGTGTACAGTTAATTGTTTCGTTTGTAGTAGTAGTAGGTATATATGTTACTCTGAATCAATGGAGAGTCATACCAGTGGTAATATTTCAAAAGTTACACCTCAAATTTTAACTTTGTATTAGATTATCTCAAGACTGGGGGGTTTGATCTACATAGTTTCAAGGCAGTTTTTGTTGCATTTTAAAAGACCTTTTCAACAATACTCCACATGTTGGGGTTAGTCCAATTAAATTTTTTAAATTCACTTTTCGTTGTATGGGAGGGGCTGAAAAAAAATCATTTTTTCATAATTTTAAGAACCAACTTTTGGAACTTCAATATCTATCTCTCCACCAATTTTCGTGACAATCGGTGCAGTAGCGGTGGAGTACTAGCCCGGACGGACAGACAGACGGACGGACATGACGAAACTATAAGGGTTCCTTGTGCACTACGGAACCCTAAAAAGGATAATCATTTAGAAATATGACGTCATTGTCATAAGGTTTCGCGCGTACGATAGAATAAGCCAGATAGCCCTACCATGCTCCCACTTTCCTTCATACTAATAATATTTGAAATGTTAATTACTGCTCTATTTCAGTACGAAAGAGATAACGAGATATCCCCACCACGCTCCCACTTTTCTTCATACTAATATTTGAAATGCTAATTACTGCTACTTTCTTGCTGTTTTCAGAAAAGAACCTACTTGCTTCGTAAAAAATGTTGTACAAAATCAAACACAGTCAAATATCCAATTGCAAACTTCCCAGTAACAACAGTTCATACCGTGGTATGGTCTCACGATCGCAATTTTAAATTGCGTCGCTGAGACCAGACAGATAAGATGAAAGATCGCGCGATATTGTGGGGACTTTGTGGAATCACAATGCGGGAAATAAATCTGACCAACTTATAATAGATGTGTCCTCAGATACGAACGGATCTATATTTTTGTGAATTTGTTCAACAACGTTCGTACGTTCCAACTTAACGTCTACGTCAACAACACTACCTATTATAACCCCATAGATCACATGTGTCGCCAGTACAACGATATTCTTGCCAATCACAGAGACTTAGATATCTTCGGTTTGAACTTGTTTCAATTTCGCAGAGCAACTATTAATGCTCTGGGGTCGGAAGACCCTTAAGTGGTTTGTAATTGTATAAAAGTATATGTTAGTCACTCAAAATTTCTTACATGTATATGATAATATTTATTTCTGTATATGATTGTATTCTGTTTGTGTTTTGATAAATAAAAATAAAATAAAATAAAACTTCCTTCTCCGACGACCTCCGTGGTGTAATGGTCAACATGCTAGTCCGCTAATCTGGAGGTTTTGTGCTCTATACCCAGCCAGGGCAATTTGGAAAATCACCTGCGGCTGATTATTCATCTAACTTTGGCGCTAGCTCAATCAGTTTTATTTCTCCTTATCTATTTATTATTATTATGTCGGTACGCTTTTCAACCATGGGTCCATGGGGACCCAGTCCTTTGAGGCTCTCATGGGGCCAAAGCCAATATGAAGAGGCCTATAAATATCTTTTTATCTAAAAAGTGAGATGGCTGCATCTTGGGATATATCCCTTAATGTACCATTGAGATGCACTAACGGACAGTCCACCATAGCTGCCGAACTATTGCCAGGGAGGGATTTACTTGGTTTGGGCTATGCGGATGAGATATTAGTGGACCGCATAACTGGTTATTATTAAAGGAAAAACCAACCAGCTGCTTCTCTTTCCGCGCAGATCGTAAAAGCTGATAGAAAAATGAGCGAAAATACGAATTATGTTATACATCAATTTTACCCCCTGTTAAATAACCTTACAATTTATTTTCCAAAACTTGATACTACGTACAATTTAATTTATTTCGTCAACCAACTCCAAAGAGATCACGTTTCAGAGCCAAGTCATACTATTTACACATTGATTGTAAAATTTCGTTTTACGAATGTAAAATATCATAATCCTCATCATTTCAGCTGCATAACGTCCACTGCTGGACAAAGGCCTCTCCCAGGGTTTTCCAAAATGACCTGCGTTTAGCACTTTCCAGAAACCTTAGTGAGATCGTCTGACCACCTTGGGGGTGGGTGTCTATCGCTTCGCTTACCAGGTCGCTATTCGAGAACCTTTCTGCCTCATCGGCCATCGGTTTGTCGCTCTATGTGTCCCGCCCACTGCCACTTCAACGAACTAATCCGCTCCTTATGACATCCACAGGAAGAGAGATGATGAGATGGAGTGGTCCTATTCTAGGCCGGAAACCACATCGGCATGTAAAAAAATAAACGGGCAAGTGCGAGTCGGACTCGTACATGAAGGGTTCAGTACCTCCATACAATGTTTTAAAACGCTAAAGAAATATGTTTCTTGTATGAAGAACCCCTTTAATTTTTAACTTTATTTTATTTTTAGTATTTGTTGTAATAGCGGCCATAATAGTACATAATCTGTAAAAATTTCAAGTATCTAGTTCATCCCATTATAAAGATCTAATTAAAAAGGCTGGAAAAACACGTTTTTTGTATGACGACCCCCTTTAATTTTTAACTTTTTTTTATATAAACTATTTAATGTTATAGCGGCCACAGTAATATATAATTGGTGAAAATTTCAAGTGTCTAGTTATTACGGTTCAAGAGATAGAGCCCTGTGACTGACGGACAGACAGCGGAGTCTCAGTAATAGGATCCCGTTTGCACCCTTTGGGTACGGAACCCTAAAAAGAAAAAAATGTCACCACTGTAACTGTTGGCCACTTAAAAAAACACAGTACGTACTCGTAAGATGATTATTCTCTCCTTTTTTTTTAAGTAAAGATCACGCTGTCTGTATTCTGAAATCTGTGGCGTAACTTTCTTTCAAATTCAGCCAATTTGAAAGTCAAACAATTAATTTTATAATTTAGTTAAGATTGTGTCAGACCGCGACTAAGTTCTGACAAAGACCGTGGAACGTCCAAACTTTGTATCGAGATGAAATAAGTTCATTTCTTAGTCATTTTGTTAAATTATGGAGGCGTATATTTTACATTATTGGCTCTGAAACGTGGTCCCTTACCACAGGTATGACACTGCCTAGAGTCAGAGTAACATATAAACCTACTACTACTACAAACGAAACAATATATCTGTTCACTTAATTTTTTAGCCTATCACAATACAATCGCAACATCCGTCCATTAAAATCAACTTGCAAAATAATTTAAAGAAAACCCCAACCGAACCCTTTGACTTCCCGCCAAAAACTCTTTGAAATAAGTTGCTTTTAACTTTAATCTAGAGCAGAGGTTTCCAAACTTTGTTTTCTCGTAGACCACTTTTAAAATCTTTCGGTGGACCCCCTGCTGCTATATTTCCACCATATCCCCAAACTTAGTATTTAAAATGTGATGATTATTATACATTTCATTAAATGGATTTTCGCTGGTGGTATTTTCATCGTCAGAATATCTTTAAATCCATTAAGTCATCATGCAGGGCATTTAATTGTTAAACGTAGGTATGTAAGACATTTTAAGACAAGTCAAGCCTGTAACAAGTTTAGAAACTAGGATAATTTGCGCCGATTATTATTTTGCTTCATAAAAACTTTTCCAAGCAAAGATAAATTTTCGTGGATCCCTAATTACAACTTGTAAACCCCCATTTACATTTTACGCCACCGTAGACCCCCGTCGAGTCTCCCGTGGACCCCAGGGGTCAACCTGGACCACTTTGGGAATCACAGATCTAGAGCTTCTGGATATTGAAAACTTATTATATTATAATAGTGACTCTGTAAGCTGTAGATATCGCAAGACTTTCCACTCCCTCAGACCCAAACCCCTTGAAGTTTATCTAATGAAAAAGTAGTTTGGACAAAGAGTTCCGTCTTATAAGACTTGTGACATTTTTAATATATTAAAAAAAAAAAAAAATTACGTTTTTAACTTTGGCTCTTTTTTTTATTATTTATTAAAGATTTGAGTGCGTTTGACCTCTATGTAGCCTGATGGGAAGCTAAGATTAGGTCTATAGTGTAACACGCAGACTCAAAAAGTGCCTTATCACTCTTGCCTGCCCATGTGTTTCACAGCTATGTATGTATGTATGTATTTTTATATGTTCCCACATATTTACGAAGAAATCCATGGTGTATCGACAATTGAGGTATCGTTGTAAGCGTTTTGGCTGTTCGCTAGATATAGGCTATGTGACGTCATACTCATACTCCACCGACAAGAGCCACTAAGCTCTTAAATAAAAAGAAGAAGACGTCATACTAAATTTAATATAACATTTTGAAAAATTCCACAAACTGAATTGACAAAAATAAAAATAGAATTTTTTACAGAAGCTGCTCACAATATTTTACAAATTGTTTAAGAAATGCGAATTGTAGAGAAAAACAGCCGGACAGCCGGCTTTTTTTTTAATTTTAACAAAAAACTTAGATCTTAGACCAAGATTTTGCACTCTTAATGTATTCTGTGCCAAGTTAAAACAATCATCATAAGGGCGAGTGTAGGAGCTCTAAACACTCATCCTGATGATGATCGTCTAAACCGATTGAAACCTGGTCGGCTTTTCCGACTATAATACGTGAGTCAACCCTTTTCAATATTCATAATGAATTTATTTCACGTTAGTTTTAATAAAATAAATGCAAAAACCGTAAATAAATTGAATACATCTTCTTCTTCATCTAAGCGCTTTCCCGCTTTTTCTTCTCCAAATATAACATGCATGTCAATGGTCATCCAAGGATGCCAAAACCTTGCGTATTGGAGAAGGAATAGCCAGAACAGTTTAAATGATTTGGCTATAGTTTTACGACCGGTCACCTGCCCGACGTCATATTTACGATTGTATTTGTGAGAAAAGTTTTTTAAAACTGGCCGCCGTCCGACGTTAACTCTCCTTGGGAATGCAATTGTAGCACGAGATGTTTGTGCTTAGTCCTTGAACCGCCTCTTACGAAATCCACAGGAAGAGATGGAGTGGTCCTAGTCTAACCCGGAACCACATGGGGAAATAAATTGAATACATATCTTTCGTCAGGTAAATCTCCAACATATTTTAAAAAGATAGTGTTCAGGTATTTGTGTAAATAAATGCAGTGTCGATTGCCTCCCCACTCCGGGGAAATCAGGAGATTGGTGTAAAAACGCCGCCTGCTCTACGCAGTGGTACAAGTTATGAGAAACAGCGTTTCCAGTATTATTTTTTTTGTACCGGGAGATACCGGTATAGACTGTTGATATGAATTAAAGTGAAATAATGTTTTTGGAAACTTATTTCACTAGGTATGGAATCTGATGGATATGACGCCAATATGCGCGATACTCTTATCTTGTTAGTTAATTGCGAACTAAAATTGCGCATCAAATTCATTTATTCAGAACAAAACAATATTGTGTAGAACATTTACTTACATTTAAAACTTATTATACTTAATTACATACATTAGAAATATAAACAGCATGTCAATAATATAAAGATAATTAAAAATACATGTAAAATTTTCTTTCTTATATATTACAAAATTGCATTTGACTTATGCATGAATCAATGAACCACTTATTGTCATGCCCGAAATGCCCCACTTCATGAACAATACAAGACCTAAATGAAGCAAATGACCGGGGAATCGCCGTGGCCAAATACTGGTCAAATTTGATTTAATTAAATTAATAAATAGCCTTTCGACTCGAGAAGAAGAAGATTTGACTTATGGCAACACATTTTTAGGGCAATACGGCATTATTTTCGACTTGCTCGTACATATTTATTGCCGAAAAATTGTTTGATAAATGGTTTCAATGCATTAAATGTGTTACGGAGAATTAATGACAGATACCTTTAGGCAAAAATCTGACACTAGCTTTTAACAAACTTGAAATGTAAGGTTCTTCATCATCATTCATCATCACAATCCCAGCCCTTCTTCCGCCCACTGCTGAGCATAGGCCTCTCTTCGTCGACGCCACCCATCTTTTTTTTATTTTTTTTTATTAGTGATTTGAGTTCGTTTGACCTCTATCTAGCCTGATGGGAAACTAAGATGAGGTCTAAGGTGTAACACGCAGACTCAAAAAATGCCTATTCACTCTTGCCTTGAAAATCATCTCAGTCCTGTGCTGCTCTCATCCAGGTGCGACCCGCGACTTTGATTATATCGTCAACCTGTTGCATAGGCGGACGCCCGACGCTTGTCTCACTCATTCTGGGCCACCATTCGGTCAGAGCCTAGCTCCATATAAGGTTCTTAAAAAATAAAATTATTACACAACACACAATGAGCGGACTTCGTTAAAAGCGTATATCTTGTACCACTCTCCGAGAAACATGGAAGTTTTCTTTATATACGTCAACCGTGATGCAAACTGTTGGAGAAATTAAATTAACTCGCCACGTAGCTTACGTGGTGGCTTTCGTGAAATGAGGTCTATTCAATTTTCAGTTATTGTTGGTTCTATTCCTCAAACCTTCTCTGTGAGATGTCTGTCTTTGCATAGTGACGTAAGTGAGTGACGATTTATGGGATGAAAAAGTAGTTCGGACAAAAAAGTTGCATCTTAATATATAAAATAAATAAATAAAATGAAAAAGAAGCCTTTATTGTACCAAAAACTGGAATTACAATTAATATGTTCACGTTATTTTTTTTGTATTATTCGATTTTGGTAGTCACCTTTGCAGCGTAGGCCTCCCCCTCCTTTTACCACTCTTTTCTGCATCTTAATAAGGGTAACAAAATTATTTATGAATTTTTGATTATTTTTCCAAAAAGGTTGAAATATGATATTGTTTACGTTTTCAACCTTGATGACTCCGCCATTTGAAAAACTAGCTCGAGAAATAAATCTACATAATTATCGAACATGCTCACAAAATTCACGAAAATCGGTTGGGACATGCGACTTGTAGGCGAGAACAACCGGAAAACTGGAATTCGGACACACAAATAAATTTTAACCTTCGTTCGCTGCGCTCAGTTGGTCAACTAAATCAACTAAAAAAAAATTGGTTGCCTGTAAAGTCGGTATACGGGCGAAAGTTTTACGTGACAACGACTTCACTCCACTTCACTCCAAACTTGACTTCCACTCGGGCATGGTTAGCCCGCCTAAGAGCGAGAGAGACAGACATAAAAAGTGAAAGGCACGCGTGCCTCTCACTCGCTCTCATTGTGAGCGCATAACGTGAGCGGAGCGTAACGCAGTTTCTTGAAGTGTCACCCGGCTAACCAATTTATAAGACGTTGTCACGTCAAAATTTTTTAAAACAAGTTTTTATCTAAAGTTCGTTGAACTATAAAGTTTAGAGTTCTTCAAGACGAAACAATCGGGCCCAAACTCGGTGGGTTTATGTTATTTTTGCACAAAGATGCCTTGACTCCCGGCTTCATCATGAGATCAAGTCATTGGTACCATAATATTGCATTGTCATCCAACTTACATAAGTATGTGAAGTTTCAACTCAATCGAATAATGGAAAGTGGGTCTAATTTAGCTTGCAAGATTTGATTACAGACATACAGACAACGGGACAGGTAAAACTAAATAAAAGCTTGTAAAATATATCTCGCGATAAAACACCATCCATCTTATGATTATGATTGAACGCTTTGTTTATTGTTTTTGTTTTTATGAGCTACTGTATATTATTTAGAGAAAAGATGGGATATCTTAATGTTATATATATATAATGTTATCTAAAGATATAAAAGTTGATTTAGCCCCCGATGTTAAGAATTGCTGCATTTATTTATTAATTTATATGTATAGTATATGTAGCGTATATATATGTATGTATGTAGGTATATGTATAGCAAGTATATATATATTAATGTAACAATGTACATTGTGTATTTTATGTATACTACACTTTATCTTGCAACCCACATTTAGACTTTCTGTATAACCCAAAGGTCGACTGGTAGACAACGCTTTTAGCGTTAAGTTCGCCTATTGTTCTGTACAATTTGTATTTGATGGACAATAAAGATTCAATAAATAAATATATAGGTAAATTAATTGTCCGAGAGAGCGAAGCGTCTCGGTTTCTAGATTGGCTAAAAAGGCTTTTGTCCGTCTGTCTGTTCTAGCCTACAGGTCGTAATTAGTATAGTCTACGTATAGCCTACAGTCGTTCAACCGATTTTGACGCAAATTGGTGTACGAAATCCATAATTTATTTTAGTTTTTTAGATGAGTGCGATTTTTATCGGGGGAGGAATAGGGGGGAACTTTGCTTTAGCGTTTTTTATTCATCATCATCATCAAATCAGCCACAGGAAGTCCACTGCTGGACATAGGGCTCCCCCAAGGATTTCCAAAACGATCGGAAGCGGTCTGCATCCAGCGTTTTCCTGCAACCTTGCTCAGGTCGTCCGACTACCTAGAAGGTGGGTGTCCCACGCTGCGCCTGCCGGTACGTGGCCGCCATTTGAGAACCTTGCTGCCCCATTGGCCATCGGTTCTTCTCGCTATGTGCCGTGCCCACTGCCACTTAAATTTTTCAAGTAGCGTTATAAATGGACGGATTTTACTGAAATGGCTTTGCTAAGCCAGGGGAAGTGCAAGTCGGTTATAACATATAGTTAAAAGAACGAACGAGGTTAACTGTTCTCACCGAACCACTAATACTTATATCTATCTATGAGTTTTTTTTCATTATATTTAATGAGAAGATAAAATGGGAATGAACTACACTTGTTTGTCGCATGAGATCGGAAAGATGGGAAAAAAAGGCGATCTTATGGGTTCCAGTAGCACGCCGGCGTTGGTTTTCCCCTACGAGATCAAGGAAAAGGTGGGGAGAAGACATTGAAAGCTATATGATTGAATGTGTAGCAAGCTGCCTTAGATCGTGAGTCGTGGAAGTAAAAAGGGGAGTCTTTTGATCACCTACATAGGCTAAAAAAAACCAATCACACAGTTATACTAAAAATGAAATAAAAAGCAAACCAGGAAATACAAAACGTACGTCAAAAAAAAAAACAGTAGAAAAAAAATACTGTCGCATAGCGCTGCTCTTACTGTATTCTGTGGCGCTGCGTCAACTGTTAGCCAATGTCCGCTATGACGTAGTGTCATATAGCTGCCGCTGATTGGTCCAGCAATTGGCGTGAAGTACCGTCAATAACAATATTGGCGAAAAAAGAGATGAAGTTTCAAGCACAGCCTATTTATTTATTTTTTAATGGGGTCATTTTGTGTAATAATTAGTGGACATAACTTCCTAGTGATTTATTCGACGATTTCTTGTCATAACTTCTTGATTTACAGATTGTGCAGATTATTTAAACACGCGGCAACGTGTCTAGCCAAGTTCAAAGAAAGGAACCAGTGATGCAGCAGCCCTGTGTATATTTATCTGAACCATTTCGAGCTACTTTTGACCTCTTCACAACTCGAAACCTAGCTCAAACAGTTGTTTTGGCGTTATATTGCGATTTTGGCAAATGTGCGAAGAAAAGCTTCACGTTCTCACTTTAAACTGTAAACAGTAGTTCATAAAATAGTTTGAAGGGTTCTAGGGCTTACTAGAACAAAATTTTAAATAATATCTCCGTTTCCCTTCAAATAATTTATTTCAAATAGGGGCAGCACTGGACCCCGAAAAATCATGATCTTCTTAATGTTATTAGATTTAGATGATGACTTTTAAATAAATAAATTAAAAAAAATTAATAATGATATCTCACCAAACTTATAATTGCGATATTGGGAGCCAAGTTCAATTTCCAAAAGAGAGTTAATTCTTGATGAATAAATTACAAGATTCTCTACAGAACTTGGCAGCCATTAAGATCTCAATTCTTTTGTCGACTATTGAACTTGGCTCCCATTTTCACATATATGTTTTTAGCGAGATTTATATACTATGACAAAAAGAGGCAGAGTTATAAATTTTCTCTCAAAACCACGACACATCTGTCGCTCTGCGAGTTGACCTAAATTTGTAGCACAGGAACCGTGGAAGCATCTGCCAATCTAGTTAACCAATCTAAATTCAACCTTCTTGATCCAATTTTAAAAACCATTTTCCCTTGTTGGGCTGTTATTAAAATGTTTGTGATATGAGATGTTTTTATCTTATGCTTCACTTAGTATTAAGTGTAGGCTTTACTTAAAGCTGATGAATTTTAAATAGGTCATTCTAGGGCTTGGATTAGGATATAGGGAAAAGTGTGTCCATTTGCGGATATTCAGGTTTGTAAATTACCTACACATACCTTAAGGCTGGGCCTGATGTGGATTATCTAAGTTTTGCTCCCGCTTTCACGCACACAAATTTACTGAAGCCGAAGCGAGCAAGTGAGACCATGCGGGGTGAAAAGATCACGGTAGGTCAATAAGGCTAGTTTTGGTTTTGAGGTGTTTTTCGTTTTACAAAGAATATTTAAGAGTTATTTAAAAAATAAGACAATGATGATCCCTGCCTTATGTTTAATACAATTATAATCCAAATTTACAAGGGCTTATTTATTGTATTTCATGGATATTTAATTTTTTCAATTTAAAATATCTTTATTATCATAGGATATTTATAATATCTCTTAATAATAGTCACTTTGTTTTGTTTTGCACAAATGTTGACGTCAAATCGTTACTTAAAGCTAAGTTTAC
The DNA here is from genome assembly GCA_963576875.1 of Acrobasis repandana. NCBI lineage: Eukaryota > Metazoa > Arthropoda > Insecta > Lepidoptera > Pyralidae > Acrobasis > Acrobasis repandana. The sequence goes on from OY756236.1 coordinate 12,898,761, forward strand.
GCCGCTTCCTAGGCGAAAGTGCAGAAGAAGCGGCAACAAACTGCACTGCACGTTTTTTCCAAAGACGTCAACTAACAAACTAAAAACTTAAAATTAGTTATATAGATGGACAGAGATTACATTGATACTTTCCGTATTAGTATAACTCTGAGGTGATTTGGAGTTAACTTCGCAACTTTTTTCTATCTAGAATAGTTTAAGCAATCGTGTTTTCGAAACATATTATGTATTTATTAGTCCTGAATTTTGCTGTGCTTTTATTTTGTTAATATTAATAATATTTAAGATCGCTCTTAGTCAGGGTCATACGGGCTCTTAACATTCCTATCTTATTCATCTTAGCGAAATCCCGGTTGCATCCTCAGCTGTGCTGCTGTAGAGCCAGGAGTGCGCTTTCCCGCTTTGTCATTACAAGCTTTTATTATGCTTGCCCTATTTGATGCTATTGGAGACATGGAAAATACTCCACCGAAAAGAACATAGTTCTTAAATATAGTAAATCTTGCAAGACTCCCGGTTTCTGATTGAGATAATAAATAAATAAATAAATATATAGGGACAAATCACACTGATTAAGCTAGCCCCAAAGTAAGTTTCTAAACTTGTGTTATGGGATACTAACTCAACGATACTACATTTTATGATAAATACATATATAGATAAACACCCAAGACCCAGGACAATTTGAAAAAGGCCATTTTCTAACTTGCCCTGGCTGAGGATCGAACCCAGAACCTCCGGATTAGCGGTCTAGCGTGTTAAGGTGAAGATATAGGCAAATGGCCTTGAAGTGTGAAATTAATTGTTAACTCGTAAATATGGTGATAATTTCCATATTGATCTACGTCATGCACTAGATAGCCCTTTAAATTATTTTATGAACTACCGTTGAAACTATTATTGGTAAAGCTAGACGGACTAATGTAAATACTTTCAACGATGGTTCATAAAATAATTTGAAGGGCTATCTAGTGCATGACGAAGAGCAATATGGAAATTATCTCCATATTTACAAGTTAACAATTTATTTCAAATGAGGGCGCCACTTCAAGGTCATTTGCCTATATCTTCACCTTAACCATTACGCCACGTAGGACGTGTGATGAAATGTTGTATGCCAAAGTACGTAAATCTGATGACAATGCAATATTATTATAACAAGAAACTGATCTGAAGATGCAGCCGGAAGGACTATTATAGCCCTAATCTAACTCCTAACCTATTCCAATAATAGGAACCCTGTAATAAAATGATGCAACCCCATACAGTTCGGGCTTATCACATTTGTCTTGATTTGTACCATTTAGTACTTAGGCTCTAGACTTAGACAAAACGAAAGAACCTTGGCTTAGCTCGTTTTTCGTAAAATGCTAAATATACAACCTGAGCAGCGTCCAACAATGTGGCTAATTCGAGCTCAACAATAAGCACAATGCGAGCTGCATGAAACACTGTTTGCAGTTTCACAATGCCTTTTTGTAATAGGTAGGTAAATTGTCTACGTTTTAATACAAAGTACACAGACGGTCTCTACAAATTTGAAATTAGTACCTATGTAGGTATAGGACCGATGACTACATTGACAACTAAAAGACTGGCTTGAGCTTGGTGTTTTACCCTTTTCTCTGACCTTATACAACGTGGAAGGGACATACCCGTAATAAATCGAGCCACAGTCTATACTAGATCACATAAAGAAATTAAAATAACAATTAAAAATCCAAAAAAAAAATATACTATTCACCCGAAGTTTATTTTAGTTTTGTGGCTGATATTTTAATTTCATTATACTATAATGATCTAGTATACACCGTGGTTCGATTTATTACGGGTATATAACGTCTAACAAAATATACTGAAACTATTTTAATGGTAGATTCAGTCCATGATACTGAACAACTTTCCCCAAGGAACATATGTCGAAATATGAAAAATATTTTTTGGCTTTCCCTACAAACCCGGATCAGCGGATCGGTCAACTTGTATGGAGGTCAAAAATTATTTTTTTATATTTCGGTATATGTTCCTTGGGGAAAGTTGATCAGTATCATGGACTGAATCCATCCTTAAAATAGTTTCAGTATATTTTGTTAGACCCTGTATATATCCCTTCCACGTTGTATATTATCTTCTTCATCTTCTCGTGGCGACAATCTCGTGGCGTAACGGTTAACATGCTAATCTGGAGGTTCTGGGTTCAATACCTAGCCAGAGCAAGTTGGAAAAAATTGGCCTGGGTCCTTGGTAACAAAAGCCGATAAATACATTACCAAAAATATCTCATTTCAATGTCATCGGCGGTGAGCAGAGAGGGCGGGCAACCGTGCATATAGTAAAGACGGAACATTCTCAGTAGATCCATTGACTAGATCCATTATGGATCTAGTGAGAATTTTTTCTCTCGGTAGATCCAAGCCTTGACAGATTATATCTACTGAGAACGTTCATTTTCAGTAGATCCATTGATCAGATCCATAATGGATCTAGTGAAAATTAACATTCTTATTAGATCCAATCTGTTAAGGCTTGGATCTAATAAGAGGTATTCTTCTTACTAGATCCGGTATTCAGATCCAGATTTGAAAGGGTGAGTCAGGAATCAGTAGGTTGGCCATTTATAAGAAAATTTGGGAGAAAAATATTTGACAAAAAATAAGTATTTTATTTACCGCTTTTGTATTCTATTTATAATATTATAAGATATCAATAGCTAGGGGGTAAAAAAATAAAACTGTATAAATAAAAAGATTCTGCAGATGTTAAATTCAGATATCTAACAACAAATATCCTTTAAGGTAGTATTCTAATGTCTAAAGTTAAAATACTTCTTTAGGCTCGTTGGGCATTTTTTGAGATGGGAAAAAACTGAAAAAACCACTAAACTCGCGAAACTATTACCGTAACCAACACCACCTTGTTCAAGTTTTCACTCCTGTGGGCACTCCCGGAGTGCCACTATTCTCTCTCTCTCTCTCTCTCATCTTAGCGTATTTCCAGTTGCATTCTCAGCTGTAATGCTGTGAAGCCCGGGGTCCGATTTCCGGCTTTTCCTTCTCCACTTCGCACGATCTTGAGCACCCTTGGTTGTAAGACGATTGGCACGCATATCATCCTTGACGACGTCAAGCCAGCATTTCTTGGGTCTACCACTATTGCCGGGCCCCGGCGGAGGCGGCATGGCTATACATTTGTTTCCCACGTAGCATGCCGGTTTCCGCAAGATATGACCGCACCAGCGTAGGCGACTTTCTTGCAGTTTGTCTGCTATGTCACGGACATGAAGGCTGCCGCGGATGCGGGTGTTTCTCACGCGATCTCTCCGTGATACTCCGCATACGAGTATCCAGCGCAACATTTGCATCTCCATGACACGCAGTTCCTGCTTGTGTCGCTCAAGCAATGACCACGCTTCACTGCCATATAAAAGGACAGGTCTAATGATGGATTTGTAGACCTGTCCCTTTAACCTAACCGGCATTTTGGGGTCACAAATGACACCCGTTACCTCCCGCCACTTTGCCCATGCGGCAGATATACGGGCCTTGACGTCGGCATCGATGTCTTCAGACGCGTGAAGTACAGATCCCAAATTCAGACTTTGCCACATTTAGCTTCAGACCACCGTTCTCAAGTGACTCCCTCCACGCATTTGCGCGTCGCACTAGTCTCCCTTTTTCCGCATCCACCAGTGCGATATCGTCAGCGTAGGTACACGAGCAGCCAAGGGGGATGCTCGTATGTGTCTCTGATGCTGTTCGACACTTCGTCTAATATCACACTGAACAGGTAAGGACTGATGACCGAGCCTTGGTGCACCCCGACTGTAACGGGAAAGGGTTTAGTGTCACCAACAGCAGTCCTAACTATGGACTCGGAATCGCAGTACATGTCGCGGATTTTGTCAATATACTCGTAGATCTCTGGCACCCCTTTGGACCTCAGTTCCCACCAGATCATCTCTCGGGGAATACAGTCAAAGGCCTTCTCCATATCCAGAAACAGGAAATAATAAAAAAAAATACATAATCGGTGAAAATTTCAAGTGTCTATTACGGTTCAAGAGATAGAGCCCTGTGACAGACGGACAGACAGCGGAGTCTCAGTAATAGGGTCCCGTTTGCACCCTTTGGGTACGGAACCCTAAAAAAAATAAGTTGTTTATATAATATATCTGTTTACTTTTATTCCCAATTCCTACCTAGAATAGCGCACTGTTTCTGTTACTGAAGCAAAACCTCTAACTACGAACAAATATTCCCAGAATGCTTGTTAGTCCCTTGTAAAACTAGCTTGTGCAAACGGCACAAGGAAGAGGGACGTATTTATTTGGACTCAGTTAAAATGTCCTTTATTATATAACACAAAAGGTATATATTTGTAAAATAATAGCTTTCCGTACGAGGTATTTGTATCAACCATTGAATATGTCTGTTTAAGTAATCTATTTTTGTTTTAAATTATCGAAGCTAAAAAAATGCATTTATTACCAAAATGGGAAAATTGTAAGACTTTGCTGTGATGGGAACCAATAAAAATAGGTCCAAAACAGTCTATCCCGTTCGGGATAGTGTGTAATTATATATTTGTCATTTTATCAATTTTTCTCATTTTGATGCAACAAAGCAAGTTGTATACATTTTGTCATTTTGATGCAAGAAAGCTAGTTGTATTACGATATTTAGAGCTACCATGGAAAAAGTATACTAGTAACGCCATCTATCTCAATAAAATTGTAACGAAAACTCATGATATGTCGCCCACCTCGAAAGTAAGGTTCAATTTAGGAAAAGCAGAAAATTTTCAGCAAGTCTTGTGCTGACTCAAATATTGAATAGTTCGTGATAATGACGACAGAGGTCGTCCTTTGCTTTTTAGAGTATGTTCTTAGTGCATTTAACCCGCGTATGTACAATGTATATACGTATACTATCACGACTTTATCCCTAATGGGACAGACAGAGCATTTTGCGGCTCTAAGCAGGCAGAGCCCAGAGCCGCAGGATCTAAAGCCACATTTAGCGTGATGGTAGGCGAGAAGGTAGAAAAAGGGATCAAAATAGTGATGGGTTGCTCGGCAGGACTGTCCATGAAGTTAAGAAGATGTACGTAACGGATGTACATTTGTGCCGTGTGGTTCCCGGCAACTTAGGAAACACAAGCTAAACAAAGCTTACAAACATCAATGAGACCTTTCCAACCAGTCTGGCCAGCGGGGCGAGCGTAGGCCAAACCATCTGGCTATTCTGCCTAAGTATGGCTCTGGTAGTATAGGTCGTGGTCCTGTAGTGGAGACATAAACAGACCTGGTGATGATGACGTATGTACATTGTACATTGTTTTTTAAATATCACTGGCTGGTGAATTTAAACGTAACCAAAAAAGAAAAAAAATAATAAAAATATCATGCATACTACCCTCTATTGTAGTTGTAAAATGTTGGAAGTTAAAATATACTAATGAAGATATATACTTACTTATGTATAGTACGATGTCATTGTCGAACACTAAAAACCCGCTCCAGCGCACTACAGAGCATCGATGGCTCTCAGCGGAATATTGCGTTCACTACTAGCATTATGAGAGAAGTATCATAATAGAAGATAGATGACTGCGTCATTGGTAGGAAATAAATGAATAAATGTTAGATATACTTGCATATCTATCATTTATTCATTCATTTCCTATTGGCAGTGGGCGGGACACATAGTGCGACGAACGATGGCCGATTTGGAAAGGTTCTCGAATGGCGACCACGTACTGGCAAGCGAAGCGTTGGACACCCACCCACAAGGTGGTCAGACGATCTGATTAAGGTCGCTGGAAAGCGCTGGACGCAGGCCGCTCTAGATCGGTCATTTTGGAAATCCCTGGGAGAGGCCTATGTCCAGCAGTGGACGTTGTGCGGCTGAAATGATGATACTTGCATATACTTACACTAATACGTTTTAATTACTACACTAAAAACCCGCTGCACTGCAACGCACTAAAGTGCATGGAGGGCTCTCAGCGGGTTATTGCGTTCACTACGACCATTATGACTGACGTAATCATCATAGCTGATAGATGACTGGTTCACTGGTAGGTAACCGATAAATGCACGATAATATACTTGTGTATACTTACACTCGTACGATATCATTACTACACATTGTTAACTCGCTGCAGCGCCCTGCGAAGCATCAAGGGCTCTCAACGGAAAATTGCTTTCAATAGGATTTTATGCATTACCGGTGACGTAGTAATCATATAGAACGAGTGGACTGTCACTATAGAACCCATTTATACACTAGCGGCCTGATTGGGCCCTGCACGAGTAATTATTATACATCCAAATTATGTTACTGAAAATTAGATTACAATACGTTGCGGAGTTTATAAGGTCTAAGCATGCATAGAGATGGACAGATAGCGGGATGTGACTTTGTTTTATACTATGTTAGGGACTAACAACAAGATAAAGTTTATCAAGATTAACGTTTGAAGCCTTACAATACGTGCATGTTCAACCACAGAATAAATAATACTAACGTACAGAAGTCTCACTCAGCAAAGAAATTCAAAGAAATATCTACTCAATGTGGCTAGCGATATGGTTTAATTTAGCTCACGTCAGACTCAGCACCTTTTCGTATAAGTACCTAGACATTCATTGCAAGCCAATTTAATTCTTATTACTCTGGACAAACGATTCGTATAACTGAATTTACCACCCGGTGGGGCCGCCTGCGCGCATAGTAATAATGTAGGTACATTTTCGATACCTAAACGGGGAGTGACACAGGCCTGGTTGAACACAAATAGTGTTTTGTTGTCCGTACCTAGGAGCAAATGACGTCACCAAGAAAAAGAGCCGCATGGTCAACAAGACCACTAACGTTTGCGTTTGTATTTGTAGGTATTAATGTAGTCGCTTCATCGCTGATTCGGTAGTGAAATTACTTTGACTTCTGGTTCTGGTGTCGAATAATGCACGGAAAGATTGCATATTGCCTTATGGGTCTCGAATCGTACGATTGCAGTTGCAAGCAAAACCGATGTATTCTTGGCTTTGCCGAAGTTGGGTAACAGCTAATACCTAACTACAGGAAATATATTTAATGATACTCCACTCAGTATCAAAACACTCTAACACAAATCACTTTCTTGTATAAATAAATAAATAGGGATAAATCACACTAAGCTAGCCCCAAAGTCAGTTTAAAACTTGTGTTATGTGCTATATTTAATAATAAATACATATATAGATAAACACCCAAGACCCAGGACAATTTGAAAAAGGCCATTTTCCAACTTGCCCTGGCTAGTCTTGCCGGTCTAGCGTGTTAATCATTGCGCCACGGGAGTCGTCATATGTAGGTATGTAACGTTACATGAATTTTTTGCATACATATGAAGCCTTTGTCATCCAGACGATAATTACAAATCGATTGACATCTCTCTTGTTAAAAACTATTATTTGTAAAACTTATTTCATACAATCAAGATTTTTTAAATATTTTTTTAAATCAGTTTTGCCATATGACCGTTTGCCGTAGTTGTTACTAAAATGGTGGTTTCTTATATTAACAGCAGCATATTTCGCATTCCATTTCACGTTGATCCAGTTTCATTTGTACAATTAACCTATGCAGTAGTAAATTGGAATCAGTATTGAATTATGACGGTATTTAAGGGTATTTCCGATATCCGAATTAGAATATGCAAAGCGAATTCTGATGTTAGTTAGAAATAAAATTATACTTATTAGGAAGGGTGGTTAAGGCTTTTTTTCTACTCCTATACTTTTATCTGTCTTTTACATGGTCACGAACAATAAATAAGAACAGAGATAATATAACTTCATAAAAGTCTATACTTTATTGCTCATTACAGCACTTGTGTCGTAATGCCGCCAAAACGATACTAAATAAAGATGATTCTAAATAAAGATAAGTCTAAATAGGTTAAGGTTTTACTCGATTAACATAACTGTACAACAAAAAAGTATTACCAACATAACAAAACTAAATTTATGTAGGTGTTATCCGACTGCACCAGAAGGATGGTTATGTTTTTTTTCGAGTGTAGGTATATGTATGTATGTACATATCTTTGGCACGCTCTGCAGCCAAAACGGGTGTTTTTTATTATCTGTTGTTAAAAAAAAAACTGTGCAATGTGTTCAATATGTAGGTACATATGTGGGTACGCATGACAGTTTTTTCGAAATGCCTAAACAGATTTAGGCACATGGGGCACTATATTAGTTCATTATAATCATCATCAGGTTTTTTCAAGTGTCTACTGTAGGAGCACGAGTGCACGAGCGACCCTCTCTGTACTACCAGAGCCATACTTGGCCTGAGCAGTAAATGGATTTGGCCTACACTCTTGGTTGAAGAGGTCTCATTGATGTTTATAACATTTATCTTATACATTTAGTCTGAGTGACAAAAGCGAAAAATTTATGATTGTGTTTTTTAGGGTTCCGTAGCCAAATGGCAAAAAACGGAACCCTTATGGATTTGTCATGTCTGTCTGTCCGTCCGTATGTCACAGCCACTTTTTTCTGAAACTATAAGAACTATACTGTTGAAACCTGGTAAGTAGATGTATTCTGTGAACCGCATTAAGATTTTCACACAAAAATAGAAAAAAAACTTGGGGGTTCCCCATACTTAGAACTGAAACTCAATTGTTTTTCCATCAATTCCATACGTATGGGGAATCTATGGTAGGTCTTTAAAAATGATATTGAGGTTTCTTATATGATTTTTTTCTAAACTGAATAGTTTGCGCGAGAGACACTTCCAAAGTGGTAAGATAGAAAATACATGATGTAAATTACCATGCAAACTTCCACCGAAAATTGGTTAGAACGAGATCAAGTAAGTAGTTTTTTTTAATACGTCATAAATCGTATTTACCACAATTTACCTTTAGAACTTATATATTATAATGTTACTTGCTGCTACGGAACCCTTTATGGCCGAGTCCGACTCGCACTTGGCTGTTTTTTTTTGGGGCAGTGGTGCATTTTACAAACTTTATTTAGCTTGCCCTGTTTGTTGTAATTTGTTTTCTGGGTCAAATTTTGCAAGTAAAATTTGAGCCACTTTCCGGTTTCCGATTGAGATGAATGTATGCTAATGTAAATCAGATGACAATGCAATATTATTACAAAGAAGCTGATCTGATGATGGAGCCGGAAGGTGGGTATAGGAACCCTGTAATAAAACGACGCAACCCCATCGAGTTTTGGCTAATTACATTTGTCTTGATAAGTAGGTACTTAGGCCTCACAATAAAAGATTTAGAAATTGTATATTACGATATAAGTGCGTTATGGTGTTTATAACACACGAAGCGGAATATCAGCCCGAGCGAATGCGAGGGCGTTAGGAGCTGAGTGTGTTTAACCAATATACGCACGTATATTGTACGACGTTTTTCAACATACTTGCGAGGGAAATACCTAATAAACTGATATTTTTGATTTTAAATAAACTCAACCATAAAACTTTGATGCACACTGTTGCATTCCTGCCGTTTTACTTTTTAAAATCAGCACGTCGCGCGGCCTAATGGCCGGCATAATACAGAATGCGAATTCGAAATTTGAAGAAAAAAAACAATTTGAAGCGTATATACGAGATATGGGATATAATCGTATGTGAGATACCTCAGTTATATCCCATATCTCTGTAAGATACAAAGATAAATATTGAAACAACGATGACGTTCGATGTCTGATTTATTCTTTTTCTTTGTCTAACCTTCACCTTATGTTATCTAACTATCTCGCTCACACACAACTGTCAAACTTTCTTACTCTCTCATTCATACTGGATTTACCATTAATTCTGTTCCTTTCTTTCGCAAAAGCAAATCGTGAGTTATAGAAAATATAACTTCACTATTTGCGTTTCTAACACACGCGTGTTTTATAGGCTGCTTTATATATTATATCCAAAACCGGTGAAATTAGATCGACTTTATGAGCAAGGGTGTTGAAAATATTTTTATTTTTAACCTACTTCAAAGTTATCAATTCGACTGTATGTTTTTTTATGTATGTTTGTTACGCAATATCTTCGCCAATTGTGAACCGATTTTGAAGAATTTTAGTTTATTTGAAAGCCTTAACTACCAAGTTGGTCCCATTTTAATTTGGTGAAGATATGATGAAGAACGTTAGAGATATGGAAGAAACTCCAAAAAAATTTAAGTCGGATGTTTTTTTTTGTAAAAAATTTAATTATTTACTAAATATTACCTACTCAAACAGCTTTTTTTTATTACTGCGTAGATTCCGTAACGAAAATGTTTTATTAAGGATGACTGAAGATGGCCTTTAAGTTTGTTATCAGATTTACCAATTAACATGTCTAACACTATTAGTGTTAGACTCCTCTTTGTCCCTAAGGAAATAGACAGAGTCTACGGCTGTAAAAGCTAAAGACTATATTTCTTGTGTGTTGAAGAAGGGGTTTTAAAAACGAAAATCAAACTTTATTACTACAGAGTTCAATAAAGCGCATTTCAATCAGCGTTCCTGTAAATATTTTCAATAAATGCTCAGTAGTGTTTCCATTAGCGGGCAGATTATATTACTGGAACTTTTAACGGAAAATATATTTTATCCAATTAACTCTTTGTTTGAATTATTTCATACAAAGAGGGACTTATGTACCTTGTTTTTGATAAAATATTCAATCATTAAATACACACATACATACACACTAAATACAGATACATACAACTACCTCCGTGGTCCAGTTGTCCAGGCGTTAGACTTTTGATACGGAGATCGTGGGTTTAAATCCCATTGGGAAGCAAACTTTGTGAAAACCCGAACGCCATCTAGCGTTTATTTAAGCCTGAGGTTTAAATCTATCCTAGGATTGGTTCTGGTCTACATTTTGGGTTGCAGAAGTCAGACGAAAGTCGCTCTGTGTAAAAACTAGTACACCTCGTCAAATCACCTAAGTCAGGTAGCGGACCTCACGCTCTGAAGCGTTACCGCTGAGGATGCAACCAGGAATAAGCTAAGATGATAATGGTGACTAAATACAGATGCATGATTACGTCTTCAAAGTCAACAGGGTACAGAGAGCCCAGGGCCGGAATACCTAAAGGCTATGCTTAGCGTTATGGTGGCCGTGGCTGTGATTATAGCCATGGCCGAAGAAGCTTCAGGAGCACTTGTCGTCGTAAGATATATATGCAAGTTATGGTGTAAGTGAAAGTGGAAAAAAGCGGCCAAGTGCGAGTCGGACTCGCCCATGAAGGGTTCCGTAGCAGCAAGTAACATTTTACGATTTATGACGCATTAAAAAAAACTACTAACTAGATCTCGTTCAAACCAATTTTCGGTGGAAGTTTGCATGGTAATGTACTCGTACATCACATATTTTTTTAAGTTTCATCATTTTCTTATTTTAGAAGTTACAGGGGGGACCAACATTTAACATCTTTGGAAGTATCTCTAGCGCAAACTATTCAGTTTAGAAAAAAAATATATTAGAAACCTCAATATCATTTTTGAAGACCTATCTATAGATACCCCACACGAATGGGTTTGATGAAAAAAAATTTGAGTTTCAGTTCTAAGTATGGGGAACCCCCAAAATTTATTGTTTTTTTAGTGTTCCGTACCCAAAGGGTGCAAACAGGAACCTATCACTGAGACTCCACTGTCTGTCCGTCTGTCTGTCTGTCTGTCCGTCTGTCTGTCCGTCAGTCACAGGGCTCTATCTCTTGAACCGTAATAGCTAGACACTTGAAATTTTCACCGATTAGGTATTACTGTGGCGGATATAACAACAAACACTAAAAATAAAAAAATTGTTAAAAATTAAAGGGGGTCGTCATACAAGAAACGTGTTTTATTCAGCGTTTTTAACTTGACCTTCATAATGGCATTAACTAGACACTTGTCGACAAATCAAAGGGGGTCAAACGTGTTTTTTAGCGTTTTAATACATTGTACGGTGGTACGGAACCCTTCATGTACGAGTCCGACTCGCACTTTCCCGTTTATTCTATTTTTGTGTAAAAATCTTAATGCGGTTCACAGAACATTTACTTACCAAGTTTCAATATTATAGTTCTTATAATTTCAAAAAAAAAAAAGTTGCTGTGACAGACAGACATAACGAATCTATAAGCGTTCCGTTTTTTGCCATTTGGCTACGGAACCCTAAAAAGGAAAGGAATCAAAATATTGATGGGTTGCTAGCCGCATCGCCTCTCTCTCATCTCAGCGTGTTCCCAGTTGCATCCCCAGCTGTAATGCTGTGAAGCCCGGGGTTCGCTTTCCGGCTTTTCCTTCTCCACTTCGCACGGTCTTGAGCATCCTTCATTGTAAGACCATCGCCTATTATCATGACTCAGGTTTCGCCCATTCCCTCGATCGGCTTTTTCAATTTGCGCGGATAGAGAAGCAGCTGGTACATTCAAAGTTTTTTCTTTTCTTCTAGAACAGCATGAATGCTTACTTTTAAAACTATTAGGTACCTATATCATCAAAATGCGAGGTATATTCCCAAATGCCACACCCTGTCATCATCATCACCGGAGCGGCCTACGCCACAAACGAGTAAAAAAATGTTTATTTCGTAACTTTGGGGCCGTGGGGACCATCAGCTCACAGACTAATACGACGCTATCTTAAGGAAACTAATAGAAGTCTCCCGTGACCAGAAGGCTGATAGTCAGAAAATAAACATTGCCATACCACGTGGCAATACTGCCAGCCTTCTGGGCACGTTGCCGCAGGGTAAACCGGCCTTTTTTTTATGTTTTTTTTATTTGTACATATTATTTCAGTAGTATAGTGAGTAGTGTTTTTCTTTAATCTATTTTAGTTTTTAAGAAATTTGATATGGTTATATTAATTCTTTGTATATGAAATAAATATTTCGTAACTTTTTCGTTTACAATGTTTTGTTGCTGGATCCTCTTTTTAAGCAAAGAATATGCTTGTACCACAGGAGACTTCGTTCTTTCTCATCTCTAACACTATAACATAGCTGTTGATCAAATAATAAGACAGATAGTCTTGATTAGTAAACATGTGTGTGTGTGCGTGTGTGTGTGAGAGAGAGAGGGTGAGGGTGAATGTGTGTGTGAATGTGTTTATAGCGTTTGTTTGTTATAACTTTATTTTACTTTGTTAAACACATAATTAAAGACAGACAAAGTATTGTATAGCACAATAAAAATATTATCTCTCATAGTCATTGGTCACATCTACACCTTTTATAGAAATATCTTTGTATAATTGTAATGAAATCATATGAGATAGTCACGCGTGAGTCACACGGGTTCTGCGGTAGAACCTCATTACTGCATCGAAAGCTCCCACGGGAATATGGCGATCGTTACCGATTGCACTATAACAACTTCATAATGCTGGTTATTCGTTACTATCGCAAAAAGCTTTGCTGTAATAATTTAAGTATGTTTATTTTATATGTATGTAATTATGTACCTATATGGATTAATCGAATATGTTAATGAATATGTACTCATATAGCCTATATATCATATGTTTTTTATGTATCATGTATATTTGATCTTCACGGTGACGTCAATCACCCCCACTCCGAAATTTTGACGCGCTGATCTTTGTTAATTTTCACTACTTTGATAAACCGAATGTTGTATATACTGTCTATTGTGTTAAATCTCTGTTGTGCAGTCTCCTTATAAGTTATTTTTCTTTAAATATAAGACATATTCTATTTTTAAAATATATAAACCTACATTACCACTGACTGACTCACTGATTGACATAGTTGTTTGACCTGTTCCCGGGTGGGTGGGGTAATGATTGATGTATGGTCGTGTAGGGTGCTCCAGTGAGTACCAGAAAAATCGGAAATGTTGAAGATCATCAGATCTTAATGTGGACGAGGTACAGCCTGCAAAAACGGTTAGGGTTAGGGGTGTGATTTTTTTTTCCAAAATGTAGGGGGTTGTAAGCAATTTGACGACTGTCATTTGTTTTTTGATTTTTTTCAAAATCCAAGATGGCCGCCATACAAGGACAATTTCCGAGTGTGTACCGCGAGACCGTAGGTCGAGCGGAAAGCGAGGCCGCAGGCCGAGCTGCGTGGCGAGGGCGAAGCCCGAGCCCCTCCTGACCTCCCCCCTCCCCCAGAACCCCCCCCCCCCCCCCCCAAGTCACTAAGCGAAGCCTGAGGCCGAAGGCCGAAGGCTGAGCTCCCCCGCGAGGCCGCAGGCCGAGCTGCGTGGCGAGGCCGTAGGCCGAGCCACTCCCACCAAGCGCTGAGCGTTTTTTTTTAAATTTTCCAAGATGGCCGCCAATACTCGACTGCTTCCAATTTGACTGAAATTCAAAATTTAAAGGTCTTTTACGCCGAGGAACCCGAATCTGACATTTTTTTTGGAATACAAGATGGCGTATGGATTTTAAATTTTTTAACTTTATTCGTTCAAAACGTTCTACTGGAACATCGAAGGGGTCTGAAATTTTGTATGCTGGAGTAAAGCACCCCGCCGAACTCAAAATTGCAAACAGAATTTGATTCCAAGATGGCGGCCCGTATACGTTTTTATTTTTTCTACACTGACTTTAGCACCTTACCTATTCTCTCTGAAAATAAGATTCCAACCAACTTCGAACAAAAACCGCGGGCTGCTTGCAGCCCGCGCTGCGCCCGAAAAGCTAGTTCTATTTTTAAAATTTATTGTTTTGCCTGGTTACTTCAATATAAAATTCCTGACAGTAACATCTCCTTCATTACTTTCTACTATATTATTTACATTTACGCGCCCTAGTCTCAATATTTCAACACCGAAAAATATGGGTCCATTATTTTAGATAGTTTAACTAACGGACTAAATAAAATACAATTCCCAGTCCTCATCCCTACTCCCCCGTTTATAGCGGAAGTTCTTTTTGCTAACACAATTTGATAAATTACCACATTAACATAGGGTTCAATATGCATTGTAGAGTTTTAAATATTCGCTTCTATTCCGCGGTAATGTAAATTGAGCCTTATCGTACCTACGTTATGTTTAAGTAGTTAACCCTTATGAGTCCTGACAATTTAGCACACACACAGTTTTTGTTAATCGTCCCATATTTTTATCAGAGCGTGGGTAATGTTTCAGAAAGATAACGCACGGTTTATTATTTGCCGACAGAACTGTATGAGGAAGAAACTCGATTTAAGCCTTATTAGGTATTAACAGGAGATATTACTGAGGACTATAGGACTGCCTCCATGGTAGGACTGCCTCCGTGGTCCAGTGGTCAAGGCGTTTGTCTTCTGATCCGGAGGTCATGGGTTCAAATCCCACTGGGAAGCATACTTTGTGAAAAGTTGTTTTCAGTCTGGTTAGGATATTGCAGGCTTGAATCACCTGATTATCCGAAAAGAAAGATGATTCCGTGCTTTGGAAGGCACTAAAGCTGTTGGTCCCGAACGCCATCTAGCGATTGTACCTATCCTAGGACTGGTTCTGGTCTACCCTTTGGGTTGCAGAGGTCAGACAGCAGTCTCTCTGTGTAAAAACCAGTAACCTCGTCGAATCACCTAAGGTAGGTAGCGGAGCCCGGGCTCTGAAGCGTAACCGCTGACGATGCAACGGGAATACGCTCGGATGATGCGGTATCAGGTGACAAAATGTTGGAACAACTTACCTCCTCCTATTAGACTTCACACATCTGTTTCATCTTTTAAAAAAAGGTTTCGAATCCATCTATTAGATTTTCAAAAACTTTCTAATCCAACATGTCGCCGGTAGCTGTGGCTGTCGCTGAAGGTTCTCCCGAGCTGATATATTGTTCTGCCATACACTGTCGTGCATTCGTCTTCATTTACATTTATTTAATAAAATTAGCTGCCATTTAATGGCAATATTTACACAAATATCAGTGCAATATATATGTATTTCAACTTCTCTAGACAATTACACTATTTATTTATATAAACACTAGTAGTCCACCCCGGCTTCGCCCGTGGTACACACATAGCCTATGTCACTCGGGAATAGTGTAGCTTTCCAACGGTGAAAGAATTTTTTAAATCGGCCCAGTACTTTTTGAGCCTATTCATTACAAACATACAAAAATAGGTACAAATCTTTCCTCTTTATAATATTAGTGTAGAAGCGTAGATATAAACAGCCCTATTTATTTCTCTTTAATTATTTATTCATTTTCACATTGGTACTATTCAAACCACGCATCTTCAGGACACAGCTGAAAATCAGTGTATTGCTCCCGGGCAATATTACCACTGAGCTGTGTCCTTTTTGTATTGCTGTAGCACACACATTTAAATTATTATGTTTTTGTGTAATTTTTTTACTATGTTTGTCTGTTTTTTGTAAGTATGTGTGTTATAGCAACAAATAAATGTCTTTCAATTCAATTCAATTCAATGATGAAAGGAGATATTACTGAAATATTCTGCCGCCAGAGTGCAGCATTAGGGCAAACCGTAACAGTTTTTGGGAAAGTCTTTTAAAGCAGCACGAAAATTGTAAAATTATATAATCATTTGTGTTTTAAATAGAAAATAGAGTAATAGAAAAAAATAATGTGAATGAAATTCTTCCATTCTGATCTGCGAGAAAAGAAAAAATACTAACAATGTCCCGTTTGGCCTCCTTCTTCATTGTGCGAACCGCTAAGGTGTCGAATTCTCTCCCTGCGTCGATGTTTCCCCATACGTATGATTTAGGGATTTTCAAGGCAAGAGTGAATAGGCATTTTTTGAGTCTGCGTGTAACACCTTAGACCTCATCTTAGCTTCCCATCAGGCTAGATAGAGGTCAAACGTGCAAATTGTCTATGCTAACGGAAATCAGATGACAATGCAAT
This sequence comes from Acrobasis repandana, assembly GCA_963576875.1. Lineage (NCBI taxonomy): Eukaryota > Metazoa > Arthropoda > Insecta > Lepidoptera > Pyralidae > Acrobasis > Acrobasis repandana. Next base: position 12,915,604 of record OY756236.1, read on the forward strand.
ATGATGATGGAGCTGGAAGGTGGCTATAGGAACCATTAATCTTCACAATAAAAGCTTGTACGACAAAATTAAATTTTTTCGAAGAACTTATTAAATAAATAAGACGAATTTTGAATTGAGACGTATATCTACTTGAGGTATATATACAACGTGCAAGGGACATACCCGTAATAAATCGAACCACAGTCTATGCAAGGTACATTATAGTATTATGAAAATAAAATAAGTGCCAAAGAACAAAAAAAAAATCAGCATATCCATACAAAAGTGTGCAGCCGCTCGGGCAATTTGTATGGGAATGTCAAAATATTTTTTGTTTTTCAACTGTTATTTTAATTTTATTATACTATAACGATCTAGTATAGCCCGTGGTTCGATTTATTACGGGTATGTCCCTTCCACCTTGTATAATAAGTCCGCCTTTGTATCATTTTTGTTTTTATCTGTAAGTATTGTTGTATTTCCTTTCTTTATGGTGCAATAAAGAGTATTTGTATTGTATTGTATTGTATTGTATTTTATTGTATTGTATTGTATTGTATTGTATATATGAAAATTGCAGGAAGTATTCTGCAATATTCTCGGATAAGATTACAGAAGCGTCGGTAGTTAGATACTTTCGCGTAGTTATCCTCGGAGAGGTATCGACTATCACGTCAGAACTTACCTATGAAGCAACTACGTTAACGAGCATCGTCAGTTTGTATCCCTAATACTTGAAAAGTATTTTTTACGACGAAGACAGATCAAAGGACCGCAAAATATAGAGACAATATTAAGCGTTTGATTGAGTATGTAGAAAAAGAATCAAAATATAAGTTTCCCAACAGGTGGGCCCCAAAATGAACATGGACCAAATAAAGGTAATGTTGAATGTCCTCGTTGCGCCCCTATTGTTTCTGTTGGGAACTCCACCTTCGAAGTTGTAGACCTGGGTCATTGATCCAGACATGAAGTTTCAGTTTCGAGGAAGAGGTCTTTCGACGAAATCGACTCGCCTAAGCAGCGTTCGGGAAATTACGCAGTATCTTCTCGTCTAAAATACCTCAGTGCCTAAAGACGAAAGTTTATAATTAATGTGCACCCAGTGATAACTTATGACTTACTATCAGTATCATACTCGTAAGAAGGTTCAACGTCGCTCAACGCGCTATGGAGAGGGCTATGCTCGGTGTTTCTCTGCATGATCGAATCAGAAATGAGAAAATTCGTAGGAGAACCAAAAATCAAACAAGAAAGAAATTAAGGTATCAACCAACAACATTTTCCCAATACAGCAATACTTGCACGTACGAATATATCGAAATGACAAACTGCGAATCCCCGACTCCCGGATTCAATTCCACGCGGAGTTTGCCGAACATATTTATAATCTGACAGCGGAGAATATATTGCAGAATTTCTTCGTACTTAATTCTAAATATCGCATCTTACGTAACGGTATGTTACTTAAAAGTTTTCGCTCTTTGCCTGGTGAATGAAAGAAAATGAACGTAAAATAAGCTAAACGTTGCATTGAGATCTTACGAGGCTTTATTAACCCCGTTAGCAATAAAGACGAGATAATGTTTTGATAGGCATGCCCTAGCCTCCTGTCACAATGTTGATTCACTTTTTTCTTAGCGCTCAAATGGTATAATACTTATATACAGGTTGATTTTAAAACACTGAGCTTTATTGAAATCTTGGAATCAGAATGTAATAGAACACAAAATAACAAGAAAACGAAATACTTTTTTTTTACTATTTTATATTAGGAAAAATCCCCACATTTGCAATTCATGGCTAACGTGAAGTAATATTTCAATAAAAGTATGAAGTTATTTAAAAAAAAAAATACAATCATACGATATACGATATAGTAACTTCAATTAGTATTTTAAATTCATTAACTAATTGAGAAAGTCGTTAAATTTACTGAAAAGAAGAATCAGCGGTAACACTTGTCGTTACATTTCTGACGCAGTCTTCGATCATCGCGGAAAAGGAATACCCTATAAAATACACAAATACAAAAAGTTTTATTTTACTCCACAAGTTATAACAGTAAGTACAAAACTTAAATACATTAAATGAACTGAAAAAAAAAATAAAACCCTTGGGAGCACTGGAGACACCAAACTACGCCGAAACCTGTATCTTGGTCACTAGGTCCCACCTCACATATTAATGAGTAACTATGACGTAGTTGATAAATAGGGAGTGTGTACTGTTCCAGATCATTGCTATAGTACTGATCCTGAACAGAAACAATGTAATTAGTATATTATATATTAACTTACTCGTTCAAGTGTAGATATTTCATTTTACAAATTTATTTATACTATAACTTCTAATAGTTTTTCTGTGCTAGTTTTTGTAGCCATATAGTCAGTTTGATGTTACATTCTCTTTTTTTGTAGGTATAAATATTCAATATTTTGTTGCTATCATTGTATAATTTACTACTACGAAATAGAAAAAAAAACTGCAAAGGACGTCTTAAGGCATGCGCGCATACACACTGTGTGATATCTCCTTTTCTCATTCAAGGCTCCACTTTTAATAATCGAGAAATTAGCATGCCTGCGCATAATTGTTGACAGGATGTATAATCTTGTATATGTTAAATACGTATACAATTACGTGATAGTCTATCTGGATTTTTTGAGTATAACAATTTAAAAATTGGTCGGCTTTGCTCTAAAAAGCTAAAAAATCCTTAACACAACAAGCCCTTGTCACGTCAGGATGGCAATACTTTTGACGTCACGTCTGGACCTTCATCAAAGTCCCAACAAGACTAAGCTTAGCAAAGTTATGGCGCAAATTAAATCACTAATCACCGTAAACACGGTCCTAATTTCAGGGAACTCATTAGGGGAGATAATTAAGTTGACTTCATAGGTCTACCCAGTCACGAGATTTTTACTTGATTGCTAGTAAAGGAAACACTTGTAACAGATAAATAAATAAGGACAAATCGCACTGATTGAGCTAGCCTCAAAGTAGGTTTTATCTTGTATTCATCATCATCATCCGAGCGTATTCCCGGTTGCATCCTCAGCGGTAATGATTTTTTAGTCTCCACTGCAGGAGCACGACTCTCTTTGTACTACCAGAGCCATACTTGTCCAGAGCCGTCAGAGGATTTGGCCTACACTCTCCACGCTGGCCAGACGGGTTGGATAGGTCTCACTGATGTTTATAAGATTTGTTTAGCATGTGTTTCCTAAGTCGCCTTCTACGACATCCACGGGAAGACTTGGAAGTGGTCCTATTCTTCTCTGGCGGAAACCACACGGGACCTGGGAACCACACGGGTTTTCTTTCAAGTTCATATTTTGACAGTGGAAAACTTAGTTATATGTCATTTCAAAATAAACATAACATAACATTATGCAATTTCTTTGACATTTTAGAATACTGCCAATATCTAATAGGTCAATTCAAAATAAAAGTAAGACTACATTTGTATGGGAAAGTAAGTAAGTAAGTAAGTAATTGCTTTATTTGTACCAACAAAGACACACAATACAATCAAAAACAATAAAATAAAATAAAACGAAATTAACATAGCACATACATGCCAGTCAGGCTGTTATTATGTGTCGCAGTGATACAAATCGGCAGCTCATACAGCAGCTCAGCGCGGAACTAGGCACTGATTTTCAACTGCCGCCTGTGGGCTCTCGCGAGTACGTGCAGCGAAACGGTCATGCCACACTAAAGTAAGTAGGTAAAGAGTAAAGCAACGTAATATATGAAAATAAACAGATAATTTTTTTTTATAAAATCAGGCGAGGGAGTCACAAGATGAAGGGTAGATAAGAAAAAATAGTAGAAGTTTGAAATTGTGTGCTAGTTTACATTATAATAATATACTTATTGATACCAATATTAATACTATATGAGAAAGTCTTGTTGACCAGGCAACTAAGATGCTTTTTGGATGTCTAATAAAGATAACTTTAAATGTTTTTTGAAAGTAAATTTAGTAGTGAATGATCTTAAAGGTGGTGGGATGTTATTCCAGCACTTAGTTGCCTGGTAACGGAAACTGCCTTCAAAGGCGACGGTTTTGTGAACATGGTTCATTAATGGAGCTCTGGTCCGTCGTTTACTAGGATTGCAAAATTTGAGCTTTGAGAATAGGTAAGCCGGCTTGTTAAATTTTAAAAGATCAAACATCAGAGTAGCGAGATGTAACTTACGGCGTGCCTCCATGTTCAACATACTCGCTTTGTTTAAATAAGGCGTAATATGAGTACGAGGTGGAATAGTAAAACAAAAGCGACAGCAAGCATTTTGTACACGCTGGATCATTCGCCGTGTCCTATATAATAGTCGAGGGCCATATACCAGATCACCGTAGTTAAGACGAGAAAGTATAAGCGTCTCAGAAAGAGTTATTCTGACTTTTTCAGATAAATATTTACGGATCTTATACAGAACTTTAAGGCGGTAGAAACGATTCTTGACTAAGTTCAACACGTAACTTTCAAAGCGCATCTTACCATCGAAGATAACACCCAGGTTTTTTGCCTCACTGACCTTCTCAATATTATTATTCAGAATTTTAACAATAGGGTTGCTGTTATTTATTGCTTCAGTTTGCTTCTTTGAGCCGATAACCATAAATTTAGATTTGGATGGGTTGAGTATTAAGGCGTTGTTAACAGACCAAGCAGCGATACTGTCCAAATCTGCATTCAAACCTTGCAACGCCATATTGATGTTATCAGGGCTTGCAGAAATATACAACTGCACGTCATCTGCGTAGAAGTGAAATTTGCAGTTATTTATGACGTTTTGTAGGTCAGCACTATAAATAATAAACAAGATAGGACCAAGATTCGATCCCTGGGGGACGCCACGGTTCACAAGTTTAGGTGTTGAGACAGTGCAAGAACCGTCTTCTGAGAGCAGCCTTACGGACTGAGTTCGGTCACTCAAATAACTATTAAACCATTTGACGGAACTAGAGTCGGACCGATGACTATCTTAAAGACAAAAAGGTCTGGCTTGAGCTTGGCGCTGGTCCCTCTTAAAGGTTTGTATACTTAGACATGTCATAATTTAGGTACATTGGTACATACTACATTTACAAATTGACATTATTTTAAATTTCGTAATTCTTATAGGATAGCCCTCAAACAGCTTAAGAACAACAAGGCGCCGGGTGAGGACGGAATCACAGCAGAGCTTCTGAAAGCGGACGGAACGCCGGTACTGAAAGTCCTTCAGAGGCTCTTTAATTCCGTTCTGCTCGAGGGCGTAACGCCAGAAGCGTGGAACAGGGGCTTGGTAGTCTTGTTCTTCAAAAAGGGAGATAACACCCTACTGAAGAACTATAGGCCTATCACGCTTCTGAGTCATGTATATAAGTTGTTTTCGAGGGTCATCACGAATCGTCTCGCGAACAGGTTTGATGCCTTCCAGCCTCCCGAACAAGCCGGTTTCCGTAAAGGCTTTAGCACCATGGACCACATTCACACGCTGCGGCAGGTTATAGAGAAGACGAGGGAATTTAACCGGCCGCTATGCTTGGGTTTTGTGGACTATGAAAAAGCCTTCGATTCGATCGAAACATGGGCCGTGCTTCAGTCTCTCCAGCGATGCCGTATTGACTATCGGTATATCGAAGTGTTGAAGTGTTTATACAGTAACGCCACTATGTCAGTCCGAGTACAGGAGCAGTGCACGAGGGCTATTCCACTGCAAAGAGGTGTGAGACAGGGAGACGTTATATCTCCGAAACTGTTCACCGCTGCACTGGGAGATGCCTTCAAGCTTCTGGAATGGAAAGGACTTGGCATCAACATCAATGGCGAGTATATCACTCACCTTCGATTCGCCGACGATATAGTTGTCATGGCAGAATCCATGGAGGACTTAAGTACTATGCTCGGAGACCTTAATAGAGTTTCCCAACAGGTGGGCCTTAAAATGAACAGGGATAAAACGAAAGTAATGTCAAATGTCAATGTTGTGCCCATACCTGTTTCTTTTGGGAGCTCCACCCTCGAAGTTGTAGACCAGTATACCTACCTGGGTCAATCGATCCAGGCAGGAAGTTCCAGCTTCGAGGAAGAGGTCTTTCGACGAATCCGACTCGGCTTGGCAGCGTTCGGGAAGTTACGCAGTGTCTTCTCGTCCAAAATACCTCAGTGCCTTAAGACGAAAGTTTATAATCAATGTGTGTTACCAGTGATGACTTATGGCTCCGAAACGTGGTCCCTTACTATGGGTCTCATAAGAAAGCTCAAGGTAGCTCAACGCGCTATGGAGAGGGCTATGCTTGGTGTTTCTCTACGTGATCGAATCAGAAATGAGATGATTCGTTGGAGAACAAAAGTCACGGACATAGCCCAGCGGATTAGCTCGTTGAAGTGGCAGTGGGCGGGACACATAGCGCGACGAACCGATGGCCGATGGGGCAAAAAGGTTCTCGAATGGCGACCACGTACTGGCAAGCGAAGCGTAGGACACCCACCCACAAGGTGGTCAGACGACCTGACCAAGGTCGCTGGAAAGCGCTGGATGCAGGCCGCTCTAGATCGGTCATTTTGGAAAACCTTGGGAGTGGCCTATGTCCAGCAGTGGACGTTATGCGGCTGAAATGATGATCTAGCGAGTATAAAAGTTTTTTTTTTTTTAATTTCTAGAAGCCTCTAACAGAAAAAAACATCAATGCCCATTTCATTAAAACAACAATCTTCTTCTTATTCGTCTAAGCGCGTTCCCGGTTGCATCCTCGGCTATACTGCTTCGGAGCCCGGGGTGCGCTTTCCTGCTTTTTCTTCTCCAAATATAACATGCATGTCAATGGTCACTCAAGGATGCCAAAGACCTTGCAATTGGAGAAGAAATAGCCGGAACAGTTTAAATGATTTGGATACAGTTTTACGATCGGTCGCTTGCCTGACGTCAGCCCACTTTGGGAATAAAAACAACAATCGTCATTTCAAGGCAAACATTACGTCAATTGACTAGACTTTTTCATACAAATGTATTGTATGGAAAAGTCTAGGGTAAGGGGACTGTTAAGCGTAACTACTACGGAAAGTATTACTACTTTAGCTAAACAATGGCAGCTAATTATCCAATATTTAGTTATAAAAGAGAACAACTACAAATGACTAGCGTTCCGGAAGTACTATTGCTAAGAAAAAGTAAATATTCCTTCACTGTATCGGTATGTTTTATTTTGTATGTATTATTAAGTTGAATCACATCAAAAGCTATTGAACACTTAATGAAAAGAGCTTTCAAGCCTTTCAAAGCCCGCGTCTCGAGTGAGCTTTATCAGAAACCAATTGAAGTTTTCTAACATACAAATTCTATTACTTTTTCAGCTTTAAAGCTAGTTTGAACTAGGTAAAGAAAGCTTTAAATAAGTGTTTAGTATTACTTGAAACTTCTAGAAAAACAAGCTTAAAAATTATTTTGTTGATATATATCTCTAACATCTTTTTAAATATGACAAAAAACAAACAGATCAGTGCAAATAACATTACAGGCGTAATTTCAGCCGCGTAATTTCGGCATAAATAAATAAAGGTCTAAATCAAAATCACACTAATTGAGCTAGCCCTAAAGTAAGTTTAAACGTGTAGTATAGGATACTAACTCAACGATACTATATTTTTTATAAAAAAAACATAAACCGTACTTAAAGATAACAGGACAATATAAAAAAGGCCATTTTCCAACTTGCCGTGGCTGGGGATCGACCCCAGACCCTCCAGATTGGCGGACTAGCGTATTAAAAACTTTACGCCACGGAGATCGTCATTTATCTAAATATCTGAATAAATGTTTACCGCGCACCATAAAACCTTTGCTCCTTTGAAAAGTTGTTTCCAGTCTGGTTACGATATTGCATGCTTGAATCAACTGATTATCCGAAAAGAAAGGTCATTCCGTGCTTCAGAAGGCACGCAAAGCTGTGGGTCCCGAACCCCATCAAGCTGTTTAGACTGCAAAGTATGCCAAATAAAAATACATAGGAACAGTGATAAAACTTAACCCTCCATCTGGCGCAGTCAGGTAAAATACAGAAATGTAAGTATTTTCATTGTCGTTTAAACTGTTTTAAATGTTTAATAATACCTCAGCACGGTATTTAGATCTGTTGTTGTTGTCCGTGTCAATTTTACTATTAGTTGGGGCAAGGCATGAGCTCATGTTGGGTTAGGTTGTAGGGACCCAATTCTTCTGCACCACTGATCTCGGGTCTATGAAGAGACCTGAGGCCGTCGCCATCCCTGAGGACGACCAGGGGATCGACGCGAAGGCCAGGTGAGGCTGCCTGAGAACCGCAGGGAGGCGGTGAGTTTTATAATTAGTATAACTACTTTTAATTAGAATTAAGTTCAAATCATAATTAGTTAAATTAGATTAGAATAGGTCCCTGTACCTATGTATGTACTGTATTTATATACAGTATGTATATACAGGGTGGTAGCAGACTGCGTAGGTTGTATGTGTGTTTGTTCGTTGCCGTTGAGATTGCCGGACTCGTACCAAGAGCGTAGTCACAAAATCTCTTGGTACCCAGAACGGAATCTTGGCTACTCTGCGCCCAACATTTTTGGTAGCAGAGCTTAGTTAGTAACATCTGTAATATTCAGTGTAAAACATTGCTTCAAATTTAGAATTTCAAATTGTTACGGATACCTATCCTTAAAGTCCAGAAAATCTCTATAAAATAATTTACATTTTACTCGGAAAAATTTTAATTTATCTCCTGCTCTAAAATAAATTCTGCAAAGAACTACAAAACTAGAAACCTCAAGCATTTACGGTTGGGCCATGAAAACAGAAGTTCCTAATACCAGGCCTGTGTCGCTCCCCGTTTAGGTATCGAAAATGTACCTACATTATTACTATGCGCGCAGGCGGCCCCTCCGGGTGGTAAATTCAGTTATACGAATCGTTTGTCTAGAGTAATAAGAATGAAATTGGCTTGCAATGTATGCCTAGGTATTTATACGATAAGGTGCTGAGTTCTGACGTGAGCTAAATTAAACCATATCGCTAGACATATTCTTCTTATCGAGTCGAAATGGTTACACTGTAGCTTCAATTTCAAATCACCTGTGACCAGTATGTGGCCACGGCGATCCCTCTGTCGTTAGCTTTATTAAGGTCCTCTATGGTACATGACGTAGGGCAGCTAGCCATATTGAGTAGATATTTCTTTGAATTTCTTCGCTGAGTGAGACTTCTGTACGTTAGTATTATTTATTCTGTAGCTTAATGTACTTTAATAATGCGTTTAAGATGCCATTGTTTAGCTGAAATTTAAGCTTTTTCATTTCAAGATTGCCCTATATTTTTTTAATTAAAAGTTATGATTGATATCTGCAAATCCGACAACTTTGATTTTTTTTTAAATTTTGCTCTCTTTCACATTAGAGACAAGACCAAACTTATAAACTTAGAAATACTTATCTGAAAATCTTTATTGAATCAGACTTTTAAGAACCAATCAATGAATTAAATATTTATGCAGTAATAAGGCTTTGTACTCTTATGTATTCTGTGCTTATGTAGGCACTTTTACACGTCAATAATACACATGCCATGTAGTGTTTATTTATATTTAAATTACTGATTTTTAAAGTAAGCTTCCGAGACGTTTTTAACAACCACTACCTACTGAGCAAAAAAGCCGAACGAAACTCATTTAAACAGTATTTATTGGTTGTCTACGCTTATTTATGTAAAATTTTAGTTGTAATAATAATGATTATAAAGCATAATGTGTTTATTTGGGCCAAAGCTTGCAACTTTATCACCCAAATAAACACATTATGCAAAGATATTTACATAATAATATTTAAAGAAAAATAAAAGCTTATAAAAAAAAAACAACAGAACCACTCTAGCAGTTTTCGTGGCCCATCAGTTAGCTTTGCAGCGAATTGGGATTTTTCAGTTTACCCATTTTCTTCCGTGCGCCAAAGAGCAACCTCAAAAGAATTCCTTCTAAAGAGATTGTAACATTCAAAGAAATGTGCAATGTTTTTGTAAATAAATTTATATTTTGTATTGAAATATTGTACAAAATTCGTCTAAGTACCTAGGCATTTTCGTTTCAGGAATTATGGAACATACATAATTATGTGTTTGGAATGACCTACCGATACCACTGGTATGACTCTCCATTGATTCAGAGTAACATATATACCTACTACTACTACAAACGAAACAATTTATCTGTACACACGTCGATGTGTGAGTTTTATAGTTAGGGTCGCACCGCAGAATTATTTAAATACTTACCTACTAACGAGTTCGACATATTTACGATTATATTTTTCCATACCAGAAGATTTGCGAACACTATGACGTAAAAAATATTCTGTTTTATATGTATTAAATGTTACAGAAAAGTCGGAAACAGCTACGTAATATCACTTCACAAATATTTTTCATTATGTCCATTGTCCATTTCACCTATAGTTCACTTTACTGATTATTATTGAGTCATTTATATTGTAACGCACTAATTTCACAAATTCACTATTGTAATATAGTTATTTGCATATTCGGCGCAAAACTATACGGTAATTATATGAATAAATTCAATAAAAATAAACAAATGTTTATAACGATTCACGCTTACACACAGCATGTCAAGTTGTCATTGTCAACAATGGCATTTAGCAATATAACCCGCGGAAATCCAGTTGGCATCTGCGTGTATGTGATTACCTGTGAGCGAGGAGCCTATGTAACATTACCGGATTGCTTATTAGCAATCCGGTAATGTTACAATCTCGCTCTTGTGTATCTCCCGCCAATGCGAGAGAGCGAGAAGGGTATATATATCAAGATGGTTGCTGGGTAATAACATGAAATTATATTGTTGCTTTGCTTACCTGTTTTCATCATTTGGAAATGTATGAAATATACGGTCTTTAGAGTATTGGGTGGATAAACAATTATTACACGCGCACCTTCACACCATGATGGTTACTATTGGTTGACAGTTCTCAAGACAACACACGTCGCGTATTGCGTGCGGCTAGTAATTAAACCCTGGTTTGGAGCCGTCAAAGCTCACAAAGTGAGGGGGAGAGGTGCGGGGACGCCAATTTGCGGGAAACGCTGTGAGATACCATTCTGTTTGACTCTTATGTATTCTGTGCCGATACTGAAAGGTAGATAATAAATACAGTGACTTTTTATCCACCAGCCAAATTTTTGGAGCAATTTCAGTCCACGATACTAAACTACTTTCTATAAGAAAAGTTATTAAAAATTAATAAAAAAATTTTGTACTCCCATACAAAATGCTTTTGGCTGAGCGCTGATTTGTATGGAAAGGCGAATTTTTATTTTAGTTTTTCTTTAATTGCTTTCATGGAAAGTAGTTCAGTATCATGGACTGAACTTGCTCTAAAATTTGGCTGGTGGATAAATAGTCAGCCTGTATAGGTTCAAATACTAGGTAAGTAACAAATAAACCTATTTACCTACTACATACTACCTTTCGCAGATTTGCTAGTAATTTGTGTGCTGCCATCTCTGTGAGCAGCTGGTACTAATGATTTGTTACCTAGTTCCTGCTCTTTGCGTGCCCTCCAAAAGTTTTATATGACGTTAGGTATCTGTTATGTTATTATATATATTTGGTAAGATTAACTAAAAGGAGGGTCGTGCTACCTGCAGTGGAGACTAAAATAAACGGGCAAGTGCGAGTCGGACTCGTACATGAAGGGTTCCGTAACACCGTACAATGTTTTAAAATGCTGAAGAAACAAGTTTCTTGTATGACGATCCCCTTTAATTTTTAACTATATCTTATTTGTAGTATTTGATGTTATAGCGGTCATAGTAATACATAATCTGTGAAAATTTCAAGTATCTAGTTAATTTCATTATAAAGATCTAGTTAAAAACACTGAAATACACATTTTTTGTATGACGACCCCCTTTAATTTTCAACATTTTTTTAATTTTAGTATTTGTTGTTATAGCGGCCACATAATATACATAATCGCAAAAAATTTCAAGTGTCTATTACGGTTTAAGAGATAGAGCCCTGTGACAGACGGACAGACGTTTGTACCCTTCGGGTACGGAACCCTAAAAAGACCTGATGATGATGAAGGGTAACTAAAAGTTTTAGTATCTACTTTAACCTATTTCCAAGCTTTATCTAACTCAAAATACGTCATAATAATATACAGGGTGACTTTTTATCCACCGCCAAAAATTTTGGAGCAAGTTTAGTTCATGATACTCGTACAGAACTACTTTCTATAAAAAAAGTTATTAAAAATCGATAAAAAATTTTCGTCTTTCCATACAAATCAGCGCTCATCCGAACGGACTTTTTATGGAAGGACGAAAAATTTTTATAGATTTTTGCCGGTGGATAAAAAGTCACCTGTATGTTTAGTATACTTAGCCAATAACTATCGAAGCGAACTACGAAGATCATACGCTTTGTAACATTTGTATTCTCAGACGATTCCACGGTTAGTTACACAAACAAACGCACGATTGTGCGTGACTGTACTTCTGTGGTCTATTTTAACTATTTATTTGTTGAAAGAGCGAGCAAAGTTCATTTTTATCGCGTCGATGATTTTGAACAGACTTAAAAACGGTATTTATGATTTTTATGCTGTAACAAAGAGCGGGACAGGGTCGACCTTGGCGAAGTTTCTGCAATCATATTGCAGACGTTCTAAAATAAACGGGCAAGTGCGAGTCGGACTCGTACATGAAGGGTTCCGTACCACCGTCGTACAATGTTTTAAAACGCTGAAGAAACACGTTTCTTGTATGACGACCCCCTTTCATTTTTAACTTTTTTTCACTTTTAGTATTTGTTGTTATAGCGGCCACAGTAATATATTAGGTTGGGGAAAAAGTCTTTTTGCATATAGTATGTATGAACTTGTAATAAAACCACTTTGGCTATACTATTTGTACCTGGCTGGTTTTGGTATCATTTAAAAGTTTAAATTTGAAGAAGATAAATCAAATTCAATTCAGGAAAATGCGTGATTTTCATTTGTTTTTCTTACCGTCAAGATGAGTGAATCTAATGAAGAAATTAGATACATTTTAAAATTTTACTACCAAAAAGGTAAAAACGCAACGCAAGCCGCGAAAAAAATTTGCGATGTTTATGTACCTAGTGCAGTGTCTGGAAGAGTAGCACAAATTTGGTTTAAGTGTTTTCAATCCGGAAATTTTTATTTCAAAGATGCACGTCGCTCTGGTCGCCCTGTTACGGATAAAATGGATGCTATTTTTGAAAAAGTGGAGCAAGATCGGCATATCAGTAGTTACGACGTAGCTGAAGAACTGGGAATTGACAAAAAAACAGTTTTGGCGCATTTGAAAAAAAATGGGTATACAAAAAAGCTCGATATTTGGGTACCTTACGAGCTCTCTGAAAGAAACCTAATGAATCGTGTACTCATTTGTGATTCTTTATTACGACGTAATGAGACCGAACCATTTTTAAAGAAATTGATAACTGGTGATGAAAAGTGGATCACGTACGACAAGAACGTGCGAAAAAGGTCATGATCAAAGGCCGGTCAGGCTTCACAGACTGTGGCGAAACCCGGGTTAACTCGCAACAAGGTGATGCTGTGTGTGTGGTGGGATTGGAAGGGCATTATTCATTATGAGCTGTTACCACCAGGCAGGACCATCGATTCAGAACTCTACTGCGAACAACTGATAAGATTAAAGCAAGAAGTTGAGAGAAAGCGGTCGGAATTAATCAACAGAAGGGGTGTGGTTTTTCATCATGATAACGCTAGACCTCACACATCTTTAACCACTCAGCAAAAATTAAGAGTTTGGCTGGGAGTTGTTAATGCATCCGCCGTATAGTCACCTGGCACCTTCAGATTTCCACCTGTTTCGGTCTCTTCAGATTTCTTTAGGCAGTGTCAGGTTAACATCACGAGAGGACTGCCAAAACTACTTGACGCAGTTTTTTGATCAGAAGCCCAAAAATTTCTATAACAATGGGATCATGTCCCTACGTATAAGATGGCAAAAAGTTATCAAACAAAATGGTACCTACATACTTTAGTTAAATGTAAATAAACTATATTAAAAAATGTTTTGTATTTTCATATAAAATGCGAAAAGACTTTTTCCCCAACCTATTATAATCGGTAAAAATTTCAAGTGTCTCTATTACGGTTCAAGAGATAGAGCCCTGTGACAGAGGACAGACGGACAGACAGCGGAGTCTCAGTAATAGGGTCCCGTTTGCACCCTTTGGGTACGGAACCCTAAAAAGGAGCGATAAGAAGTACCCGTAATCGAAGGACATGTATGAAGAGGTTGATGAGTGTAGATGAAGCGAAAGAGGTATGTCAGGATCGTAGCAAGTGGAGGTCCATAGTCTCTGCCTACTCCTGTGGGAAATAGGCGTAAAAGTATGTATGTAAGTTCGTATACATACTAGTCCACAAATTTAGAAACAGATTTGATTCTTTTAATAATTTTACTCCTACTGGTTCAGACGGGCACAAAAAACCGAAATGTAGAGGCCGCCGTAATTTTAAAACTTAATATTACGAACAAAGTGTACGCGAAAAATATATTTTTTCATTATTTCTCAACCAAGTTTTTCAATTCAGTTAATACCCTAACGTAGGCTTGCAGAATAAATGGTAATTTCATACTCGGCCCTCCTCAACTTTTTCTTTTAACCCCGCTTTTCTATTTTTAAGTTTCAACTGAGAACTAAGAAATTGAACAACTTTTTTGAAGGTTTTTCTAATATTTTACAATGAGAACGAAAAGGCATCTTAATATAAGTTTTTCGAAAAATAATAATTTTTCGTACAAGCTTTCATTGAAAGGCCTCAGTACTTATCAAGACAAATGTCATAGGTAAGCTCAAATTCGATGGGGTTGCATCGTTTTATTACAGGGATATATAAATAGCCATCGTACCTTCCAATTCCAGCATCAGATCAGCTTTTGTTATAATAATATTGCATTGCCATCTTTACGTACATTAGCATACAAAATTTCATATCAATCGGAAACAGGAAAGTGGCTCAAATTTAACTTGTAAGATTTGACCTGGAGTCTATTTTCCAAGTTACTTTCATTTTCAAACAAAGATTCTAGATTACGTTGGAATAAACTGATATCTCCAGCTAAAATCCTGCTTTTACATTTATTTCCTAGCAAAATAGAATTACCCAGCTAAGCTAGATATAGTTAGCGTGCTTTTCTAACAATACAACCACCGCTGCGGATTCTCAGAATAAATAGCTTATATACAGTGCTCGTATTTGCGTAAATAAAAGGTAAGTCTACAATTTATTAAGGCGCCGGTCCCTATTTTTAGTGATTTTGACTTCTTTTATGAAGCTGATTGAAGCCAAACTAAATGAGTAACAATATGATATGTTATATGTGTCGTATAGGGAGGTCAAAAGGATGTCTAAAGAGAGGGAGACATGGAAACTACTCCACCGACAAGAACTTAGTTCTTAAATTATAGATAGATAGATGATATGTTAAATTGAAGTTAATTTAAGTACTAAAAAAGTGGCCGAGACAATTTATTGATTTTCATTGTCATAGTTTGTTTAATTCCAATTAACCTACGACGTGTTCCAATTTTTTGCGGTGCGCGACGTTCATGTCTTTGTTGTTTACACTAAATTAAAAAAAATGAAGTTGTGTGTAAATTACAGATAAATAAAGACAAAGGAAAATCCTAAAAAGTGGCCGAGGAGTTTTTAGTACTTTCTTTTAATTCAAAGAAAAAGTTAGGTATATTTTTCTTTAAAGTTTAAATATAAGCTAATACGTCGTCGAATTTCTGGCGCATACGACTGAGTTAAAACATAAAAAATACACATATATGAAGATTGATTCATGCTTAAACACGTACAGTAAATAAACAATAAAAAAAATTGGCTTTTGTGAAATGATTAAAAAATTCTCAAATAAATATGGGAACGCAAACGCTGATAAGGCAGACCGCGCGCTGCGCTTCTGAATTCATCTAAATTCGTCTCCAGGGTGCATATACAATACAACGCAATGCGTATGTGTAGATAGAAAATATAGATTCGGGTGTTCAATTAAAAATTCCCTCGGTCAAAGACCGCAGTCTTAAAGAGGTATAAGGTTCCGAAGGAGCTAAGAGCGACTGACTTCAACTGGGAAGGTGGCGTTCAAATGAGAGTTTATTTTATATTATTTATTTCTACCAATGTGAACTTCATTCTTAATTCGCTAATCGAGTGCGACTGGCAACTTTTGTTTCGCAGAGTTTGATTAAGGTCATTCCAGTTCAATTCGTTAGGAAACGAATGATTTCAAAGTTGTTTTTCGCGTAAAATTTAGCATTTTCTAAATAAAAATACAAATCTCGGAGTCTTCTTTCATTTTAGTGGCATTTTCTTTAAATGCACTTTAATTAAATTACAATTATCATGAATCACATATCGCGGACTCTATAAATCTTCAATATCTCTGCTTTTACACCGCTTTGTACGGCAAATACTCGATTATTTTCCGATTGACTAAACTAAATCAAGGTTCAATAAAAAAAATTGTTCGTATT
Source organism: Acrobasis repandana (assembly GCA_963576875.1). Taxonomy (NCBI): domain Eukaryota; kingdom Metazoa; phylum Arthropoda; class Insecta; order Lepidoptera; family Pyralidae; genus Acrobasis; species Acrobasis repandana. The sequence goes on from OY756236.1 coordinate 12,932,171, forward strand.
TCAAAATACACAATTATATGTTTATCCGTTTTTGTAGGACTATAGGACGAAATAATAGGTAATAATTTGCTTTGATTTATATTATTGAATTATATAAGATTCAATGGCTACATCCAATCTAATTCAAATGAAGCTTAGCGGCGATACACAACGTTTGATATTGGAGATATCTGCAACTGCATACATCTGAAAAATGGACTTATACAAATGGTATCAGAGGTTTGTTAACTGGGTTTGTAGTCTGTTGCCGAAAAGCTATTTTCGATTCATGTAATACATACGTACAGCAAATATCGATTACATACTCGTAGATACTTATGATTATAGATAAGTATGTAAATATGTATATGGATTTTTGGAATTTATATATGAATATATGTATAGTGTATATATCTTATGTAACTATACGAATTATATATGTTTTATTATTTGTTTAAACTTGCACCCGATTTACTACCTTTTTTGCTACGTCCCTAAGGTGAACTGGTAGACAATGCTTAGCATTAAGATTTACCTTTTGTTGTTGTTGTTGTAGATATCTTAATTTTTTATTATATTTTGTATTATAATCGTTAGATTATTGTTCAATAAATATTAAATAAACAATACTTTGGTTAGTTTTGACGTGACAACGTCTTATAAATTGGTTAGCCGGGTGACACTTCAAGAAACTGCGTTACGCTCCGCTCACGTTATGCGCTCACAATGAGAGCGAGTGAGAGGCACGCGTGCCTCTCACTCAAAGTCGTTGTCACGTAAAACTTTCGCCCGTATACCGACTTTACAGGCAACCAATTTTTTTTACAAGCTTTTATTTTGTTTCACCTGTCCCGTTGTCTGTGTGTCCGTCAGTGTAAGGTTTAAACACTTTCCATTATTCGATCGAGTTGAAACTTCACAAACTTTATGTATGTTGGGTGACAATGCAATATTATGGTTCCACTGACCTGATCTCATGATGAAGCCAGAAGGTGATAAAACAGCATAACCCTACCGAGTCTGAGCACTTCATTGTTTAAGATTAAAACTTGTTTTTTATTTTTTTTATATATATTACTTGTTTTAATATAAATATAAATTTCTTCCTCACAAAATGTAGTTAGGTCTTTGACAGAATATTTATTTTGTAATTAGTTAAAGTTCTCAGGGCAAAGCCGAACCACTTCCCCCCCTACTTACCTATACACGAGTTAATGAAATAACGCAAAACCTCTCAGGTTGTAACTTAGTCCATGAAACTGAACCACTTTTGTTCTTCAACATTCCAAAAATGCCAAAAATAAAATTCGGGTTGTCATACAAATTGATTCGATCAGCTTTTGTATGAAAATTCAATTTTTTTTTGGGTTTCGTGAAAGTTGTAGAGCAAAAGTGGTTTAGTTTCATGGGCTGAAATACTATCTGAGAGGTTTTGCGTTATTTCATTAACACGTTGTATTGTGATGGACAGCTTTTTACTTTTGTTGATGTTTAAAAAGTCAGCCTGTAACTATAATACATAGAAATTATTAATATGCGATAAAAAGGTAACTCACATTTAAATTTAGCTACTAGCCGACATGTTTCGACCTCATCCTTTAGGCCTTCCTCTGGGCGAATGTCTCGCAGCGCACACAAAGTCACAGAATACATAAGAGTCAAACAGAATGGTAACTCACAGCGTCTCCCGCAAATTGGCGTCCCCGCACCTCTCCCCCGCACTTTGTGAGCTTTGACAGCTCCAAACCATGGTTTAGTTACTAGCCGTACGCAATACGCGACGTGTGTTGTCTTGAGAACTGTCAACCAATAGTAACCATTGAATTTATTCATATCATTACCGTATAGTTTTGCACCGAATATGCAAATTACTATATTACAATAGTGAATAAGTGAAATTAGTGCGTTACATTATAAATGACTCAGTAATAATCAGTTAAGTGAACTAATGGTGAAATGGACAATGGACATAATGAAAAATATTTGTGAAGTGATATTGTGTAGCTGTTTCCGGCTTTTCTGTAACATTTAATACATATAAAACAGAATATTTTTTACGTCATAGTGTTCGCAAATCTTCCGGTATGGAAAGATATAATCGTAAATATGTCGAACTCGTTAGTAGGTAAGTATTTAATTAATTCGGCGGTGCGACCCTAAGTATAAAACTCACACATCGACGTGTGTACAGATAAATTGTTTCGTTTGTAGTAGTAGTAGGTATATATGTTACTCTGAATCAATGGAGAGTCCTACCAGTGACAAAGTGCCACTCATGACGTCTTCGTCTTGAATGGCACTTATTACTACTGCAACAAATACTTTTTTTTAGATTCTCGATGAGCTTCTTTTACCCAACGGGGTTACCCAAAAAAAATCTTAAATACAAATAGAGCTATTTGCATTTAAGATTTTTTTTTTTGGGTACCCCTTTCCTTATGCTAAGGACAAAGTTTAAAGAATGCTTTTCGAAGATAATTTCGTCTTCTGAAAAATTAACATTTACCACTGTACGAGCGAGCTCCTACATTTGTATTGTATATGTTATGCTGACCACAGCGAATTGTTTACCTATACCACAGAATACATAAGAGTCAAACAGAATGGTCTCTCACAGCGTCTCCCGCAAATTGGCGTCCCCGCACCTCTCCCCCGCACTTTGTGAGCTTTGACGGCTCCAAACCAGGGTTTAATTACTAGCCGCACGCAATACGCGACGTGTGTTGTCTTGAGAACTGTCAACCAATAGTAACCATCATGGTGAGAAGGTGCGCGTATAATAATTGTTTATCCACCCAATACTCTAAAGAACGTATATTTCATACATTTCCAAATGATGAAAACAGGTAAGCAAAGCAACAATATAATTTCACGTTATTACCCAGCAACCATTTTGATATATATACCCTTCTCGCTCTCTCGCATTGGCGGGAGATACACAAGAGCGAGAGGGGTATTAGCAATCCGGTAATGTTACATTGGCTCCTCGCTCACAGGTAATCACATACACGCAAATGCCAAATAGATTTCCGCGGGTTATAGTGTAAATGCCATTGTTGACAATGACAACTTGACATTCTGTGCGTGAAAATGTGATAAACATTTGTTTATTTTTATTGAATTTATTCATATAATTACCGTATAGTTTTGCGCCGAATATGCAAATTACTATATTACAATAGTGAATTAGTGCGTTACATTATAAATGACTCAATAATAATCAGTAAAGTGAACTAATGGTGAAATGGACAATGGACATAATGAAAAATATTTGTGAAGTGATATTATGTAGCTGTTTCCGACTTTTCTGTAACATTTGATACATATAAAACAGAATATTTTTTACGTCATAGTGTTCGCAAATCTTCAGGTATGGAAAAATATAATCGTAAATATGTCGAACTCGTTAGTAGGTAAGTATTAAATTAATTCTGCGGTGCGACCCTAAGTATAAAACTCACACATCGACGTGTGTACAGATAAATTGTTTCGTTTGTAGTAGTAGTAGGTATATATGTTACTCTGAATCAATGGAGAGTCCTACCAGTGCTTATACAGTCATAAAACAGTGGCAATAAATCAGTCATACGACATATACGCCTCACATCGCTTCCTTTAACATTAAATTCCCTTTTTAAGATCTTAACATCTTTGCGTAGTACTCCAATTAAATAATGAAATAAGAAATGGTAAATAAAAAATACCACGTGAGCAGCACGCGGGTTCAAGTCCTGCTCACGTGGTATTTTTTCACCATTTCTTATTTCATTATTTAATTTGAGTACTTTAGTACTGCATCTTAAATGCCTAAAAAACCCTATACTAATGTATGGCTTTCCTACACTCATTGATTTCCAACTTCATTGTAACATGGGTTAAATCAGATACCTTACTTGTAATAGTGGGTAGTAGTGTTGGTGACGCAAGCCTAGTGCATGTTGAAATATCAAATGGTGGTGAAATTCGGTGTGCGGAGTTGAACACGTGATGGCTCAGATGGTAAGAGCATAGTCGTATTGAGACTAAGTTCGCGGGTTCAAGTCCTGCTCACGTGGTATTTTTTCACCATTTCTTATTTCATTATTTAATTTGAGTACTTTAGTACATCTTGAATGCCTAAAAAACCCTATAATAATATCTTTACGTAGCTTCAAACTTAAACATCAAATGTGGGGTTACTGACCTCACACCCACATTAATATACCTGAATGTTACAATGTTAACATTACTTAGATTCATCATCGTCAATGTCACACCAACTTTCTCGAGTTTTCCGAAGAATTTTCCTTGTTTTCGCATGAAAGAAAGTCATTTGCGTTATTATAACAAATGCGGGTAGGAATGAAAATGTGGACGAATGAAGAAATATTTCAGCTGCTCGTAAAGGTGCGTTTCTGTTGGGCGTAGTAAAAATCTACATAAAGAATTTTTATTTAATTTTTTCCTAATTCTCTCTGTGGCGTAATGGTGAATACGCTAGTCCGCCAATCTTGAAGTACTGGGTTCAATCCCCAGCCAGGGCAAGTTGGATAATGGCCTTTTTCAAATTGTTCTGGGTCTAGGGTGTTTATCTACTTAAATGATGAATTGATCATTTATAAATAAAATATCGTATTTTTGAGTTAGTTATCCCATAATACTAGTTTTAACTTACTTTAGGGCTAGCTTAATTAGTGTGAATTGTCCCCTATTTATTAATTTATAGATTATAAACTCTGCATGCATGCCGTTATACTGCTACTGCCTAAGTGTTATGTTAATTTGCTAATCTTGCCGCTAGCAAAGTACCGTGTAAACTAAGCGGCTAAATTGATTTTGATAAATTATACGTGGATAGATTCGTCTTAAGGGACTAAATCCCCTTTAAAATCGTGGACTCACCAACTCGCACTGGCCAGCGCGGTGTTTTAAGGCCAATTATTTTATTACAATTTCCTCCCATATGGTAAAAACAAAAAAACCCAGGCCCCCAATCCCCGGCAGCCCTGCTATTCCTGACTTCGGTAGCGGTCATGGTAACGGCGGGGCAGGGGGTGCGAAGAATCTTCGGCAGAGATCCGGCTACCACTCTTGTCGACGACTGGCCCTGGTAACACACAACATACGCACTTTGAGGACACGAGACGAGAAACTAGCTGAGGTGGAAGAGGAAATGAGTAGGTTACGGTGGGACATTGTAGGATTGTCTGAAGTCCGAAGAGAGGGCGAGGGCACGACAACCCTGAAGTCTGGTAACCTACTCTATCACCGGGAAGGAGACCAAAAGAAGTCCCAGCATGGTGTCGGGTTTCTCGTCCACAGGTCCCTCATAAACAACGTCATAACCATCGAGAGTGTTTCTAGTAGGGTAATATACCTGATACTCAGAGTGTCCAAAAGATACTCGCTGAAGGTCATACAGGTATATATGCCAACTGAGGATCACCCCGATGAAGAGGTGGATGAGGTGTATGAGGACATCAGTAGGGCCATACATACTTCTGAAACCTATTTTACGGTTGTTATGGGGGATTTCAACGCAAAACTGGGCAAGCGAGGCGATGGAGAGTTTAGGCTGGGAAATTTCGGATATGGAGTGCGAAATAACAGGGGTCGTAGGCTGGCAGATTTTTTGGAGAAAGAGGAACTCTTTGCGATGAACTCTTTCTTCAAAAAGCCGCCGCAAAGAAAGTGGACCTGGCTAAGTCCAGGAAAGAAAAACCAGCCCCCTGTTAAGAACGAAATCGACTTCATCCTAACGACAAAGAGACGAATATTCAACGATGTCTCAGTGATCAATCAAATCAAAACTGGGAGCGATCACCGTATATTAAGAGGCATCGTAAATATTGGTCTCAAAGTCGAAAGGTCGCGGCTGATGAAGTCGACGCTCCGACCGTCGCGGGTCCAAATCGAAAACTCCGAGAACTTCCAGCTTGAACTATCAAATCGCTTCGAAGGCCTTCAGGATTGCGCTACAGTGGACGAGTTAAACCAAGGGTAGAAGCTGTCCAAGCGGTGGGATCAAAGGTGTTCAGGTCCCGCCCCAAACGAAAACCTCAAAAAACCTCTGCTCAGACTCTAGACTTGATGGCAGAGCGACGATCCAGGCCGCTGCAGACCTCCGAAGATGCTGAATCATATCGGCAGCTCAACAAACGTATACAAAAGTCCTTGCGACACGATATCCGCTCCTTTAATACTGAATGTATTAAGGAGACGATCGAGCAGAACAAAGGCTCCAAAGTGTTCGCAAGAGCTATGTCAGTTGGGCAAAGTCGATTGATGAAGCTGAAGACGGAGGACGGTGGCGTGGTGTCGACAAAGGAAGGGGTTCTGGCAGAGATCGAGAGGTTTTATGGACAGCTGTATACCTCAGTCGCACAACCCAGTGGACAAAGGGCTAAAGACTCAAGAGTCAAGCTGACCCGACACTATACGGAAGATATCCCGGACATCAGCCTGTACGAGATTAGGATGGCCCTCAAACAGCTTAAGAACAACAAGGCGCCGGGTGAGGATGGAATCACAGCAGAGCTTCTGAAAGCGGGCAGAACGCCGGTACTGAAAGTCCTTAAGAGGCTCTTTAATTCCGTTCTGCTCTAGGGCGTAACGCCAGAAGCGTGGAACAGGGGCGTGGTAGTCTTGTTCTTCAAAAAGGGAGATAACACCTTAATGAAGAACTATAGGCCTATCTCGCTTCTGAGTCATGTATATAAGTTGTTTTCGAGGGTCATCACGAATCGTCTCGCGAACAGGTTTGATGCCTTCCAGCCTCCCGAACAAGCCGGTTTCCGTAAAGGCTTTAGCACCATGGACCACATTCACACGCTGCGGCAAGTTATAGAGAAGACGAGGGAATATAACCGGCCGCTATGCTTGGGTTTTGTGGACTATGAAAAAGCCTTCGATTCGATCGAAACATGGGCCGTGCTTTAGTCTCTCCAGCGATGCCGTATTGACTATCGGTATATCGAAGTGTTGTATCGCCACTATGTCAGTCCGAGTACAGGAGCAGTGCACGAGGGCTATTCCACTGCAAAGAGGTGTGAGACAGGGAGACGTTATATCTCCGAAACTGTTCACCGCTGCACTGGAAGATGCCTTCAAGCTCCTGGAATGGAAAGGACTTGGCATCAACATCAATGGCGAGTATATCACTCACCTTCGATTCGCCGACGATATAGTTGTCATGGCAGAATCCATAGAGGACTTAAGTACTATGCTCGGAGACCTTAATAGAGTTTCCCAACAGGTGGGCCTTAAAATGAACATGGACAAAACGAAAGTAATGTCGAATGTCAATGTTGTGCCCATACCTGTTTCTGTTGGGAGATCCACCCTCGAAGTTGTAGACCAGTATACCTACCTGGGTCAATCGATCCAGGCAGGAAGTTCCAGCTTCGAGGAAGAGGTCTTTCGACGAATCCGACTCGGCTGGGCAGCGTTCGGGAAGTTACGCAGTGTCTTCTCGTCCAAAATACCTCAGTGCCTTAAGACGAAAGTTTATAATCAATGTGTGTTACCAGTGATAACTTATGGCTCTGAAACGTGGTTCCTTACTATGGGTCTCATAAGAAGGCTCAAGGTAGCTCAACGCGCTATGGAGAGGGCTATGCTTGGTGTTTCTCTACGTGATCGAATCAGAAATGAGGAAATTCGTAGGAGAACAAAAGTCACGGACATAGCCCAGCGGATTAGCTCGTTAAAGTGGCAGTGGGCGGGACACATAGCGCGACGAACCGATGGCCGATGGGGCAAAAAGGTTCTCGAATGGCGACCACGTACTGGCAAGCGAAGCGTAGGACAGCCACCCACAAGGTGGTCAGACGACCTGACCAAGGTCGCTAGAAAGCGCTGGATGCAGGCCGCTCTAGATCGGTCATTTTGGAAAACCTTGGGAGAGGCCTATGTCCAGCAGTGGACGTCATGCGGCTGAAATGATGATGATGATGAGATTCGTCTTAACTACTAAAGTGTCATAGGCTATATCAAAAAATATTGGAAATTAAACTATGGCGGATTTTTGGCACCAAATTGCGCAGCATAAAAAATCTTTTCGTTCAAAAACCTATTGAGTGGGGTATCAAAATAAAGGATTTTATCCAAGGATACCAGCTATTTACGAGAATTACGGTCTTTGACCCTGCCTACCCCGTTAGGGTTGAAGACGTGAAAATGTAATAAACATAATATGTCTGAAATTGAGTGAGATATCAAACCTTTTTGACTTCTGTCTCAGATCAGTTGTTAAGTTATCAGAAATTCCACCTCTTTAGTTCTGTCATCATAACAGGATATTTACCAATTCGTTATACGTTAGCGGTAAATTCAATGCGTTTGTCGTACCATAGTGATATGCACCTTAAATTTTCACACGGTGTATGTAGACATTTTACCACCAAGGACGGTACCTATTCACAAGAATTTTGATGAATATATTTTATTATTATGTGGCATAACCTTTCTATTTTATATATGATTAATTTCAATTCTACCTCTCACGAGAATTATTTAAATTCTATAGTGAGTCTACAACAACCTCCGTTTAAGAATTCCTGCTTACTCCACCAATTGTTTTTCCTATTTTGCCTATATATTTATACTACATGTCGTTTCAATATAAAAAGCAAGTCTACGTTGTAGAAATGTCTGATTCTGTCTAGGGTAACGGATTCTTAAATCACTCAAATTAAATTATCGACCAATTAAATAAGTGCAGAATTTAAATTAATGTGACAAAAATCAGCGCTTCTAAAACATACGGTTCGATAGACAAAATACAATAAGTATACCTATACCAAAACTACTACAGAAATACAAAAATTAGTACAAACTGTAAATTAGGACCTCCAGACGATGGACGAGTACCTCAAGACGAAAGTGTATAATCAATGTGTGTTACCAGTGACGATTTATGGCTCTGAAAAGTGGTCCCTTACTATGGGTCTCATAAGAAGGCTCAAGGTAGTTTAACGCGCTATGGAGAGGGCTATGCTCGGTGTTTCTATATGTGATCGAATCAGAAATGAGCAGATTCGTAGTAGAACAAAAGTCACTGACATAGCCCAGCGGATTAGCTCTTTGGGGTGGCAGTGTGCGGGACACAGCGCGACAAACCGATGGCCTATGGGGCAAAAAGGTTCTCAAATTGCGACCACATACTGGCAAGCGAAGCATAGGACACCCACACAAGGTGGTCAGACGATATGACCAAGGTTGCTGGAAAGTGCTGGATGCAGGGCACTCTTTTTTTTTTCACTTTTTTTTTTTGGCCTTTGTCCAGCAATGCGCATTATGCTGCTGAATTGTTTAAAATGCTACGACGAACATGGCAACCAACACGCCAGAGGTCTTCATGAAATAAATAGTTGTCTTCTTCTTCCCTACCTTTTCCTATTTATTTATATGGGGTCGGCGCAAAATGTCTTTTCTTTCCAATTATCTCAATCGCAAATCATACTTTCACTTACTCTTACGACGTTCATATCATTTCTTATGTATTTCTTCCATCTTTTACTTGGTCTTCCTCTTTGCCTATATTCACTGACAGTGTTGTTCATCCCCGTGTGGTTCCGGGTTTGAATAGGACCACTCCATCTCTTCCTGTTGATGTAGTAAGAGGCGACTAAAGGACTAAGCACAAACATCTCGTGCTTCAATTGCATTCCCAAGGAGTGTTAACGTGAGGCGGCGGCTGGTTGTTAAACTTTTCGCAGAAATACGTTCCCAAAGAGGGTTGACTTTTTCTCTTGACGTTGATTTATTCTCCATTTTGAGTCCAAGGTCTTTGGCATCCTTGGGTGACCAAGGACATGCATGATATATTTGGTAAAGTAAAAGCGGGAAAGCGCACCCCGAGCTCCGAAGCAGCACAGCTGAGGATGCAACCGGGAACGCGCTTAGACGAAGAAGAAGTCTTGTTCATCACCTTTTTTGTTACATGGGATTCATCTTTTCTCATCGCGTGCCCAAACCTTGCTAGTCTATGACCTTTCAGCCTATCTGTTATCGGAGCTATACATCGTGTTAATAAAAGAACGCAAAACCTCTCAGATGGTACCTCAGTCCATTAAACTGAACAACTTTTGTTGTTCAGTTTAGAACAACAAAAAAAAAATTGAATTTTCGTACAAACCGATCAGCTGATCGAGTCAATTTGTATGAAAATTCAAATATTTTTTTTGGATTTCGTGAAAGTTGTTAAACAAAAGTAGTTCAGTTTCATGGGCTGAGGTACCATCTGAGTAGTTTTGCGTTCTTTCATTAACACGATGTATAGAGGTATACCTACCTCTATTAATACTTCTTCTATCATATTCATTTCGCATTTTATCCATCCGCGCCACACCGCTATTCCAACGCAGCATCCTCATTTCTGCCGCATGGAGTCATCTCTCATCTGCTGGTTTTGCATCAGGGTTAGGACACATCTGTCAGCACGGAACAGCATTTTCCTATGCTGTTCCGTTCCGTCATTTGTTAGAGCGAGAGAGCGACGGAACGCTGCAGCACGGCCGGTGCTGAAGTGTTCCGTCGCTCTCTCTGGCTCTAGCAAACGACGCTTCTGAGCAACAGAAAAGGATAGCTGCATAGAAAAGTGCTGTTCCGTGCTGAAAGATGTGTCCCAACCCGGTATACACCCACTTACCAGAATTTCATTTGCCATAATTTCATCTGCTATAATGGTCAACAGACATAATATTGTTTCTCATAATTTCATATGTCATACTCGTTGTTTACTTTATTAGTCACGTGCCAGAAACTTTATTTCCTATAAAGTCAATTCCAATAATATCACTTGTAATCATCATTGTAAGCCGTAATTATCATATGCCATAACATCGTTGCTATCAGAAAGTAGGTTAGGAGTTCGAACTGTGACCCCTTTAGAAACGACTAGCTACCAGAAAGTAGGTTAGGTTAGGTTAGAACTGTGACCCCCTCAGAAACGACTTGCAACCAGAAAGTAGGTTAGGAGTTAGAACTGTGACCCCCTTAGAAACGACTTGCGACCAGAAAGTAGGTAAGGTTAGAACTGTGACCCCCTCGAAAACGACTTGCTACCAGAAAGTATATAATATAACTTTCAGGCAAACAATAGACATTCACTGGTCTTTTATTCTTTTATAAATTTTTCCCTTTAGTCCTTACTCGTACGACATCTCTGCGTAGCAGGCTGTGCACTTTTCTCCATTTCATCCACCCTGCAATAATTTGGCTCTTAAAGTCCTGCTAAATTAACGACTCAAGGTATTTCAAATTTTTGCCCTCTGGGATAGTGCAGTCATTAATTTTCAAGGCACTGTCCTTGGATAAAATAAATAGTTGTCAAGTGAATAATGACTTAGTAGTCTCTAAGCTTACTGTTCCATTCTAGTACACTACTCCAACAATGGGAAACAAAGCATAAATAATATTTTTCACAATGAACCTTTGTTTCGGTGTGCGGTTCGAAGGAGACTCGGGAAAAGTTATTTTTTTATAAAAAGGGTACTTTCTTTTTAATGTAATAAATTTCACTAATTACTTTTTATGATGACAGTAGAATGGCCTTAGACACACAATCGTGTATAATAAGAGTCTGAACAAAAAGCTTCAATATTTTACATCAAGGTTGGTCGGAAACTTATATACTAAGTAGAGAGAGTGGTAGGAAATGGGTGAAATCTTTCCCCAGCAGTGGAATTATACAGGAAAGAAAAGTCTTTAAATGGTTTACAGCGTGGCGGCAGAATAGAATTCTATTTATCACCTCCTCTCCTACGGGAGTCATAAGAGGTGACTAAGGATGGTTAGTTAGTTAGATGGTATGAATTCATGCCATCTACTGCGATCCCTTACTCCTTTTATTAAGATTTGATAATTTGAACGATATATACAAATATATCCTTTCTGTTATGACGTAGTTAGAGTTTTAAGAAATTGCGGACTCCCAAATGTCATAATTTGGGAGTGTACATAATTTGACAATGGAGTTTTATTGCTATAAACATATTTTAGTATAAATAACATTATTAAACTAAGTTTAATATGAATATAAAACAAATATATATCTAAAACTTATAACTAATACTAAAATTTAAAAAAAAACTTTCATCATAAGTATTGTAAGTACATAATAAATTTACAAATTGACATTATTTTCAATTTCGTTAGTGATATAATTTATAATTATTACATAACAATGTATTCTTAGGCCACATATCAAATTTTAATGTCAGTATATTAGTTAAATGTAAGTTGACGTATTTAGAGAAAATTCTGCAGTGCAGTTTGTTGCCGCTTCTTCTGCACTTGCGCCTAGGAAGCGGCACTAAACTTAGCTGTGATAATGATTTGACGTCAACAATTTTTGTGAAATCAAAATTAAAGTTGACAATAATCAAGCGATACAAATATCCAAAGATAGATAAATGGCTTTGACTTTGTTAAGGCCGTACCTGAATTTTCCGGGGTCCAGTGCGGCCCCCTTTTAAAATAAATCTATTCAAAGAAAGAAAACGGAGACATCATTTAAAATTTTGCTACTACCAAGTCCTAGATAACCCTTCAAAGTATTTTATGAACTACTGTTTACAGTTTAAAGTGAGAACGTTAAGCTTTAATACGCACATTTGCAAAAAACGGTCACTTTTGGCAAATGTGCGTAGTAAAGCTCAACGTTCTCATTATAAACTGTAAACAGTAGTTCATAAAATACTTTGAAGGGTTATCTAGGACTTGGTAGTAGCAAAATTTTAAATAATATCTCCGTTTCCTTTGTAGTGATTTATTTTAAATGGGGGCAGCACTGGACTCCGGAAAATTCAGGTACGGCCTTAAGACAAAATTGGACACAAAATACGGAATTTCGTTAAATTACGAAAAATAATGCGTACCGAGTTCGTCTACATGACTGAACCGTCAGTATAATATAAATTGATTTGAAATAAGGTTTGTCGCTACATGGTTGCTACGCACGTGGCATAGCTTGACAAGTGCCATACAATAATGGCAAATATTATGTGACATTTGGGTAAAATGAGTGTATCACCAGAGATATTGGAGGGAAATAGATTCCGGCATAATAGTTCAAAAGCATAGCCTGTTTTGAAACGTAGTGGTCACATTTTTTGTACGCGTATGACGCCAGGACTTTTCTATTTAGTACACGTCGCTTCTATATAGAAAAGTCACAACAGAAGCTGTGACAGAAGTCAATGTCATTAGACAATGTCATTAAAAGTTTTTCGTATTAAGGTGAATATAGAAGCAAATGATCTTGAAGTGGCGCCCTCATTTGAAATAAATTGTTAACTCGTAAGTATGGTGATAATTTCCATATTGCTAATCGTCAGGCACAAGATAACCCTGTCAATTATTTTATGAACAAGATATGGAAAATTTTCAAGAAAAAAAGAAGTCCGTCAAATATTCAAGAAAAATCAAATGTAATTTTAGCAGATGGTTCCGGAGTTCCCGTAAGCAAAAGCAGAATAGTTGAAATGGAAATCAACGGAAATAAATTTCCACATAAAGTGTTCCTTTTACCTTCCGCACCGTACGTGATTTTGGGAATTGATGTCCTACAGCGGAGTGGTTTCAGTCTCAACTGGAAGAAAAAAGACACATGTGCCCAAGTTCGTGAACCAGTAGTGAATCACAGTGAAAAGTGTACCACAAAGAAAACCCCACAACTTCAGTCAAGTGCGACACACCTACGGTTAGCGTCAATAACCTTGCAGCCGGTTTGCCGGACAACCAACCGCGGTCCCAACCGCCACCGCCACGGCGTACACCGCCGCCGCCCCAATCACCGCCCCCGAGACACCCGAGCTACATACCATATAAGTCCCTACGGCATACAATGCCGTCGACACCACAATCTTCGCAGCTTAAATTGCCGCTCCGTGACTCATCTCTATCATCCCCATTGCGACATAAATTGCCGCCCCAAATGCCACACCCACGGCAAAACCCACCGTCCGAATATTTTCCGTCGCGGCAAATACAAATACTCGTACACACGCGGTACATATCGCGTGGAATGATTTTCGGGACTAGTTAGGCTTCTAGAGAATTATATTTCGATGATTCTACTACTTCTATTTATAAGGCTGCCTGTGTCATCTTTAATGGTGAAAGCATATAAAATAAAATGGACGGTCCCTGTAAAGGGGTCTCGGAAGAATTTCCGGGACGTTGCGTCATAAATAATGCTTTATCATACCTTTCTTGTACAGCAAAGACCTCTTCTGATGCAAGTGCTTTTTTAACATTTATAATTTAAGTGAAAGGTATATATATATAAAAAAAATATTTATATAGGAATATAAATATATTTTTTTTTATTTTAGACAAGAGATTACATATAATATATGTGTACCCGTGTGGTCCAGGTTAGAATAGGAACACTCCATCTCTTCCTGTGGATGACGTAAGAGGCGACTTAAGGACTAAGCAGAAACATCTCGTGCTACAAATGCATTCAATGCATCCAAGGAGGGTTACCGTCGGGCGGCAGCCGGTTGCAAAACTTTTCGCACAAATACATTCCCAAAGAAGGTTAACGTCAGGCAGGTGGCTGGTTGTAAAACTATAGCCAAATCATTAAAATTTTTCGGAAATTTTTCTCCATTTTGCAAGGTCTTTGGCATCCATGGGTGACTAATTGGTTGGAAAATTAATTAGATTCCATAGTGGTAATAAATATTAAAAAACACAAAATTTTTATTCAATCGAAGTGCCATTAAAATCAAATGCATTTAAATTATACTTACATTTTCAAATTGCGCGCGTAATTTTCCGAAAACGTTGGAGCAGTGAACGCCATATTGCTTTGTAGTCAAGACGTCAGTTATGCATGTTTACATGTGGTGATGTTTGTATTTTGACAGTTGAAACTTTTAAATGAACACGTATGATGACGTAATAGAATGGCGGCTACTATTTGGGGTTCAAAATAAAAAAAAAAAACAAAATGTTTATTTCGATAAGTAGAGTACAGTCACAAAATATAGTATAATATAAATATAGTAATGTAAATATGGTATATATAATTGATTCATCCTGAATTACGGGACCAAATTCAAACTAAAAATATTAAAGCAAAATTAAAGAAATATTTCTTGGAGAATATCTGATGTTTATCTGGTTCCTAAGCAGGTATCTATTATAAGGTTATTAAGTACCGATGTAAATAAATAATAACATAAGGACAAACCTGCGCGGTTTATGTATGTTACTTATTTAAGGCCGTACCTAAATTTTTCCGGGGTCCAGTGCTGCCCCCATTTTAAATAAATCATTTCAAAGAAAACGGAGTCACCATTTAAAATTTTGCTACTACCAAGTCCTAGATAACCCTTCAAAGTATTTTATGAACTACTGTTTACAGTTTATAATGAGAACGTTAAGCTTTACTACGCACATTAGCCAAAAGTGGCCGTTTTTCGCAAAGCTTAAAGCTTAACGTTCTAACTTTAAACTGTAAACAGTAGTTCATAAAATACTTCGAAGGGTTATCTAGTACTTGATAGTAGCAAAATTATAAATCATGTCTCCGTTTTCTTTGAAATGATTTATTTTAAATGGGGGCAGCACTGGACCTCGGAAAATTCAGGTACGGCCTTAAAAAAAAATGTTATTCTTTATATGGTAAATAAAATTAAAAAAAAAAGTAATTGGAGCCTACTTTTAAGTATAAAAATACTTGTGCTAGTAGGCTCTGCTCCTCTATAACTCTTAATATTGTGTGTACCTACCAGGTTAAAAAATCTTATTAAACAAAAAAAAAAGCAATCAAGACCAGTTGTAACTTACTAATATTTCAGTTGTGTGCATGTGTGTGCGGGCGTGTGAGTGTGTGTGTGTGTGTTGTTGTTTCATCCTCTGCTGATGTGCTTTGGAACCTGGAGTGCGCTTTCTGGATTTCTTTTCCAAATGTAATATGCAAATCAATGATCACTCAAGGATCCTTTTTTTTTATTATCATAGGATATTTATAATATCTCTTAATAATAGTCAGTTTGTTTTGCACAAATGTTGACGTCAAATCGTTACTTACAGCTAAGTTTACGCCGCTTCCTAGCCGCAAGTGCAGAGGAAGCGACAACAAACTGCACTGCATGTTTTCTCCAAAGACGTCAACTAACTTAAAACTTAATTAAAATTAATTATTTGGTAAATTTAGCCACTAAAGCGATTATTTTAAACAAAACTATTTAACAATACATCTCGGGATAATAGTAATCGGCTTATGCCTGTTAATTCTGCTTAGTTCGGAGGTTGAGGGTGCTTCAAAAGCGTGCACCTGTAACCGATAACACCCTCTAGATGAGGGATTACAAGCCTTTGGAGGAGTGAGATTCTGCAGAATTAAATATATTTATTGACGACCTCCGTGGCGTAAAGGTTAACATGCTAGACCACTAATTCGGAGGTTCTGGATTCGATCCCCAGCCAGGGCAAGTTGGAAAATGGTCTTTTTCAAATTGTCCTGGGTTTTGGGTGTTTATCTATATATGTATTTATCATAAAATATTGTATCATTTAGTTAGTATCCCATAACACAAGTTTAAAACTTACTTTGGGGCTAGCTTATTCAGTGTGATTTGTCCCTATACATTTATTTATTTATTTATATAACCTACAGCTAACATTGACATAGAAATTCATAGAATATATACATCAGCCATCTGAAACATTGGCCCCTGTTCTATTTTTGAATATATGGCGGCGTGAATTTTATCATACGTATTTAATTTTCAATCAGTCAAATCTGGAAAGTTTTTTATTTACACTTTGCCATATTTCCATAGAATTTTCGCTTATAAACTGTCGAAAGTACTTGGTGTATAAGACGTAGCAAGCGACTAAGTGAAGTTTATAGAGATAGCTACAATAGGCATGACAACTGGAAGAATATTTTTGGCCCATCGGTTAGATTATTTAAAAATATTGTATTTTATTATTTTGAGGGTTCCGTACCCAAAAAGTGCAAACGGGACCCTATTACTGAGACTCCGCTGTCCGTCTGTCTGACTGTCTGTCTGTCTGTCACAGTGTGTATTACTGTGGCTCCGGGGGGAGGGGCTCCGGCGCTCTCACTCACCGAACGAAGCATAGTAGCGGTGAAGCTACTACTCAGACGTCGATTTTCTAACCACTGAACTAAATGGTTTAGCAAAGCCATTTTAGTGAAATCTGTCCATGTATAACGCTACAGCAAAGATTTGCCCTTTCCCCCCTTTTTCTCTTCCAATCAAAAATTGCAATCGACTAAATTTAAATAAATCATGGAACTTGTGTGCCAATTTCCTTAAAAATCTGTTGAAAATGCGACTGATTTTTAAGGAAAGGCGAGAACAGACAGACGGACTGCATTTTTGGCCAATCTTGAATTTGAGATGCTTCTTTAGCTCGCTCAATTACACATATGTCATATACAAGATACATCATTTGATTTATTGAAATTTATTGATTGACCACCCTGCACTACCTAATTTCCCATCACTTTTTCTATTTGAGCGAGGTTGCCTGGAAGAATTGCGTAGCGATAAGGCCGCCTTTTGCGCATTTCCTAGGTTTTTAGGGTTCCGTAGCCAAATGGCAAAAAACGGAACCCTTATAGATTCGTCATGTCTGCCTGTCCGTCCGTATGTCACGGCCACTTTTTTTCGAAACTATAACAACTATACTGTTGGAACTTGGTAAGTAGATGTATTCTGGATTTTCACACAAAATTAGAAAAAAAACAAACAATAAATTTTGGGGGTTCCCCATACTTAGAACTGAAATTCAAATTTTTTTTCATCAAACCCATACGTGTGGGGTATTTATGGATAGGTCTTTAAAAATGATATTGAGGTTTCTAATCTAATTTTTTTCTAAACTGAATAGTTTGCGCGAGAGACACTTACAAAGTGTTAAATGTGTGTCCCCCCCGTAACTTCTAAAATAAGAGAATGATAAAACTAAAAAAAATATATGATGTACATAACTACCACCGAAAATTGGTTTGAACGTGATCTAGTAAGTAGTTTTTTTTTATATGTCATAAATCGTAAACCGCAATTTACCTTTAGAACTATTATACTCGTATTAGTATTATGTTACTTGCTGCTACTAAACCCTTCATGGGCGAGTCCGACTCGCACTTGGCCGCTTTATTTTTAAGATAACTATGTCCTGTATTTTTATTTTGTGCAATTTAGGGTATTGTATTGTATTGTACATCGCACAATATTGTAAGGCGGCAAAATAATAAATGTCTCAGTAAAGATAAAAGTTCCAAGTTTATCAATATTTATGCGTCGCGAGTCACATACGCCTCCTGAGGAAGGCCTCTGGGTGACGTCGAAACAATTCGGCCAGTAGCTGACTTTTACCACAGAATAGGATACTAGTACTCCGTACAGAAGTCTCACTCAGCAAAGAAATTCAAAGAAATATCTACTCAATGTGGTTAGCGATATGGTTTAATTTAGCTCACGTCAGAACTCAGCACCTTTTCGTTTAGATACCTAGACATCCATTGTAGGCCAATTGTATTCTTATTACTCGACGAATAATATTCCCTAGAAGCGTAACCAATCCCGAAAAATCATTCCACGCGATATGTACCGCGGCGGGCGGGGCTTAAAATATGAACCGCGCGGCGCGACAGTTCGCCATGACACTCGAGTCGTGCGGTTGCGTCACAAAAAGTTTCCTTTGAGAATATTGCTGTGTTTTTGCAATAATTAATTCATTAAAAATGTCGTCATGTGCCGTCATGTCTGCATGGCTTCTACACCACTTGTGTAGAAGCCATGCAGACATGAAAAACACAGGACTCACCTTTCATGTGTAAGTAATTAAACATTTTAATAATTGGCCCCTGAGCCGGCTCCTCGACCGACGCGGCGATGACGCGTGTGTGACCTTGTCGCGACCAATCGCATGCATCTTTGTCTATGTGTGTGTTTGAGTGTTTCGTTGTAATTACTGTTAGTTTGTTTGCGTAAATGGAATCAGAATCGAAGCGGTGCATGTTGGAGTGTTAGATTTCTAGAGATTATATTTCGATGTTATTACTTGATTCGTATAACTAAATTTACCACTTGCGAGGGGCCGCCGCGCTCTTAGTAATAATGTAGGTATATTTTCAATACCTAAACGGGAAGTGACACAGGCCTGCTTTTACGTGAGTTACCTGTTTATAGCATATCTAGCTTATTGCAATCTCTGTGTGTCACTTTACCCGTGTGGTTCCGGGTTAGAATAGGGCCACTCAATCTCTTCCTGTGGATGTCGTAAGAGGCGACTAAAGAACTAAGAACAAACATCTCGTGCTACAATTGCATTCCCAAGGAGGGTTAACGTCGGGTGGCGGCCACTTGTAAAACTTTTCGCTCAAATACATTCCCAAAGAGGGTTGACGTCAGGCAGGCGGCCGGTTGTAAAACTATAGCCAAATCATTGAAAGTGTTCCGGCTATTTCTTTTCCATTTTACAAGGTCTTTGGCATCTTTGGGTAACTATTGATTGCATATCATATTTGGAGAAGAAAAAGCGGGAAAGCGTACACCGGGTTCCGAAGCAGCACAGCTGGAATGCGCTTAGACGAAGAAGAATCTTTGTATCTCACGTTAGTTTTTACCATAAAGTTCTAAGTTTGTTTACCTACAACAAAAGCCTCAATGGTGAAAACTTTTTCGTGATCAACAAAGCAGTTTCCATAGTGAAATATGTTTATCGCCGGATGGCATGACAGAAGTCATCAATGATCCCTAATTGGACGATTAGAATTGCCTCGTTGGCAGCCGATTGGTCATTTCAAAACAGGTTGGTTTAGTATCGAATTAGGTCACCATGCGATTTGGTTTTTCAGATTGTATGCCAGAGGATTCCATGCTGGAGTGCTATTTTTCATTCAAGAACTCACATTACGAATGATTTGGGCGAGTGTTTCCAAACGGGCGCGTTTTTGAATTGATCGTATGCGAAGCATTTGCAACGAGTGGTCTGGACCACTCGTAATTTAAACATCTGTAGCGTGCAAAAAAGCAACGTTCCATGGAGAATCAGTTCCGATTCACGCTGTTTTTTTTATTTTTGTTGAAATGTTTAGAAAAACATTGACAAATTTATTATATTTTCTGCGTAACACAATATTACTTATCACTGATACGAAGGTTTCAAAAATACGATGCAATGCGTCGGAACGCGAGTGGTGCGTTGGAAAACTACACGTTTTGTGTTTCGCTGATTCCCTAATTGAAAAATAGCACTCCTGATCACAATACTCAATATTGTATTGCAAACCATAAAGTTCATAAGATGTCAAAAATACAATATAAGATCATTTATGGACCCTTTGGCACAGAATACATAAGAGCTTTCGACTGTATGTGGATGTATGTCAGTTCGGAAACTAGGTCATCTAGCGCAAATATGTTATCTGACTGACAGTTAAAAATTAATACTAAAAATAAGAAATAAAACAAAGAAAGTTAAACAAAATCATCACGTTAAAAGTATAGCAATTGACCTGCATTGCTGATTTTAATGTTTAAACATAATAAATAATAATAATACCTATATAAATACTTATTTATTTTTCAATGTTGTTTTATTACTATACAACATATGAACCAAAATATAAATACCGCTGAAACCAGTGAATGCGGACCCTTGACGCAAGTTGGAACAATGGGGTCCCATGTAATTAAAAAAAAAACCAATGTATTTTAATTTTTTATGGTACATAGACTCTAAGAACCCCATAATGAATAATCTAGCACTTATATCCATTAAAATATTTGTGTACTAGTTTTGTGCGTGAAAGGGTTAAGGTCATGTGGTTCTAAGCAGACAGAGCCTTGGGCAGCAGGAATCAAAATGCTCCGTTTAATTTTTTCTTATTTTTAGTATTTGTTATTACAGTGGCCAGTAGTAGTAATACATAATCGGTGAAAAATTCAAGTGTCTAGCTATAACGGTTCTAGAGATAGAGCCCTGTGACAGAGGGACAGAGAGCGCTATGCCTGTATTATGCCTGGCCGCTATAATAACAAATACTAAAAATAGATTTATAGATAAATAGTAATATAAGTAATAAAGTATCTATAAATAGTATTTATAGATACTTTTAAATTTTGTTTACACACTCTGTCGCACCACTCAAATTATTTCTCTACTTGGTCCAATGGTTGACTGGCAGAGAACGCCATAAGGCGTTAAGTCCGCCATTTGTACACTTTTTTTTATGTGCAATAAAGTTTAAATAAATAAATAAAAATAAGATAAAATTAAACGGAGCATTTTGGTATACAGTGTGTCCCATCATCGGTGTCGGAGACTTTAGTGGTGTAATATACGGTATTTTTTACCGACAAATTATATATTATAAGCAGTTTCTATTTAATATTTTTTTTTTATAAAAAATATTTTTTTTTTAATGTATGGAGTTTTTTTAATTGGTGTTATTCATATTGTAATAACTTCTAAACTATCTCACTGAGAACAACGATGTTTGTAATTGATTTTAGCAAACAGTGTCTCGTATCGTTTTAAAATAAAAAAATACCATCTTTATAGCCTTGTTTTTTAAAAAAAAAAAAATTTAAAAAAAGGAATAGGTTTTTCAATAACATTTTTTTTTCTTTTTCTTTTTCTATGAAAATTTAAACATGTTTGCTATCAAGTTATTGTCTACATGTTAAGCTATCAAATGAGACTATTTTATGTTTATAGGACCTTTACTTGAGTAGATAAGATTGAATTTGTACACGAGCCCGTGCCTTCGTTCCCAATAAAAATGGCCGACATTTTACTACGGTAGGAGAAAAAAATAAAAAAACCGGCCAAGTGCGTGTCGGACCACGCATAAAGTAGGGTTCCACAGTCATTTTTGGCACCGCGCTTTTTGCCATTTCTTGCATTTCAAGCTTCATTCAGTCCTAACAGTAAAATACATAAAAAAACTTTTTAAGTTTATACTATTCTTTTGAAAAAAAGTATATATTTTTATTTTATTTATAATTTCAAAAGTATTTATCACAGGATACCCGAAATAATTTGAAATAAGAGCTTCCGCGCTTGTTTATTTACGTGAGTGATTTGAAGTTTATAGGTCCAAGACTTTAGAAATTACAGGGGGGGGACACACCGTGTAAACGACTTTCGCGGGCTATATCTCGCAAATGGTTAAGCTGATAAAAAAGTGCTGATAAAAACCCTACCTTATTTTCATAGTCCTTTTCAACGATACCCCACACAAGGGGGTGCACTCAAAAAAATAATTCACCCCCCCCCCCCCTTTACATGTATGGGGAGGTACCCTTAAAAAGGGGTAATTTTATTTTTTTGTATTTTTAAAAATGATATCTATATGTGAAGTATCCTCGAACCAAGTTACATGCAAATCAGTCCATAAACGTAGAAGATATTCTGCTGTGACAGACCAGCACGGACGGACGGACTGAACGATTTTATAAGGGTTCCTTGTCGGACTACGGAACCCTAAAAATGAAGGTTGACTTTATATATTACCCTATTTCAGTCTCCAACACTGATGACGGGACACATTGTATATTCTTGAGCGCAGTCTCAGTAATAGGGTCCCGTTTGCACCCTTTGGGTACAAAACCCTAAAATCGAAACCAGTAAAAGAATTTGTTTGAAAAATTTGCAAAAATAGTTTTATTTTTTAGTTACAATCAAAGGTTAATGTATGCCTTTGATTGCTTTAAAGGAGCTTCTGGCGACAAATCTAAACGAGTCCACTGGTTTTCATAGCCGATTGAGTGGCGGACGACGCTCGAAGACCACACAGTCCGCGAAACAAATATCACTACAGCCGTACTATGACTGTCCACTTTAACTATTTCACATATTGTTCATGAGCATGAGCATTTATAACACCAAACAACAGCAATTTCATATTATAAAGTCCAATAAAATCAATTTGCAAAATAATTTAAAGAAAACCCAAACCGAACCCCTTGTCTTCCCGCCAAAAATTCCACAAAAATAGTTGTTTGTTTCTTAAAAATATATTTTTTTAATAAAACTTTAATGCGGCTATAAAAACGGAGATCGTCTGTCTACACTAGCCTCTATAGAGATAGGAGTAGCAAAATTGCCAGGCTTACGGGACCTTCCTATTTTATACGTGCGTGCTTTGTGCATGATACTGGAAGCAGATTCAAGAAGATTTTCATTTAGTGGATATGACAGGTAAAGCTTAAGTGATTTTTAACAAACCGTAGAGTTGAATCTAGGTAATGAGTCTCGGCAAGACTTTAGCCTGTTCAAAAATATTCTTTTTTATATGCAAAATTTTTATCACTATTTAAAATGTATATTTTAATTTTTTACTTATGTATAAGTGTTATATATCTTGGTGAGTGTGGCTTTGGGAGTTTAAAAAAACCCTAGAAAAAGATGCCTGCCTGTTACCCTTTACATAGTGTTAATTTCTTAATCTAAATAACATACATACTTCTAATTATAATTTAATTATTTAAAATTATACGTACAACAAATCGTAACTTACCCTGATCGTAATTAAGTGAACGCATTGATTTTCTCTAATTATTTGCAGGTGTACAATTTTTAATGAATAAGCTTTTTGAAAAAAAAAACATTTTTTCGTACAAGCTTTTATTGTGAGGCGTTAGCAAGTATCAAAGCAAATAGAATAAGCCTAAACTCGATGGGGTTATAGTTAGTAACATAAACTCTGCCATCATAGGCCCTGATAATGTCAGGGGGATCTAAAAAAAAAACTCGATGGGGTTGCGTCGTTTATTACAGGTTCCAGGGTAATAAATAAAAAAAAGGCTGCCTTACTTTTCATGAGTTTATAAATAATACACAATTTTAGGTCTTCTCCAATTATAAATAAAAAAGCGGCCAAGTGCGAGTCGGACTCGCCTATGAAGGTTTCCGTAGCAGCAAGTAACATAATATAAAAGTTCTTGCAGTTCGTTGTAACTTTGATCGATTTTTAATAATAGTGTATTTTTTTATTAAGTTATTCAATTCAATTCAAAAAATATCTTTATTATCATAGGATATTTATAATATCTCTTAATAATAGTCACTTTGTTTTGTTTTGCACAAATGTTGACGTCAAATCGTTACTTACAGCTAAGTTTATGCCGCTTCCTAGGCGCAAGTGCAGAAGAAGCGGCAACAAACTGCACTGCACGTTTTCTCTAAAGACGTCAACTAACAAACTTAAAATTAGTTATATGGATGGACTGAGATTACATTGTTGGTTATGTCATAATTAAATTGAATTATAAGAATTACAAAATTTAAAATAATGTCAATTTGTAAATTTGTAAATTTAGTATGTACCAATGTACCTAAATAATGACATGTCTAAGTATACAAACCTTTAAGAGGGACCCGCGCCAAGCTCAAGCCAGACCTTTTTGTCTTTAAGATAGTCATCGGTTCTATAATAAGCCTTCTCACAAAGTACTTTATTTACATAAGCTTTGAATTTTCTGTCTGGCATATCAAGGACCGAGTCTGGCAATTTATTATAAAAAGGTATACACTTCCCCATAAAAGACTTACTGACTGTATTCAGCCTGTAATACGGGCTAACTAAGTCATTCTTATTACGTAAATTTAAATTAATTGAAAAAAGTAAATTTATTGATAAGTAATCATTATAATTAGGAACCTAAATGGGATTTACATCTAACTATATTCGAGCCCATATAGGCTTGTGATAGCTAAACAAGCTAATATTATATTCCGTTTGACAAGAAATATTTCCAGTAAATTGCGGTTTACGATTTATGACATAATAAAAAAAAACTACTTGCTAGATCTCGTTCAAACCAATTTTCGGCGGAAGTTTGCATGGTAATGTACATTATATATTTTTTTTAACCTCAATATCATTTTTGAAGACCTATCCATAGATACTCCACACGTATGGGTTTGATGAAAAAAAATTATGAGTTTCAGTTCTAAGTATGGGGATTTGGGGAACCTCCAAAATTTATTGTTTTTATTTCTATTTTTGTGTGAAAATTCTAATGCGGTTCACAGAATACATCTACTTACCAAGTTTCAACAGTATAGTTCTTATAGTTTCTGAAAAAAGTGGCTACGACATACGGACGGACAGACAGACATAACGAATCCATAAGGGTTCCGTTTTTTGGCATTTGGCTACGGAGTCTTAAAAAAACACATTCCTAAATTTTTTGCAAGCGTATCAGGTGTAGAAATATTACTTTTTTACCTTATCCAAATATTATACACGAAACTTTACACCTCGCCTCTGTTTTTTTGGCATCCCCCGGGAGCTCATATTTTCACTTACACCAAACCTCGGTCCCCATTCGACAAGTTTATGATGCTGATAAAACTACGCCCTTGGATATACTATGTATATTTTGTATATTGTATACATTTTGTCCTTGAACCGAGGTTTGCGAGGAGCCTTTTGATGTTTACGAATGTAGGAAAAACAACAAGAGTTAATACATCGTGCAATATATGTATGTAGTTTTAAGGGTTCCGTAGTAAATAAGGAATCCTAATAGTTTCGCCATGTCTGTCTGTCTGTCAGCGATTTTACTCAGACACTATAAGTACTAGAAAGCTATAGTTTGGCATATATTATACTTAAAAACGCCTAAAAAGATGAAAAATAAAAACAAATTATTGGATTTCCCATACATGTAAAGTGAGAACCAAGGAATCAATATTTTTTTTTCAACCAACCCAGGTGTGGAATCTCGTAATAAGTCTTTCAAAAATGTTGTAAGTTTATGAACAGACGAAAATTTCATACAAATTCAACTCGTAATTAATTAGACAAGTTAATTACGTAAAACAAAAAGCGGCCAAGTGCGAGTCGGACTCGCCCATGAAGGGTTCCGTAGCAGCAAGTAACATTTTACGATTTATGACTATGTATTAAAAAAAAACTACTTACTAGATCACGTTCAAACCAATTTTTCGTAGAAGTTTGCATGGTAATGTACATCATATATTTTTTTTGGTTTGGGAGCAACATTTTACCATTTTGGAAGTGTCTCTCGCGCAAACAATTCAGTTTAGAAAAAAATGAAATAAAAAATCTCAATATCATTTTTAAAGACCTAACCATAGATGTCCCACACGTATGGGGTCGATGAAAATTTTTTTTTTGAGTTTCAGTTCTAAGTATGGGGAACCCCCAAAAAGTTATTTTTGTGTGAAAATCCCAAAGGGGGTTAGATAATATATCTACTTACCAAGTTTCAACAGTATAGTTCTTAAAGTTTCGGAAAAAAGTGGCTGTGACATACGGACGGACAGACAGACAGACGGGTTCCGTTTTTGCCATTTCGCTACGGAACCCTAAAAACTGACTACGGAAACCTTACATGGCCCGACACGCACTTGGCCGGTTTATTTATATAAGACTTCTATTTGAGTTTTGAATGCTCGTTGGATATAAAAGAGCTCTTTGGTAGGATTTTTTTTGTGAAAATGGAACTTGCTTTTATAGGCAAACAATCAATTGAATTTAGGTGCAGTTTGTTGTATTACTTTTAAGGGCCCAGTCCTTATTTTTAGTGATTTTGACTGCTTTTTTGGAGCTGATTGAAGCCAAACTAACTTAGTAACAATATGTAAAGACATGTTAAATTGAAGTTTATTTAAAAAGTGAATGAGACAATTTATTGATTTTCATTGTAATAGTTTGTTTAATTCCAAATAACCTGAGACGTGTTTCAATTTTTTGCGGTGCGCGACGTTCATGTGTTTATTGTTTACACGGAATTTAAAACATGAAGTTGTGTATAAATTACAGAGAAATAAAAACAAAGGAAAATCCTGAAAAGTGAATGAATTATTTTAGTAATTTTTGTTTTAATACATTCAAAAACTTAGTTAAAAAAGTTAAACTTTAAAGAAAATATAAGCGAATACGTCGTCGGATTTCTTGCGCATACGACTGAGTTAAAAAATAAAAAAATACACACATATGAAGATTGATTCATGCTTAAACACGTACAATAAATAAATGAAAATAATTTGTCTTATGCAAAAACATAGAAAAATTTATAGTTCTCCGAAATTCTCAAATAAATATGGGGACGAAAACGCTGATAAGGCAGACCGCTCGCTGCGCTTCTGAGTTCGTCTAAATTCGTCTCCAGAGTGCATGTACAATACAGCGCAATGCGAATGTGTAGATAGAAAATATAGATTCGGGTGTTCAATAAAAAAATCCACGGTCGAAGACTGCAGTCTTAATAACTTATTAATGAATCTTATTGCTATTAGACTATAAGAGCCCTGTAATAATCTAATGTGCCGTGTGGTTCTCGGCAAAGTAGAATAGAACCACTCCAAGTCTTCCCGTGGATGTCGTAGAAGGCGACTTAGGAAATACAAGCTGAACAAAGCTAATAAACATCAGTGAGACCTCTCCAACCCGTCTGGCCAGCGTGGAGAGTGTAGGCTAACTAAATCCTCTGTTTTGGCTAATATTTGGCTCTAGCAGTTGTTGGCACAGAGAGTGTCATGCTCCTGCAATGGAGACCAAAATAAAAAGACCTGATGATGAGGATGATGATGAATTAATCTTAAATATTTAATATTACTTGCCCTAAAACAGTATTTCTTTTGTGAAAATATAAGCACTGTTTCTTTAAAATTAATTTCATAGATAACTGTCATTTCTAGATTATAGAACATATTTAATATTTTTGTTCGAAGCATGAGATATAAATATTTTATGAGCATTTATGTAAGTATTAATAACATTATGTTCAACTTAGAATTGTCAATATTTACTATTATTATATGTAGAAGTTTCTATTGTAGAAAATCTAGTTTAGTTTTATATTTATAGTTATAGCACAGCGGCGACACTCCCTGTACGTGAGGGTTCGAACGCCTGTGACCTTGAGCTCGGAGCTCGTAACGCTAGGGTTGATACCGAACCGAAATGGAGTATCATGCGGTGCGTGAGAGAGACGAGGACTAGGTAGCAGCCCTCGGCCAAAGCAGTCAAAGATAGCTCGTTTCACGCCCCGCTCGCCTCTCAAGGGGGCGCACATCCAGCCACCCACACATAGCCGCAAGCGATTTTACTTGCACACATGCTTAAGTGTCGTTTCTTTTCGCGTAGTGTATATATATTTTTTAGTTATAGTCAGTTTGATTTTAGTTTGATCTTATTTTCTTGGTCAATTTTTGTAATTTTGATTTGATACTTACACATTTAAAATTTATTAAAGAATATTTTTAAAGGGTTTTTTAGGCATTCCAGATGCAGTACTAAAGTATCAAATGGTGGCGAAATTCGGCGTGCGGGGTTGAACACGTGATAGCTCAGTTGGTAAGAGCATGGTCGTATTGAGACTAAGGTCGCGGGTTCAAGTCCTGCTCACGTGGTATTTTTAAACCATTTCTTATTTCATTATTTAATTTGAGTACTTTATTAAAAAATATATCTTCGGAAAATGTCGAAATCAAGATGATTTTAAGTGACGTCGAAGTAACTATTTAACTAAATTATAGCTTATTTATTGATTCTTACTATTTTCGTTGGTGTAAGTGGCCAACACTGGTGTCAGATTTTTTCAAGCTTCCGAAACGCATCTTACATAGCTTGACGACTGCCATACACTTATGACAGCTAAGACTAACGGCTCTACGTCCCTTCTGAAGCACGAAGGAGCTAGAGAAATTTAAATGCCACTTTTGAACACCCATCCAAGTGCAGACCACGCCCGGGTTTGCTTAACATGCGAAAGCGCTAGCTTACTTCCATCAGGCCAACTCGGTCCTCAATCCATTCTCATTTCCGTTTTCCTAATTTTTTTTATTTGTTATCTAAAAGTCTAAATAGTCATCGCTAAAATGCAAAAAGTACAAGGAAAATTCGTTTTTCCTCTCCAGACCTTAAAAAGGCGAGTTTGAGAAAACAAGCGGCGAACACCGGTGTAATGGTCCGTTTCCGAGTTAGGAAAAAATGACTAGAAACAAACTCTTCGTTACAAGAAACGTTATAAAAAACCGTTATATTTTATACCCAGAGTGTTTAATTTGAGACGCTTAAAGGAAACCACCGACTAAGTGCAACGCAAAAACCGGCCAAATGTGTGTCGGGCCACGCGCAGTGTAGAATTCCGTAGGCAGTTTTTGTTTTACGTAACAAGTCTTTAAAATTTTCAGTTGAATTTGTATTAAATTTGCCTTTTCCGATTACATTTTATAGGTCGAATAAATCACGCCTCACAGTTTTACAACTAAAAACGTCTAATATGTTGGTCGACTATTATAACTCTTTAATTTGTAAACCTTACTTAGCTCTAATAGTTTTCCTTTTAACCCGTTACATATACTACTGCCGTAAATTTTTCACGTGTCCAATACCCGTTTAGCTGACATAGTAGGAGGGACATTGACTCTAACAAAAATGTGCAAACGGATCCCTAAATCGAAAAATGGTGTCCACAAACTCACAATATTTTTGAAAGACCTATTCAACGACAATCTACACCATGGGTTAGTCGTGAAAAAAAAAATATTTCCAATTTTTTTCCAATTATAAATACCCAAAATAAATATTTCCTTTTAAAAAAAATATTTTACCACTTTGTTGTCGTGATTAATATACATACCCATACCAAATTACAGCTTTCTAGTAGTAACAGGCTTTGTATAAAAACGCGGACAAACAGAGAGAGATAGGCAGACATTGCGGAACAATAAATGTTCCCTAGTAAAAGAAGCCCCTTAAGGTAAATATAGAAGCAAATGGCTTAGAAGTGGCGCCCTCATTTGAAATAAATTGTTAACTTGTAAATATGGTAATAATTTCCATATTGCTAATCGTTAAGCACTAGATAGCCCTTTAAATTATTTTATGAACCACCGTTGAAAGTATTTACATTAGTCCGTCTAGCTTCAAAACTTGCCTCCGCCAAAAGTGACCACGGCAAGTTTTAAAGCTAGACGGATCACCAATAATAGTGGTATAATATACCAATGGAAATTATGACCATATTTACGAGTTAACAATTTATTTCACACTTCAAGGCCATTTGCTACTATATTCACCTTAAAATGGGCGCATAGTACGTATTGTTCCTTTACCATTTATTTTCCTTTTTTTTGTATTAGGTCAGTTCCCACTTTAATATTTTTTACAATTTCTTGCCGTGTTTTGTTTTGTGGGACTCAGTTCCGTTTATTGTTTTCAGTTTTTTATTGTTCCTGTTATGCCTTCAATGGAGAGGTGGAAACGTTTTTATGGACAGAGTTTGAGAAGCTTGGTGGTAATTATTTTTCTTTTTTACTTTTAAGAGAAAAGGATGAAATGCAGACAAGCACTGCTGTCTGGTATGCTTTGATGAAAACAAAACTCAAAATTAAAGGCTACGAACACCACAATATGGCTACTTTTCAAAATGTATAGTCTTCCTGAAAAACTATTTATTACAAAACGAAAACCAATTTTAGTTATTCCCACGCACTATAAGTTTCCGGAATGAATATGAAAAAATACTATTAAAGGTACAAAATTAATTTATTGTTTTTCAAAATAATCTCCCTTGGCGTCTATGCACTTTTTCATTCGATGAAACCAGTTTTGAAAACTTTTGTGCCACTCCTCTGTGGTGACCTCTGAAACGTGTTTTTCATACTCCTCGACAGCCTCTTCTGGTGATGAAAATCGTTGACCGCGTAATTGGTTCTTAATTTTTGGGAACAGAAAAAAGTCACAAGGTGCCAGGTCGGGACTGTATGCAGGATGACTCATGAGTTTGCATGTTTCGCCTTCAAAAAGTCGTTTGTCTGTCTGGCCGTGTGAGAACTAGCATTGTCGTGGTGCAGGATGATACGGCGTTTACGGTTATTTTTACGGAGTTCGTCAATAACTTCCGGCAAACAAATGGTCGTGTACCAGTCACTATTCACTGTACGACGATTCTCTAAAGCAACAGTAGCCACGTGTCCAGTTTTATTAAAAAAAGAAGCAATCATCCGCTTAGATGCACTTTTCACGCGCGCCACTTTGGTTGGTTTCGGCTCATCTTGAAAGACCCATACGCTCGATTGCTGCTTTGTTTTGGCATCGTAGCAATAAATCCATGTTTCGTCACCTGTTACTATGTCCCACACCAAATTTGACGCACCTTCGTTGAATCTGGTAAGCATGGCACTGCACCAAGTGACGCGGTCCGTTTTTTGAGCCTCGGTCAAGTTGTGTGGGATCCACCGCGAGCACAGCTTTCTCACACCCAAATGTTTGTGTAGGATTAATTGTATTTGACTCATGCCTATTTATAAGGATGCGCGAATTTCATGGTAGGTCACATGCCTGTCTGTTTCAATCATACGGCGCACAGCATTGATGTTTTTGTTGGTCACAGCGGTGGACGGCCGACCATCGCGAGATTCGTCACTGAGATTGATACGACCACGCTTGAATTCTGCAAACCAGCTATAAACAGTTGTCTTGCATGGTGCTTCATTGCCAAAAGCTGTTTCAAGCCGAGCGATGCTCTGTTGAGCTGTCAAATTACACTTAAAATCGTAGAAAATCATACTACGAAAATTTTCCCGAGTTAAATCCATGTTGATGCAGACACACAATTTTTTAAATGGCGCCACAAGGTAAAAACAAAAGACAGTCAGATGAAACAAACTGCATTCTACAGCCAAAGAGTTCTATTTTCAAATGTTGCAATAAATTTTTAAATATTGTTTATGTAAGTGGCCAGTTCCGGAAACTTACAGTGTTGTCCTACGTACCAATCATTGCTTTGTAGGTTAGAGCCGATCTTTAATTTTGTTGTTTCTTTATTTTTAGGAAGTACCAATCAAAGGGTGGTACCAAAGGGCCTTCGATTGCTTTAACGGAGCTTCTGGCGGTAAATCTATATGAGTCCACTGGTTTTCATAGCCGATTGAGTGGCAAACCGCTAAACAAATATCATATATTGTTCATGAGCATGAGCATTTATAACACCAATTTCATAATGTTACGAAACTGGGGTTCGAATTTGGAGAGAAACGCCAAACTTCGTATGAGGGATTTATTCACTACGGAACCCTAAGTTGACACGTGAAGATGGTCCAAACGTCCAAGGTCCAAGTCGCGTAGCAGCTGAGGTCCAGGTATCTCGCCAAGGTAGTCGCAGGTACTTCCACTTGTCGCACTAAGGTAGGTTTCCTTCGCTTCGAAGTGATCGCTTTGATAGCTCGTATTGAACTGCCGTGGCGCACCCAATGTTCCCTATTTATATGCGCCATCGAATAGGTCCACATTAATCTCGAATATTCTACATAGTCGACGAATGTGTTTCGAAGCATCCAGGCGCCGGGTATGTGTGTGAGTGTAACATGGTTAAGCAACTCTAGACTTTATGACACAAGACATATGGGCCAATTTGGCTTGCACCATTCTATCGTAGTATTCGTTCGCGAATATTGTTCGGGAAGATTCTATCTCGTTCGCGACAATAGTATAAAGTCCACTAAAATTAATTTGTGAAATAATTTAAAACAAACCCCAACCGAACCCCTTGACTTCCCGCCAAAAACTCCTTGTACATTTGACAACTTCTGTCTGTCAAATGTGAATCTTACAATAAACTCTTTATTTTTTTTTATTAAATAATTTTACGGCTCTGGATACTAGTCCTTTATAGCCTATCTTTAATTTTGTTCTTTATTCCTAATCCTAACCTAATCCTAACAGGTTACAATCAAAGAGTGGTGTAGGCCTTTGATTGCTTCAAGGGAGCTTCTAGCGACAAATCTGTACGAGTCCACTGGTTTTCATAGACGACTGAGTGGCGGACGAGACGACGCCCGAAGACGCCCACACAGTCCGCAAAATAAATATCACTACAGCCGTACTATGACGTCCACTTTAACTATTTCACACATTGTTCATGTTATGAGCATTTATAACACCAAACAACACCAATTTCATATTATAAAGTCCACTAAAATCAATTTGTAAAATAATTTAAAGCAGAAACTAAAAACACTTTTTAAAGCACCAAAGAGGATGCATGGAAAAATACGCATGATGACTGAAAAAATACTTTTTGGCCCGTCGGTTAGATTATTAAAAAATATTGTACACGTATTTTTTCTTTTCTCTGAGAAACAATAAATAACAAAGATACAGCGCATTTAAATTTCGCATGACGTCACGCTTTCGTACGATTTTTTCACATCGGTGACGTCACAAGCCCCCACCCTGAAACTTTGACACTCTGTATCTTTGTGAATTTTTACTTTCTTTGATAAACTGAAAAATATGGGTACATTATTTTTGGATAATCTAATTAACGGACTAATTAGAATAATACTTTTCTGACCTAGTCATCATCCCTATTAAATGAAGCATCATAGACATAGGTTTATACCTATATAATATGCATATTAGCAGAATAGAACAGCTTCATTTAAGCTCCATTGTCCACAATACAAAAAAAAATGATTTTCTTAAATAAATTGATCATTAACTGATCAAGTTTTTATGAGAAATAAAAAAGAAAATGTATCGAGATTTTTTCTTTTTTTATATCTTGCTCTCTCCACCTTCACTTTTTTGACTATTTCACATTTCTGTGACATCTGTACAATTTTACATACAAACTTATCAACTTACAGTTTCACCAAGGTCAAGGTATAACTTTTACCTACTCAGCTACAAAAAAAAATCACAGCTATGAATAAATTTTCCCAAAACGAAACGTACTGTGAAAATGGCTGTAATTTTTTTAATTAGCATGAAAGGGGTTGAAGAGTTCGCTGGAAAATGATAAACATGCAAATGTTACTTTATTTTCGAGGCTCGAATTTAAATTAAATTACAACAATTTAATTAACGAATGGCTGTTTGTACATTTTGTTTTTTTTTTTGTTTGGGGTTCTAAATTTTTGTAATGAATCATTGTTTTGTTTTTGCGAGGCCTTTATACTCTAGAGTATATTACGCCGCCATAGTAGGATAATTATTGAATCTAGTAGAGCTATATTCAAGGAAAGAACTCTAAGGCCGTGTTCACACGAGCGCGATTTTTCCGGCGCGACACAGCGCGCGTGTCGCGTAAGCATCGCTCCCTCTTTAGAAACATTGGAATTAAATGCTTATCTATTTTAATATAAAGTTTAAAATATCTCGATATAAAATACGCGCGCTCGCTCAGCGCTCTCGTAGTAACAGCGTCGCGCACGCGTCGCGATCGCACAGCTCGCGAGCAGAGCCCGCGTCGCCTCCACACACCCCGAGATATTTTAAACTTTATATTACAATGGATAAGCATTTAATTCCAATGTTTCACTCTGCGCGTTCGCGACGCGAACTCTTATTGAAAGCTATATATAGGCTATACGCGATCGGCGCTCGTGCGCGCGTGTCGTCTGAACGCGCCCTTAAAGTGAAATAAAAAATACATATTCTGTAATTATGTACCATCATCATCATTTACAGCCTTGAACATCCCACTGCTGGAAATAGGCCTCTCTCAATGAATGCCATTTACCACGGTACTGAAATACTCTCATCCACGTTCGACCCGCGAACTTTTTGATGTCGTCAACCCATCTTGCTAACGGGCGACCTACGCTGCGCTTACCATTAATGGGCCACCACTCTGTCAATATTTTGCTTCACCTGTCATCACCACGTCTTGCTAGGTTGCCCAACTCCATTTGAGTTCTATCACTCGTTTTCCAACACCTTGAACTTTCGCTCTTTACCAAATAACTGTGTTGGGCACTTGATGTTGAAGTTTGATGCCTAGCAGGCTCACCCCATGGCTCTCTGTGCAACTCTTATTCGGTATACAGCCTCATCGGTAAGCGGCCATGTTTCGGCACCATATGTCATCGTTGGGAGGACACATTGATTAATAAACGGGCAAGTGCGAGTCGGACTCGTACATGAAGGGTTCCGTACCTCCGTGCAATGTTTTAAAGCACTGAAGAAACACGTTTCTTGTATGCAGGGACTTTTGGGGTAACCGAATAGAGTGTTTTGAACACTGTTTTTCATTTATGTTTTATAAGTAAAACAGAAAGAAACTGTAACACTTTAAATCTGTTTTTGCAAAAACAGGTTCATAAGTGTTTATAACTGTTACAGCCAATAAGGTTTAAATTGGCATAACTATGCGACGGATCACGCGGCGTTGCCACTTCGCGCACACAGACACATATAAAGCCCAAAGCGGCAACAGCGCCGCGCGCTTTGACGATACCGGCAGCCAATAGGTACTTCCCCATATCCGTGCCCATACGGTATGGGCACGAATATGGGGAAGTACCTATTGGCTATTGGCCTATTGGCTATTCACAATTTGTGAATACACAAACATCGAGAAATGTAAAAACAGTTTTCAAACAGGTTGGTTACAGAAAAATATAACTGTTACACTTTTATAAGTGTTTGAAGCAAAACAGGTTTAAAACACCCAAATAAGTATTACAGTAATATTTCGGTCACAGATTCAATATGTTTTCATTATGAATGTGTTTTCGTTATGAAGGTGTTTTTGAGTCCCTGCTTGTATGACGACCCCCTATAATTTTTAACTTTATCTTATTTTTAGTATTTGTTGTTATAGTAGTCATAGTAATACGTAATCGGTGAAAATTTCAAGTATCTAAATAATGTCATCATAAAGGTCGAGTTCAAAACGCTGAAAAAAAAACCTTTCTTGTATGACGACCCCCTTAATTTTTAACTTTATCTTATTTTTAGTATTTGTTGTAATAGCGGCCACAGTAATACATAATTGGTGAAAATTTCAAGTGTCTAGCTATTACGGTTCAAGAGATAGAGCCCTGTGACAGACAGACAGACGGACAGAGACTCCGCTGTGTCTCAGTAATAGGGTCCCGTTTGCACCCTTTGGGTACGGAACCCTAAAAAGGCGGATTTTCAAACACTGTATGACGTATCATACAGTATTTGAAAACCCGCCTATTATCACGTCGTAACGTGATTTGAGATTTGACGTATTTCATGATAAAAGCTAAAGATATCAGCCGACAAATGCATACCTACCAAAAACGAAGGGCGGGTGGTGGCCAGTAAGCGGGGACGGCAACGGCCGTGCGCATAGAATTCAGTAGGTTAGCCATTTATTATAAATTTGGCAGAGAAAAAATTGACAAGACATTTTTTTTTTCCGTTTTTGTGTGTTCTATTAGTATTACTGATTCTAAGATTTTAATATAGCTAGGGGTGCTACTAAATCACCATGTGATGTCTGTTGGCACACTCTTAAAATATTTATTGCTACGCATAAAGTTTACTGATACGTATTTGAAGTTTAAACATGTTTTCTAAGCTGTTGACTAATTAATGTTAACATACTCAAACGATTTGAAATATACAGTGATTATTTATTTACATTTCATACCTTTGTATATAAATAGGTTAATAATTTTTTAATGAAGTCAGCGTTTACCATTCCAGAGGGGAGACCAAAAACGAGGGCGGAGTGACGATGGCTCAGCAAATAGACGGCACAGGCTCTCTGTACAAACATTGACTACCTACCTACTACTGGCTAACAACAAAATAAGGTTGTTTTTTTTCTTCTAAAATATTTCGCTTCATTTTCTTTTCATAATCGTGTAAGTTTTTTTTTTTTGTATGTGTAAGTGGCCAACACTGGTGTCAGATTTTTCAAGCTGCCTAAAGGCATCTGACATAGCTTGACGACTGCCATACAATGACAGTCGGGACCAACGGCTTTTACGTGCCTTCCGAAGCACGGAGGAGCTCGAAAATTTTTTGTACCATTTATGGTGACCCATCCAAGTACGGACCACGCCCGGGGTTGCTTAACTTGTGAAACCGCTAGCAATGCGTACTCCCACTGGGCCACCGAGTTCCTCCTAGTTTAAGCTGTGGGTCTCGAACGTCATCTAGCATTTGTTTAAACCAATCCAACCTTTGGGTTGCGGAGGTCAGACGGCAGTCCTGTGTAAAAACCAGTAACCCCGTCAAATCACCTAGGAAATAGCGAACCCCGAGCTCTAAAGCGTTACCGCTTAGGATGATACCGGGAATACGCTCGGATGATGATGATTAGAGTATACAAAGAGCCCTATCTATATCTCTGAGTTATAACAAATAATAAATAAAAAAAACGATGGATTGCACTCCGGGAGTGCCGGCAGAAGTGAAAACTTGAATATTAACGTTGTGCATTTTTGATATTTTGGAATGGTTAGGGAATAATTTTGCACGAATTGCTCTAAGTATCAGTATAAAAATACTATCATTTATGTGGTAGAATACAATATTTATTTATTGCGCTATCGTACACAAACATGACAATTTATATTACATTAAAAAGTGTCCTGACGCGAGTTTAACATTTTTTACCCATTACAAAAAAAGTGCAAAACGCCGCTAAAGAAGTTTTCGCTTCAAAAACTTAAATAAACTAAAATAAACCCAATAAAACAAAAAAAATCTTATCCGTACGGCATGGTAGCAAGAATACTGGCTGCGTTTCCTCTCTGGATAGCAATGCTAATCCTTTGAGCGGAATCTAAAACAGTAGAGCCCGGTAGCTCAGAACCGCAAGACCCAAAATGTTCTGTCTGCCCCACTTGGCATATATACGTGATAGTGTCTGTCTGTACGTATATTAGATAAGCTTATGAATCAAAAATAAATAAATAAATCTTTGAGTCAATTCTAACTAAGCAATTCCACATAAGAACTAATCAAAGACAAGTTACCATGTGTAATTTATCTAAAACCACTAAACTAAACTAAATTAATTACTTGTCAAGTTAAAGTTAACATGAAGAATGAAGTTACCGCAATTCCTCCAAGTTTACTAAGTGATTAGTTCGCGAGTCAAGGAGCTGGGCATTGATGTAATTTTTTAAGATATCTTATTTTTACACGAATGGGGAGATATCTTGTCCTTATATTTTATCAAATGACGCATAAATAAGTTACTGTCAGGTCTTCACGAATCATCATCATCATATCAACCACAGGAAGTCCACTGCTGGACATAGGCCTCCCCCAAGGATTTCCAAAACGACCGATCGGAAGCGGCCTGCATCCAGCGTTTTCCTGCAACCTGTGGTTGATAGGGTAGGTCATTTGATAAAATATAAGGACAAGATATCTCCCCATTCGTGTAAAAATAAGATATCTTAAAAAATTAAGGCTACCCAGCCGGGTAGCCTTTTTTTTATGTTATAGGACGGCAAACGAACACCAGGGGTGTAACTAAAGCGTTACCGGCTATTTAGGGGGGAAGGGGGAGGGGGGATGGAGGGATGGGGGGGGGGCTCCGGCTCTCTCACTCACCGAACGAAGCATAGAAGCGGTGAAGCTACTACTCAGACGTCGATTTTCTGTGAGAGTGTGGTACTTCCCCGGAAGAGCCGACCCATTCATGCTACTAGCAAAACTGAGTTTTGCCGGTAGCGTGGCTCTACCACAACAAAATTTTACTGTCCTGGGTTTTTTCCGGCGTATCTGACTAGGTGGTCGTTCTGAAGGCTATTTTGTAGCTTTTGCACAATAATAATTAACTTCAATAAGTGATATGTTATTATCCTACATTGAATAAAATTTTTTGACTTTGACTTTATGGTAAGGGCAAGGTAAATTTCTTAGCTGTCTTCCTCTACTCTCCACTGTTTTTTGCCAGATGTAACCAGGTTTTGAAATAGTTATGAAGTTTCCCCCCCCTTCTTGTTCTGGGCCAAAAAAGGGCGCCTGATCTTAATAATCTAAATTTTTTCTTCCACACACACAAATTTACTCTAGCTGAAGCGAGACAGCGAGCCGAACGGGGCGTAGGGAATCGCGGCGGGTCAATGTGCTGGTTTTGGTTTTGAGGTTTTTTCATTTTACAAAGAATAATTAAGAGTTATTTAAAAAGTAAGACATATGATGACTGCCTTATTTTTAATACAATTATAATCCAAAGTAACAAGTGCTAATTTATTGTATTTCTTCAATACTTTCTGTTTTAGTATAATTCTGAGGTGATTGGGAGGCAACTTCGCAATGTTTTTCTACCGAGAAACAAATTGCAATCGTGTTTTCGAAACATATAATGTAGTTGTATTTGTTGGTCGAAGTTTAAAACAGTAGTTTGTAGGTACTTATTTCGGAACGTTTGGTAGCGCTGCTGCGAATCTAAACATTTTATATATCAAAGACGCCAAAGTTTATCTTTGATGTGTTTAGTTTTGTAGTTAAATTATGTGTATGTGTGTACTTCTATCACTTTGGTTGCTTGCGAGTCAATTTGGAAATTACTTCGTGAATTCATTTTTTTTAACTATATAGGTATACATGTGGCGAGAAATGAGTAGTCCAGTGGTGTGGTGGCAGGCTTGTATTTGCGGTTTGTACAGGAGAAAGGCAATAATGCGAAAGAGGTCTCATCTCAGATTATAAAATTCGTTCCTTTATAGTAAGCGGGAAAGCGCCATCGGTTGGAAACCGGGTGAACTGTCAATAACTTGTAATAGCAGTGTTTTAGATGCTTTGTAGTGGTGCTTATAGAGGGTCATTAACAGTGTCATGTGGTGACAAACAGATGTCGCTTTACAATTTTAACAACATGTTTACTTGAAATAAATTTTTTCAACTACGTCAAGCAGTCGCCCCGGACCGTACGTGCGATAGAGAAAGCTGAAACCGTCGCAGGTCACGTGCCTCTGTCACACGTAGGGTTTGTGACAGAAACCCCATACCTATAAAAGCCAATATCCTGTATTATTTCTTGATGTCGCTACTACCTCGCCCGCTGGCCATACAAAGGATTCTGAGTACTTAGGCTGATGGTATCCACGAATGCGCTTGTTTGTTCGTAGGGTGTCAGTCCTCGTTTTTTTTCGTCCATGGTATTGGTCATACCATTGAACAAGTTTTGAAAAAAAATCATGCGATTAACGGCCTCTTCCACTCCACTGAATCGATAGAGGATTGTAATTGAAAACAAAAAAAATAATAATATAAAAAGCTGACGAATTGGCTGTGCTATTGTAATCAGTCTGTCTTATGTCAAACCTCCTTGGGAACTAATTTTTCCGATAAAGACACGCCTCCGCTTGACGTTAACCTAGGGAAGGTTATTGTTTCTCAAAATATTTGTGCATTTTATGAAATTAACTAGCAAAGAATAACTAACTTGAGTGGCCAGACACCACACGGTGAAACGTAACTAAAACTAAACTACTACTTATGATATTTTAGTTAATTTCGAGTTTCAATCGAGAACTAGTAGTAGTGGTCATTTGTGATTGCCCTGTGCGACAGTCGCTGGATTATTCAATAAACGGCTGCAGTGGTATAATGCTGATTGCGTAGTTTTTCTACGAATGGACATCATTTTTTTTTTTTTCTAAGTTGAATGAATATGTTTACGGTTCTATATTAGGTTCTTAGTTTGCCTTAGCTATAAATGTTATATAAATCATAAAATGTATACTTCCAAAGGTCTGTCCATTATTGAAATTCCTACGCATAAAGTGATGATGATGATAATGTGCCAAGAGACACATTTCTTTCATCATCATCATTATTTCAGCCGCATTACGTCAACTGCTCAGCTGCTGTCAACATAGGTCTCTTCAAAAGATTTTCAAAATTACCGATCTAGAGCGGCTTGCATATAGCGCTTTCCAGCGACCTTGGTCAGGTCATCTGAACATCTTGTGGGTGGGTGTCCTTCGCTTCGCTTGCCAGTACGTGGTCACCGGTCGAGAACTTTTTTGCCCCATCGACCATCGGTTTGTCGAGCTATGTATCCCGCCCACTGCCACTTCAAAAAGCTAATCCGCTGGGTTCTATCTGTTACTTTTTGTTTTACTAGGAATTATTCTCATTTCTGATTCGATCACGTAGAGAAACACCTAACATAGCCCTCTCCATAGCGCGTTGAGCGATCTTGAGCCTTCTTACGAAACCCATAGTAAGGGACCACATTTCATAGCCATTGGATTAGTGCTGGTCCACTCTTTGCGTTGATGAGGTCTGTGTAAAACCAGTAACGTCGTCAAATCACCTAGGTTACGTAGCGGACACCGGGCTCTAAAGCGTTACCGCTGAGGATGCAACCGGGATACGCTCGGATGGTGATGACAAACTCGAATCAGATCTACTAGTATCTTACTAGTTTTTATCGAAAACCTGTAGTAGCGTTCATTTGCGATTACTCCGACACGGGTGCTGTATTATTCAATTAATAGGCTGCAGTGCCATAATGCTGATGGCGTAGTTTTGGACACAGTATTGTCACTAAAGACCGTTCATGCCATTGTATATATGCATAACCTGGTAATGTCTTCCCGTGACAATTGGTTCACGTCATTGGCTCAAAAATACCTACGTCATCAGCCGCGGGTGTTGCCCTGTGAAAATTTTGGACTAAATTGTGTTTAGACTAAATATATATTTTTTTGGTTTCTTTTTTGGTTAATTATTGGAATTCACTATGCCTCATAATCTCATTTTTCACAATTAAATTGATTTTGATTGTTTTATTGCTAACTTAAAACGAAGAAAAGTATGTGTCGGCTTTAACGCACGACTGGAGATTATTTTTAACTTTTATTATTAACTTCCCGCTGAGAAAATTGAAAATTTTCAAAATTCGGGTCGTTATTAGTTTCACCCCGTTTTTAAAAATCAAGTTTTCATCAGATCTCGACGTTTAAAGGACTCAGGAATCTTCCCTGACCACTCACGAGCAAGTGTCATGCACCCTATCCGTATGTGTGGGTGTGTAAGTGACCCGCTTATAACTCTTGAACAACTAAACCGATCGGAACTAAACAATATTTCCAAAGAGTTCTATACAACTCAGATTTTCTGTGAATTTAAACCGATTCGGACCGGTAGATTTTGAGAAATCTCAAAAAAACTAAGCAAAAACAAGAAAAAAATTTCAAAAATGATGTTTTTTGGGAATAACTAATAAACTACATTGAATTAGACCGTGATCTTCGCAGGACTTAGTTTTGGATAATATTCAGTATTATCCAAAACTAAGTCCTGCGAAGTAATAAAAATGGACTTGATCAGATAAGTTTTTCGGGAGTTATCGTGACCACGCCAGTTTCCATACATACAGACACACGGACGTCCACAAAATGATTTTATTAAACATTGTTTTTATTTATTTAAAAGGCAAAATGTCTTTTAAAAATGTCATAAGTGTTGAAACTAGTGTTTTGCCTTGACATTTATGTGTAAATATTATTGTACAAGTGCGATAGAAAATAAATAGAGACACATTTAGTTAAAAAAATCACTTGATTTTTGTAAGGCGAGAGTATAGCACTACCTCATGCGCTTCGCTTATGAGGCGTGCAATAACAAGACCTTTGATGACAATGTAATGTGCATGTGTACCTGTTAAGTTTTTTTGTTAATAAATGAATATGAATATGTGTATAATTGAATTATGTTTTTATCCCTACCTACAGGTAGACAGAGCATTGGGTTTTGATCGGCTTTTACGATCTGCGCGGGAAGAGCTTGTACATGTTAATTTTCTTATCGTTAAGACCAGTATGGAAGAATCCATCGTCCTTTATGCTTTGATTATCATTATTGAGATATACCTAAGTAAATTATGATCTTTTTGTTGTAATAGGGTATTTTACTGTGTTTGTTTTTGGAAAATATTTTATACATACATATTATAGGGAAGGCAGAGACTGTCCTCCACTTGCTACGATCCTGACAGACCTCTTCCGCTTCATACTAACTCATCAATCTCTTCATTCCTGCACTTTGGTTACGGGGACTTCTTACCTCTCCTTTTAGAACGTCTGCAATATTTTATACGAAACCACAAATAATATTAAAAAAAACACTGAAAACAGTATGAAAATTGGATATTTAATGAAGCATTTCAAATATTAGTTACC
Source organism: Acrobasis repandana (assembly GCA_963576875.1). NCBI lineage: Eukaryota > Metazoa > Arthropoda > Insecta > Lepidoptera > Pyralidae > Acrobasis > Acrobasis repandana. Next base: position 12,975,032 of record OY756236.1, read on the forward strand.
TATGAAGAAAAGTAGGAGTGTGGTGGGGACATCAAGCTATCTCTTTCCTACCTACCACCAAAATGCCAGTAACACTGAGATAAGGGTTCTGAGCAGTAACATCTCAAGCGCAGCATGTGCATCCTTTTTAGGGTTCCGTAGTCCACAAGGAACCCTTATAGTTTCGTCATGTCCGTCCGTCCGTCTGTCTGTCTGTCTGTCCGGGCTTGTACTCCGCCGCTACTGCACCGATTGTCACGAAAATTAGTGGAGAGATAGATATTGAAGTTCCAAAAGTCAGTTTTTAAAATTATGAAAAAATGTTTTTTTTCAGCCCCCCTCCCATACAACGAAAAGTGAATTAAAAAAATTAAATTAGACTAACCTCAACGTGTGGGGTATCGTTGAAAAGGTCTTTTAAAATGCAACAAAAATTGCTTTAAAACTATGTAGATCAAACCCCCCAGTCTTGAGATAATCTAATACAAAGTTAAAATTTGAGGTGTCCCCCACCGTAACTTTTGAAATATTACTAAAATAATTCTGAAAAAAATATGGTATATACCTCAATGTATGCACTTTCAATTAAAACTATAGCGGTGTCGGTATCATAGATAGTTATTTTTTAATACGTCATATATCTTAAACCGCAATTTACCTTTAGAACTTTTATATTATTATGTTACTTGCTGCTACAGAACCCTTCATGGGCGAGTCCGACTCGCACTTGGCCGCTTTTTTCTATTTGACATTATTTGACAGTTTACCTTTTTTCCAGATTTGAAACTTAATTATAGTGAAATCTTTTAGGCGCGACACTGTTCCCGAAACCGACACCACCTTGTTCCAGTTTTTACTTCTGTCAGCACTCCCGGAGTGCCACTGTTTTTTTTTAATTTATGACCCGATTAAAATGATTCTTAATGTTAAAAATATTTATTTATTTAAAAAAACAATGGGTAAAATACCGTATTCGTCATTTAAAAGCATAATAGGTAGTTGGGAGTAGATGGTGTGCACAAGTAAGTACATATTCCAAATGCGCATTTTAAAGTCGGCCCACACCGACATACTTTGCGGAATGGCTCTCTAGAAACGGAATGAGCAATGATGTTTGTTTGTCAACCTGCTGTAAGAATAACACATGGGTTTAAGTGCTTGTCAGTCTGTATGTAATTTATTACCATACAGACACTCTACACGACTACATACTCGTACATATAGTCTACTGACAAGCAAATGGTGAGGTAGGTAAGTAGTTACTCTCATCATCAGGTCTTTCTAGGCTCCACTGCAGGAGCACGACCCTCTCTGTACTACCAGAGTCATTCTTGGCCAGAGCAGCCAGAGGGTTTGGCCTTCACTCTCCACGCTGGCTAGATTTGGAGAGGTCTCATTGATGTTTATAAGCTTTGTTTAGCTGTGAAAATGGCAACCTTCTGGAGGGAAAAAAATTAATTACATTATGAGCTTTCGACACGAGAAGAAGAAGAAGCTTGTTTCCTATAAGTCGCCTTCTAAGAAATCCCCAGGAAGACTTGGAGTGGTCCTATTCTACTCTGCCGGGAACCACACGGCTTACATTACATATAGCCGTGCATATAGTCTACTGACAAGCAAATGCTTTGGTAGTTACTCTAAAATTTATTAAGGTACTTTAAACGATATATTTTCTTACGTATTTTTTTTTACAGAACTCCTCTTTCTCATCTCAGCGTATTCCCAGTTGCATCCTCAGCTGTAGTGCTGCGAAGCCCGATCTCCGGCTATTTCTTCTTCACAACGCACGGCCTTGAGCATCCCTGATTGTAAGAACATTGGCACGCATATTATCCTTGACTTCAAGCAAAGCTTTTTATGGGTCTACCACGTCTGCCAGGCCCCGGTGGAGGCAGCATTGCTATAAATTTGTTACCACGTAATTATATAATGTCTACCCCATTTGGGATAAAGACGTGATCGTGAATGTACTCGAATGATTATATAATCAAGATATCAAAGACCAGACCAGCCTCTGTCTGCCCTTTTATATAGGGTAAAACCCGGATAGTCGCCCCGGGGTATAGTTGCCTTGATTGCAATTACTCTAGTTTCGCAAATGAAACACATGTTATTTAAATTATCTATTGAGAGACTCTGCATATACTACTATGTTGACCGTGTTGCATGTCTCTGTGCAATTGCATGGGACGGCTAGGTGCGATCAAAGTTTTTGCGGGATAGATGTTCTCATCAGGGCATCTATCCTAAACGTAATTTACATGGAATAGGCAACTATCCCCTATATGGGATAGTACCGAAATTTAGAGGTTCGCAAAAATCGCCAATACTCAGGAATATCAAAGATAGTGTTTTCCTTTTATAAATTTGAAGATAATAATCCAAAGTACCTACCCGTTTAACAAATAAAGTATCTTGCTTTCTGTACAAAGAGATATAAAGTAATTTCAAAAAGTGGGGCAACTATCCGGGTTTTACCCTATGTACAATCAAGAAAGTTCTCATGTTCTTCAAATCTTGTGTTTGTTCTCTTTATACCATGTTTTTCAGATATAAAGCTACAAAATACCATTATCCAATAACTTGAGCGGCTAAACTTTCTTTAACCCTAGATAACTAAACTATTCTGGCAGTTACACAATAACTAAACATTCGTCTAGCGGACTACGCATTAAAAAATCTTATATTATCAACATAATTTAACGTGAGGAAGAAATTGTTACGTGATTCGTATAAAGTGCTCGTTGTGAATAGAGACAAGTCGAAATAATTTTATACTAATGATGACACATACCTTTTATACACATCTACATTATGGGTGCCACAAATTGCATTTTTACATCTAAGGCATCAACTTTTGGTCTTCCTTAGCAATTTCGACAGGCAAACGTATAATTTTTTTGAAATATTTCATACATAAGGAAATGGAGCAGATTATTCATATGATTTCACCAAGGATATCTCCTATCATGACCTTGATGTCACGTCTCAAAGTTACCGTCCGAACAAGTTGCCGCAACCAAGGCTCCATGAGGTTGTTCGTCAATTTCAAAACAAAATCTCGCCGTGTTTCTATTTTTTTATTATTTTTGATGTTATTCGCGTCGTATAACATAAGTAGGAATAATCTTGGTGCAGATGACCATTTATGATGAGCTTTACTGGATACAAATCGAAGAGTTGCTAAAGCACATGTTGGATGCTACCTGAAGTATGTAGTACGTTTCTTTCCATGTTTGACAATATAAAATCATCCGAATCAATAATTTGGGTTCTGTTGTATTTTACTTGGTACTAAAAAATCACCTTCAAAACCCAAAGATTGGCACGAGACATTAGTATCAATGCTGATATTGTATTGACTTTCAACCTTCCAATTATTTGTCATCACCACAGAAGTTAAATTATCTTGTTACTTTTATCAGAGTAATCAATCTTAATAAACGTGAATTTCTACTTTCAGCCTAGGACATGTTATATGTTTCCATTTATAAATCCATCAATAATATTAGGTGTATGAGAAAAAGTTGAAAACAATTAGTAGTATGAATGACATCTTACTATTAAACTCTAGTCATTAAAAAATAACCGTTTTTATGAAGTTCATATTATTTCCTAGTATGCTTATGTATATTATCTAATTATAATACAAACATTTATTAGATTTATTTATTTAAAAATACTAATATAAAATAAAATGCAATTTAGATACCTTTGAAAATCTGCACCTGTTATAACTAAATTTTCGTCATCTAGACGACGCGGTGGTTATAAATCACAAATAAAGACAATTGTTTGCGCAAACGCCGCATTTGTGTCACTTTTTACTCTAACTATGAAGGTATACAAAGGCGTGCAAGCAGGGGGTACGCGAAAGTTTGTGAACTAGACTTATGCAAGGGGTCGCGTAGTCTGCCAGACGAATGTTTAGTTATCTAGGGTTAATAACGCCTGCTTAGCATGGTACCTGCGTTGAGTTTGAGACAGCACCTGTTGAACATACAATTATAAGAGTTTATATATTTGGGGTGAGGTCTCACTGATAGCGATGAAGAGCAGCCAAAGGAAGTCCACGGCTGGATATAAATAAATTATCATATTTATCATTCATTCATCATCAGGTCATTTTTAGTCTCCACTGCAAGAGCACGACCCTCTTTGTACTACCATGCAGAGCCATACTTAGCCAGAGTAGCTAGAGGTTTGGCCTACAGTCTCCACGCTGGCCAGATGGGTTGGAGTGGTCTTATTAATGTTTATGCTTTATTTAGCTTGTGTTTTTTAAGTCGCCTTCAACGACATCCACGGGAAGACTAGGAGTTGTCCTATTCTGCTATGCCACACAGCGAATATAAATAAATATAAATTTATTTTAGAAGTTAACGTGTCAAAAAAACAAACCACACAAACGATTTTAATAAAAATTCTATGGGACCATCATGAACGTATATATATATATATATATCTGAATGCGTTCCTGGTCTTTTCAATTATAATATGCATATCAACGGTCACCCAAGGATTCCAAAAATCTAGCGAATTGGAGAAGAAATAATTTGGAAAATTTAAAACGATTTGGTTATAGTTTAACGACCGGCCGCCTGCCTGACGTCAACACTCCTTGGAAATGCTATTGTAGCACGAGATTTCAGTGCTATTTTTCCTTAAGTCGCCTCTTACGACATCTACAGGAAGAGATGGAGTGGTCCTATCCGGTAATAAATAAAATACAATATTTTTTTTATAATCTAGTACCTTTATGTACTCAAAGGTATTAAGTAATAAAGACTGCCTCTGTGGTCCAGTGGTCAAGGCGTTTTTGATCTGGAGGTTGTGGGTTCAAATCCCACTGGGAAGCATACTTTGTGAAAAGTGGTTTCCAGTCTAGTTAGGATATTGCAGGCTTTGAATTACCTGATTACCCGAAAAGAAAGATGATTCCGTGCTTCAGAAGGCACGAAAAGCTGTTGATCCCGAACGCCATCTAGCGTTTGTACCTATGCCTAGGATTGGTTCTGTTCTACCTTTGGGATGCGTAGGTCAGACGTCAGTCGCTCTGTGAAAAAAACCAGTGACCTCGTCAAATCACCTAGGTAAGGTAGCGGACCCCGGGCTCTGAAACGTAACCGCTGACGATGCAACCGGGAATACGCTTGGATCATCATCCAAGCGTATTCCCGTATTTTATTACCTAAACATCATCATGTTTAGGTAATAAAATCAAACCGTGTCCTAATAGTGAGCCCACTCAACCCATTCATCGCAGACGACGCGCAGTTTCCAAAACTTTGCAAAATAATATAATTGCAGCAAAAACAACGCCACAGTCTCATTTTGACGACGTAACGGGAATTTATTAAGGCTGGGCCTGATGTGAATAATCGCAGTTTTGCTCCCGCTTCCAAGCACACAAATTTATTCTAGCAGAAGCGAGACAGTGAGACCAAGCGGCGTGAAAAGACCATGGTAGGTCAGTGAGACTGGTTTTGGGTTTGAGGTTTTTTTCGTTTTACAAAGAATATTTAAGAGTTATTTAAAAAATAAGACATATTATGACTGCCTTATGTTTAATAAAATTATAATCCAAAGTAAGAAGGGCTAATTTATTGTATTTCTTGACTTCTTTCCGTTTTAGTATAATTCTGTGATTAGTGATTTAGAGGCTACTTCGCAATTTTTTTCTATCGAGAAAATTTTAAGCAATCGTGTTTTTGAAACATATATATATGTATAGAGTTAGTCCTACACTTTGCTGTGTTTTTATTTCAAAGTTAGTATTTCGGTTATATTGATAATATTTAAGATCGCTCTAAGCACTTTAGGGTAGTATGGGCTCTCAATTAATATCTAATTTTCTTTGATAATTGGCGTCGCTAAGTCTCTGTGGTTTTCTGTCTTGAACAGAAAATATGATAGAAATATCACATCGTACTTAATTACTAGAGATCGGATATTCAATCCATTTTTTTTTTCAATTCAAAATGTCTTTAATATCATAGGATATTTATAATATCTCTTAATAATAGTCACTTTGTTTTGCACAAATGTTGACGTCATATCGTTACTTACAGCTAAGTTTATGCCGTTTCCTAGGCGCAAGTGCAGAAGAAGCGGCAACAAACTTTCGGATACCTATTTAGCCGTATGGTTCCCGGCAGAGTAGAATAAGATCACTCTATGTCTTCCCATGAATGTCGTCGAAGGCGTCTTAGGAAACACAAGCTGAACAAAGCTGAATCATAAGGCAAGCATTCCACCATCGGACAACACGACGTGGACAGGGATTCTTTGTGGTCGATATTCCTCCTCATCGTACCTCTCGATTCGCCTCCTCCTTCATTGCGCGAACCGCTAAGGTGTGGAATTCCCTCCCTGCGTCGATGTTCCCCATACATATGATTTAGAGATTTTCAAGGCAAGAGTGAATAGGTATTTTTTGAGTCTGCGTGTTACACGGTACACATGAAGAGCGGAATAGGGTTGACCTCGGCGATCTTTCTGCGTTCAGCTTGCAGACGTTTTAAAAAAAGGAGAGATAAGAAGTACCCGTAATGTATGAAGAGGTTGATGAGTGAAGATGAAGGGAAAGAGGTCTGTTTGCATCGTAGCAAGTGGAGGTCTAGGGTCTCTGCCTACCCCTGTAGGAAACAGGCGTGATAGTATGTATGTTTGTATGTATGTAAGCTGAACAAAGCATATAAACATCATTGAGACCTCTCCAACCCGTCTGGCCGTGGAGAGTGTAGGTCAAATCCTCTGACTGCTCTGGCTAATATATGGCTCTGGTAGTACAGAGGGGGTCGTGCTCCTGCATTGCAGACTAAAAAGACCTAATGATGATAGATATTTGAATGCATATTTACCTAAAGATGAGATGTTGGCTATTATGGAAAGCACTTTTTAACGGAAAAATCCCGGTATCCCGGGAAATTTAAATTAAAGTGATACTCCGTGAGATGAAATAAACCCAATTTGACACAAATGACAGTTGCCTTGATAAAACGTAATATGGTTGAACGGAATCCCGGGATTTTATTTTTAATAAAAATATCCTTAGAAGCCGCTTACATAATCTGTAAGACAAAAATTAACTTTAGAAAAAACACTTTACTTCTTTAACCGACCTTAAAAGGAAGGATGAGTTTTCAATACAGCTTTAATTAAAAGGTTTCTTTATGTTTTTTACCACAGAACTTCGTAATTATTGACCCATTTGGAATTTTTTTTTTCATATTTAAAAGGATATACTTTTTAATTGGTCTCACAAAGAATGTGTTTATTTTTGGGTCATGACATGATTGTTGCAGTGTCAAAGTCGCAAAATGTGTACAGCAGTGTTAAATTATTTTATACAAGCATAGCATTATAATTGTGATAAAAAATGATGAAAAAAAAACATATAAATCTTACGTTTCCTATTTTTTTCCCATTTGTCACTCCATAGAGAGAGATGTCAATGTAAACAACGGACATTAGCGCGTTTTGTTATTAAACTGTCACAAAAAAATCTTGACTTTAAATCCCCATAATTTAATGCACCCAGTATTTTTATCGTTAAGATGGGAAGTTTAATTACCATAGATTTTGTTGCGATTATATTATGTTTGTTTTAATGACTGTATACCATAAACTAACATTGATTACACTTTGTGTTGTATTGTAATCAATAAAACAACACGCACCGATCACACTGCGTAATCCATTGTATTGTCAGGTAGCGTCACCACTGTTACCCAATGTAAGAAAACTAAAATCCTTTCTTCATACTTATACCATATTTTTATAAAAACAGGACTAACTTTGTTACTAGGTTTAAACCATTACCCGCCCAAATCATGTTGACATCTAGTAATATCACACTACTCGCCTGTCAATGTCAACTTGGGCGAACAATGGTACAACAAACCTAGTAACAAAGTTAGTCCTGTTTTTTATAATAAGACACATAGTGTACAAATTTCCATAAAATCTTTAAAAAAAACTTTTTGTAATCTAAGGACAATATTCCTACAAAATGACGTAAAGATTCTTGCTGCAACATGTACCTTATATACATTTTGCACCAATCATGGCCCAAAGTGTATGGAGCGATTAAACGCATCCTTTATCAAAATTAGTTCAGCAAATTCGATTTATAAAACCAAAACAACTTGTCAAATATATAATCCAAATAAGTAAAGAAAATTGTTGCGTTTTTAACGACTTAAGAATTTTTAGGGTATATAGGATGGAAGTCGGTTTTCCTAAATTACTTTGCGTGCTTTTAGTTGTTTCACGCAAACTATTTTTGACCTTTTTGCTTTGTTATATTTAACTTTAAGCAATTTTAATTACAAAATCCAAAGCAAAAATTTTTTGGGGCATTAAAGTAAAAAAAATCTTTTAAAGAAAACTCAATATGTACTACTTTTAAACATATAATCCTTTCAAAAAATAGAAAGACCTTGAATACTTATTCGTTAACATACATCACTTAATGTCAAATTCAAAACAACAAAAATATAATCTCGAAAGCCCTTTCCTCAGATATTTAAAAATACACAGGAAAAGCAAATACATTATATTCGCAGACATTCCTTACACGCGATTAGGAGATTTTCTCGACCCTCCGCTATGTTCCCTTTGGATCTACCATTAACTACCCCTCGACATTGACTGGTACGCGTGCGCAGAAGAGCGATTTTTGCAACAAACATAATCATAATCATTTATTCATCGCTAACCTGTTGCATAATATATAGGTAAGATGACATATATCGGTGCAGTACTACATGTACCCAGTTTGGGTGTGGCGATACAATTGCGGTATATTTATCTCATGTACACGGTATACGAATATTTGTCTCCGAAACAATATACAAATACCGCGGACTAAAGTCATGCGATGCTTACACGCATACTTTCCTCCTTTCCCCCGTCCACTCCCCCTTTTGGATTTTTTTTATAGACTAGACATCTTGTCTAGAATGAATTCATGCTCCTCAAATTGGAATGAAATCCGTCAATAACTAACGCTCCAGCAAAGATTTTTCCTTTTCCTTCCTATTACGCCCTAAAAAAATCACGATCGCTATATAAATTAAAATAAATCAAGTAACTTGTGTGCTAATTTTCGTCAAGATCAATTGAAAAATGCCACCTGTAGGCAAGAACCAAAGAAATACAAATCTAGAATGCTTACGAAATGGCAAAGCCGTTCCCAAAAATTATACCTAAAGTTATAGCTCTCCCCTTCTACTTTATTGCACTGACAGTTTACGGGAAAGGGACGCCTATAACTTTAGGTACATTTTTTCAAACGTTAGGTATTTAAATATAAGCATTATGAAAATATGAGCTTTATGTGCGTCGCTGTTTTTTTGAGATAATTGATATATATTGATATATATGATTGATATATATAATTGATAATTGATATATGATAACTCGTAGTTATTCTATATTGTATTATAAATTCTTTGGCAAGAACAGACGCATTTTTGGTAAATCTCGAAACTGAGACGCTTGGTTTGCTCGGCGAATTATTTGAGTCTTTAAAAATATCAAAGTTAATTCCCGGTTTTTCTTCTCCAAATATAATAAGCATGTCAATGGTCACCCAGAGTTTAAAAATGTACTATGATGGTTACAGATGATAAATAGACATTAGCAAATTGTTTTCAGCTCTGGGGCCCCTCTGGCAAATAATGTCTGTTATTGTACAATGGAATCAAGTCACTGGATCAAAAGGACGCACGTTCAAATATGAGCTGAGTCGCGCCACAAAGAAATATAATAAATGGTTGTTACAGCATTGCTTTTATCCGCCATTTTTTGTAAATGTCAAAAAATAAGGGTCAATGGATGTGGCCGTGATGTGAGCTACCCATAATATACTTAAAAATTTTTAACTTTATAATATAATAGGCTGTTGGTTGTCATCCTTTCAGATAAGAGCGTATAGATACATATTTCACTTTATTATATAAATACAACATGATTTTTGCGAAATATACAAATACAATTACAATTCAAAAATATATATATTCTATGTCATAAACGCCCTGTGAATGGTGACACATGAAAGTAAACGTAGCGTTATGCAGTTTGTTGCCGCTTCTTCTGCACTTGCGCCTAGGAAGCGGCACTAAATTTAGCTGTAATAGTACTCTGTGCTGTAAGTAACGATTTGACGCCAACATTTGTGCAAAACAAAACAAAGTGACTATTATTAAGAGATATTATAGAAAGGTATACTGTGATAAAAAAAGCCTTTAGTAATGAAAAGCTAAGTACACACCTTGTAGAGTTAGCTTTTAGATTTCGGAGGTTAAGAACTTAGCGGAGTAAAGAGAGGCATGGAAAGCACTTACCGACAAGAGCACGGCTCTTAAATAGGTACAAGAAGAAGAAGATGACAGAAAAGTAGAATAGTGTTTAAATAAAATACTTATTATTATATTGCAAACTTTCACTATATTTAAATAAATAATTAATTTTACACAGCAGAGCACAACGGGGTATTTAGCTGAAGGGAAGATGGCGTCTAAGTCGACCACAAACAAAAGTAGAATGATGTTGCCAGCAGTAAAGTTAATAACAATTGATTGTCTATTGTTTAATAAATTATTAAACAAATAGAATTTGTCACCATCCCTTCTCTCTCCCACGGGTGTCGTAATGGCGACTAAGGGAGGTGTATTCGGCAATATCCTGTATTCAAAGACTTATCCATCTACTACAATCACCAACTCTGCTGCCCGTAATCAACACACTAAGTATAGCGTGTTGATTATGGTCTAATTCTCCACTTAGGCTGCCTGTCCACTGGAGCGGAGTGAGGGTGCAGAGCGGAACGAGGGAGAAGAGCGGAGCGGAGTTGCGTACTATATCTGTCCACCGAAGCGCAGCGAGTCGTACACTTACGATGTACGTCCGCTTCCCGGCTCCGCTTCAACCAATAGGTTTGCACAAAATCTCCGCATCGCTTCAGTGGACAGGGAGTTTACGAACTAGAAATGTAACGCTCCTACATTCACCGCTTCGATTCTGATTCCATTTACGCAAACAAACTAACAGTAATAACAACGAAACACTAAAACACACACATAGACAAATATGCATGCGATTGGTCGCGACAAGGTCACGCTTCGTCGTCGGGTGGGGGCGGTCACCGCAACGAGCGGTAAGGTACAACGCGTAGCTTAGGTACATTTTGCATAACACTTTCCACAGATGTCAAGTATGGATTATTAAAATGTTTATGAAAAGTGAGTCCTGTGTTTTTTATGTCTGTATGACTTCTACACTACTTCACGGCACATAACGGCATTTTTAATAAATCAATTATCGCAAAAACACAGCAATATTCTCAAAGAAAACTTTTTGCGACGCAACCGCGCGACTCGAGTATCACAGCGAACTGTCGCGCCGCGTTGTTCATATTTTTAACCCCGTTCGCCGCGGTACATATCGCCGGTTAGCTTCCCGGTTTTGTATGAATTTTCAAACTAGTTCGTAAACTCCCTGTCCACTGGAGCGGAGTAAGGGTGCGGAGCGGAGCAAGTGAGAAGAGCGGAGCGGAGTTGCGTACTGTATCTGTCCACCGAAGTGCAGCGAGACGTACACGTACGATGTACGTCCGCTTCCCCGCTCCGCTTCAACCAATAGGATTGCACAAAATCTCCGCATCGCTTTAGTGGACAGTGAGTTTACGAACTAGAAATGTAACGCTCCTATATTTACCGCTTCGATTCTGACTCCATTTACGCAAACACACTAACATTAATAACAACGAAACACTAAAACACACACATAGACAAATATGCATGCGATTGGTCGCGACAAGGTCACAGAATACATAAGAGTCAAACAGAATGGTATCTCACAGCGTCTCCCGCAAATTGGCGTCCCCGCACCTCTCCCCCGCACTTTGTGAGCTTTGACGGCTCCAAACCAGGGTTTAATTACTAGCCGCACGCAATACGCGACGTGTGTTGTCTTGAGAACTGTCAACCAATAGTAACCATCATGGTGAGAAGGTGCGCGTATAATAATTGTTTATCCACCCAATACTCTAAAGAACGTATATTTCATACATTTCCAAATGATGAAAACAGGTAAGCAAAGCAACAATATAATTTCACGTTATTACCCAGCAACCATCTTGATATATATACCCTTCTCGCTCTCTCGCATTGGCGGGAGATACACAAGAGCGAGAGGGGTATTAGCAATCCGGTAATGTTACATTGGCTCCTCGCTCACAGGTAATCACATACACGCAAATGCCAAATAGATTTCCGCGGGTTATAGTGTAAATGCCATTGTTGACAATGACAACTTAACATGCTGTGCGTGAAAATGTGATAAACATTTGTTTATTTTTATTGAATTTATTCATATAATTACCGTATAGTTTTGCGCCGAATATGCAAATTACTATATTACAATAGTGAATTAGTGCGTTACATTATAAATGACTTAATAATAATCAGTAAAGTGAACTAATGGTGAAATGGACAATGGACATAATGAAAAATATTTGTGAAGTGATATTATGTAGCTGTTTCCGACTTTTCTGTAACATTTGATACAATTAAAACAATATAATTTTTACGTCATAGTGTTCGCAAATCTTCAGGTATGGAAAAATATAATCGTAAATATGTCGAACTCGTTAGTAGGTAAGTATTAAATTAATTCTGCGGTGCGACCCTAAGTATAAAACTCACACATCGACGTGTGTACAGATAAATTGTTTCGTTTGTAGTAGTAGTAGGTATATATGTTACTCTGAATCAATGGAGAGTCCTACCAGTGACAAGGTCACGCTTCGTCGTCGGGTGGGGGCGGTCACCGCAACGAGCGGTAAGGTACAACGCGTAGCTTAGGCACATTTGGCATAACACTTTCCACAGATGTCAAGTATGGATTTTTAAAATGTTTATGAAAGGTGAGTCCTGTGTTTTTTATGTCTGTATGACTTCTACACTACTTCACGGCACATAACGGCATTCTTAATGAATCAATTATCGCAAAAACACAGCAATATTCTCAAAGAAAACTTTTTGCGACGCAACCGCGCGACTCGAGTATCACAGCGAACTGTCGCGCCGCGCTGTTCATATTTTTACCCCGCCCGCCACGGTACATATCGCTGGTTAGCTTTCCGGTTTCGTATGAATTTTCAAACTAGTTCGTAAACTCCCTGTCCACTGGAGCGGAGTAAGGGTGCGGAGCGGAGCAAGGGTGCGGAGCAGAGCGAGAGAGAAGAGCGGAGCGGAGTTGCGTACTGTATCTGTCCACCGAAGTGCAGCGAGACGTACACGTACGACGTACGTCCGCTTCCCCGCTCTGCTACAACCAATAGGATTGCACAAAATCTCCGCATCGCTTCAGTTGACAGGAAGTTTACGAAATAGTTTGAAAATTCATACGAAACCGGGAAGCTAACCGGGAAACTGAGCAGGGAAGCGGAGCGGGGAAGCGGAGCGGGGAAGCGGAGCGGGGAAGCGGACGTACGTCGTACGTGTACGTGTCGCTCCGATTCGGTATCCAGATACAGTATGCAAGTCCGCTCCGCTCTTCTTCCTCGCTCCGTTGGACAGGCAGCCTTAATGGGAGAGGCCTTCAGTCCAGCAGTGGACATCAGTTGATAAAGAACTATGGATGACTAAGTGTTTTTTGCAGACGTTTCTACATCCATGTTCACTTTTTCCTTCAGCTTACGTGCAGCTGGAACAAAGGATTCTGATATAATGCCTGTGCCGCGAATTAGAGGGGTTTTCTTTACACTCCGTGAAAACGTCACGGAAGAGCTTTTGTAAACTTGTGTGACAATGAGTAAGTTTTTATTATTAAAACGAGTAATAATTTAATTATTATATATTATAAATATTAAAAAAAAAAAATTGTAAAATAATGAACTAAAAAGCTTAAAGTGCGCCTCAAGACAAAACAATTGAGCCCAAACTAGGTGGGATATGTTGTTTTATCACAGCGAAAAAAAAATCATTCTCGACACGATTATTGGTATCTCAATCACGATAGCTTTCAAACTAAAAAACCGCATCATAATCGATCCATTCGTTTAGGAGCTACAACGTCACAGACAGACACACAGACGCGTCAAACTTCCCATAATGCAGCGGGGATCTAATATAAATTAAACTTAAAAATCTACTAAAAGACCAAATACTAAATAAATAGCAAAAATGTACTAAAAAAATTGTAAATAAAAAAAAAAATATGATGATAGGATATCTCATCCCTTATTTCTTCCACTGCTGCTGAGCACAAGCCTCTCTTCGTCAAAGCCACTCTTTTCTGTACGACATATTACAAATTACATATTTCATATTCCTTAACATTTTACCCAAGACAATAAAGGTGAACGCACGAGAACTAATCAAAAGTTATTTTGAAGACGGTTTGACCGCAGAGTAATAAATGAGACATGTTGTTAATAATGAACACGAGTTGCAAACTTTACACATTGTTCGCAACTGATATCTTATGTATTGAGTAATAATACGAAGGTTTATGTCTAATGAACTGTTTGCTCGTTAAGTTGAAATCCATTTCAGATGGGTTACAAAGTCTATCTAGAGCTTATGCTCTTGTCGGTGGAGTATGAATTCTCTTCCATTTGTCTCTCATCCGCCAGTGTACGACACGACGTTCACCTTCTCATTTATCTGTTTCATGTAGCTATATCTCGGTCTTACTGGTCCTATTTTCCCATCTACCTTTCCTTCAATGGTAGTCTTTAAGAAGGTTATAATATGTTCTCACAAAATAAGTTTATATTCAAAAATAAAGTTTTTGTGCACGCGTTTTTGTAAACTAGTACAATACGTCTATTTTCTTAATGTCCCTCGGCAATCATCGCTTTTCCGATTACAAACAAATACTATTTACCATTATGTATGGAAGGTCATTGACCATGTCCATAAATTTTAGATTTATCGTGAATTAAATTTGAATTCAGAACTAATTACTTTTATTTGTTTCGTTTTTGATTTCAGTGTGAAATATTATAGTTGTAAAACTATTTTCCTTTTTGAGGTTCCGTACCCAAAGGATGCCAACGGGACCCTATTATTGAGACTGCTGTCTATCCGTCTGTATCAGGGCTCTATCTCTTGAACCTATCTATTATGTATTACTATGGCCGCTATAACAACAAATACTAAAAATAAAAAAAGTTGAAAATTAAAGGGGGTCGTCATACAAGAAACGTGTTTTTTTCAGCGCTTTTAACTTGATCTTTATATTGGCATTAACTACATACTTTAAATTTTCACCAATTATGTATTAGTATGACCACAATAACAAAAAATACTAAAAATAAAATAAAGATAAAAATGAAAGGGGGTCGTCATACAAGAAACGTGTTTCTTCAGCGTTTTAAAACATTGAACGGTGGTACGGAACCCTTCATGTACGAGTCCGACTCGCACTTGCCCGTTTATTATTTTTTTCTTTTTATCTCAAACAAAGCCAATGACACTGATACCTCGCAGACAGGCTTAATTGGGAAACGCGATACAACCTCATTGTTATGAAAAAGTATTGTTTACAAGACACGTCGTATTAAGGGCGGTTATACACTTGCAATTAAATTGTCCAGTTTTCTACGTTTCTTTAGTACAGTATGACGTTTATTACTTGTTAGTAGACGATTTATACTTTGAACATCAAGAAAAGTACTCTATAGATATTCTGATTTATGTATCTTGTTTCATAATAAAAACGAAAGATATCAGCCGAGAAATGCATACCAAAAAATCTCCCATTTGAATGTTACCGCTCGCTACCAGGCTCGTGGCGGGCGACGGCCGGTAAGCAGAGAGGGCAACGGCCGCGCGTATAGTAAAGATAGTCAAGTAACTTTTATTTGAAATTTGGAAGAAAAAAATTACAAAAATATTTTTTCTTTTCCTTACGGTTTTGTGTTCTGTTAATGATTCTGATTTATATAATATCAAATTTTATTAATTCATCTCATCTTGGGTCGGTATCAATGCCTTACCTATAATGAAATCAGATAAATTCGTAGCCTACGTTTGGATCAAAATATCGTAATTAAGGTTAGGTGTGTTCCGCCAAAATGGCCGACACCCATTATGTCACCTAACTTGACATTGACAGTAACTGCAAGTGACGTTTTAATCAGATTGCGTACGTATAGGCGCCATGTCAGTATCGCCATTATACGATAATAAGCGATTATAAATGTATTTTTGTACACTATTAAGATCACGAAAAAAACAAATACCTATATGATGGTCTTAATCGATTCTTGATATTTTTTTGGATTTTTGAGGAAGTGTTCATGACCTAGCCTGTTGTGCAACATTCCCTTTCGAACAAAAACCCTAGAAAAATATTGCAATTTTCTGATTCTTTGCCTGAACATGTCCAGCCCAGCACCAAGTCAAAAACTCAATCAATCATTTTCGTGGCCCCGTGGTAAAAATAATGTGGCCACTTTGAATGTTTAATTGTAATGACGTTATTTATAAAACCATATATAATAATATGACTATTCTTTTTTAAATAATTACAAATTTAACGTTGCTACAACGTAGTCGCAATAAGTATTGTTTCGTGGTGATAGATGTCTTGTACAACCCTTACACTCCTCTCACTTAGTTTTGGGGGCCAGTCAGTCGTATGTGCGTTGCATCGACGCAGCGCATCGTGTGTACACTAAGTTTACTTGTGTGTTAAACGACGCAGCGACAGCGCTACGTCGATGCAACGCTGACGTAACGCGCCGTGTGTCCCACCACTCGCTCTAAGGCATTCTAGTCTGAAAAATAAAGTTGATTTTTTCCAAAAAGTTTTAATATCTACTGCCCGTGCGTTGTTTGCCTAAATCATAATGAATGAGATTAATTTCGTAGGCGTACCGTACATGTAACAGGGGTGATTTCTTCTGAAAACTTGATGAACTCTGAAGGATTTGGAAGCGTTATAATTACATTAACTCGAGGATTAGGTGTCTTTAATAATGTATAAATTCTCGCTTTACGGCGAGAAAACGGACACGGTAATAAAGGCTACATTTAATGTTATATAAATTCCTTTTAAATAAAGTAAAAAATGTTGCCTTGGCGTTCAAATATTTTTAACTAGACTTTAGTGTACGACTTTAGGGTAGTGCAGTGCAGTGCGCGCTAGTAACCGGACGCTTATCACTACGCTTGCGAATTTTTGATTCGAATTTCGCGCGGCATTAGCCGCTGCTCGTCGTCGCCATGAGTTCTAAAAAACTCGTGGTCAACGGACTATTGGCCTTTCTGGAGAAGCAGCTGGACTGCATAGATGAAGTGAGCGTCACGCAGATCTGCACCAGCAACTGGAAGGAAGAAGAAATCCGCAGCGCGAAAGTGCTGATGTACGAGTCGCTCGGAATGATCGACCGAATGCCGTCTCGCAGAAGAGATGAAAAGGGAGAGCGCAGTCTTCAAGACATCATTAAGTTGTTTAAGGAGACCGATCCTGACGAGTGGCCCATGGCGTTTGTGGTGTCTGGGCAAGGGCTGCATTCCCTTCCGCCCGTGAGTTTCGATCACGTTGACGTCACCAGACTTATGAAGGACATCACGTTCCTGAAATCTAGTCTGGCCAACCTGCAGCTTAAGTTTGAGGCATCTCAATCTACCATAAATAATTTACGTACGGAAATTATTGAATTAAAAACCAATAAATCCGTATGTAGGTCACCTGATGCCTCGAACAACGACCCGTGCCGTGATGCACCCAATGCAAGTTTCGCGTCAGCGAAATTCGATTCGCCGGTCAACGCCATCGTTGTCGACCGTCTTGTGTCACCCCGCCCCGCGCCGCGTGCGTCACCTGCACCCGTGGTGACAAATGTGAGTACGCCAACACCTCGTGCTTACGCGACTGCTGCAAGCCAACCTCCCAGGAAACAGCAGTTACCTCAACGCAAGATGAAGGTGGTTCCAAAAAAGGACCTACCCCCGTATCAGCTCCTCAAAAGGGGCCTGCTGACCAGGATGGCTTTATAAAGGTGGAACGGAAGAGGAAGAAGCTCAGTCCATGTCAAAACAAGTGCGCTACTGCGCTCAGTGGACCAAATATGCTCCTGCGTGCTGCCGTGCCTACGACCATGCTCTATGTGTCTCGCTTACATCACTCCACTAAGATCGAGGAGTTGGTGGAGTACATAAGAGTAAAGACTCATTACACCCTGAGGGTCGTAAAATTGGAATCGCATCACAGCGTGAATTTTAATTCGTATGTGGTGCGAGTTCCAACTGCTCAGCTGGCGACCTTCACCAAGGAAGATTTCTGGCCGAAGGGTGTCGTGTTTCGGAGATATCGCGGGCGGTTACCTGACACCAGTACACAGTGCAATGCGTCACAAAAACAATAAATAGTTTTAATTTTAGTTTTTACAATTTATATGTATGTATGTTAGTTTTTAAGGTATATATTATATGGGCCTTGTTTGTAAACTTAGTTGCCTGAAATAAACGGATATTATTATTATTATTATTTAACAGAATTGATTTACGTCTCAAGCTGTAAATCAATTCTCGTCCCGGATTTGATTTCATTTTTTCATCTCACGAAATTTTTATGATCGTTTTTTTATGCCTTATGGTTGTTTGATCCTAATGTGCGATTTGTAATCAAACAACAAGTGATTATTTGTCATGGGATGTTTTGCTGATATTCTCTTAATTTAATATTATTAACAAAGTTGATCCTACACTAAGTACCTAAATATCCTTAATATAATAGTTGCTTCTAGAGACTTTAAAAATATAAGCACTTTTACAAACAATGCTTGCAATGCTGAGTCAAGCTATTATCCGGCTGGGTACAATACTGGCTGGTTATCCAGATGGATAACCTGTTGATAACCCCAGCTCTCCTTTTAAGCACTGGATATAGCGTCTTGGCCAAGTCAACAGTTTATTATTATCGTTTGTTGGCGTTTACACTCTGTATAAGTTTTCACTACATTTTCAGGCTCTGAAGCTTTACCGCTGCGGATGCAAACTGGGAATACGGGATGATAATGAGAGATTTAAAAGTAAAATAAATAATTTATCGATTAATCACTTGCGATCCGCTAGTTTCTAAAACAAATACTTTTTTTAAACGTCAAAACAAATATTTTCTATTGGCTTATGTATGAAAAACACAAGTCGTGTCGTTATAAGTTTTTGGAGTCAAATAGCGCTTTTAATATAAGTGTTTCTCCATTTATAATCTAACTCAAATCACGTTAAAAATGAATATGATTAATGACAATGACATTATTTTATGACGATTTATTCTCTTATCAAAAAAAATAATTTTTGACCCTGGAAAACAGCGAACAGTGTAAATTTTACGGTAATCTTAGTAAGTAACAATTTTATGCTTTAATAATCAGAATGTTAATTATTCTATACATTTAATCTTTTTATCGTTGATTTTAAACTAGACAAGTTCAATATCACTATCTGATATAACAAAATCTGTTTCGTATTTTTTTAACACTAATTTTAACATATGTGAAAAAACAAAAGAAATGTAATAAAGAACCTTAAGTTTGTCAGGAAAAAGACAAAGGAAGAAGTACTCCCTCAGGGCGTTCCCGGTTGCATCCTTAGCTTGCTGCTTTGGAGCCCGGGGTGCGCTTTTCGGTGTTTTCTTCTCCATATGAATGTTAACGATAGGTATATGGCCACTTACAAACACAAAACATAAAAAAAACAGGCTAAAATTCTATTTAAACACATCGTCACCGTAACCACTCTGAGCTATAAAACTAAGCTGCGTACACATTACCGATATAATAATCAACTGCGGTACAGATTATCGCGGTTCGTGTGAACGCGCGTTATGTGCTTAGAGGAGCGTTTGAACTGAGGCGAGTAACTGGCTTATAGGTAATAATCATCGCCTTCGGCACGGTTGGCTTTCTGTTCTTCTATATATTGTTATCAAGAATAAAAAATTTAACTTGAAAGAAAATATAAGGTTTTTAAGGTTAAGTTTTTCATAATCATGGAAAAATATGATTAAACACACTATATTCTCTTTCAAGTTTATATTTTGACTGTAAAAACCAGTTATATGCAATTTCTTTGAAATCTCATAATTTTGCCGAAATCTGACATATCGCTTTAAAATACGACTCAAATCAGTACGAAAACATTCAATGTTTAAAAGCAAACTAAGAACATTATTATTGGAAAAGTGTTACTATTTGATTAGAGACTTTAAAATTTTGTGATTTGTTAACTAACTTTACATTAAATTTATTTGTACTTTTTTTTAATTAACCTATTTCGTCCTACTGCTGGGCAAAGGTCCCTTCCATTTCTCTCCATGCGTCCCCGTCCACTGCAATTGCCGACCAATCACGTTCAAATGCGTCAAGGTCGTCGCGCCGTCTCTTGGCCTTCCTCTGCGACGACGACCATCCTCGGGTATCCAGGGAGTTACTTTATTTTCCCATTTCTCAGGAGGAATTCTGCTGACTTATTTGTACTTATGTAGTTTTAATTTGATTTTGCCTAGATATTAAGTTTGACATTCAAACACAATGCATTATTGTTTATGGATAAATGAAAGTCAGATTCTGTCTAGGGTAAACTCGGGGTTTGTCTTTAATTTAAAAGATTAGTCAATAATCACATTACGTTTGAACGGTCCTGAATCCAGTTATGGTTCATAACCAGGTTATTGTAGCGATCAGTTTACTACGACGTGCTTTGCTGAGGGGGATTAACTAAGGTTCTATGGCACAAATTACATTACAGCTCATTTTGAATCAGAATTATTTTCTGCAAGCTGCAGGCACGCCCTAATTTACTCTAACGACTTCTAAAATGATGAAAAACTATTCTTCTTTTTTATTATATACTTAAAAATACGTAATAATCTATACAGATACAGATACACTACTTATCACGACTTTATCCTTAACGGGGCAGACAGAGTCTAGGTCGGCAAGGCCTAGGCCACTTTCAGCGTGATAAGTGTGGAATAAGAAAATCATAATAGTGTTGTTAACCGCATCGCCTATTGATATGATCTAGATTCTTGCCCATTCCCTCGATCGGCTTTTACGATCTGCGCGGCAAGAGAAGCAGCTGGTACATTCTATGTTTTTTTCTTTTCCCCCAGACCAACATGAAAGAACACACAGTAATCTGAATGTTGGTAATTATAATAAAAATTAATCATAAATGTACACTCTGGAATCAGTCTTAAAAACTAAATTTATCGACAGGAACCATTGACATGAATATATAGACTCGGCGTCCTTAAACACGGCCATGTCCTTTTTGGTAATATAGACTAAACACGAGAGTAGTACATAAAGGTCAAATTATTTTTACATACCTACGAGTACGTGGTTCAAATTAAATCCTACATATATTTTAATAAATGCGAATGTTGGTAAGTATAGCTGGATGTACGGATGGGTGTATAGATGGTTGTATGGTTGTATAGATTTTTAGATTGTAGGTTTACGACTATTTATAAAGGTAAAAGTAAAACTGCACATATCTGTTTCTTTGGTAACCTTTTATTATTCTAACTTAATTTCTTTACATAATGTTTTGCACTAGAAGAAAGTGATTTCTTGTACTTGTATTATTATTTTATTATTTATTTAAACTTTATTGAGCCAAAAGCTACAATAGGTAGACTTAATGCTAAAGCATTCTCTCCCTGTCAACCTTTAAGAGAAGAGAAACAGATAGAATAGTTGGCGTCTAAAATAGATAGAAAAAATCCAGAAATAATCAGTACTTTTAAATGATCATGCATAAATATCGTATAAAATAAATACTATATTTATACATACAACATTATTATATATATATTTATATTTGAAGATCAGAAAGAAACGATGAATTCTCCTAATTGTTGAAAAAATACCTTTTTGTTTTTTTTCTTTGTTAGCTATCTCTGTATTTAATGTATTATATAATCATATACGTAGGTATTGGGTCTAAATTACATATGTTTATTTAGATTACATATATGAAGATTTGTAATCGGCTTATAGTTATATAATTATTTATCAAAATCGATTTAGCCGCGTAGTAGTTACGAGGAAACAGAATTATAGGGACAAACATAATAAAACATCAAAAAGTGTAAGTGGCCATCTTTGATCCAAAATCTGTTAGCAGTTTCAAGTTGCGCGGGGCACTTGTAGGGGTACAGCCCCCACATACAAATTTTTTGAGCCCTCGGAGGTCCTCGTGAGACGTTACGAGATATGACTTAATTTTATAAAGGATTTATAGGATTTTAGGAAACTTTTGTAAAGCATTTATCGCATATGTAGATAAAAATTATAAAACTTTAACATTTTTAAACGTTTTACAAACATTTATAACTGAGTAGCAAACAAATAGTTTTTCGCTGCTTCCATGAAGAAAGTGAAAGTAGGCATACATTTCATTTCTGTTTTATTAGTCTATGACGAATCATTCCATCGGTTGACAGATCATTCACTCATTTCATTCATTATGGCAGCCGAAATTTTGCAATCCGTATATAATTTTCAATCAATGAAATCTAGTTACTTACCGATAGAAAGTTATTCCTTCATATTTTGCTTTGTTCTTTGAATCACTAGTGCAGTATCTCAACACACACCAAGGCATTTTTGACTAAGTTGACAGTGTTTTCTTTAATGAATTGTGGAGTGTTTTATGCGCGTATTGCTAGCGAGTGACTAATGTAAGGTTAACAGTGATAGCATATGATGAACAGAACACAACTGTGGTATGTGGCGTCTTCTCTAGTACTTAAGTACATAGATCTCGTTGACAGGAACTGCAATATTTTTTTAATTTTTAAACATGTTGCCTTGTCAAAATTAGGCACAATATTATAAACAGAGGATTTCTCATGGTTCTACTAATTAGTCCCATGCTACGGGACGTATGGGTATAATATAATAAATGTACGTTAAAAATAATCTGAATTCTCAGAAAATAAGAATAACCATAACACAAGTCCAAATCGCCATTGAGATAAAAGGTGCTTTGAAGCAGCCGAATGTGGCCGTAAGGCTGCGGCAGGTTTAAGTGCTCTCGACTCCACTCGAGGAAATTGGGTTCTTAATCTGAAAGGGCCCTAATCAATATTTTTCAGGGGTTTGTACGTGAAAGCCAAAACATAAGTACAACTATTAGTATATCCTTGGCAGTCGTAATCAAAACGTACTGTGGTTCATTTAAATTTATCAGTATGCCATTTATGTATGCCAAACTGAACTATGATGACAACATCATCGTTTCCAAATGGCATTCTGATAAATTTAAATGATCAGTGCGTTATAAAATATTTTTATTCCTGTACGTTAGCGATGTTCGAAAATTATGATGCATTTTTACATTAAATAAATCAATACATAGGGACAAATCACACTGATTGAACTGGCTAGCTTAAATAGTGTGATTTGTCCAAAAGCCCCAAAGAGAGTTTTAAACTTGTGTTACTCTCAACGATACTATATTTTATGATAAAAACATATATATATATAAGGAGAAAGATACCTAAGACCCAAGACAATTTGAAAAAGGCCATTTTCCAACTTGTCTTGAAGATCGAACTCAGAACCTCCGGGTTAGCGGACTAGAGTGTTAACCATTGCGCCACGAAGGTCGTCAAATAAATAAATAGTTATAAGTGTGCCATTATCATCCGAGCGTAATCCCGGTTGCGTCGTCAGCGATTACGCTTCAGAGCCCGGGGTCCGCTACCTAACCTAGGTGATTCGACGAGGTTACTGGTTTTTACACAGAGCGACTGCCGTCTGACCTCCGCAACCCAAAGGGTAGACCAGAACCAATCCTGGGATAGGTACAAACGCTAGATCGCGTTCAGGGCCAACTGCTTTACGTGCCTTCCGAAGCACGGGATCATCTTTCTTTTCGGATAATTAGGTGATTCAAGCCTGCAATATCTTTACCAGACTGGAAACAACTTTCCACAAAGTGTGCCTCCCAGTGGAATTTGAACCCACGACCTCCGGATCACAAGGCAGACGCCTTGACCACTGGACCAGTCAAATAGTTAAAAGTGTGTGTGTCTATGATATAATCTAAGTAAACACAAACTTTTTGGTAAAGGTCATTGTAATCTGTCAAATGACAAATTAGAGAATATTACAAATCTCTCAACCCGAGAAGCAAATTAAAAATACGACTCACACTTGACATTTTCATTAATAAGTAAATTGGATTCCTTTAACTTTAAGGCTTAACTTTATGTACATTTGATGGATATAAAAATTTAGTTTTCTAATCTGTAGTAGTGACTTGTCCAATCACTTGGAAGTGAACAGTTATGATTTAAGGAAATTATTTAGGTACTGAATATTGCCGCTAAAAACAAAAAAATTGACATTCCCATACAAATCGCTCGAGCGGCTGCATTTTTGTATGGAAATGCCAATTTTTTTTTTGTTTTATGGCTGTTATTTTAATTTCATTATACTATAGTGATCTAGTATAGCCCATGGTTCGATTTTTTACGGGGATATCCCTTCCACGTTGTATATTTGTTTTCGTACAACAAAATATAAATTCGTAATTTCTAAATACAAGGCTTGGCAACAGGAATCCACATACATAAAAAAACATAGTTTCTCTGTGGCAATAAAGTAAAAATAAGTTTTTAATTTTAGTGTTAAATTTGCAACAAATTGCATGCGGTCGCAACGCAGCTGCTATCAACTACAAAATGAAATACATTAGAGAAGTATATCCAATGAACCTAGAAGTATAACCATGATGAATACATATTATAGGAGGGCGTGAGTAAAATTCGTCTGGATCTTTAATATTTTTGAAGTGAAAACTTCTTTAGCGGCGTTGTGCACTTTTTTTGTAATGGGTAAAAAATGTTAAATTCGCGTCGGGACACATGTCCTGATCGAAAATTCGTAAGACGGATGGAGAGTAGACAGCCGGCTACCCATGCAATGAATATTTGACGTAGCGCCATCTAGTTATTCCTTTCAACATGAATGATAACATTACAAGCATTGAAAATTATACCAACGCCATCTATGAACGAGTAGCAAAACTATTTCGTTGAAGTGAAAACTTCTTTAGCGGCGTTGTGCACTTTTTTTGTAATGTGTAAAAAAATGTTAAACTCGCGTCAGGACACGTGTCCTGATCGAAAATTCGTAAGACGGATGGAGAGTAGACAGCCGGCGCAGCGTAGGAGAGGAAGTATCCCCCTCTCTTTCTACGGCGCGGCGAAAATGTATGCCTGCGCCTGCTGTTTCGTTTAGCTGAGAGATAAACTTTTTAATGTAATATAAATTGTCATGTTTGTGTACGATAGCGCAATAAATAAATATTGTATTCTACCACATAAATGATAGTACTTTAATACTGATAATTAAAGCAATTCGTGCAAAATTATTCTCTAACCATTCCAAAACATCAAAAATGCACAACGTTAATATTCAAGTTTTCACTTCTGCCGGAGTGCAACCCGTCATTTTTTTTTTATTTTTAAAACAATGTTTTTCGTTCATCTTTTATTGTGAGCCCTAAGTACTAATCAAGACAAGTGGAATAAGCTATAGAGCTTAGCTTAGGAATGCGTCGTTTTATTACAGGATTCCTATAGCCACCTTCCGGCTCAATCATCACATCAGCTTCTTGTTATAATAATATTGGGTAGGGACCTATTACTGAACTGGATTTCTTGCGGCGTAATCTTCCCAGCAGTGGTTGTTTCGCAACACTAGTAGTTTTTAGCTTTTGCACTTAAAACCTTTAAAATAAGTGATATACTGTATTTATCCTACATTGAATAAAAAATTTTGACTTTGACTTTCACTTTGATTGCATTGTCATCTCATTTACGATAGCATACCTCTCACCTCAATCAATTTGACCCAAACACACAACTAAATAAACGCTTGTGAAAATCAATGAAAAATAACACCAAAATCCATTTAACTTGTATGGATATCCTTCTTTCTGATTAGATTTCATATAAAAAACATAAGAATAAAAGTCACAGGCATAGCTCATTCAAGCTGACTGCCTCCATGCTCCAGTGGTCAAGGTCTCACTGGTAAGCATACTTTGTGAAAAGAAGTTTTCAGTCTGGTCAGGATATTGCAGCCTTGAATCACCTGATTATCCGAAAAGAAAGATGGTTCCGTGCTTCGGAAGGCACGCAAAGCTGTGAGTCCCAAACTCCATCTAGCGTTTGTTTAAATCTACCCTATGATTGGTTTTGGTCTACCTTTTGGGTTGCGCAGGTGAGACGGCAGTCGCTCTGTTTAAAAACCAGTAACCTCGTCAAATCACCTAGGTTAGGAAGGCAGCGGACCCCGGGCTCCGAAGCGTTACGGCTACACCGGGAACTCGCTCGGATGATGATGATGACGACATAGCTCATTCAAGCGGTGGATCAGTCGGCATAAAGCACGAGAAACCAAAAGCTTCGAGGATTATAAGGTCCATCTCCATCTCTCACGAACTAGAAGGTCAAACGATATGAGCAAGATTGCAGGAATACGCCGCTTCTTTTATACATACGAGTACATACCTATTACACATACACTATATCGTCTTTATTCCTAATGGGGCTATCTATCTATAATTTAAGAACTACGTTGTTGTCGGGGGAGTAGTTTCCATGTCTCCCTCTCTTGAGCCATCCCCTTGACGTCTCTATACGACACGGCGTCAACTTTCTCCTTTACTTGATCTATAAATGCTCTTCCCTTTCCTTTTCTTGCTTCTATTTTTCTTTCTATTATGTTTTTATAAATTGATCGTGGCGTATAATGTGACCAAACATCTTTCCTCTTCTAATATCGATTGTTTTCAATAAGTTCCTTTTCTCAATAACTAAATTAAGTTCTTCTTCATTTGTCTTTTTTTTCTTTAATGGGGCAGATAGAGCATTTTAGGTCTCGCAGTTTTAAGCAAAGCTCAGATCCGCGACCCGAAGGCCGCTTTTAGCGTGATGGTAGACGAGATAGGAATCAAAATAGTGATGTATTCCTAGCTTAATCGCCTATTAACATAATTCAGATTGTCGCCACTTCCCTCGATTGGCTTTTACGATCTGCGCGGGAAGAGAAGCAGCTGGTTCATTCAAAGTTTTTTTTCTTATCTCCCAGACCAGTTTATATTAGATCATTTAATTTTTTAAATCTTTATATAGATAAACTCTTTATTGTACACCAAAAGAAAAAACAATATAAACAAATCACTCAAAAAAAATGTACAATGGGCGGTCTTATCGCTTAAAGCAATCTCTTCCAGACAACCAGTAGATGGAGAGGACTATGAGAAAGACAATGACAACTAACCAAGAAGAGAAAAGAAAAAAAAGCTGTAGTAAAGTTAGACTTAAAAAATTGGTTGCCTGTAAAGTCGGTATACGGGCGAAAGTTTTACGTGACAACGACTTCACTCCACTTCACTCCAAACTTGACTTCCACTCGGGCATGGTTAGCCCGCCTAAGAGCGAGAGAGACAGACATAAAAAGTGAAAGGCACGCGTGCCTCTCACTCGCTCTCATTGTGAGCGCATAACGTGAGCGGAGCGTAACGCAGTTTCTTGAAGTGTCACCCGGCTAACCAATTTATAAGACGTTGTCACGTCAAAAATTTAGCATTAACTTACATATTTTACACATAATTGTATACATTTTAGGGGAGGTCTATATCAAGCAGTAAACTTTTTGCGGGTGAAATAAAAATCAATTCTGTACATTCTCTATTTTTCATCTAGACTATTTAAAACCGGATCAACTTTGTATCGACTTGTGTTTGAAGGAAACTTGGTGTGGGTTCAAAGTTGGGATGGAAACGTGGTTTCTCGATCGTGAGAAATTGATTAAGAACTTCATTACGACTGCACCTGCGACCTGGTAGCTATTAGAGCTAATTTAATTACTAGCAGGGTAAATTTGGTAGCTAAACCTCATGATGGTCATGATCAGGTCTTTTTTAGTCTCCACTGCAGGAGCATGACCCTCTCTTTCTACTAGAGCCATAAAATTAGCCAAAACAGTCAAGGGATTTAGCCTACACTCTCCACGCTGACCAGACGGGTTGGAGAGGTCTCATTGATGTTTTTAAGTTTTGTTTAGCTTGTTTTACCTAAGTCTTATTTTATTCTACTCTGCCGGGAACCACACGGTATTTTACAAACATACATACTATCACGCCTGTTTCTCACAGGGGTAGGCAGAGACTATGGACCTCCACTTGCTACGATCCTGACAGACCTCTTTCGCTTCATCTACACTCGTCAACCTCTTCATACATGCCCTTCGGTGACGGGTACTTCTTACCTCTCCCTTTTTCAGAACGTCTGCAATCTGATCGCAGAACGTTCGCCGAGGTCGACCTTGTCCCGCTCTTTCTTTTACACTTGCCTTATAAATATTTTTTGTTAATCTATTTTCATCCATGCTTTTACGGTATTTTACAATACCTACTATCTTTTCTTTTTCTATTCTCAGCTTATATTGTTCCACTGCTCGATGCCATTTTCTAACTTGCCATGGCCAGGGATTGAACCCAAAACCTCCGACTTCCTATATGCCACGGAGGGCCTAAGTGGCCAATTAACATTAGTGTCAGTTTTTTCAAGCGCAATGATAACATCTAATATTGTATGACTACTGTAATTTAATGATGACAGCCAGGACCAACGGCTTAGCGTTCCTTCTGAAACACGCAGGAGCTTCTTTCTCAAGCTCAAAGCTCCTCCCATATTTTCATACCTAAATTACTTCCTAAATTAAATTATGTAGTGACTTCAACATTTTTATTAAACACTATGAATTTTCCTCGCTATTTCGCAAGCTTTTCATTAAGAGACGGGGCTGATATTAAAAGCTCGGCGTGAAAGTGATTGCTAAGCTGTGTTCTCTAGTTTACTTTATATGGGAAACTTTATCAATGTAATAGAACACATAAATTGAGTATTTTAATGCTTACAAGACTATCTTTATTTTCACTATATACAAAAAAATATTCGACATTTCCATACAAACGTGTGCAGCTGCTCGAGAAATTTGTATGGGAATGTCAATATGTTTTTTGGTTTATTGACTGTTTAATTTTAACGGCCCGTATAGTAAAATCTGTAGGTTAGTCAAATAAAAGAATTAGGGTGTTTTTTTTTACAAAAAATAAGTCCTGTTCTTACTCTTTTGTATTCGATTAGTGATTCTGATATTAGTAATTAAGGGTTAACTGGAGGGACGAAATCCCATACAAACGTACTTTCGTTTTAATTTCGAAACCATAAAACTCATCGTATTCAAATTTTTTACAAGCATTAAGATGATAAATATCTAGAACTGTAATTAGTTTTGGTTCGAAAATAATAAACAAAAAAAAAGTTATAGCAACTTAAAATTTGCCTTTTTTATCGACGAAATCGAGTAATATTTAGACGCCTATTACACTTATAATTATATTTTCGATCCTTATGGAAACTAATTATACGACTAGAGTGAAGACTATAAATTCCAAATAATTTAGTTTTATTTGGGTATGTATCGTATTTATCGAAATAAACGAAAACTACGAAAACTACGATTCATGGCCTATAACGGCCCGTTTCGCTGGCGTTCAGTGCACTCTCTTTGTCGTACGCGGGGGTGTAGCTCTCACATGCGGGGGTCGGGACGGAGCTACATTTTTTAGCGCCCTTTCTCTTTCTCGACGAAATAGCAACACGACGAAGCGCGTCGGTAGGCAACTCGCTGTGGAGTTCGCCCGCGCCTCCAGTACCACCTTAAGATTTCAATATAGATATGGGATGCAAAATCAACCCGTATTTTAATAGCTTTAATGTATTGAATACTTTAATTTGTACGTGTTAAATGTACAGCTATTAAAAGTACACAATACGTTACATTTCCCTTAATTTCTTCATGCAGAAAAAAAAGTTAGGATCCAAAATCGAAAAGGCATTGTAAACATATTGAAAATATTCCGGCACAAATGAATCGTGGCATACGAATACACCATCAGGGGTCGATACAGTATTTAGTTCAGGGGGGAGGCAAATATCATTCAGATCCCCTACAACTTCTCATCGTTTGTTTATTTTTTGTGTGTTACTTACACCACCACTGGTGTTATTTTTATTTTCATTTTTACAAAGCCAGAACCAATGGCGTAACGTGCCTTCCAAAACACGGAGGAGCTCAAGTTAATTTTTGTAGACAACTTTAGTATATATAACATGGAGTAACATTAAATAAAGTTTATCACTATAAAACTTACATAGCTTAACGACTGCCATACGCTTTAAGTAAAATGTGGCGATCTATGGTAGCCATACGTTTTAGCCACTCACAAACTCGTGAGTACGAAGTACGAACGGTGTATCTATGGTTGTGTGACAATTTTGAATGGATTGTATGGAGTTTCAAAGCTGTAGTGCTATAACAACTTTATGTTAAGCATTTCAAAGGCACGGACAAGGTTTCACACAACTTAGGGAGGGAAACGTCCCCAATAAGATTCACCCCTAGATCCGCCACTGAGCACGATGTATGTTTGCTTTTAATTCCAGGCTTTAAACACGTTTTTATATTTTCTATAAACACATTTTCAATGCATGAGTTCGCTTTTGTGTACTTAACTTGTGTTTTATGTTGGAAATACATTTTTGTTTTTACGTATAACCGATGTTTAATGAAGGGCGATTATTTTTTTTTAATCTAATAAAGAGTATCTTATGTAAAGTTAATTGGTCATCATATTTTCAGGTAAATTCTCTGAAAGATGAAGATAGAATTCGAGAATATTCTCTGAAAATCGCAGATAAAATTCTCATATCTGCACATCACGGCGTTTCAACCAAACTTCAGCGGCTAAACTTTAGCATAAATTGTGTATCATCCCCACCGAATACGAATGAGCGTAACTTTAGTCGATGAACCCACTGCACCGTGCTCCATCGCGGAGCGCGGGGCTGCAGATTTAAACATTGTTTGCAACCTCAATTTGTATAGAAAACACGCCTAGTCCAACTCATTAAAACGCGGCAGATTCCGTAAAAACGCGACGGATTCCGCGCTCCGCGGCGGAGCGCTTTGCTAGTGGGGAATGGCCTTAGCCGCTGCATTTCGGTATAGTGTGTAAAACATCATTTATTCCCTAAAATAACATGTGAGAATTGGAAAGAATATCTTCAATGCTGGTTTAGAAGAAAAGGAAAAATGTTGAACAAGACAATGCACGTTTCGTCAGCTTTCGCTTCTCGAATTATCTTCCGGGCCGTCGTCGGCCGGCCGTGTTAAAATCGTACTTATAGGGAATATAGAGATCCAGAATAGAAAATGTCAGGAGGAGTATTGTTGATTGTGAAAACCAGTTATATGCCTAGATATGTGCAATTTCTTTTAAATTACAAAAAAATTCCCAAATCTGACATGTCCTTTCAAAATAAAAGCTTGACTACGTTTGTATGGAAAGTCTCTTTTAAGAACGTTATTTGACTCCAAGAAACTATGACGCTACGACGTGGTACTCATACAAATCCAATAGAAGATGTTGATTGAGTTTTTGGCAGGAAGTCAAGGGGTTCGGTTGGGGTTTGCTTTAAATTATTTTGCAAATTGATTTTAGTGGACTTTATAATATGAAATTGGTGTTGTTTGGTGTTATAAATGGTCATGCTCATGAACAATGTGTAAAATAGTTGAAGTGGGCAGTCATAGTACGGCTGTAGTGATATTAGTTTTGCGGACTGTGTGGGCGTCTTCGGGCGTCGTCCACCACTCAATCTAAGAAAACCAGTGGACTCGTACAGATTTGTCACCAGAAGCTCTCTTGAAGCAGTCAAAGGCCTACACCACCCTTTGATTGTAACTTGTTAGGATTAGGTTAGGTTAGGATTAGGAATAAAGAACAAAATTAAAGATAGGCTCTAAAGGACTTGTATCCAAAGCCGTAAAATTATTTAATAAAAGAAAAAAAAATATTTTGACGTTTCGAAAAAAAGTATGTTATTTGACTTGTTGGAAACTAGTGGATTGTCACACAAAAGGTCTCTAAACAGCACAGTACAACAGAGTCGATCTACGAAGTCGATACAAATGTGATCCAGCTTTAGTTATCGTCGATCGCAGCTGCTCGGCTGCACCAATCCAAAACCGCAGGCAATTTATCGTTAGGAGAGTGCACGGGTTCTAGAGATATGTTTTCCGGTGTGTGGATGTGGCATAGCTCAGTCAATCTTTATATCTTAATATACAAAAAGACTACACAAAAAACTTTATTGCACCAAATGCCATTTACAATTACAAAAATTTAAAGAACAACATAACAACAAAATGCGGCCTTATCGCCGAAGCAATCTCAAACAAGTAACCTTAAAGAGGAGTGCGAAGTAAGTTATTCTGAATATACATATTCTATTGGTTATTTATTGATTTTATAGGTAGGTATAGTAAATTAATTCATATATTCATTTGCTATTATACCTATAAAATTTGAACTGCGCCACCTGTTATCTTACTTATATACTTTGCACTCCTTCTCTTGGTGGACTATTTATGTATCTAATTTGTAGGGTTCCGTACCCGAAGGGTGCAAACGGGATTATATTACTGAGACTCCGCTGTATGTCCGTCTGTCCATCTGTCACAGGGCTCTATCTCTTGAACCGTAATAGCTAGACACTTGAAATTTTTACAGATTATGAATTGCTATGGCCACTATAACAACAAATACTAAAAATAAGATAAAGTTAAAAATTAAAGGGGGTCGTCATACAAGAAACGTTTTCTTCGGCGTTTTAAAACATTGTATGGAGGTACGGAACCCTTCCATGTACGAGTTCGACTCGCACTTGCCTGTTTATTATAATTATATCATCATAAATAAATAGATACATAGCATATAAAATGCTCCCAATCTTAGTTGATCCCGATTGGGTTTTCACCTTTATAAGGCTTCTGCTTCGGGCTAACCTGGCCCGAAGTAGCCAAAGACTAATCGCTATGAAGAAAGACTGTTAAGACCTTAAGTCAAGTGAGTCAGTTTTCTCTCCCAATACATGGAGATACATCTCCCCATATGGTTCCGCGTCAGAATAGGACCACTCCATCTCTTCTTAAGGATGTCGTAAGAGGCGACCAAAGGTCTTAAGCACAAACATCTTGAGCAACAATTGCATTCTCAATGAGGGTTAACGCCGGGCGGCGGCCGGTCGTAAAATTACAGCCGATTTATTTTAACTGTTCGGGCAATTTCTTCTCCACTTCGCAAGGTCTTTAGCATTCTTGGGTGACTATTGACGTGCATGTTATATTTGAAAAAAAAGCGGGAAAGCGCACCCCGGGCTCCGAAGCAGCACAGCTGAGGATGCAACCGGGCACGTGCTTAGATGAAGGAGAAATTTGCCCGCACCGGCGATGGCCCGCTGCGCTCGCAGTGACAGTGCGGTGGTTGGTGGGGGACGCTGATCTTCTGCGTCGCTGACTCCCGTGTGTATACTGGGAGCTTATTTTCATCTTCACTATCATCAGCAGCTGGAAATGGTGCCAGTGCGTGAAAACAAGTTAATCAGTAGTTAATCATGATCAACATTTAGATTTTTAAACACAGTTTTATTTTTTAATTTAGGTTTTAATTTAGTTTTTAGTTAAGTTTTAGTTAAATAAATTATTTTGTTTTACTGAGAAAAAAAATCATCATCATCATCAGTAAAATAATATAATAATATTATATATATATACAATTATGTATATAATATATAAGTACTTTGTGAGAAGGCTTATTATAGGACCGATGACTATCTTAAAGACAAAAAGGTCTGGCTTGAGCTTGGCGCGGGTCCCTCTTAAAGGTTTGTATACTTAGACATGTCATAATTTAGGTACATTGGTACATACTAAATTTACAAATTGACATTATTTTAAATTTCGTAATTCTTATAATTCAATTTAATTATGACATAATAAACAATGTAATCTCTGTCCATCTATATAACTAATTTTAAGTTTTTAGTTTGTTAGTTGACGTCTTTGGAGAAAACGTGCAGTGCAGTTTGTTGCCGCTTCTTCTGCACTTGCGCCTAGGAAGCGGCGTAAACTTAGCTTTAAGTAACGATTTGACGTCAACATTTGTGCAAAACAAAACAAAGTGACTATTATTAAGAGATATTATAAATATCCTATGATAATAAAAAAATATATATATATATAAATAATAATAATAATATTATATATATATAATTATGTATATAATTATATATATAATATATATATATAA
The DNA here is from genome assembly GCA_963576875.1 of Acrobasis repandana. NCBI lineage: Eukaryota > Metazoa > Arthropoda > Insecta > Lepidoptera > Pyralidae > Acrobasis > Acrobasis repandana. Next base: position 13,009,288 of record OY756236.1, read on the forward strand.
TATGGGTGTACTTTCTTATACAGACAAAAGTTTAACAGATTTTCGTTACTCAGAAAATCAATAATTAGAATATATGTTATGAATAATTTGAAATCATAGAATTTTATTACAAATAACATTTACTTTTGCGATGTTTCTAATATCAGAATATCAAATTAAATATTATTATTTTTAATAAGTTTAGTTACTATAATATTTATAACCTATAAGTTTGCCCTATTCTAGTAAAATGGATAAAACTTTCCCAGCACTGGCCTGCCGCTGCCGCGGCACGCTCGCTTCGCTCGCTCGACTTGTGCGTGTGTTGGTCGCAGTTCTAACCTAACCTATAAGTTTGCCGTAACCTGTATTGTGGTAGCGATTTATAATGTATTCTAACTTATTATATGGTATTTAATTTGATTAAACAATGTTTTCACTTAATACTTCCTTAAATAATAATTTCCGGTAAAATAAAATTCCATGAAAGATTATACCGAACAAACAATATTCTTTAAAGAAATATTCTACTGTTTGATTAGTTTGTTAAATGAAAATATGAGATTCTAAAATTCATTGAACTGTGTTTCTATAAATTGTGTTTCATTCAAGTAAATAGTATTTGAAACAATAATATTTGAAATAAAAATATAAGAATTAAATATTCTATGAAAAATTTTCTGTGAATCGAAATTCTATGAAATTTCAGTCTGTGAAACAAGGGGCACCCATATAATATATATATATATTGTATCAAATGTCTTATCCACAAATTCCTTTACTGCATTAATGCAACGTTCACTGATTGGGATGTGGTTTATTAAAAGTACAGCAAAATTCAAACAAATACTGAATGGAAGCCGGCGAATTCAGAATGAAAATTAGGTAACTTTGGACTATAGAACAAACCCCAGCGATTCGAAGGAATTTATTGGAGTTTCCAACTTGAACTTTAAGTTAATATTGATGTGGGTTTCATGAAACTTATATTCAAATATTTTCTATGAAATGGGTCAGTGTAAAGTTTTTTACCCGACCACGGCAACGCCAAAAGGAATGGTTATGATTTTGGCAATCTATGTATGTGGATATTTAAGTGTGTTCCACCGTAGCATCCAAACTGCTTATCCAATTTCCACACAAATGAGATGTCAATCGATTCGTCAAAATCGTTCGGATAACAGGCTACATTTTGTATAAATAAAATAAATATGATGTATGTTACATACAAACAAGTTTAAAAAAAATTCGCTTCGATATCGACTGGGGACAAATTAAATGTTTCAGAGCATTTCAAAAATATACCTACATTGTTAAAATGGCTGCCGAGCTCGCATTAATTAGATAATTCATACGTTTCAGTATGAACTTACCCGTACTCGAATTTTAGTTTTTTAAACGTATAATTATCTTGTATTTGAAAGAATAATTCAAAGGGTGTTATGTTACATTCATGGCTAAACTTTATTGGATCTAAACGTCACAGAACGTAAGCTTACCTCCCGTGAAATTACGTTCATTCATTGCAGTGCCCCCTCAAGGAAGGACATGAAATTTGGTTATCGCTATTAATATGACATAACTTGATAATTGCCGATTTACAATAGCCCTACTTTTTTACCGTTTAACATTACGCCTCTTGATATGACGTCAAAAGGCGGACGCCAAACATCTGGATAGTCAAATGTATATACGCAGAGATAGAGGACGACCTAGAAATACGTGGGGGGAATGTGTGCAGCGGGACATGACAGAGCGGGGTTTATACAGATATTTTAAGTTATAGAAAAGGATGGAGGGTGCTGTTGACATACAGAGCCGACCCCACATAGAAAGAACGCGAGGAAGATAATTGGACTGGAAAAACTGTTAATGCTCTTATAACGCATAACCAATAATGATGATGGACGTGTGTACTAACGTATCTATAGTTGTGTATCAATGTTGTAAAATTTAAATAATCTATATATATATATATATATATATATATATATATATATATATATATATATATATATATATATATATATATAAATATATATATATATAAAAAATAAAAAATAAAAGCGAAAATCACTCACTCATCACGAAATCACGAAAACCACTTAGCCAATGAAGATGAAATTTGGCAACAAGGTAGATTGTGACTAGAAAACGTCCGCTAAGAAAGGATTTTTGGAAATTCCATCCCTAAAGGGGTGAAATAGGGGTTGGCAGTTTGTATGAAACTTTGTAATTTAAAAGTGAGACACATGAAATTTTTAATGTATTTTAGTAGTTAGTAGAAAATAATAATGCATTTTTAAGATTTTGAAAATTACATCCCTATATGGGTGAAATAGCGGTTGCAAGTTTGTATGAATCTTCGTAATTTTTTAAGTGAGACACATGACATTTTTGAATTAGAGTTTAGTAAAAAATAATAATCCATTAAATGGATTTTAATAAATTTCAACCCCAGTTTATTTGTCAAGTCTACGCAGGCGAAGCCGCGGGGAAATGCAAGTGAACAATATTTTCTTTTATAGTCTGATTGTATAAACATTTTAAATACTTCAACAGTTTTCCAATAAACATCGCTTGTGAAGCATAGCGTGTTTTTGAATCGGCATTCAAAGTATTCGACATCCTTTGAATATAAAGGGCGATGTTGATTTTATCGAATTTATGAGTAAAACGAGATAATAGCCATCTCCCGCTACTCCATACTTAATATTCATGATTTTTGATAAATATTTATCGTGTTTGATGACCCTACTAGTTTAAATACAAGGGTCGAATTAACTTTTGTTTTATTTTTAACCCCAGACAAAAAGAGTGGTGTTATAAGTTTGACGTGCCTTGTGTGTGTGTGTGTGTGAGAGAAAGACTCCAAGAAACTATGACGTAACGATTTGGTATTTCATAAAAAAAACCATAGAAAATGATTTTTAGACATCAAGAAAAAAAGTATCTGATTGGACTTATTGGAAACTAGTGGATTAAAAAAATAACAATTTATTTTTATTTTTTATTATTTTTATTATAGATTTGAATGCGCAAGACCTCTATCTAGCCTGATGGGAAGCTATGAAGATAAGATGATAAGATTAGTACAAAAGTAATACAAAATACATAGAACGGTTTTCCAGCTATCAATTACTGTTGCTGTTACAAATACGAGTATAAATCCTCCGCCTGGCAGCCAGCGTCATTGATAAACAAAACTGTAGATACACCGTTCAGAAAAATCTAAGTACTCAAATTAAATAATAAAATAAGAAATGCTGATAGCTCAGTGATTATATTGTATTGCAGATAAGAATACCAAGGTGAAATCTCTGACTCGCAACCGAGTCCAAAACTAACAAACATACAAACAAGGCAGTGGAAGCAAATATTACTAATTATAATGTAACATGCCAAATGCCTGAAGACCGCCTATACAACCAGTGTGTCCTGCCCACTATGACGTACGGTGCTGAGACATGGACGCTCACGAAGGTGGCTGTGCACAAACTGAGAGTCACACAGAGAGCCATGGAGCGCGCTATGCTTGGCATCAGGTTGCTGGACCTAACACCGTAATCTGACAACGTACTAAAGTATAAGACGTTGGTATAACGGTCATGAACTTAAAGTGGAACTGGGCAGGACACCTGGTTCTGACCGAATGGTGGTCCAGAACGGGCGAGAGAAGCGTCGGGCGTCCGCTTATGCGATGGGTTGACGATATAATCAAAGTCGCGGGTCGCACCTGGATGAGAGCAGCACAGGATCAGGATGGGTGGCGTGGACGAAGAGAGGCCTATGCTCAGCAGTGGGCGGAAGAAGGGCTGGGATGATGATGATGATAATGTAACATACTACCTGTTTTCTTCAATTTTCCTCTCCTGAGTCTGTTAGAAGAGATTTCTTCACCTGATAGGTCCAGATCTGCCGCTGTCTGTTCCCTAAGTCCCCCCGTAGCACCACGCCCCAGAAGTAAACATGATTAAGGCGTAAGCCAGATAGAAAGGGCGCGGATACGGCGCGCCGTACGGCGCACCGCTTCTATCTGTTTTACACTCCTCCGTTTTCATACATTTCGTATGAAAAATCATTGGTAAGGCGTCGAAGCAGCGCACCACTGGTTGCAAGGGGCGCGTCATACGGCGCGCCTAGTGACGAGACGTTCACAGATTATGGAGCAAATGCTATACTAGTACAGACGACCGTCTGCCATATAATATTTTTGTATGTAGCGGGATAACACTTGACTCTGACATTAGATTTTTTTCTGTCAGATGACATACAATAAAACCTTATCTCAGACATATCCAATGCAAAATATGGCTTGCTTGCTTTTTTTTTAAATACCAGTTATCTGTTATGGTTTATTAAATCCTCATATTTATTACAAAGAAAACAAGGAAGTTATAAATAAAATACTATAAAATGGGGTTACTTTGATAAAAACTTCGTTTCATGTTTAAACTTCGTTTTATTAAGATTCTACGATTTCTGTTTTGTATATTTATAGAAGTGTGGGCACAGGCCGGAAACTCCTAAGGTACGCGCAATATGCGTCACCCAGGCGTCCCCGTTCCCCGTCCCCGCACCTCTCCCCCGTTTTCGCCTCGATTTCTCACGTTGGCCGTCAAGAACCGGGGGAGAGGTGCGGGTGCGAGGAACGGGGACGTATATTGCGCGTACCTTAGAAGAGTCCCTTCTGTTTACTCTTACTGTATTCTGTGGTGTGGGTAAGGCAATTTTATAATGTAGCCTACTTTGTCTGCAAGCGCCGTCTATATTGTAAGCTCAGCAGCGGTGCACAACTGGGGTAAATAATGAAATCCACACGTAGAACACACACAGAAGAGTTTATTGAAAGCACAGCACAGATATACAGATAGAAAGTCAGAAGGAGTAGAAGGAATACAGAAGTAATATTAGCACGAAGTGAAAGCGGCAATGGCAAAGTACAATATGGGCAACGGTATGTATATAAGGCAGAGCAGCCAAGCGTGCGTTCCGCGTCATAAGCAAATCTCGACTGGCGCGGCGCTTGCGCATGCGCGTCTCGAATGGCCGCCCGTCGAGTACATAACGCGCGACCGGTTTATGTACTAGCAGCGCCGGCCGGCCGAGTCCACACTAGGTGATCTTGTGTACGGCACGGCGCGACTCGATAAGTACTATCCGACCAAGCCGACAGTGTTTGTTTTATTGAAAATAAATTATAATGATTATAGAAGAAAGTGTAAATAAATAAATAGTGTGTATGAATTAAATATATATTAGAAATAGTATTATTATATAAATATTATAAATGTATAGAAGTCACCTACAGAAGTGTAAACTCCTTTGGGCGCGTTGGGCATTTTTGAGATGGGAACCATTAATTTCGCGACACTGTTACCGTAACCGACACCACCTTGTTTCAGTTTTCACTTCTATCGTCAGTCTCGGAGTGCCACTGTTTTTTTTACAATTACCTTCTAGCTCTAAACATTATACTCATCGTGTAATCAGTCGCAATTGATGGGTCCGATCCGATTAATGTAAAAATATGTCAGTACTAGAATAAGCATTACGACTGGAAGAATATTTTTGGCCCTACTGTTATAATAATAAAAAATATAGTACACGTATTTTCTTTTCTCTTAGAAACAAAAATTGACAAAGATGCAGCGCATTTAAATTTTACATGACGTCACGTGATGTCACAAGCCCACACTCTGGAACTTAGATCACAGAATACATAAGAGTCAAACAGAATGGTATCTCACAGCGTCTCCCGCAAATTGGCGTCACAACAGAAAACAGGTAAGCATCTTGATATATATACCCTTCTCGCTCTCTCGCATTGGCGGGAGATACACAAGAGCGAGATTGCAACATTACCGGATTGCTAATAAGCAATCCGGTAATGTTACATAGGCTCCTCGCTCACAGGTAATCACATACACGCAGATGCCAACTAGATTTACGCGGGTTATAGTGCTAAATGCCATAGTTGACAATGACAACTTGACATGCTGTGCGTGTAATTACCGTATAGTTTTGCGCCGAATATGCAAATTACTATATTACAATAGTGAATTAGTGAAATTAGTGCGTTATATTATAAATGACTCAATAATAATCAGTAAAGTGAACTAATGGTGAAATGGACAATGGACATAATGAAAAATATTTGTGAAGTGATATTATGTAGCTGTTTTCGACTTTTCTGTAACATTTAATACATATAAAACAGAATATTTTTTACGTCATACTGTTCGCAAATCTTCCGGTATGGAAAAATATAATCGTAAATATGTCGGACTCGTTAGTAGTAGTAGGTAAGTATTAAAATAATTCTGCGGTGCGACCCTAAGTATAAAACTCACACATCGACGTGTGTACAGATAAATTGTTTCGTTTGCAGTAGTAGTAGGTATATATGTTACTCTGAATCAATGGAGAGTCATACCAGTGCTTAGATGCTTTGTATCTTTGTAAATTTTAACTTGTTTGACAAACTAAAAAATATGGATCCATTATTTTTGGATAATCTAGAAAACGGACTAATTAGAATAATACTGTTCTGACCCTATCGTGACCCCTATAGTATCATTGGATTACTTTTAATCTGCAGGTTCTAGTATCGCGAATACATTTAGAGCATGTAATCTATATGAGCAGAAGTTTGTTTGAAAATCGATAGAACCTTAAAGAGCCTGGTTTATGGCAGCATATTTTCTGGGGGTGTCTATGATCACATATGCTGGTTAACTTTGATCATTATTCAATGTTAGCTAAGATTGTTAGGTACTTTTCTTTTATCTGATCGTATAATTAACCATTTTTTATTGTTTATATTTGGAGAAGAAAAAGCGGAAAAGTGCACCCTGGGCTCCGAAGCAGCATAGCTGAAGAAGAAGTTATATAGGTACTTATGTAATATTCTTTATTTCTAAAAATTTCATTTCTAAAATATATAGGTCTCATTACAAATTAATAAAATTTACAAATAAAAAAGAAACTCCAACGCCTCGCCGCGAGGCAGGGTACCCAAAAGGCTGGCAGCATTACCCCTCTGCACCGCGATAGAAATCCTTTGTGCAAAGTAGCTGCCCGCCTTTGGATCGCCCGTGACATCGTGGAGACGCGTTGAAATCTCAGTCACAAAGGATTTTGCTTCTGGGCCCCATGGACCCATCGTCTCTACGGCGAAGGGCACAAAAATATAATTTCCAAGGAGATCTTCATACTTCCTGCGTTTCAGGGCTTCTGATGTATTTATGTAGGTTTATCTTTTCACCAAACATGGTACGCTACATTTACTTACGTAAGTAGGTTGCTAAACAATTCATTTAGTTCTGGGGATAAAGTTCAGAGGCCGCCACATCAAGTCTTAGTTTGAAAAATATGCACGGGGGCATTCTATTCCCTCTATATTACTTTACTTTTTGCATCTCGCCATAGGTTGTGCCACTCGTCGTGACGCTCGTTACCGGTGACGTCATCAGTCACGTCGAGTGGCGCGCCACGCCTTTCCTATCTGGCTTGCACCTAAGACAAGCGCTTCAGCTCAGATCACGACGTCTAACCTCACTTTCACTTTTATGTCACTAGCGAATAATGCACTGACGTGTCCGCAGATTCTTTCTGATGCATTTCACCCCTGATTTATCACCAGATATACCCCAAGGACAGTTCACAGTTTTAACAAAGTCCAACACTTAACAAGACACGTGGCGTGCAAACCACGCGATCGAATTTACACTTTATAAGTTCGCCTTTCACAGACCTAACAAATGGATTGTCATAATTTACAAACAAAGAGAAACAACAAAATGTGCAATCTTCTTCCGTAATGAACGGGCAAAAACAAGATTATTATAATACAATCAAACTCGCACCATGCGTTTCGAAATTTCGACAATAAGAAGTGTGTATGACAATCAAAAAGTCTATAAAGACCGTGTGACATATCAAATGTCAAAAAAGTCAAACGTTTTATTAACTGTACGGCCATGGAAACCGACGTGTACATCCATGAATGAATGTTGCCATTTTATTACAAACATATAGCATGGTCGTATTGAGATCAAGGTCTTTAGTTCAAGTTCCACTCTCGTGGTATTTTTTCACCATTTCTTATTGCATTACTTAATTTGAGTACTTTTGTACTGCATCTTGAATGCTTAAAAACCACATAAAAATAACATCTAGGTAATTGAGTGCATTCGTGTCACAGTAACATTTCCATTTTTTTAACCCTCTACAAAAAAGAGGAGTGTTATAAGTTTGACGCTAATATTTTTTCTTCTGTCTCAGTATTTGGCCACTTTTACAGCGATGCCAGTTAAGGTCAAGTTAAATGCAGCTAGTGGAGCAATGTAATGAGACATCTAGAAAATAGTAACATCATTGGAAGCCGCTAAATCTCCCAGGCAATTAAATCGAGCAAGCCACCGCACGTGAAACTAAGCGCTAGTATCTTTTTAGTTTATAGTGTTAGATATTATGAACATTTTATATTATGTTTTATACTCACTTTCTTGGTCAGTGGGCGAAAAAAGTGTTAAAATAAATAAATAAATAAAATACATTCATTTCAAGTAACTATTTGACCCATAATACAATTTAAATAAAGGGTTTGTGCAAAGTGATAATTTTTGGCCCCTTTCATACAAATGAATGACGGAGAAATAGGTGTTCTTTTTTTACTTGTGGCATTAAAATAAAATATCGATTCAATTACTTCTTACCATGTAATCTAGCCGCTTACATCATAGAACACCAATAAGGAATGATAATCAGCTCGATATAATTGGATATCGGAATGTAGTAGTCGTGACATCTCAATGGCAAAGCGGTTTCTCACTTCATTTGATCTACTTGTATTTTCCATCTTGCTGAAAGGTTAAAATAATAATATGGAAACCAAGCTGAAGGTCTGCTTTATCCTTTCCAATCATTTGTAGTCCAAAATCATAAACGATGTGTCCGTCCGATATCTCTCGATGAAAACTTAGGACGCGCGGTGAAATCGGGCAGAGGACGGCCACACATCCGAATAGCATGACGAGCCATTCAAAAGAGGCTCGTTGACAGTTTGTTTTCCAAGTCTTTCCAGCTTTTCGGGCGTTGTGCGGACTGCAAGCAGCCCGCGGTTTTTCGTGCAGCTGTTGAAGGGGTTGGAATCTTATTTCCAGTTGAGAGAATAGGTAAGGTGCTAAAGTCAGTATAAAAAAATAAAAACGTATACGGGCTGCCATCTTGGAATCAAATTTTATTTGCAGTTTTGAGTTCTGCGGGGTGCTTTACCCCAGCATACAAAATTTCAGACCCCTTCGATGTTCCAGGAGGACGTAATGAACGAATCAAGTTCCAAAAAAAGTTTGGATTCCAAAAAAAATTTCAGATATAGATTCACCGGCGTAAAAAACCCTTAAATTTTGAATTTTAGTCAAATCGGAGGCAGTCGACTATTGGCGGCCATCTTGGAAAATTACGAGTATGCATGTCAATGATTACTCAAGAACACCTGGGTTTGCTACTTGAATTCGAATATTATTTGCCCGAGGTTAATTTCCCGAAGTTATTAGCTCCGAATTGCCGATATTCCATATCATCGATGTACCACACTTTCGACTAGCCATTAGTTCGAGCGTCCGTTTTACAGAAAAACCATTGTAATGATAGTCCAACCATTCGAATCATGATAGTTTTAGCATTTACACATATAAAAGAAAACAATGTACTTTAAGAAAAGAAGTTGTATTTGGAAACTATCAGTTTTTGTCATCGGGTAACGTACTTAAAGTCCAATCTCGTTTGGCATCTCCATCCCACGTGTCTCGAAACTACATTGGACTGAGCTTGTAAATACATTGTCTGTTCTGAGTTCTGTTCAGTTTCTAACTCCATATTGGACAAAATACTAGATCACAGAATGATTACCTATCTTAAATACGAAATTTATAAATAAAATTACGCAATATTTTATACCGAAATTTTAATCGTAAACTTAATGATATACAGGCGATGACCGGTGTTAAACTTTACGCACAATGCATTCTTAATCGGCTGCGCGGGCTGGGCGGCTGATCGTTAAACTACTTTATTGTTTAAACTACTTCGGATATTTTTTCTCCACTTTGCAAGGTCTTTAGCATCTTTGGGTGACATGCATATTATATTCGGAGAAGAAAAAGCGGGAAAAAACACCTCGGGCTCCGAAGTAGCACAGTTCTGGGTGTAACCGGGAACCCGCTAAGATTAAGAAAATGAAGATCGAGACTTACTCTTGTGTTTTTTTGTAAGTGACATTATCACTAATTGAAGTAGGTTTTTGTTGAATTTTCATTTTGTTTGTAAATCAATAGAGATTTATAAAAGGAAAAGTCTGACTGACTAGGCTTAGCAGATGAAGTGATTGGGACAGGACAAATAGCGAGCAAAACAGATCATGAGTGATATTTTTAATTTAGGGACTCGAAACACAAAAAGTGTAATTTTCCAATTCACCACTTGCGTTCTGACGCATTGCGTGGTATTTTTGAAACTGTCGTGTCAGCAATAAGTAATATTGTGTTATGCAGAAAATATCATTTTGTTAATGGTTTTCTAAACATTTCAACAAAATAAAAAACCAGCGTGAAACGGAACTGATTCACCATGGAACGTTTCTTTGACATTTGTACGCTACAAATGTCAAAATTACGAATGGTCAAAACCACTCGTTGCAAATCCTTCGCATAGGTACGATCAATTAAAAAATGCGTTTGGAAACACTCGCGCAAATCATTCGTAATGTGACTCACTGAATGAAAAATAGCGCTCCAGGTCTAAGTGATCGTCAATTTTCTCAGTCATTAAACGAACCTTGAAATTGAAACTCTCCATATCTCTTTCGTTCCTGTAATCTGAGCAAAACTCGTATGTTACGAATTCAATTTCCTATCGCAGTACATGAGTTTGACTTTACCGATATCAAAACAATGTTGCACTAAAATGTCTCAAAATCGATCGGAGTTGTAATGGCTTTGTGTAGTGTGTTTTGGATCAAATGAAAATATAAACCTGCCAAGAGCGAGTTAAACTCGCGTGTAGAGGGTTCCGTACAATTGATTATATTCTTATAGGTTTTCCTGTAATCTACAAGCAATGAACTATATTTCTTAGTTTTTTCAAAATTTTAGGCTCAGTAGTTTCGGAGATCAGGGGGGGGGGATGGTCAATTTTCGTCTTCTTTACAATAATACTTAACAAAAATATATTGAGATCCTCATAACGAGCCCTTTCATTGATATATGACACAGTAAGGTTTGCAAAACTTTTTTTTTAATTTCCTAATTTATCCCCCGAAAATGACCTTTACTTTGGACATATATATTTGGATCATAGAATTACAAAATTCTACCTTTCGCCTGATTCGGTCCAGTAGATTCGGAGCAAATTGGCTGTGACAGACGGACGGACAGACAGACGCACGAGTGATCCTATAAGGGTTCCGTTTTTTAATTTTTTGTACGGAACCGTGAAAATGAAATGTGAAAACACATAAGGAGGTTAAGAACTTAACGGAGGAAAGAGAGACATGGAAAGCACTCACCGACAAGAGCCCGGCTCTTAAATACAAGAAGAGTCTGTTGGTGAACAAGATGGGTGACAATGTGGCAACACACTAATGTCACAGGCCGGAATCTCCTAAGGTACGCGCAATATGCGTCACCCAGGCGTCACCGTTCCCCGTCCCCGCACCTCTCCCCCGTTTTCGCCTCGATGACTCACGTTGGCCGTCAAGAACCGGGGGAGAGGTGCGGGTGCGGGGAACGGGGACGCATATTGCGCGTACCTTAGGAGATTCCGTTCTGCTTACTCTTACTGTATTCTGTGCTAATGTATGTGAAAAATACGTATTAATATGTATTTAATACAATTTTTACTCAAATTAAATAATTAAATAAGAAATGGTGAAAAAATTGAACCCGCGACCTTGGTGAGACCATACGACCATATAGTGTGTAAATAGTGCGTGGTATAGGAATATCAAATGGTGGCGAGATTCGGCGTGTGGGGTTGAACACGTGATGGCTCAGTTGGTTAGAGCATGGTCGTATTTAAACCAAGGTCGGGTGTTCAAGTCCTGCTCATGTGGAATTTTTTCAACATTTCTTATTTCATTTTTTAATATGAGTACTTTAGTACTGCATCTTGAATGCCTAAAAACCCTATAAAAATACAATTTTTACTCTCTACAAAATAACATTACTTCTAGTATTATATAGTTCAATGGTAGTAATGTTAGATATGTGTTAGGGTAGGATTTATGGATTATGGCGACATAGTTGGTGTCACTTTCCACTTTCTTTTAAAAATATGGTTGTCTACATTGACCGAAACTAATTTCCATTTCGAACTACATTACATAAGTAAAACGTGTAAAATACTGATAGTATATACTATATAGATATTTATATACTATAAGTATTTTACACGTTTTACAATCTGAATCTTTTTTATCCACGATGAAGGTGTTCGTCGTGGTTATAAAAGATTCATCACAAAGCTTGATTAGAATCCTAATAAAATCTACAAAATCCCGGGTTTCCGTCACGAGAATAATAAAAGGGATTAGATGAAAAAAGTCCGGCTGCGGAAGACGTCCCTCATTTTTCCTTGATGATAATTGTCGCCTTCGATTCTGAATATTAGTAAGGGTTCACATGGAATTATAATAAACCGTTTGGCGAGAAAATGAGTAGTCCAGTGGTGTGGTGGCAGGCTTGTATTTTCTTCGTGGCGGTATGTACAGGAGAGAGGCAATGGTGTGAAAGAGGCCTATGAAACTTAGAACATTGCAGAATTTTGATTAAAAAATTCAATAAAACGCCATCTAGTCAACGAGTTTTGACCTAACTCCTAATGCGTGTTATAGAATAGGAAAATCAAATGGTAGAGAAATTCGCCATGCGATATAGAACACGTGATAGCTCAGTTGTTTAGGACATGGTCGTATCGTATTTGAACCGAGATCGCGAGTTCAAGTCCCGCTCACGGATTGGTTTTCTACTGGGTGGCGCAAAAGTAAAGACCCTATTTGGTTCAGCTATAACATTTTTTCTAAATTAGAAAACTAGATTTAGGTTTTTTTAAATGTATATTTGTGCCATTAAATTTCGTACCATTAGGATTTAAAGATGATGTCTTTTAAATGGTGACCTCCAGAGTTGATACACATTTGAGCCCTATTTATGACATTTTGCATAACTTGCCGTAACACTTCCTGCGATATGTTCGTTATTTCTTGACGAATGTTTTCTTTTAGAGCTGCGAGAGTCTGTGGCTTGTTCACATACACCCGAGATTTCAAAAAACCCCAAAGAAAGAAGTCTGGACTGGTCAGATCGGGTGATCTTGCAGGCCAAGGCAAATCGCCAAAACGAGAGATAACTCGGCCTGGAAAAGCGTCCCTCACTAAGTCCATAGTGTCGCGCGCTGTGTGTGCCGTAGCGCCGTCTTGTTGAAACCAGATGTGCTCCAGCCCCAATTCGTCCAAACTGGGTATCAAAAACTCTCGTAACATGGTTCTGTAGCGTTCTCCAGTGACAGTTATCGCATTGCCTCCAGCGTCTTCGAAAAAATAGGGTCCGATCACTCTGTCAACACAGATGCCACACCATACAGTAACTTTTAGTGGGTGTAGAGGTGTTTCTTGAATAATGCGCGGATTATCAGTGCCCCAGAACCGAGTATTCTGCTTATTGACATGCCCTGAGAGATGGAAATGCGCTTCGTCACTCATAACCAATTTTGAAGGAAATCATCCTCTTCAAGGTTGAGGTTTATGACGCGCTGGCAGTAATCTTATTCCACGTTCTTGGGGAGTAAAACGGTCCATGTTTATTTTCAGTGTATTTTACATTTGTTCACTACACAATTTTCAACAACAGAATGACAGAAAATGTCATATAAAAAAAATAAAAGTATTTTCTTTAGTGCCAGTACTTTTGCGCCACCCAGTACCATTTTATTCCGTTGGTATTGCGAAACCTTGCTACCAGATAGCGCCACTGGTTTGATCTAATTTTAAAGCTTCAGTTTCTTATCTATTTCAGTATATATATATTTACAATACAATATTAATCTATAGAAAGAGGTCTTTGACAAAGAAATTCGCTCTTTTAAAAGCGCCATCTGTACGAACTTGGTGGAACTATCAATGACTTACTATAATAGCAGAGTGTTTTAGGTGCTCTGTAGTGCTGCGCTTATCGAGGGTTATTAAAAGGGTCATGTGGTGACGAACAGTTGTCGCTTTTTACAATTTTAACACCGTTTTTGAATTGACAGATAGAAACTGCTATATGATAAAAACCTTAACGCAAAGTTTGTTTTTTTTTTCAGCGTAGCGACAGTCACTGCGATGATACACAAATGACAATGACAGCGTAGTACAGTTGAATACCGATGTTCCTCCGGGCCTCCAAAGACGTGGCAGACCGACCCAAGAAATGCTGGTTTAACGTCATCAAGGTTGATATGCGTGCCAATGGAATACCATTGTAATAACAATTAAGGATGCTCAAGACCGTGCGAAGTGGAGAAGAAAATGCTGGAAAGCGGACCCCAGCCTTGGCAGCATTACAGCTGAGGATGCAACTGGGAATACGCTGAGATGAGAGAGAGAGACAGTTGGAGACCAATGTTTCAAGCTCTGACAGAAAAAAACAGCCAGTTTGGTACATAACAGCGCCATGGTTTGTTGAGTGTAGGCCGAATCTTCTGACTGTTCATGCCAAGTATGGCCAGTACATGGTCTGGTACTACAGAGAGGGTCGTGCTTCTGCAGTGAAGACTTAAAAAGACCTGATGATGAACGATGTAGATACACAACTACAATATTGCTGGTAACTTGAAATTCCCTACTACCTACTCGGTTTTTTTTAATTATTTGGAGTTTATTTAGATTTCGACCACTTCTTGAACCCAAAGTAATTTTGAGCTAGATAAGTATATTATGTTTATATGTTTTAGATATGTGAAGAAATTCGGCGTACGGGATTGATGACATTGTAGTTCAGTTGCAAACAGCATAGTCTTATTAGTCCAGGTTCCAAGTCCCGCTTCCTTGGTATGTTTTCACAATTTTTAGGGTTCCGTGCCCAAAAGGTGCCAACGAGACCCTATTACTAAGACTCTGCCGTCTGTCCGTATGTCTGTCCGTCTGTCACAGGGCTCAATCTCTTGTTTTGTTTATTTCTTATTTAGTTTTAGTAAATATTAGTAATTAATTTTGAATGCTTAAAAATTCTATTAAAAGTGCATTACTGCTGAGTTCAGCATTCTATGAAAATATTAACATAGTATATTCTATTCAAGAAATGTCTATTATAAAATATACCCACCAACTTCTCTAGCTTTCCCTTAAAGGAAAATGTTTCTTCCAACTCCTTGAGCGAAACGGACTACAACAAAACACTAAAAAAACGTTGCTTATTTAATTCATGAAATTGGTAACATGAAACTAATGAAACTGAACACCACCCAGCCTTATCTTAAAGATGTAATTTATACAAATATACAGATGAACCTAAAAATATCAGTGGAACTTTTTATAGTAATAATTTATTTGCAATAAATAAGATTTCTACAGAATACGCCTATAGGCTTGTACCGTTTCGGTTAGTAAAGCCTAGATTTAGGATCTAGAAAGATAGATGAGATAAAAGAAAGACCAGATATCGGCAAATGAGATAAGTATAATGAACAACTATTACATTACATTAGTTACAAAGATTCACAAGAACACTAGGTACAGATTAGGTAGTCAGGATCGTGAGTTATTGGTCACTAGATCAGTTGAGTAGCCCTTCTAGGTAGAAGAACTACTTAGCTTCAGATGCTGCCGAAGACGAAAGAGGACGCGCGCCGGCCGCCGCGCCTTATATATGGGCATGTGCCCCCCCGCTGCGCCTAAGAGGGGCGGAGGGGTGCTGTAGCCGATGTCACAGGCTGGCGTCGCTTATTTATTTTATTTTTAAGTGCAATAAAGAATTTACTTACTTAATTACTTTTATTACATAGCACATCAATTTATTCATGCATTGTATTCACTTTATATTCTAAAAATTTATTAATTGAATAAAACCATTTTTAACCGACTTAAAAAAAGGAGGTTATTCTACTGTATGTTTTTTTTATGTATGTTTGTTATGCGATATCTTCGTTAATTGCTTACCGAATTTTTTTAATTTTTTATTTGAATACTTACTATCAAGTTAGTCCCATTTTATTTTAGTGAAGATATGATGAAGGACTTAGGAGATATGGAAGAAACTCTTCGCTTGTGTTTTTTGTTAAAAATTTAATTATTTAGCAACCATATAACGTGGGAGGGACATACCCGTAATAAATCGAACCACGGTCTATACTAAATTACTAAAATATAATGAAATTAAAATAACAGTCAAAAAACCAAAATTTCGGCTGGAAGGAAGGAAGTTTAAGATAACAAATATTTAGTTTTTGTTTATTTTAAGATTACGTTCAAAAGCAGTTATATGTACTAGCGTTAAGTTTTTAGTACGCTTTTACTAAGGGGCAGTAAGCAAAATGAAAGGAAAGCATTATAATTAAATGGGACGCCAAATGAAACAGTTTCCAGTCGAATGACTAATGAATACACTTAGCTTTTGAGAAAACTGATGATTGAATTTAAGTTACTTTCCATAATTGCAAGCTAGGAAAGGTTTTGTTCTGTGTGAGGACCGTTATTTTGTAGAATTTAAGACCGTATATGAATTTTCCGGATCCAGTGCTGCCCACATTTGAAATAAATCAATTTTTGTCTTTGTGAAGCTCTAGATAACCCTTCAAACTATTTTATGAACTACTGTTTACAGTGAGATCGTTAAGCTTTTCTTAGCATTTTTGCGAAAAACGGCCTTTGGCAGGAAAAAAAAATATACAGATAAACTATAGTGGTTTTGCTTTAGACCTCGCTCGACTTCGCTCGCAGAACAACCGAAAAA
This sequence comes from Acrobasis repandana, assembly GCA_963576875.1. Lineage (NCBI taxonomy): Eukaryota > Metazoa > Arthropoda > Insecta > Lepidoptera > Pyralidae > Acrobasis > Acrobasis repandana. Next base: position 13,026,258 of record OY756236.1, read on the forward strand.
CTGTAATTCAGACCCACGATAGAATTTTTGCTAAAGCTGAAACGGAGGCCGTCGTTTCGCTCCCTCGATCAATAAATAATTATGATACATACATATACTATCATGTCTTTATCCCTAACAGGGCAGACAGAACCTAGAACGGCAAAGCCCAGGCCTATTTTAGTATGATGAAGTGCAAAATCCATGCAATTTGCATTCAAACAGCCTATCTACTAGAAAATGAACGTAAAGTACAAAGTTCGACCCAAACCGCTCTATGTGCATAAATGATACCAAGATTATGTAAATTTGGTCCACAGTGATTCTTGGGACGCACTTGGACCGAGTTTACTAAGATTTGCATTCAATTATTAATTCAATAGTTAAATTGAGTAGGTATGAGGTGTGTTTCGGTACGGAATTTCAAACTGATATATAAGGGATATAGATGTCTTCCTTTTTACCCGACTGCGGTAAATAATTTGGGTAATAATTTTAAGAGTCCAAAACATCGGTAAATTCCATGCAAATGGTAATTAATGTCTTCAGAAGACATTTCTTCTTCGTCTAAGCGCGTTCCCGATTGCATCCTCAGCTGTGCTGCTTCGGAGGCCGGGGTGCGCTTTTCTGCTTTTTCCTTATAATATAACATGCATGTCAATTGTCACCCAATAATGCCAAACACCTTGCAAAATGGAGAAGAAATAGCCGGAACAGTTCAAATGATTTGACTATAGTTTTACGACCGGCCGCCTGCCTGACGTCAACCCACTTTGGGAATGTATTTGTGCGAAAAATTTTACAACCGGCTGCCGCCCGACATTAACCCTCCTTGGTAATGCAATTGTAGCACGAGATGTTTGTGCTAAGTCCTTTAGTCGCCTCTTACGACATCCACAGGAAGAGATGGAGTGCTCCTATTCTACTCTGCCGGGAACCACGTAGCGAGTGATCAGAAGACACTATCACGTATTTGTCTCTAACGGGGTAGACAGACCCTTTGACCTGAAGACCCAAAGACTACTTTTAGCATGTTGGTGGGCATGGAGATGGAATACAAAGGAATCAAAATAGTGATAGTAAAAGATCAGCATCGTCTATTCACTTGATTCAATCTCCTCCAGAGCAGCCGTGTGGTTCCCGGCAGAGTAGAATGTAACGATGCTACATGCATCCTGTTCAAACCTCCTTTCTTCGTCTCATCCAGTCCATTTTTCATTCTTCATTTCATTTCAAATTCCCTTTTATTCCATTTTCAAATCATTTACTGATCCCTTTTCACCCATTCCACTGTCATCTCTTAAGCTGATCACTTGCTTCACTCTATCTGTTGCATCTTAATAAATTAAATATTATTCTTTTATACTCGTATGTAATAGTCAGTATCAGATAATAAATTTCATATAGTCCATTGTTTATCGAGTCTCTATTCTCTACCTCTTCTACTATCTTCTATGTGGGAACTCGCCTAGAGCGCCGGGACAGGTCGAGGTCCCACAAGAATAAGAGCTCTCCAAGTCTTCCCGTGGATGTCGTAGAAGGCGACTGAACCACAAGCTAATTAAAGCTCATAAACATCAATGACAGCTCTCCAACCCGTCTGGCCAGCGTGTAAGCCTAATCCACTGACTGCTCTGACTATTTATATGACTATGTTAGTACAGAGAGGGTCGTGCTTCTGCAGTGGAGACTAAAAAGACCTGATGATGATGAGGTTCTTCTTTAGTCGAAGCAGCTTTACATTTACCTTTTTAAAGTTCCATACCTCAGAAGGTAAAAACTAACCATTATAGGATCACTTACTTGTCTGTCCGTCAGCCTGTCACAGCCAATTTGTTACAAACTACTGGACCGATCGATATGAAATTTGATACACGTATGCAAGTCAGTAATCCAAAGACGGACGTTTAACGTAAATTAATTGAATTTTAAATATTGGGTCCACTTATTGGGTAAATTAGACGTTTGTGTGACATATCAAATCGAAAAGCTTTTTATGAGAATTTTGAATACATATTTTTTTATTTTTTTTTCGATCGTTATTTAAGAAAATAGGCGAAAATTGACCATTCCCCTCATCCGCCTCTTATTTTTTATTTTTTAGCGAATAATTTTTGCAAGTATTTTCAAACATAAATAAAAATAATATGGGGGCAACAGCTCTTGGGGGGTAAATTTGAAAATTATAAAAAAAACTGCAAAGTACTTCTATATCGTGTGACATATCAAATGAAAATCTTCTAGTTTCTTTGATTTGTAACAATCTTTTCTCTCCCACATTCTCTACTTTTTTCGCCACCACAGTTCAAACTCTTTCAACCTATCTCTATTCTTTTTGGTCATCCCCGTTTCTCACCCGTACAAGGCAGAACTCCACAAAAATGTATTTATATTCTTTATTTCGTAAACTTTATAACTATAGAAGCACAATCTAAATAAATCTAGAAATCTTAACTAGTAAAGCTTATCGATGAAGACTATAATTGGGTAAGATAAGACGCTCGCTAAAACATTGGCAAATTCGATGCAAATGGTAATGTCTTCAGAAGGCAATTAAGTCCGTTATACTTTGAACAACAAGGAAGAAGGGATTGGATATTCTTATGAATTATAAAGAAGCGTAACAAGAAATCTAACAATTATGATTCCGATACACGTAACAAAAAACTGCCTCCGTGGTCCAGTGGTCAAGGCGTTTACCTTGTGATCCGGAGGTCGTGGGTTCAAATCCCACTGGGAAGCATACTTTGTGAAAAGTTGTTTCCAGCCTAGTCTGGTTTGGAAATTGCTGGCTTTAATGACCTGATTATTCAAAAAAAAAAATGTTTTCCTGAGTGTCCGCGTATCCACATATCCGCGTGTCCCCGTGTCCGCGTGACCGCTTGTCCACGCGCGTGTCCTTGTGTCCGTTAAGCTTTACTACGCACATTTGCAAAAACGGCCACTTTTAACAAATGTGCGTAGTAAAGCTTAACATTCTCATTATAAACTGTAAACAGTAGTTCATAAAATACTTTGAAGAGTTATCTAGCACTTGATAGTAGCAAAATTTTAAATAATGTCTCCGTTTTCTTTGAAATGATTTATTTTAAATGGGGGCAGCACTGGACCCCGGAAAATTTAGGTACGGCCTTAAGGCCGTTGGCCTTTTCTACCAGTCAACCTACAGGTGTTTCTGACATGAGATTGTTTCAGAAATACGCTTTTGGAGTTAAGGTTCTAATCTTAAATGGCGCATCCATTCATAGTTACTTCATCTCTGACGCTAAAAGCTGGAATTGAATGAATAAATGAATTAATTTGAGAAAATAGGGCGATCTCGCCGCGGTCTGAAATAGTTACAGAGGGCCCTCTGGCGTATCCCGAATAACCGTTTTATGTACCGAATAACGGATTTCCGAATAAATACTCAAGTATGAAGGATGTACTGTAGCTTAACAATAGATTTACGAAACCTTTGTCAGAAATTGCATAGAAATTTAGGATGCGGTATGTATTTTTTTTTGTTTCGTTTTTCATGTGTCGAAGTGGCCAGTACTGGTGTCAAATTTATCAAACTGCCTTAAGGCATCTGACATATCTACACTCGTTACATATTTTTTTCATCCCCTTTCTTTTTTTTAGCGCGTTCCCGGTTCCATTTATTATTTGTGCATCTGGATTCTATAATAGGGTACGCTTTCCGTACATTTCTTTTCCAAACATTATATGCATGCCAGTGGTCAGTACTTGATGTAGTAGATAGTGCAAAATGGGGAAGAAGGTTAAAACACAAGGTTAGCATGGTGGAAAAATAAATACCCTCCCTCACCATCCCATATTTCACCCGCTGAGAAACTTCTGACTGTGACTGGAGACTGTGGAGCTGTTCAAACCATGGCCCACCTACTATCGTGTCCAAGCTGCCCAACCCCTTGTACAATAGACGACCTAAATTCGGCTGATGACAGGGGAGTAAGTGTGGCCACACATTGGTCCACACTCATTTAATAATTTTAGCCATTCCGACTCGTTAAGAAGAAGAAGAACAATGGAGAAGAAAAAGCTAGAAAGCTAATTTAAATTGCAGTTTAATTGACGTATTTGGAGAAAATGCTGCAGTGCAGTTTTTTGCTGCTTCTTCTGCACTTGCGCTTAGAAAGCGGCACTAAACTACAGAAGACAGTAAGAGTATACAGAACGGAATCTTCCAAGGTACGCGCAATATGCGTTCCCGGTTCCCGTCCCCGCACCTCTCCCCCATTCTTGTGAGGCTGCGTGCGCTATGCAGTGTGTCATGTGTGTCCGATTGCTCTCGCCCCTCGACAAGGCGAGAACGGGGGAGAAGTGCGGGGACGGGGAACGGGGACGCATATTGCAAGGGACCGCAGGAGATTCCGTTCTGTATACTCTTACGTCTTCTGTGACTAAACTTAGCTGTAAGTAAATGATCTGACGTCAGCCACTTTTATGAAGTGGAAAGATGGAGTTGACAATTATCAAGTGATACAAACGTCCATTTGACTTGCTTAGTATATCCTCATTTCATTTATTTATTTCCATAAAACAATATACATTGCGTCGGAATAACTTAAAACTAATATCTTTAAATTTAATCATGTAACAATATAAAATATACAAACATTTATGTCAACACCGTTATAACTTATACTACTTATACTCCAATTTAATTATTTAAAACAATGTCAAGAAAAAATGCATAAATACAGAAAAAAAAATATAATTAATTGTCAATCTAAATCTAATTAAATAATAATTTCAGATCACTTAAAATATTAGTCTATGGAGTAGAAGGACTTTTCTAACAATTTTTTTTTAGCTGTCCCTTAAAGGGCTTAAGGCCTTGACTAGATTTTATTTCTTTAGGTAATTTGTTGTAAGCCCTATATGCTTGGTAGTGAGCATTGTGTTTCGCTATTTCAAACTTGGGCATGGTATCATGTTTCAGATCCATTCTCCGAGTTTTTTCACGTAACTGTTTCTCCTTGTTTGTCTCTGTTGTTAATCTACACTTCTACACTAATATTATAAAGAGGAAAGATTTGTACCTATTTTTGTATGTTTGTATGTTTGTAATGAATAGGCTCAAAAAGTACTGGGCCGATTTAAAAAATTCTTTCACTGTTGGAAAGCTACACTATCCCCGAGTGACATAGGCTATGTGTGTACCACGGGCGAAGCCGGGGTGGACTGCTAGTATATTATATTTATATATATACATATATATATATATATAGGCTGACTTTTAAACCACCAGCCAAATTTTTAGTGCAAGTTCAGTTCATGATACTGAACTACTTTCCATAAAAACAATTAACGAAAAATTAAAATAAAAATTCGCCTTTTCATACAAATCAGCGCTCGGTCAAACGGATTTTCTATGGGAAGACGAAACATTTTCATCGATTTTTAATAACTTTTTTTATGGAAAGTAGTTCAGTTTCATGGACTGAACTTGCTCCAAAAATTTGGCTGGTGGTTTAAAAGTCAGCCTATATATACAGGGACTAACAAAATATACTGAAACTATTTTAAGGGTGGATTCAGTCCATGATACTGAACAACTTTCCCTAAGTAACATATATCGAAATATAAAAAATAATTTTTAGCCTCCCATATAAGTTGACCGATCAGCTGATCTGAGTTTGTATGGAAAGCGAAAAAATATTTTTCATATTTCGATATATGTTCCTTGGGGAAAGTTGTTCAGTATCATGGACTGAATTCACCCTTAAAATAGTTTCAGTATATTTTGTTAGACGTTATATATATATTATATTGATAAAATATAAATAAAAATAATTTTTGGCTTTCCTTACAAACTCGGATCAGCTGATCGGTCAACTTGTATGGGAGGTCAAAAATTATTTTTCATATTTCGGTATATGTTTCTTGGGGAAAGTTGTTCAATATCATGGACTGAATCCACCCTTAAAATAGCTTCACTGTATTTTGTTAGACCCCGTATAATATTAACCGGCATTCCATCGAGAATCACCATTGACTAGCTACATTTTGAAATAATTAGTTGTTAACCAAATAATAACTAATAGGTACCTTTGATAAAAGTCTCCATACGTCTAACTTCCATGTCCTTCTTTATTACCATATCGAGGGAACGAATTGGGGCGAAGCTTCGTCGTCGATTGCAATTCAATTTTAACTGACAATACACGAGACTAACCGCCCCGCCGGGATAGTAGTTTGTAAGTCATATCAGACTCTCTAACTTTGGACGCTAGTCGCCGAGTGAATTTGGTGGAAATTTACATAGATTAATGTACAGGATATTAGTTTAATCTAAGAACATAGCAGAACCACAAATGTCTTAAAGTGGCCTTTGGGTCTTAAAGATAAAATAAATAAATGTATAGGAACAAATCACACAGATTCAGTTAGCCCTAAAGTAAGAAATTTTTATCTAGTGTTTCATCTTCTGGCATTTTACATCAACAACACTACAAAATTTACGAATTAATTCTTCAAAATGCACGGTCTGAACGGAACCATGTAATTATAACGACGCAACCCCATAGAGTTTGTAGTATCCTCACCGACTTCACAATAAGAGCTTGTAAGAAACAATATCTATTTTCCAAAAACTTAATTGTATGTATAAGTTGGCCAACACTGTGATTCCGGTGTGTTAGAATAGGACCACTACATCTCTTCCTGTGGATGTCGTAAGAGGCGACTAAAGGACTAAGCACAAACATCTCGTGCTACAATTGCTTTCCCGAGGAGGGTTAACGTCGGGCGGCGGCCGGTTGTAAAACTTTTCGCACAAATACATTCCCAAAGAGGGTTGACGTCAGGCAGGCGGCCAGTCGTAAAATAACAGCCAAATCATTTTAACTGTTCCGGCATTTTCTTCTCCATTTCGCAAGGTCTTTGCCATCCTTGGGTGACCATTGACATGCATGTTATATTTGGAGAAGAAAAAGCAGGAAAGCGCACCCCGGGCTCCAAAGCAGCATAGCAGATGAAGCGACTGGGAACGCGCTTAGATGAAGAAGAGGTTGGCCAACACTGTTTTCAGTTTTACTATCGCCGACAGGTCTGGAGTCGCGGGCATATTGTCGCTCGTTTGTAAGAGACCTTATTTCTGAGTACGAGTATGCCGTTCCATTATTATGAACTAAGCTTGCCCTTCAAAGTATTTTTCGCCTTTAACTACGCAGATTTCTTCAATTTTTAACACCCTTTTGTTTAAAAAATCTGATATATTTTTTATTTCAACGACACCATTTACAAAAGGGTCGAGAGAGTCATTTGGCGCCTTGTAATTAAAATAATTAAAAGACAATATTTTGTGTTAACTTTTGCGTGAAATTGGCACCTAATTGAATACGGTTTTTGCCAATTAACGCTAATTGGTTGAAATTAAAAAATGCTATGGATATTTTAAGTGGATTTAAATTTAAAAGGTAACTTCTATGCTGGTCTGGGAGAAAACAAAAAGATAGAATTTACCGGCTGCTTCCTTTCTCGTGCAGATCGTTAAAACCAATATAGATAATAGGCAAACATTAAAATCATGTTAATAGGCGATGCGGCTAGCAAGGAGTCCACTGGAGAGTGATGGGACAGGAGACACCCATCACTACTTTGATTCCTTTTTCCACCTTCTTGCCCACCATCATGCTTAAAGTGACCTTTGAGTCTTGTGGCCTCTGTCTGCTTAGAACCGCAGGATGCAAAATGCTTTGTCTGCCTCATTAGGGAATGAAAATGATAAGTAACTTATTTTCAATTTTTTGACTCTTCCACTAATTTATTTATCTTTAAATTGATTAAGAACATTAATTGGTCTTCTTTTTATCACTTATTCTTTTTGATTAATTCCTAATTGACATTCCATCTCTTCCTATAAATATCGTAAGAGGGAGGCGACTAAAGAACTAAGCACTAACATCTCGTGCTATAATTATATAGCATAGGTTTCTTCTAATCAGTACTTTCGTCAAAAATTTGCTTTTATCAGCAGGTACTGGTAGAAAAGGCCATTTTTGTAATAAAGTTTCATTAACTTATAAATAAAAAATACAAACCTGAAAACTACAAATCGAACGGATTGACCAAATATTTGTATAAGCATTTCTTTGGCGAAATAAGCGTGTCTAGGTAGAAGTCCCTTGCTAAGGGATAACTAAAGATTCTGCTAGCGTAAGGGATTAACTTGTTGTGTTTATTTAGTTTAGTAAAAGTTTTCTTTATCTTACATTTTTATTTATTTATTTATCAAACTTTATTGTTTTAAAGTAAAAATATACTTTTAATAAAATGGCGGACTAAATGCTAAGAGCATTTTCTCTCAGTCAACCATAGGGATAAACAAAAAAATTATATGGTGTAAAAAATAGTACAATATACATCATAAAATATTACTTAACTACAATACATACTCGTACATCCACATAAAGAAAATATTTGCCCGTGTGGTTCCGGGTCATAATAGGACCACTCCATCTCTTCTTGTAAATGTCGTAAGAGGCGACTAAAGGAAAAATAGGGCTTAAAGCTCGTGCTACAATAGCATTCCCAAGGAGGGTTGACGTCAGGCAGGCGGCCGGTTGTAAAACTGTAGCCAAATCGTTTAAATTGTTCCGGCTATTTGTTCTCCATTTTGCTAGATTTTTGATATAATATTTGGAAAAGAAAAAGCGGGATAGCGCACCCCGGGCTCCCAAGCAGCATAGCTGAGGATGGAATGAACTGGGAATGCGTTCAGATGAAGAAGAAGAATAAAAACATAAAGAAAATATCGGAGATGGCAACAGACAACGACGCAGAAAAAGAAGATGAAATGAACAGTGCTAAATACAACGTGGAAAGGACAAACCCGTAATAAATTAAACCACGGTCTATACCTACTAGATAATTATAGTATAACGAAATTAAAATAACAGCCAAGAACAAAAAAATCCGCATTTCCATACTAAAGTGTGCAGCCGCCCGGGCGATTTGTATGGGAATGTCGATTTTTTTTTCTTGACTGGTATTTTAATTTCATTATACTTTAGTGATCCAGTATAGCCCGTGGTTCGATTCATTATGGGTATGTCCCTTCTACGTTGTATAATTTATGTCAAAACTATACAGTATTTTGCCTGAAATAAAGGCTGTTATTATTATATTATTAGTAGTACTTTATTTTCCATACTGGTCTGGGAGAAAAGAAAAGCTTATGTGTTACAAGCTGCTTTTCTTCCCACGCAGATCGTAAAAACCGATCGAGGGGATTGGCGAAAATGCGAATCTTGATAATGCGATGCGGCTAGCTTAGCAACCCATCACTACTTTGATTCCTTTTTCCACCTTATCGCCCACCATCAAGCTAAAAGTGGCTATTGGATCTTAAAGCCCTGGGCTCTGTCTGCTTAGAGCCGCAATTTTTAGGGATCATCATCATCATATCAGCCACAGGAAGTCCACTGCTGGACATAGGCTCGGAAACGGCCTGCATCCAGAGTTTTCCTGCAACCTTGCTCAGGTCGTCGTCGTCATTGGGGATAAAGATATTAAGGGTTAACTGGAGGGACGTTACGAAATCCCATACAAACGTACTTTCGTTTTCATTTCGAAACCATAAAACTCATCGTATTCAAATTTTTTACAAGCATTAAGATGATAAATATCTAGATCTGTAATTAGTTTTGGTTCGAAAATAATAAACAAAAAAAAAAGTTATAGCAACTTAAAATTTGCCTTTTTTATCGACGAAATCGAGTAATATTTAGACGCCTATTACACTTATAATTATATTTTCGATCCTTATGGAAACTAATTATACGACTAGAGTGAAGACTCTAAATTCCAAATAATTTAGTTTTATTTGGGTATGTATCGTATTTATCGAAATAAACGAAAACTACGAAAACCTTTCGATTCATGGCCTATAACGGCCCGTTTATTACACCTCTTCCGTTTATCACCCTTATTACACCTCGCGCGGGTGCCGGCGGTGTGACGGATTCTCTGTCTCGTTTTTTTAGCGCCCTTTCTCTTTCTCGACGAAATAGCAACACGGCGAAGCGCGTCGGTAGGCAACTCGCTGTGGAGTTCGCCCGCGCCTCCAGTACCACCTTAAATAAAAGTACTTAAGAATTAATATACTCGTATTTAGAATTATTGTTATAAAAAGTGGAAGGGTACCCGTAATGAATCGAACCACGGGCTATACTAGATCACTATAGTATAATAAAATTAAAATAACAGTTAAAAACAAAAGAGAAATTCGACATTCCCATACAAATCGCCCGGCCACACACTTTAGTATGGAAATGCCGAATTTTTTTTGTCTTTCGGCTGTTATTTTAATTTCATTATACTATAACGATGTAGTATTAGCCCGTGGTTGGTTTAATTTATTACGGGTATGTCCCTTCCACGTTGTTTATACTCAAATACTCATAACTTCGCAATAGGCCAAGGTTCATGTACTTACTTACTAACTATCTTACTTATGAGTGCATGTAAGCGAAAAATAATGAAATAAAGAAATATATAACATATATTTTTTTTAAATTAGGCCCTAAGCACCATAGATTAATATTGTATATACTGAAATAGATAAGAAACTGTAGCTTTAACATTAGATCAAACCAGTGGCGCCATCTGGTAACATGCTTTCGCAACACCAAAGGACTAAAAGATGAAATAAAACGGTGAAAAATTACTCCGTGAGCTGGGACTTGAACTCGCGAACTCGGTTCAAATACGACTATGTTCTTAGCCTAATCAACTGAGCTATCAAGAGGTTAACCGCACATGTCCAATTCATCCATCAAATAAAAAAATGGTGTAAAAAATATACTGCGTGAATGGGACTTGAACTCGCATCATTGCTCTAATTTTAACCATGTTCTAATCAACTGAGCTATCACGTGTTCTACCTCGTATGGCGAATTTCTCCACCATTTGATATTCCTATTCTATAACACGCATTAGGAGTTAGGTCAACTGATTCGTGACTAGATGGCGTTTTATTGAATTTTGTTATCAAAATTCTGCAATGTTCTAAGTTTCATAGGCATGCTAAGCACGCTGTAGCTGCCCCCAATTAGACGCGCAGCAAACGCGCGTTTGATAATCGTGTGCTTAGGTTACAAGGTTGCGTTCGAATCTCATTTGAAGCTAGTATATGAGCGTTTTCTGCGCGTCGTCTGCGCGTTTAAATTACGCCGTGTGCTTAGACTCTAACCTATATTGTATTCAAATAAAAAAAGAACTGAATCAAATCATTACCTTCGCATTGGATTTCCTACAGTAAGATATATAACAAAGAGATCAAACGAACGAGTTGCCGCGAAGCCACCAGGATAATTTTCCGTTCTCGTTCCATTTGGATCCGTTTCCGGCGGAAGTAGCTCAGGCGCCGCTACCGGCGTCTTTGGAAAATATCAAGATATTGCCTTTAAAAACATTTATTTTCTGAAAATGATTTTTGCGTACCACAAATTTGTTTTTGATTATGCTTATCTTAATATGTAAGGACTGCGATCAATGGGTGAAAAACAAATTAACCTAGTATTCCCTCTTGGTGAGGCCCGAGACTAGCATGCTCACTAAATTGTCCAGACTGGTGGTGGCGTCGTCGTGTGTCGGGTCGCTGGATTCCCTCTAATATGGTACAGTTCAGCGATGGCTGATCCACGCGAAACTCGTGGATAGGTGCCACCAGTAGACTACTCAGTATACTTATTTCTGTAAATTGGATTTGGCACTCATTCGCAACCCAAAGGGCAGACCAGGATCTGAATCAGATTAAACGAAACAAGCATCAAAACAAACTTTTGCATTTATAATATTAAATAAGATACAACACTAAGGACATTCAAAGCTCCGTGTGAAAACCTACATCGTCCTTGTCACAGAACACAAAGGACAGGATTACAATTTTGGGACGGCTGTGATCTCAAGGGACGCTTGGCATTACGAATGACATGCAACATTTTGTACATTTCGCTTGTCTCACCATCCATCTAAACTGGTTTACATTTTGACAAGTGACAAGTGATAGTGAGAAGTGGCAAGTGATTCTGCGTGTGAATAGGCAGTTACAAGTGGCAAGTGACAAGTGAATAGCAGCCTGTTCTATTCTTTGACAAGCTGTAGCTCTGCCCCGCACTTGCTCGCTTTCCCCGCGCTCGCCCACCGCCTCAGTAGCTCTGCCCCGCCCGCAGAGCTTACTGCATATCCACTTGCCAGACATGTGAACACCACTTGTCGCTTGTTAGTGTTTACTTGTCACTTGGCACTTGTCACTTGTCAAAATGTAAACCAGGCTTGGTCCCATTTTCACCGGGTAAAGATCTGATGAAGGGATCCTTAAGAAATCGAGGGAACTCCTCCAATATTAATAATAATAATAATAAGTTTTAAATTAAATAAAATGAATAATAATAAAATGCTTTATTTGAGAAACACACAAAAAACAAAAATATATATAACAGATATTATTATCAGAACCTATTAGAGGTGCTCTCAAAAAGGATCCAATTCAGCATATGCTGGCTGTATAAGGACTGCATGCGCTGGTCTTCCGTTGGAGCCTAGTTGACGTCACGGAAATATGCACTAACAGTTTATAAAAATGTAAAAATATTCTATGGACACATATAGTGATTTTGAGATTTTTTTGTCAAGAAATCAAACATTTGCGTTCAGAAATTAAGTTTTGGTGAAGTGAAAGTGATGAAGAAGGCCAGAAACAAGTCTTTTTTTTGTTTGAAATTATTTCTTTACTATTGAAAATGTTGTATTCTTCGGCTGGCTGTGCGTCTTTGAGGCACAAGTTCGATCCTCACTAGATGCAACTTGAACCTCTTAGTACTCAACGGTCATTTTCAACAACCCCCTTCACTGGAAGCAAGTGGCACTAGTTCACTAATTAAGTGTGTAAATTAATGACTATCTGTCACTAGATGATAGTCAATGAGCTTCATCAAGGCAGCCTGAAAAATCTGACAACGAGTGTTAGATAATATCTAATACACTCGTTAAGAGAAACTAAAGGGTTTGTTGCACAAATGTATGGGAAGCCGGCTAGGTCACTGAACCTAGGTACCTGAAATTTGCATTTTTGGGTCGGTATCAATGCCTAATAAGTAAATCCGATAAATTCGTAGCCTATCTATAGCATATATATAGATCTTATTCGTTTTTTGATATTATTTCTGATTTTTGGGGAATTGTTCATGAGCTAGCCTGTTGTGCAACATCTCCTTTCATGAAGTTTCAATCAATAATACGTTAGTTGTAAATTAATACAATAAAACGTAATCTAATTTGGGTATTACAGCTCTAAGCAGACAAATGACAGGGGAGTAAGTGTGGCCACACATTGGTCCACGCTCATTTAATAATTTTAGCTATTCCGACTCGCTAAGGAGAAGAAGAAGCAGAAAAAGTCCAGAGCCGTAAGATCTAAAGGCTACTTTTAGCAATGATTGGCGAGCAGGAGGAAAAAGGAATTAACAGGTTCACAGTCCCGAAGCAAGTTGCGATCTTCTGTGTACACATCTTCGTAGTAAAAATGACACTGGCCATGAGGCACATGTGCCTCATGGACGTACCAGTGAAGTAACCCATGAGGCATATGTCTCTCATCGGACTGCGAACCTGTTAAAATAGCGATAGGTTGCTAGCGTGTGCCAAACGTAGAAATTCGCCGCAAAACTAAAGTTGAAGTCGTAGGTAAACTGGGAATGGGTGGGACACTTGGCTAGAAGAGAAGATGGTCGATGGACCAGATCAGTTACAGAGTAATGGCCGAGACAAGGGAACAGACCAGTAGGGAAACCACCGACGCGTTGGTCAGATGACATTGTAAGGTTGACAGGAAAGCAGTGGATGAGACTGGCACAGGACCGTGGAAAATGGCGCGAAAAAAGGGAGGCCTATGCCCAACATTGGGTTGATGTGGGCTGAGAAGAGAAGAAGAAAAAGAAGGTTGCTAGCCACCTAGTAATTTTCTTTCCTCCCAGACCAACATGAAGCTTGTTTAAAGATTTACTTACTCATAATCTTTTTCTATCTACAAGGAAAAAGTGCCCGGGTGTAAATAACATTGTAACGTTAACACTATACCCTTGTTTTCCTCTATTAAGCCGATTTCATAGTTAACTTCCAACAAACATAAATAAAACATCAAACCTTTATCGTAATTGGACAGGAATCCAATTTCGCGAGTCGTCAGTGGATTAGCTCGGTCCAGTTCTCCAGTTTTTCGGGTTGCGGTCACGTAAGATGACGTCTTGACTTGGTCTTGACCGCTTTTTGCTGGCTAGAATTAAAACAAGGTAACTGTCTGACAAAACTGATTACATGAGATTGTTTGAAAAGAGTGTGAAAAGCCTTCTTTTTTCTGGCATTTCTGATGAGGCATAAGCAGCTGTGGCATTACCACTTCTCGTTAGATTAAGTACACGCCTGCCTACCAACAAAATTGTACAAAAATTGCTTCAATTTTACTGTAATAAATGGCAAAACAAACTCCGCTGGCTAAGTCACTTCATTTATTTCGTTTCGGTTCCATAGATAGCGTCTTGATTATTGGGCACTTTGTGGTTGCATTAAATCAAAAGCAAGTACAACAAGTTTTCCAGTCTTTTTACATACATCTATTTTTCCATAGTAATTTTGAGACGTTAACTACTTAATATTTTCCGAGACACAAGGCGATAGATTTAAAACAGTTATTATTTATATTGAGAGTCTACTAGAGTGTAACGTTAAGTGTTAAATTAACGGATACCACGTTCTACTTTAGCTAAAATACATTTGAAAGTGTGGTCAATCCAAGGCTAAGCTTTAGTCTCCCTTTTACAAACGCAATCAGAAAGGGACAATCACACTCGGCCAGTCGGGATTGGCCGACCCTTGTAATCCCAAAGGACAATTTGAGGGTGCGAAACGAAATGACAGATGACATTTTTCTGGTGTTGAGTTGACGACGTTTTTGTGTTGTTAACTAGCCTCTTGTGCCCCAATGTTGGGTAAAGGCCTCCATCGGTGACTATCGGCGACAGACGCGAGCTGGAATAATAACCCCATACCTTAATGGGGAGATATTGTCATACTTGCAACACTTGGCAGGCGGGTTCGCGAGCACATTCATCATCATCCGAGCGTACTCCCGGTTGCATCCTCAGCGGTTACTATTCAGAACCCGGGGTCCGCTACCTAATCTAGGTGATTTGACGAGGTAAGCTTAAAGTGTGCTTTGCCGATTTTCCTTCTTCTCAATATGCAGGTCAATGGTCACCCAAGGATGCTAAACCTTGCGAAGTTAATAAGAAATATTCGGAGTAATGTAAATGATTTGGCTATATTTTGATCAGCTGCCGCCCGATGTCCGGGTGGAGGGTTAAAGAGGGTTCTTTAAGAATTCAAATAAAGCACAAAATGCTTGCTTAGTCCCCTCTTACGACACCCACAGGAAGAGATGGAGTGCTCCTATTCTAAGCCGGACAGCGGCTTAGAATAGGACTACTTTATCTTTTCCACACGGCTCAAAAGCAAGTAAATACAAGTATGAGATCGACTTAATCTAATTACAAACCTAGGCGTTCAAAAACAGAAATAAACAAGATTTTTTTCCATTTTTAATCCCTAAGGATATCGGAAGCTAATCCTTGAATCTCGGCTCGACACCACTCACGGTAATTGAATGACGTCAGAGAAAATCTGTTTACTCTGTCTGCCTTCAATTTGTGGGACTGTATGGAGGATTCCGGGTAATTTGATAAGGCGATGAGGTTTAAAGATATATTAACACAACAAAATTGCGTTCTTATAACTTATAAATAAATATACACGGACAAATCACACTGATTGAGCTAGCCCCAAAGTAAGTTTAAGCTTGTTTTATAGGATACTAACTCAATGATACTATATTTTATAATAAATACTTATTACAGGGTCTCACAAAATATACTGAAATTATTTTAAGGGTGGATTCAGTCCATAATACTGAAAAAACTTTTCCCAAGAAAAATATATTGAAATATGAAAAATAATGTTTGGCCTCCCATACAAGCTGACAGAGCAAAGTTGGGTCCTGCGGCTCTATGCAGACAGATCAGTTTCTATGAGCTGTGTGGAAAGAGAAGCAGCTGGTACATTCTAAGTTTTTTGTTTTCCCTCAGACTAGTATGGAAAATAATTACAGTTTTACCCTATCCCAATCCGAACTTCCCAACTAATCCCAATCCCATCCCAACTTCCCAACTAATATTATAAATGCGAAAGTGAGTTTGTATATTTGTTTGTTGGTTTGTTTATTTGTTTGTCTGTTACCTCTTTACGCTTTATTTACTCAAACAATCTTGTTGAAAATTCGCATACATAGATACTCGTAAAGTTAGGAGTACTGAAAAGGACATAGGGTACCTTTCATCCCGGAA
Organism: Acrobasis repandana; assembly: GCA_963576875.1. Lineage (NCBI taxonomy): Eukaryota > Metazoa > Arthropoda > Insecta > Lepidoptera > Pyralidae > Acrobasis > Acrobasis repandana. Next base: position 13,042,646 of record OY756236.1, read on the forward strand.
AAAAGTAATGTTCCCGTGAGACTTGGGATACGCGAGCGAAGCCGCCGGCAAAAGTTAGTTTATATAATAAAACTGTGTTATCACTACTATTATTCAAACAAGTATGTAGTGTCAATAACGTAATGCCAGATACTAAATGGTATTTCCGAAATGGATAATGTTGAGATTACATTTAGCTCCCTGATTAGGATTCCGCAATCCAATTGATGAAAACCAATGTTAGATAGCGCGAACTGTTTCATATTCATATTACTGGGAGCCTCTACTATGGGACTTTTTACAAGCTTTTATTTTATTTATTTAATACTCTTTATTGTTCTAAAGTAAAACATACTTTTAACAAATGGCGGACTTAATGCTAGGAGCATTTTCTCCCACTCAACCATAAAGATAAACAGAAAAGTATAATAATAATGAGAACGTTAAGCTTTACTACGCACATTAGCTAAAAGTGGCCGTTTTTCGCAAATGTGCGTAGTAAAGCTCAACGTTCTCACTTTAAACTGTAGACTAGTAGTTCATAAAATACTTTGAAGGGTTATCTAGGACTTGGTGGTAGCAAAATTTAAAATAATGTCTCCGTTTTCTTTGAAATTATTTATTTAAAATGGGGGCAGCACTGGACCCCGGAAAATTTAGGTACGGCCTTAAACTTTTTGTTGATTGTTTCAGATAAATGCTTTTTAATTTTTTTTTATTAAATAATTTCTTCAAAATATTTTTTAAATAGTTTCAACGTTAAGGCTTTCAAACAGAAAACTATAATACTATGGAAGCTTAAGCAAGCCCAATAAATGGCTCCATCAAAATTACACTCACTTACTCAAGTGAATACTAAAGTATACACTTTTAATGGGACGAATTTTAGAGGTCTGAAGTCCCTAAGGGAAAGTAGTGGATGAGACTGGCACTGGACCGTGGAAAATGGCACAGAAAAGGGGAAGCCTATGCCCAACAGTGGGTTGATGTGGGCTGAGAAAAGAAAAGAAGAAGTCCCTAGACGGAACTCTTATAGTTTCGGTATGTCCGTCTTCAAAATATTAAACGAATTCTTATTCGGGTATAGCGCCCCCCCCCCCCCTCTTTAAAAGCTAAACTGTTTGCTTGAAAACTTCAAGTGAGTCCTACTCCAAGTCTCCCCGTAGATGTCGTAGAACGCGACTTAGGAAACACAAGCTAAACAAAACCTATAAACATCAATGAGACCTCTAGGGTTGGAGAGGTCCAACCCGTCTGGCCACTGTGCATAGGTAAAATCCTCTGGCTGCTGCTCTGGCATATATATGGCTCTGGTAGTACAGAGAGGGTCGTGCGTGCTCCGATAGTGTAGACTAAAAAAGATCTGATGATGAAAGCAAAGATACTAAAAAATACTCGGATAAATCCACTCGTTCGAATAAATCGTTCTTGAAACCAATAGTAGTCGATAAACGAACCTAATTACCGAATCTCTAAGCGATTCAGCAAAATTTAATTAATTCAAATCATTTGCCGACCGAATCTGATCCTTTGTGTTTACAATAGGTACACGACTACACGTGGAAGTTGTTAATCGATATTGTATTTGTTGCCTTTTATTGAGCATTAGGTGATCAAAGGATCTAGCTTTTGCCCGCGGCTTCGGCGCGTATCCCAATTCCTTTTTTCCGGGATGAAAGGTAGCCTATGTCCTTCTCAGTACTCCTAACTATGTGTATGCGAATTTTCAAGAAGATTGGTTCAGTAGATAAAGTGTAAAGAGGTAACAAACAAACAAACAAATATACAAACTCACTTTCGGATTTATAATATTAGTTAGGAAGTTAGGAGTCGGATTAGGAAGTTAGGATTAGGATTAGGTGATCAAAGAATCAAATATCTATTTAGTATTAGGCATTTGCAGGCTTGGCAGGCACTTTAACACGTTCTTTAGGAGCGTTAGGAATTTTTTCAGATGGGAAAAAACCATTGAACTCGCGACACTGTTACCGACACCACCTTGATCAAGTTTTCACTTCTATCGGCACTCCAGGAGTGCCACTGTTTTTTTAATTTTTTTAAACTTCCGATACTGCGTATATGTCCTAAGATTTTGTAGTAAAGACGTTTTCCTGATGACTACTCGTAGTGTTCATCTCTTCTTCTGCAACCATGCCCACATAGTCTGACCACGCAGTGACACAAAAAGGCGACTCAGCTATACACTTGCAGCTCAGGGAGCAAACGCTGATTTTCAGTCATCACCGTCAAGTGAAAGAACGTGAGCTCGTCGAACAAATGATTATTAATATATCCTTAGGATACATAAAGAGAAGAAGAAATATAAGAATAAAGTACAGACGGTAACATGAAAGTATGAAGTAAGGAAAGTGAGTACCATTTGCGTTAAATGATAGTCCGTCACCTAAGCCACCAATCTCTGTTTTTAGGGTTCCGTAGTCCACAAGGAACCCTTATAGTTTCGTCATGTCCGTCCGTCCGTCCGTCCGTCCGTCTGTCCGTCCGGGCTCGTACTCTGCCGCTACAGCACCGATTGTCACGAAAATTGGTGGAGAGATAGATATTGAAGTTCCAAAAGTTGGTTTTTTAAAATAATATTTTTATTTTTTATTTTTCCCATACAACGAAAAGTGAATTTAAAAAATTAAATTGAACTAACCCCATCGTGTGGGGTATCGTTGAAAAGGACTTTTAAAATGCAACAAAATCTGCTTCAAAACTATGTAGATCAAACCCCCCAGTCTTAAGATAATCTAATACAAAGTTAAAATTTGAGGTGTCCCTCCACCGTAACTTTTGAAATATTACTAAAATAATTCTGAAAAAAAAATGTGGTATATATGTACCTCAAAGTATGTACTTTCAATTAAAACTATAGTGGTCTCGGTGTCATAGATAGTTATTTTTTAATACATATTAAATCGTAAAATGTTACTTGTTGCTACGGAACCCTTCATGGGCGAGTCCGACTCGCACTTGGCCGGTTTTAGTCCAACAATAATTCCTTAGGGTCAGTTCACACGCGACGCGATGTAGCGCGCAATTTGGAAGAAATATAGAACTGTTTACTAGACAAAAAAGTACTAATTTCAGCGACAGCCCGCTTTGCAGCGCTGCGTAGCGCTGCATAACAAGCGCAGCGGGCTCTTACTCTTTTTGTCTAGTAAACAAGTTCTATATTTCTTTCACGTTAGCGCTACGTCGCGTCGCGTCGCGTCTCGATGTGAACTGACCCTTATTTTACACTAAATATGTGTGTCCTTTTGCCAGTATGTAATCACCATCGGGAATTGCTTCTGCACTGCAACTTCAATGAGCTAAGCTGCTGGAAAATGACGGCGACCTTATTACTTCTTTTACTGTCTTCATTTTGTTTATTTGGTTTTTGACTGTTTTAAAATCATTATTAATATAGTGATCTATATAGTCCGTTGACTGCCTCCCTGGTCCAGTGATCAAGGCGTTCGCCTTGTGATCCGGAAGTTGTGCGTTCAAATCCTACTGAGAAAGCATACTTTGTGAAAAGTTGTTTCCGGTTTGGTTAGGATATTGCAGGCTTGAATCACCTGATTATCCGCTGCTGTTGGTCCCGAACGCCATCTAACGTTTTTACACCTATCCCTAGGATTGGTTCTGGTCTGCCCTTTGGGTTGCGAAGGTAAGACGGCAGTCGTTTTGTGTAAAAACCAGTAACCTCGTCAAATCACCAATGATTATGAGCAGTTGATGTTGATGTTATGATGTTTAACTCGTACTTAGACCTTTCATTTATAAACAATTATACCAAAATGGACACCCTTTTATTTTTAAATATAATAAACAGGTGTAAATCTTGGCTTTAAAATCATTTCGCTCTGTCTCGGGTCCCGGAGTAATCAACTAAGTACATGCACTGATTTGATAGCTGCCTGTGTTTTAGAGTCAGTTTTTTTTTTTAAAGAAATTCATAGAACTGGAGACACTAGAAACTTTTTGTAAACCCCTAAATAAATTTGACTTAAATCGCGTAATAAAATAAAAAGTAAATATCAAGGCGAGTTGTCCGCTTTTGAAGAGTTAAAAAAAGCTTTCATGGAGTTAATAGATATGGCCGAAGATACAAACATTTTTAGATTTAGTGTCTTTATTCGCTCATATAAAAATATGTTTATAAAATAATGTAACGTGTCTTTATTTTTAGGCAATATAATAATATGTAAAATTAAAAGGAGGTCACAACTGGTCGCCTACCTGACGTCAACCCTCTTGGGAAATGCATTTGTGTGAAAATTTTTACAACCTGCCGCGCCGCACTACGTGAACCCTCCTTGGGAATATAGTTGTAACACTAAATGTTTGAGCTTAGTCCTTTAGTCGCCTCTTACGACATCCACAAGATGAGATAGAGTGGTTCTATTCTAGGCCGGTAGCCACATGAACATTCATCTACATTAATTCGATTTTACCGCTCGGCTATGCCGATCAATAGTAGGCCGTGTGGGTCCCGGTAGAGTAAAATAGAACCACTGCAAGTCTTCCCGTGAATGTCGAAGAAGGCGACTTATTAAACACAAGCTAAACAAAGCTTATAAACATCAATGAGAATCTCCAACCCGTCTAACCAGCGTGGAGAGTGTAGGCCAAATCCTCTGACTGATCTGGCTTATATATGGCTCTGGTAGTACAGAGGGGATGATGATGTGCCGGTTAATGCCAGCCCGCTTATGTGTATAGCAACCCTTGTTTATTGTGATAAAAAGGACTTACATCTGTTACACGTCCTTTCATTATTTTGAAAGAGACAAATTGACACCTCTTCATTTTTTAGAAGCTTTAAAAGCATTTCACTCTGTCTCGGGTCCCGCAGCCATTGACATAGAATGTATAGACCATCTATCTCAAACATGGCCTATTCTTTATTTGAATATACGGCGGCCTTTTTTTTATAGGTAAGTATCAAACAATTAAATCTGGTTACCGATGTAATGTTATTTCTTGTACACATTGCCGTGTTCCTTGATTTAAATTCGCAGTATTTTAATATACGACAAGGTATTTTTATACAGGTTTATACAAGTTGATCGATCAGCTGATTCGAATTTGTATGGAAAGTAATTTTTTTTTATTTTATTTGATATACCTAATGTTCCTTGGGGAATGTTCTTCAGTATCATTAACTGTATTCACCATTATAATAGTTTCAGTATATTTTTGAACAAGCGAGCGAAGCGAGCGAAGCGTCTCAGTTTCGAGATTGGCCAAAAATGCTTTTGTCCGTCAGTTCGTCCGGTTGTCAGTTTGTCTGTCGGTTTGTTCTCGACTACAGGTCGCATTTCTCAACTCAACAACATACTTCTCGTAAAATTTTATAAGAAGGTTCGATAAATTATATAGTTTTCTTTTTGTCGATTCAGTTTTTGGAATTTTTTCAAAATGGCGGAGATATGGGGGTTTAAAACTTTAAAATAATCATATTTCAGCTATTTAGAAAAAAAATCAAATATGTCATACAATTTTTTTGTTACCCTTATTAAGACGCAACTTTTTTGTCTGAACAACTTTTTTATCCGATAAACTTCAACGGATGGGGGTGAGTGACTAAGTGTATGGAGATAGCTACAATTGAACAGGACAAAACAGTGGTATGTGGTATCTCCTCTATTTTAACATAAAAGCTCTATGGCAGCAATCATCTAAGTACATGCATTACACTGATTTGATGGCCGCCTGTATTTTTGAGTCTGTTTGCATATTGCAACTCCAAAACATCGAGGATACACTAGGAATCAGTGAAAAAGAAAGTTATACATTCATCATCAGATCTTTTTTTGTAGTTTCCACTGCAGGAGTCCTGTGCAGAGTGGGTCGTGCCCTCCTTCCAGAGCTATAATTAGCTAGAGTAGCCAAAAGATATGGCCTGCACTCTCTACGCTTGGGCCAGACGGGTTGAAGAGGTCTCATTAATGTTTATAAGCATTGTTTAGCTTGTGTTTCCAGTCGCCTTCTAAGACATCCACGAAAAGACTTGGAGTGGTCCTATTCTACTCTGCCGGGAACCGCACGGCAATAGTGATGACAGGTAATACATTATCACGTCTTTATCCCTAACGGGGTAGATATTGCCCAAGGCTGTATGATCCAAAACACAGAAGACCGTAAGAGTATTACATTCAGAACGGTATCTCCTAAGGTACGCGCAATATGCGTCCCCATTCCCCGTTCCCGCACCTCTCCCCGTTCTTGTGCCGCCGTGTACACGTTAATGGGTGTGTGTTCGCCTGCGCTTGCCCCTCGACAAGGCGAGAACGAGAGAGAGATGCGGGGACGGGGACGCATATTGCGCGGGAACTTAGGAGATTCCGTTCTGTATGTAAGTACTCTTACTGTCTTCCGTACCGAGGGACATACACTTAGAACGTCCACCGCGTTAAGATGGATTTCTTTCATGCTGATCTGGAAGAAAATAAAAAACTTAGAATGTACCAGCTGCTTCTCTTCCCGCGCAGGAAGTATTTTCTTTTCTCCCATACCATGCATGCAAACTTTTGCATTAATAATATTAACAAGATTAAATTGTAGTTAGTCTACTGAACATCGTATACTATGTCAATATTAATCCATACATCACTGTCCAAGCCTAATTTCTCGGCTAATAAAGTCCATCTGCTGGCTGATTGATGTCGACTCCATATCAGGTACCTGCGGTAATTGGTTGTAATGAACTAATTACGACCTATTGAAGAGATGAGATGACTGGAAATCTATTTTGCAGAGATTAGCACTAGTTTGGATTATTTTTTAACCCCTTCAAAAAAGAAAGGTGTTATAAGTTTGATGTGTCAGTGTGTAGTGTTTTTGTGATTTTGTATGTCCGTGTGTCTCTCTGTGGCATCGTAGCTCCTGAATTAATAGACTGATTTCGATGCGGTTTCTTTAAATCGAAAGCCTTGTCTGTCGAGGTGGTTCTTAGCTATGTTTGATGAAAATCGGTTCAGCCTTTCAAAAGTTATTGGGGGTGAACGCTTGAAATTCGGGGTATTTTATATTTTTCTCACAAATAAACTTCTGCGTCCAATTATAGGTATCTAGCTCTGGACTGAAACAATTAGGGAGACCTTCGCATAGAAATTCACAGCATTCAGTTAGTAGGTATATCCTAATCCTAATCCTTACTAATATTGTAAATGCGAAAGTGAGTTTGTATATTTGTTTGTTTGTTTGTTACCTCTTCACGCTTTAACTACTAAACCAATCTTCTTGAAAATTCGCATACACATAGTTAGGAGTACAGAAAAGGACATAGGGTACCTTTCATTCCGGAAAAATGTAATGTTCCCGTGGGATACGCGAGCGAAAGCTAGTATTAAATAAAAATAGAAAACCGGCCAAGTGCGAGTTAGACTCGCGCACCGAGGGTTCCGTACAAACCTGTACGTACTCGTATATAAGTAAGTTTAAAATTGTTAAAATTATTTTTAATATATGATTTAACTAAACATTTATGCTTTTCGCCATTTTTCCTTTATTTGTGATATAAGACATTGCTTCGTTCCAAATTTCAAGATACTGAGTTCACGGGAAGTACCCTGTAGGTTTTGATTCACTTTGTTTGTTTGAATTTTTCACAGCTCCAAGGGACAGAAGACTTGAGTACTTGATATGAATTTCAGCTTGATACTTCCACGCGTTCCTAAGCAAAAGGATTTTGATAGACAGACAGACGGACAACAAAGTGATCCTTTATGGGTTCCGTTTTTTCCTTTTGAGATACAGAACCCTACAAATTGCTGGTCTGAGAGAAAGAAAAAACATAGAATAAAATGTACCAGCTGCTTTTCTTTCCGTGCAGATCGTAAAAGTCGACCGAGGGAATGGGCGAAAGTCTGAATCATATAAATAGGGTGATGTGGTTAGCAACCCATCTCTATTATGATTTCCCTTTTCCATCTTCATGCTCAACATCACGCTAAAAGTGGCCTGGGCCTTCACGTCCTAGGCTCTGTCTGCCCCGTTAGAGATAAAGATGTGATAGGGTATCTGTATAAAAAAACCTACTTTTGAAGTAAAATGAGTCGTTACAGAAATCAACTGAACTTCATATAAGCATATTTCAAAGAGAAAATTCAATTCCACAGCATAAATCAAATAACTCTAGTTCACATGTAGCATTAAATACAACGTGTGTGAAAAAATCCATTTCATTCCCGATTGATTTTTTACGTTGCTACTGGATTGCGCTCGTAGCGAGGTTTTTTTTTTGTTTTTGTGCCAGCCTTTATGGCAATCGAGAATTTTTATATGAAAACCCGTGATTAATCGGGTTCATAAAATTTAACACGTTTCGTCTTAGTGAGAATACAAAGTTTGTTTGTGTAAAAGTTATTTTAGGGTACCGTTGTCAAGTTAAATTAAGTTTTTCTTAGAGTTAAGTGTAAGAGTTGACTTTGATGATGGACATTATAACCTTTTTAACCGACTTAAAAAAAAAGAAACGGGTCGATTTAATAATCTGTCAATTCGACATGTATATATATATTTATTTGTATGTTACGCGATATCTTCGTCAATTTTGAACCGATTTTGATGATTCTTTTTTATTTGAAAGCCTTTAGTTGGTCCCATATCAATTTAGTATGATGAAGAACTTATAGATAGGGAAGAAACTCCTCAAAGAAAATTAAGTTGGTTGTTGTTTTCGTTAAAAAAAAATCATTTATTGCACGCCTCATAAGCGAAGCGCATGAGGTAGTGCTCTACTCTCGCCTTACAAAAATCAAGTGATTTTTTTAACTAAATGTGTCTCTATTTATTTTCTATCGCACTTGTACAATAATATTTACACATAAATGTCAAGGAAAAACACTAGTTTCAACACTGATGACATTTTTAAAAGACGTTTTGCCTTTTAAATAAATAAAAACAATGTTTAATAACATCATTTTGTGGACGTCCGTGTGTCGGTATGTATGGAAACTGGCGTGGTCACGATACCTCCCGAAAAACTTATCTGATCAAGTCCATTTTTTTTTATACGCTTCAGTATTATCCAAAACTAAGTCCTTTCGAAGATCACGGTCTAATTCAATGTAGTTTAATCGTAATTATGATTATAAAAATACAGGTGACATATTAAAAATAATTTTGGATGTGAGGTCTGTTGAAAGAGTTAATACCTATGTATGATGAGTACGAATGTGTAACTGGCAAGTAAGAAAAGAAGTAAAAAGAAATTTGAATAAAGAATGTTGTGACTTTGTTTGTTTTATTAAATATGAAAGACGAATAAATGTAAAAGAAGCGATAAGTTAGTTAATATCTTATTTAATTTGCATTAACTAATTGAGAATAAAAAGAACAATCAGTGGTAACACTTTTCTTGACATTCGTGACGTAGTCTTGTCTTTTTCTTGTTTTTGCTTAGTTTTTTTGAGATTTCTCAAAATCTACCGATCCGAATCGGTTTAAATTCACAGGAAATCTGAGTTGTATAGAATTCTTTGGAAAGCTACTTGTTTGGTTCCGATCGGTTTAGTTGTTCAAGAGTTATAAGCGGGTCACATACACACCCACACACACATACGGATAGGGTGCATGACACTTGCTCGTGAGTGGTCAGCGAAGATTCCTGAGACCTTTAAACGTCGAGATCTGATGAAAACTCGACTTTTCAAAAACAGGGTGAAACTAATAACGTGCCTAATTTTGAAAATTTTCAATTTTCTCAGCGGGAAGTTAAAAATAAAAGTTAAAAATAATCTCCAGTCGTTCGTTAAAGACGACATATACTTTTCTTCGTTTTAAGTTAGCAATAAAACAATCAAAATCAATTTAATTGTGAAAAATGAGATTATGAGGCGTGCACTTTTGGATTTTTCAAACTATTCCAATTTTTTCTTAACACAATAAAGATGTCTGATATGTATATATATATATATAGATATATATATATATATATATATATATATATATATATATAGAAAAGTCAAAACTTTTCTAAACACCAGCATGAAAGTAAGCCTCTAGCACAGGCCGGAATCTCCGAAGGTACGCGCAATATGCGTACCCGTTCCCCGTCCCCGCACCTTTCCCCCGTTTTCGCATCTATGACTCACGTTGGCCGTCAAGGACCGGGGGGGAGATGCGGGTGCGGGGAACGGGGACGCATATTGCGCGTACCTTAGGAGATTCCTTTCTGTTTACTCTTACTGTATTCTGTGCCTCTAGCCAAAGCCAATTCAGTCTAATCCCTTACTGAATAACAGTATTAACTGATCACAGTACTTCAAAGTGCTATAACGAAAGCCTCTTAACTCTGATCTAGAATGGAACAAATAGAATTAGTTTATTTAATTGAGTGTGTTATCTTACTTAACAAATTAATTGTATTGAAGATAAACAGTTATCAATATTTTATTACCCGACTATGGCTAAGCCTAATGAAGGATTATGTGTGGATTGCTATGTATTATGCATATGCGTATTTATACAGGGTGACTTTTTATCCACCAGCCAAATTTTTGGAGCAAATTCAGTCCATGATACTGAACTACTTTCTATAAAAAAAATGTATTGGAAATAGATAAAAAAAATTCATCCTTCCATACAAAATCATTGGGCTGAGCGCCAATCTGTATGGGAAGGCGAAATTTTTTTATCGTTTTTCGTTATTTGTTTTTATGGAAAGTAATTCAGTATCATGAACTGAATTTGCTCCTAAACTTTAGCTGGTGGTTAAAAAGTCATCCTGTAAAATAAAATCAACTGAAATTAGTTAGTTGTTAGTTATATAAAAGCGGCCAAGTGCGAGTCGGACTCGCCCATGAAGGGTTCCGTAGTAGCAAGTAACATAATATAAAAGTTCTGAAGGTAAATTGCGGTTTACGATTTATGACGTATTCAAAAATAACTGTCTATGATACCGAGACCGCTATAGTTTTAATTGAAAGTTCATACTTTGAGGTATATACCACATTTTTTTCAGAATTATTTTAGTAATATTTCAAAAGTTACGGTGGGGGACACCTTAAATTTTAACTTTGTATTAGATTATCTCAAGACTGGGGAGTTTGATCTACATATTTTCAAAGCAGTTTTTGTTGCATTTTAAAAGACCTTTTCAACAATAACCACAGGTTGGGGTTAGTCCAATTTATTTTTTTTGAATTCACTTTTCGTTGTGTAGGAAAAAACTAATCAGTTTTTCATCATTTTAAAAACCAACTTTTGGAACTTCAATATCTATCTCTCCACCAATTTTCGTGACAATCAGTGCAGTAGCGGCGGAGTACAAGCCCGGACGGACAGACAGACGGACGGACGGACAGACGTGACGAAACTATAAGGGTTCCTTGTGGACTACGGAACCCTAAAAACAAGTACTGTCTTAGGAGCCCTAAACTGGGCACCGGCAGGCATTTGACCGGTTTTTTTTTGTTTTTTTTGGAATAATTACTTGTTTATTACACCGCTTTCGATGTATCACCTACTAGCTACTATACAAGTGCCGAGTTATTGGTTGAAAGACAGGTAGTGAGTTTTCAAAATCTCTGACTCCAAAATTTGCTTTAAACGGTAGCATATATAATACACATACATATTACACATACACAAACAAACATTTGCTAAATCAATACCTGTTCAAACAAAGCATCGTATCCATTTGTTTGATCTGAGCTCGCCTTCGATCTGCAACCCCACTTTTGCATTGATTGTTTATCTCGTTTGTAAGTGACTTACATTGGTATCCGATTTTAAAGCTGCTTGAAGGCATTTAACAAAGTTTGTTGCTCAAACAAACACTACTTAATAATGACAGACAGCGGGAACGTGTAAACGAGATTTATACAACCTTCCTTTTTAGGGTTCCGGACCCAAAGGGTGCAAACGGGACCCTATTACTAAGACTCCGCTGTCTGACGGTCTGTCTGTCCGACTGTCACAGGGCTCTATCTCTTGAACCGTAATAGCTAGACACATAAAATTTTCACCGATTATGTATTAATATGGCCGCTATAACAACAAATACTAAAAACAAAAAAAAGTTAAAATTGAAAGGGGGTTGTCATACAAGAAACGTGTTTCTTCAGGTTTTAAAACATTGTACGGAGGTACGGAACCCTTCATGTACGAGTCCGACTCGCACTTGCCCGTTTATTAACCACTAATAAGGTGATTCACCCACTGGCAACGTGCCTCACCGCGGTGCGCGGAATCTGCCGCGTTTTTGGTGGGTTGGACTAGGCGTGTTTTATATAGGTACAAACTGAGATACTTGCATACAATGATAAAATCTGCCGTCCGGCATCCCGCGCTCCGCGAGCGACGGTGCGCGGTGCAGTGGGATCACCGCCAAAGCTATAACGTGTTCAACCCCGCACGCCGAATCTCTTAACCATTTGATATTCCTGTAATACGTATTAGAACTGGTATGACTCTCCATTGATTCAGAGTAACATATATACCTACTACTACTACTAACGAAACAATTTATCTGTACACACGTCAATGTGTGAGTTTTATACTTAGTCGCACCGCAGAATTATTTTAATACTTACCTACTAACGAGTTCGACATATTTACGATTATATTTTTCCATACCGGAAGATTTGCGAACACTATGACGTAAAAAATATTCTGTTTTATATGTATAAAATGTTACAGAAAAGTCGGAAACAGCTACATAATATCACTTTACAAATATTTTTCATTATGTCCATTGTCCATTTCACCATTAGTTCACTTTACTAATTATTATTGAGTCATTTATAATGTAACGCACTAATTTCACTAATTCACTATTGTAATATATTAGGTCCTTACATATGAAATTGCCGATTTTCAATACTGGCAACTTTAAAATCAAATATCTTGCGTTTCATTAGGAATTCCAAATTCAAATTTATTTCGAAATAAAGCCAGAAAAATATTATTTTAAAATTCGTATTTCATTTGTTTTAACATCATTTGTTTGAGTTTCAACATTGCTATAACAACAACTATGGACAAATTGAAAATTCGCGGTATTTACGAATACGAGTTCCACCGTGGCACCAGTGCTGCAGAAACGACTCGAAGGATTAACGACGTGTATGGACCAGGCACCGCTAACGAACGAACGGTGCGTTTTTGGTTTCAACGTTTCCGTTCTGGAAATTTCGAATTACACAATGAGCCTCGTGGACGACCTGATACTCAAGTGAATAACGAAGAATTGAAGGCGATAGTGGAAGCGGATCCATCTCAAACCACTTCTGAATTAACAGCAGCCTTCGGCGTAAGTGACAAAACGATACTTATCCACTTGCGCCAAATCGGAAAAATTAAAAACTCGAAAAGTGGGTACCGCATGAATTGACTGAAGCAAACCAACAACCACGCGTTGCTTGCTGCGTTTCTTTGCTTAATCGCCACAATAATGAGGGGATTTTGAACCGTATCGTGACTTGTGATGAGAAATGGATCCTGTACGACAATCGGAAGCGATCATCACAATGGCTTGACCCTGGAGAACCGGCAAAACCTTGCCCTAAGCGAAAACTGACCAAAAAGAAGATTCTGGTTAGTGTTTGGTGGACCAGTGCTGGTGTTATCCACTACAGCTTCTTAAGATCAGGCCAGACGATTACTGCAGACTTGCATTGCCAACAATTGCAAACAATGATGGAAAAGCTCGCCATTAAACAACCGAGACTGATGAATTGCTCTAGCCCACTGCTCCTTCAGGATAACGCTAGACCACACACTGCACATCAAACGTTCGCCAAGTTAGAGGAGCTGCGACTGGAACCGCTCTGCGTCACCCACCATACTCTCCAGATCTTGCCCCAACCGATTACCATTTTTTTCAAAATTTAAGTTTTTACAAGGAAAAAATTTCAAATCTGATGAGGCAGTCAAAACCGCCTTCAAACAGTTCATAGACTCTCGCTCCCAAGATTTTTTTTCCAAAGGTATCAATGATCTGCCTATAAAATGGCGGAAGTGTATCGATAACAACGGCGCATACTTCGATTGATTAAATAATAATTTCATTAAAAAAAACTTGTTTCACTTTTTTGATACTTAACGGCAATTTCATATAATAGTAATTTGCATATTCGGCGCAAAACTATACGGTAATTATATGAATAAATTCAATAAAAATAAACAAATGTTTATCACGCTTATTACACGCACAGCATGTCAAGTTTTCATTGTCAACAATGGCATTTAGCACTATAACCCGCGGAAATCTAGTTGGCATCTGCGTGTATGTGATTACCTGTGAGCGAGGAGCCTATGTAATATTACCGGATTGCTTATTAGCAATCCGGTAATGTTACAATCTCGCTCTTGTGTATCTCCCGCCAATGCGAGAGAGCGAGAAGAGTATATATATCAAGATGGTTGCTGGGTGATAACGTGAAATTATATTGTTGCTTTGCTTACCTGTTTTCATCATTTGGAAATGTATGAAAAATACGTTCTTTAGAGTATTGGGTGGATAAACAATTATTATACGCGCACCTTCTCACCATGATGGTTACTATTGGTTGACAGTTCTCAAGACAACACACGTCGCGTATTGCGTGCGGCTAGTAATTAAACCCTGGTTTGGAGCTGCCAAAGCTCACAAAGTGCGGGGGAGAGGTGCGGGGACGCCAATTTGCGGGAGACGCTGTGAGATACCATTCTGTTTGACTCTTATGTATTCTGTGGTGTTAGGCTTGCGCCACCTAACACTAACACTTAGCTATTACAATTGAAGTATCTGATTACAATGAAAGGTCGCTAGTTCAAATCTCGCTCATGTAGCATTTTCACCATTTCTTATTTCAATTAATTTACCAAGCGAGCGAAGCGTCCCAGTTTCAAGATTGGCCATAAATGCTATTGTCCGTCAGTCTGCCCGGTTATCTGGTAGTCGGTTCGTTCTCGCCTACAGGTTGCATTTATCAACCGATTCTAATGAAATTTTGGTTCGATAATTAAAAATACATACTAAGAATTTTTTTGTTGATTCAGTTTATGGATTTTTTTTTAAATTGTGAAGATATGTGGGGAACAAAACATATTTCAGACATTTTTTGTTACCCTTATCAAAACGCAACTTGGTCGCTGGGAGATCGCGCTTGGTGTTTATGAGTTTTGTGATGCCTACCTTCACCGATTTTTATAAAGTGTATTAATTATGTATAGACTTACCTAAGTGAATACCTATGTAATTCTTGTGAGTTTGAAATTAATAAATTCTGTAAACCCAACTTTTTGTCTGAACAACTTCTTTATCCGATAAACTGCAACGGGTTGGAGGTGAGGTGAGTCGCAAAGTTTACAGCTCACAGAGCCATTAGTTTAAGTGTAGGTTCCCTAATATCTTTTCATTTGCTACTTTTTCTATCCAACACCTTTTTAGGGTTCCGTACCCAAAGGGTGCAATTGGGAACCTATTACTGAGACTCCGCTGTCTGTCCGTCTGTCACAGGGCTCTATTTCTTGAACAGTAATAGCTGGACACTCGAAATTTTCACCGATTATGTATTAAGGCCTTACCTGAATTTTCCGAGGTCCAGTGCTGCCCCTAGGACTTGATAGTTGCAAAATTTTAAATGATGTCTCCGTTTTCTTTGAAATGATTTATTTTAAATGGGGGCAGCACTGGACCCCGGAAAATTTAGGTACGGCATTAATGTGGCCGCTATAACAACAAATACTGAAAATAAAAAAGTTAAAAATTAAAGGGGGTCGCCATACAAAAAACGTGTTTTTTCAGCGTTTTCAACTAGATCTTTATAATGGCATTAACTTGATAATTGAATTTTTCATAGATTATGTATTACTATGACCACTATAACAACAAATACTAAAAATAAAAAATAATAAAAATTAAAGGGGTCGTCATATAAAAAACGTGTTTTTTTAGCGTTTAAAACATTGTACGGAGGTACGGAACCCTTCATGTACGAGTCCGACTCGCACTTGCCCGTTTTTTTTTATTCTCCTTCAGTATCATATTTCAAACGCTTCCAATCCACGTAAACCAATATCAAAACGAGTATTTGTTCAAACAAAGCATCACATTATCCGTCTGTTTGTCCAGAGCTTGCTTTTGATATGCAATACCACTTTTGCATTATTTGTTACGTTGATATCCGATTTCCAAACATCCGATTTTCAAACTGACTAAAACATTATATTTACTTGGTTTATCTTTTTGCTGACCAAATATAAAATAATTAAATTTTTAACAAAACAAACAACCGACTAATTTTTTTAAGGAGTTTCTTCCATATCTCCAAAGTTCTTCATCATATCTTCACCAAAT
Organism: Acrobasis repandana; assembly: GCA_963576875.1. Taxonomy (NCBI): domain Eukaryota; kingdom Metazoa; phylum Arthropoda; class Insecta; order Lepidoptera; family Pyralidae; genus Acrobasis; species Acrobasis repandana. The sequence goes on from OY756236.1 coordinate 13,058,907, forward strand.
TAAAATGGAACAAACTTGGTAGTAAAGAATTTAAAAAAAAATAACATCAAAATCGGTTCACAATTGGCAAAGATATCGTAACAAACATACATAAAGAAAAACACAGTCGAATTGATAACCTCCTCATTTTTTGAAGTCGGTTAAAAAAAAACACTAAATTATTTGCCTTTTTTAGTAAACAAAAACTAGTGATGCGTTCTTTATCTGGGCTATCGAACTCCCAATACCAATACGAGTATTTGTTCAAACAAGCATCATATTTATTTGTTTGCCCTGTATTGCCTTCGTTCTGCAACCCCACTTTTGCATTAGAGTAAATATTAATATCAAACGAAGATCGTCAATATCACATATTTACTCTGCGAAGGGGCAGGCAGTGCCTCGGGCTATAAGGGATACGGCAAAGACTTTTTATGTGATTAATACACTCTTCTTCGTCTAAGCGCGTTCCCAGTTGCATCCTCAGCTATGCTGCTTCGGAGCCCAGGGTGTGCTTTCTCTTCTCCAAATATAAAATGCATGTCAATGTTTACCCAAGGATGCCAAAGACCTTGCCAAGTGGAGAAGAAAATGCCAGAACAGTTAAAATGATTTGGCTCTAATTTTACGACCCGCCGCCTGCCTGACGTCACCCTCTTTGGGAATGTAATTGTGCGAAAAGTTTTACAACCGGGCGCCGCCAGACGTTAATCCTCCTTGGGAATGCAATTGTAGCACGAGATGTTTGTGCTTAGTCCTTAAGTCGCCTCTTACGACATCCACAGGAAGAGATGAAGTGGTCCTATTCTAACCCGGAACCATACGGGTGTGATTTATACACTATCACGTCTTTATCCCTAACGGGGCAGACATAGCATTTTGGGCCTTGAAGCTCTAAGCAGATTAAGCCCAGAGCCGCAAGACCTAATAATGACGTGATGGCGTGCGAGAAGATGGAAAAAGAGTCAAAATAGTAAGGGGTTGCTAGCCGCATCGCCTATTAACACGATTTGAATTTTCATGCACGGGAAGAGAAGCAGCTGTTACATTCGACATTTTTTCTCTTTTCCCATACCAGCATGATCTTTATGAGATTTATAACTTTCAGGTGAAGATATAGGCAAATGGCCTTGAAGTGTAAAATTAATTGTTACTCGTAAATATGGTGATAATTTCCATATTGCTCTTCGTCATGCACTAGATAGCCCTTTAAATTATTTTATGAACTGCCCTTTTGGCGGAAGCAAGTTTTAAAGCTAGACGGACTAATGTAAATACTTTCAACGGTGGTTAATAAAATAATTTAAAGGGCTATCTAGTGCATGACGAAGAGCAATATGGAAATTATCTCCATATTTACGAGTTAACAATTTATTTCAAATGAGGGCGCCACTTCAAGGCCATTTGCCTATATCTTCACCTTAATAAACTATATTTACACGCATTTGGCCGGTTTTTATTTATTCCACCTTCATTTCTTATTCATGCCCACCATCACGCCAAACGAGGCTTTTGATTCTATATAGCGGTTTTGGGCTCTGTAAACCTCGTGTCGTGGGGAGACGTAATACTGTATCTGCAGCAATACGCTAGTAAGTAATATATAAGTCAATAGTCTGTAGTTATGTAAGTTTAGTACAATTGAATACACTTCCTCCCTCGTCAAATACGCATATGTTTGAAATCAAAGGCTTTGTTACACACACAAAGCTTCTTGTTCTATGATGCATATGATTAGTTCCAGCAGAAATTGATATCGAGTACCGAACATCAAAGATATTCAATATAGGTGGGTACAAGGTGTAAGGGACATATACATAATAAATCGAATCACGGGCTATACTAGATCAGTTAAGTATAATAATGTCGCGAACGAGATATAATCTTCCCGAACAATATTCGCGAACTACGAACTACTACTATAGAATGGTGCAAGCCAAATTGGCCCATATGTGTTTTGACATAAAGTCTAGATGCTTGACCATGTTACACTCACACACGTACCCGGCGGCACCTGGATGCTTCAAAACACGTTCGTCGACTGTGTAGAATATTCGAGATTAATGTGGACCTTTTCGATGGCGCATATAAATAACGAACCGTGGGTGCGCCAGTCAGTTCGATACGAGCTATCAAAGCGATCACTTCGAAGCGAAGGAAACCTATCTTAGTGCGATAAGTGGAAGTACCAGCTGCTACGCGACTTGGACCTTGGACGTTTGGAAGACCATCTTCACGTGTCAACCTAGGGTTTCGTAGTGAATAAAAACCCACATACGAAGTTTGGCGTTTCTCTCCAAATACCGAACCCCAGTTTCGTAACAATAATATTGAGAAAACAGTTAAAAGAAACAAAAACAGTGGCACTTCGGGAGTGCCAACAGAAGTGAAAACTTGAACAAGTTGGTGTCGGTTACGGTAACAGTGACGCGAGTTCAATGGTTTTTTCCCATCTCAAAAGAAGTTTTCACTTTGTGTGTTTGCCTTGTGAACTGGAGGTCGTGGGCTCCAATCCCACTGAGAAGCATACTTTGTGAAAAGTTGTTTTCAGTCTGGTTAGGATATTCCAGGTTTGAATCGCTTAAATATTCGAAAAGAAAGATGTGTCCGTGCTTCGGAAGGCACGAAAAGCTTTGGGTCTCAAACGCTATCTAGCGTTTGTTTAAACCTATCCTACGATTAGTTCTGGTCACCTTTTGGGATGCGAGGGTCAGGCGGCAGTCGCTCTGTGTAAAAACCAGTAACCTCGTCAAATCATCTAGGTTGAGTAGCGGATACCGGGTTCTGAAGCGTTACCGCTGAGGATGCAACCGGGAATACGCTCGGATGATGATTAAAAGAAGTTTTAACTTAAGGGCTATTTCAATTAGTGTGATTAATCCTTATCTATTTATTTATGTAAAAACTTTATCAACTGCGATCATCCGTCTACCCAGGGTGGTGATACGGTCAAATTCCCCTTTTGTTACAGTGGCCATAAGTTCAGCTGTGGACTGATATAGTCTGTAAAGAGAATATCTTTTCTATATCTGACAAACTCTTAAATCATCTGTGGAGCATATTCAAATTCCAGATCAATCGATAGGTTTAACATCAATAATTGTCAAGCTTGTTGATGTCGGTGCCACAGTTTAAACATAAGTCAGTTATGCAGGGCAGCATGCAATTTAATGCTTTCGAAGTTCCGTACATCGCGATAGTGAATACTCTCTATTCAGTAATTTATTCATCATAGCAAAGTTTCAAAGTTCCGTACATCGCGATGATGAACTTTCTTGATTCAGTAATTCATCATAGCAAACTTTCAAAGTTTCGTACAACGCGATGATGGACTTTCTCGATTCAGTAATTCATCACAGCAAACTCTCGAAGTCCTTTACATCGCGATGATGAACATTCATATTTTAAGTAATTCGCTACAGCATGTTTTCTAAATACATTAAGTACATCGATATTTTAACAGTTGGAGTTCAGTATGATTGATTTGCAGAGAAGAATATGAATATATCTCCCCGTTGGGAGCCAACAAACCCTTTTATGCAAACTAACAAATTGAACAGTGGAAGCGTTTTTGTTTTTACGAGTATACAAACATCAAATAAACTAAAATGTACATACCGCGGTAGGTTGTCCTCTGTCTTCCACTCCTGGCCGAAGGAGTTGCAGTCGGCTTGACGAGCCAGAATGCTCAGTCAAGCTATTGGGTCAGCAGAATTGCCTAGCTACCTAATTTACGGCGCCGTAACTACAATCACTGCTGTTTTCACCAAGCCTTGAGATCTTCCGAGATCAGACCGCACTGGGACACACCGGATAAACACTTAACCTCCAACCACGAGGTCACTCTATGTAGGCAGAACCGTTCATCACTGGTTCTTCCACAAACACATATAAAACAATGCTAGACGAATATTGATTGCCATCAAACTAATAAACTGACAAATTAATAATTCCAAACAAATTATTATACGGGCATCACGCTTTCAAACTAAATTTTCAAGATCAAACAGTGAATGACAATTAAAAAGTCTATAAAGACGGTGTGACATATGAAACGTCAAAAAATTCAAACGTTTTAATAACTGTACGGCCATAGAAACCGACGTGTACAGCCAAGAATTAATGTGGCCGTTTTATTACAAACAATGGTGTAGACGACCTCCGTGGTGTAGTGGTTAACACGCCAGTCCGCCACACCGGAGGTCCCGGGTTCGACCCGGTCAGGTCAAGATGGAAAATTATCTTTTTCAGATTGGCCTGGGTCACAGGCTGGAATCTCCTAAGGTACGCGTAATATGCGTCCCCGTTCCCCGTCCCCGCACCTCTCCCCCGTTTTCGCCTCGATGACTCACATTGGCCATCAAGAACCGGGGGAGAGGTGCGGGTGCGGGGAACGGGGACGCATATTGCGCGTACCTTAGGAGATTCCGTTCTGTTCACTCTTACTGTATTCTGTGCCTGGGTCTTGGATGTTTATATATATATGTTAGGATAAGCAATTCAGGATCAGGTTCGCACGAGAAAATAAAAATACGTTGCGTAATTTAACCAAACTTTAATCAAATACCAAGGGGAAAACGGTTATCATTTCCAACAACATGTTAACGATCATAAACACTTCTTTAGAACGAAAAGTTAAGTACTTACATTATCCTTAAATGTCTTATAACTCCTTATCACGTATTCACAATTTCACAATAATCAACCGTTGAACATGAATCCTATTTTCAGACAAACTCGTCCGTTTCGTATCGCGCTCCGAACAAGACTGCCGTGCCGTGCCAAGTCAAACTCGAATGTCGCCTGCGCATCACTCACTCATTCATTCATTCAATTCAACAAGAATGAGTAATGTACTGAATGAAACGAAACCGAAATGACATATCGAATGACATTGAATGTTATTTTATGCGAATGACGTAATGAATGATTGTATAGGCTAACAGCTCGGCCGTCCTGCTCAAGGCGCGTCCCCGCGCCTTTACTTTTCATTGCTTTTAAATCTATAAACTATGTTATAAAAAGTTGTTTATGAACTAATAAAGTATGAGCACTTATATCCTTAATGTAGACTATGTACTTATTTCAGACCATACAAATCATAATATTTATTTTACATTTAAATAACATTAAATATTTATATATTTTTGGATAATTATTACATACAATTGCAATAAATTAAAGCCAAAAGTAAACAAAATTTATTTGTAGGAGGTATACAAAGTATATTACTCACTAACGATCAAGATAAATTTCTATACAAGACTGTTTCATGGTTTGGTATAAATAAAATGAAATTAAAGATACAATCGTTTAAATACCTTGTAGGCATTTATTACAAAATCACTTTGTATTACATATACAAGTTTTTGTATACAAATTGTTTATTCATGTTTAATATATGTATATATTTATCTTAAATATTAAGACTGTATTCAAGATTCAACCGTCGCTTTCGTCATTGTTACTTGCTTCTTCATTACTTTCTAAATCTCTGTTAAAAGTAAGCCACGGTTGCATCTTGTCCACAGCTACAACAGCTTCGTATTTGCGATTGTTTTTGCGTGTCATAGGTGTATCCTCTATTAAGTATCTTTCATTCGGAAGTATTTTCGATACTCGATAAGGCCCTTGGAATTTTACAACTAGTTTTTGAGACTTTCCATCATGTGGCATTTGTCGCTCTACGCGAACCAAGTCACCAACATTATATTTCTTACTTAGTTTCCTACTCTTATTAAACCTTAGCGTATCTTTTCTTTGTTGTACTTTAATTTTATTACTGGCCTCATCTCTTATGTTGTCTAGGTCCTCTGACTCTACAATTTTAGTTGTATCAGAGACAATATCGTTTAGAATACCTTCTGTCCTACCAACAATATTAAAACCGAAAAGTAATTGGGACGGGCTTTTTTGAGTCGTTTTGTGTACTGTTGTATTAATGCCCACTTGAATGTCACAGATAAATTCGTCCCAAGTTCTATCATCCTTGTTGTGAGTGCAGGTTGAAAGGGCATCCAGGATAGTCCTGTTGAATCTTTCAACCTGCCCATTCGCCCTTGGTGTAGCAACAGCGTTAATAATATGTTTAATACCATGTAATTGAATAAAATCTTTGAAAGTTTTGCTCGTAAAACTAGTGCCTTTGTCGGTTATGAGTCTATTGGGGACACCGAAATAGCCAATATGTTCTTTTAAGACTCGTATACTCGTGACGGATTTTGTGTTCTTTACGGCCGTTATATTGACGTACTTTGTAAACCCGTCGACAATTACCAAAAGATAGCTATTACCTCTTTTACTCTTGTTAAAAGGTCCTAAATGGTCTGCGTGTATCGTGTGGAAAGGGACGCTAACTTTCTCAATAGGATGTAATTCTCCTTCGCGTTTTCCACCAGGTGTTTTGTGGTGGAAGCATTCTAAACATGATTGAACATATTTTTTTGTGAATCGGCGCATTTTGGGGAACCAATAATGCTGTTGGATTCGCTGCAGAGTCTTGTCGAAACCATAATGACCTATGTCATCGTGATTTCTTTTTAATATTTGCCAGCGAACTCCTTTTGGAACAAGCCACTTGATCTCATCCCCAACCACACGATAGACGCGTCCGTTTTTTAATTTATAGTTCCTTTGTACATCCACAATCATATCAGAGTTTTTATCGTTGAGGATGCTCTTAATTTGCTGCACTTCGTCATCCGCATCCTGCACGGTGGCGATCCAGTCATCATCTGATTTTTCGATAGTAAAAATATCAATTAGATTATTATCAGCGGGAGGTGATACTGGGCAACGACTCATTGCATCTACATGTGCCATACGGGCACCTGGTCGATATTCAATAGTATAGTCAAATTCTTGAAACTGGACCCACCACCGAGCGACACGCGGTATGAGATCGCGTTTAACGAATGTTGATCTAAGTGCATTGCAGTCCGTATAGATTGTAAACGGTATCCCTAAAAGGTACACTCTAAAACGACTCAACGATGCTACGACTGCGAGTGTTTCAAGTTCGTAGGAGTGTAGTTTACTCTCATCGTTGGTTGTTTTGCGACTGAAGTATGAGACTGGGTGAAACTCGCCTACTGAATTCCTCTGTAGTAAAATAGATCCTAATCCGTCTTTACATGCGTCAGTATGTAATTGAGTCGGTGCTTTTGGATCATATAATGCTAATATGGGGCGTTCAATTAATAACTTTTTTAAGTGGTCAAAAGATTCCTTTTGACGGATACCCCAACTCCATGGTATATTCTTTTTTAACAGATACGTCAAAGGGCTAGATATAACGGCATAATCTTTTATAAATCTTCGAAAAAACCCAGAGAGTCCTAAGAATTGCCTCAACTCGTGTTGGTTACTGGGGGTTTTAAACTTAGAAACTGCGTCAGTTTTCCTACTTCCTGGCCGAATACCTGAAGCACTGACTTCAAAGCCTAAGAAATCTATATTCGTCATAAAAAAGTTACATTTGCTGAGCCTTAAGGTCAGGCCGCCTTGTTTTAATAGTTTCAAAACTTCCTCTAATCTTGCTAAACCCTCTTTAAAATTTTGGGATGGAATTAGAATATCATCCATGTAGACCAACGCGTATTTAACTTTAGCATCGTGAAGAATCTTATTAATAGTTTTTTGAAAGACAGCTGGAGCATTTACCAAACCGAAAGGTACGCGGTTATATTCAAACTGACCGTCTGGGGTCACAAATGAGGTTCGATGCTTAGACTCTTCTTCAATCGGTATTTGGTAGTAGCCCGATGCCAAGTCTAAGGACGTAAATAACTCGTTACCTGCCAATTGATCTAACTGATCCTCCACGCGCGGGAGTGGATAGTGATTTTTTTTAGTTTTGCGGTTTAACGCTCTGTAATCTACACAAAGGCGCTTTTCGCCTGTCTTTTTCTGAACCAACACAATAGGGCTAGCGTAAGGAGAGGACGATTCTCGTACTATACCACAGTCTACCATTTCTTGTACCATATCTCTGACTAAGATCCTTTCGGGATGAGACAAGCGATAGGGTCTATATACAATAGGTTGAGCGTCATCTAGTTCAATAACCATCTCGGTAACGTTAGTGAACCCGAGATCCTTAAGCCCCTTAGAAAAACAACTTTGATATTTATTCAATAAATCTTTTAATTGTTCACGTTTATCACCGGTTAACTTATCGCCACAATGTATTAAATCGTCGGTATTCTGAGAATCAAGAGACAGTTGACAGCAGTCCAAAATCCGATATTGTTTAGCATTGGTAGAACGAGTTAACAAAGTATTGTTTAAAATGGTCAAATCATTTTGAGAGGCGTTAAAAGCCAGCAAAGAACCTAAACTTTGGTTGACGTTGTAAGCACCTGGAAGGATATAGTATTCCTTCCCTTCCTGGCCTCTTAATGTTCCCTGTACGCAAACACTACCATTAAAATCAACGTCTGTTTTAAATGGTATAACGCCAAAACCCCCTTTAGTCAGGACTACTTTTCTAAGAGATATCAGATGTATTTTAGTGTTCTCAATTTTGTCAAAAATTAATTCAGATGGTGTTTTCGTAATAATAAGGTCTGGTGATTCGGTAAACGAATGACCCAATAAGATTGGATGAGTCAACACATAATCTTCAACAACATAGAGCTCTATAGTTTTGTCGATATTTTGCACGGCAACGTTTGAAGTAACTACACCTAATGGATTTACTAGATGAGCACCTATCCCCCTTAATGTAGGCAGATTAGAAGGGTTTTTAATTTCTAAACCGAGTTCTTTAGCCTTACTTAATTTAATAAGCGAGCACTGACTCCCCAAATCTACGTGACATTTTGATACCGTGCTGTTAATAGAAATATCAACAATAAATTTATCGTTAGGATTCTCTTTTATGAAAACTTCTGACACCTGTTTTTCGTCCTTTGCCGCATCGGTTTTAGTATCAGTAGTATTAGTTCTATTTCTGTAACAGTTTGACGTCTGATGTCCAAACCTATCACATGTCGTACATTTAATAATTGGTTTGCTACATTTAAAGCTAGGGTGACCCACTTCGTTACAATTAAAGCATCGGATACTAGCATTCGAGGTACTTGGTTTAGAAAATGAAGGCTTACGTGTTGCGTTTACGGACTCCTTGCGATCGATTGCATTCTTATTTCCTTCTCTTATTTGTCCCACTTTAACAGTCCTAAAGTACTTAAGGACCTGTTCAGGTTCGGCAAATTGAGCAGCCTGAGCCCCCACTTTTATAGCACGATCTTCAACCCCATACAGAATGCAATCTACCGCTTGTTATCCGAAAATACGACATCTATTTAATAAATTTACTTTCGAGTAATAATAGTGTTCTAACGATTCACCATATTTGACACGCTTTCCTAACATCTCTGTTAAAAGTTCAGCATAGTCTTCTCGGCAAGGAAAAGACTCGAGTAACTTCTTTTTCCATTCATCCCAAGTAAACAATAAAGAGGGCAGACCCTGATACCATGTTTTTGCTACTCCAGTTAACTTTGGGAGAGCATAGTGTATAGTTTCCTTTTCTCCCCACCCATATATTTCTGCGCACTCTTCTACTTTCGTAAGCCATACTAACATAGTCTGTTCCTTACTCATAGGATCAAACTCCGGAATAACATTTTTTTCAAACGATAATTTTGACCTATCTGAACTCTTAACTGTACCTAAAATAGACAAAACTTTATCTAAAAAGTTGCTAGTATCTGAATCTCTCCTACCTCTGTATTCATTCCTTGAAGGTCCCGACATGCTGTCACTGCTTGTGCTCCTCCTGTGACGTCTCCTCCGCTTAGATCTTTCGTCCTTCCAGTCCCTTTGTCGTTGTTCTCGACGGATACGTTTTCTACCGTTGTCCTCGTCTCCCGAAGTCTCTGACTCAGTGTTATCCCGTCTAGTCCGTCTCCTTGATGAACGTTGGTGTTCTGTTATCCCTCCATCCTTCGATGCTTTTCGTTTTCTTTGCTGAGAGGAGATAAGCGTCTGCAATATAGGCGACTGCTCATTCCTCCTGTCACTGTCGTTAATTGCTCTCATTATTTCACTCCTTGTACCATCACGGCCCTCTGACCTGGGCGTTCCCATGCTCTCTAACCTGAGCATATCTCTGCCCTCTAACCTGGGCATCCCTCTGCCCTCAAACCTGGGCTCATTTGACCCCTCTAACCTGGGTGTCTCGCTTTGTTTGTCTTCATTCATCCTTGGGTTCTGAAACTTAGAATTGAGTAGCTTAATAAGAGCATAAGAGTTTCTTAAAAGTGTAACCTGAAAAGGTTTCACCTATTTTAAACAACACCGCCGCATAATACATCACATTGTTTTATCCATTTTATCTTGTCAATAAAATAAACTAGTGGCTCTGTGATCTGTATACCTCGCGAAAGTATTTTAATTTAGTCAAGCCTTATAAATAACATTGGAAAAATACCGGTAATAAAATAAAAATTTAAATAAGACCAGAAAAAAAAGGAACACCATCCATTGGGAATCAAATTTTAAACTACCAAGCCGGTTAGATTCAATGGTTGTAAACGCCGTAAAGCCTAAAGGCGCTAAGGCTCTTTGTGCCAATCATTTTGTTATTTAGAAAAAAATCGAAGAAAAACGGATCGACCAAAGAGAAAAATAAAATCTACGTGTTTGTAGAATCTGTTCACAAAACTTCGCGGAAATCGGTTAGCTCTCGCTTGCTTCCCTTGCTCGGTCAAAAAAAATAAAAAAATTAGGTGCAGATTTCCGTAAACCGGCCTTTATAATGAGCGTGTTATTTATTTATTTATTTTAATTAAATGGATGAATGTATTACATCCGTTAATCTGAAGGGTTTGATAAGCAGCTAATCGAAAAGAAAAAGTAACTGTGCATTAAGAAAAATAAGTGGTATTTGATTAAAATCAGAAGTATAAAAAAAATATCTATTGTGGTGATTTATTTGTCGCAGCAGGCGTGGAAAGAAAATTTGAATAAATTCTCTTACGATCCCACTTCTGAATTGTTAGGATAAGCAATTCAGGATCAGGTTCGCACGAGAAAATAAAAATACGTTGCGTAATTTAACCAAACTTTAATCAAATACCAAGGGGAAAACGGTTATCATTTCCAACAACATGTTAACGATCATAAACACTTCTTTAGAACGAAAAGTTAAGTACTTACATTATCCTTAAATGTCTTATAACTCCTTATCACGTATTCACAATTTCACAATAATCAACCGTTGAACATGAATCCTATTTTCAGACAAACTCGTCCGTTTCGTATCGCGCTCCGAACAAGACTGCCGTGCCGTGCCAAGTCAAACTCGAATGTCGCCTGCGCATCACTCACTCATTCATTCATTCAATTCAACAAGAATGAGTAATGTACTGAATGAAACGAAACCGAAATGACATATCGAATGACATTGAATGTTATTTTATGCGAATGACGTAATGAATGATTGTATAGGCTAACATATATGTATTTATAAAATATAGAATCGTTGAGTTAGTATCCCATAACACAAGTCACAAGATATAAACTTGAAGATAAAGATTTTAATAGGGAAATGTTCAAATACTATAGAAACCTAGTTAAACAACTTATTAAGGATGCTTACCACAAGTATATAAAAAATACGGGAAACAAATTAATTGACAACCCTTCGCAGTTCTGGCAATACGTAAAGAGCAAGAGAGCCAACAGAAATACATGCAATACCTACACTCATAATGGTCGTACCCTAATGGGTCAGGCGGCTGCGGACGAGCTTGCAGAGTACTTTAGCTCAGTCTTCCGAAATGACCGACCGAAGCTCGATGTTGATGATGCCGAACAATATGCCTCCGACTCCAACTGCTCTCCTCTGGTGAATATCAAGAGTGTAAACGAAAGAGATTTAGTTACCGCAGTAAAAAAATTAAAACCCCACTCAGCTCCTGGTCCGGACTCCATCCCTGCTTTCATTGTTAAGGACTGTTTGGAAGTACTGAAGGCCCCTCTATTGTACATCTTCAATCTTTCCCTTGAATCTTCCACATTTCCGAGCATCTGGAAGGTTAGTAATGTAACTCCTGTTCATAAAGCTGGGTCTGCACGTGAAATTTCTAATTTTAGACCTATCGCCGTGATGTCTGTCTTTGATAGAATATTCGAAAGCATTATTGATGCACATCTGCGACAGCAAATAAGCATTTGGATTGATGACTCGCAACATGGTTTCCGGAGCGGTAAATCCACGACAACCAATCTTGTCAACTTGGTCGACTACGTCAGTGCCGAAATGAACAACGGAAAGCAAGTTGATGGTACTTATTTCGATTACCAAAAAGCTTTTGACTTGGTTGACAATGACGTGCTTCTACGTCAGTGTTCAGCTGTTGGATTTGCTCCTGGACTTCTTAAATTTTTTTCGAGTTATCTTTCTGATAGATCCCAGCGAGTGAAACTTGGTAACCACATGTCAAAAAGCTACTACACCGGCTCTGGCGTGAGCCAGGGTAGTACTTTGGGACCTACTCTGTTCGTTATCATGGTAAACGACCTTCCAAAAAGCGTCAGTTCTGCAAAGTGCCTTCTTTTTGCAGACGATCTCAAATTATTTCGTGGAGTTAGTACCTTGGAAGATACGGTGCAATTGCAGAAGGATATAAACGCGGTCGTTGAATGGAGTAGAGCTAATCATCTCAATTTTAACGTAGATAAATGTAAAACAATCACATTTAGCCGCTCCCCTTCACCTGTGCACGCCACCTACTACCTCCATGACAAGGCAATTGAACGTGTCTCTGAGATACGTGATTTGGGAGTGACATTGAACAGCAACTTTGACTTCCACAATCATATCATCAAAATGTGTAAAGAAGCATCCAAGGCTCTAGGCTTTATAATGAGAGTAGCGGCCGATTTTGATGATATCAAAGTCGCAATTACACTATATAATGCATATGTTCGCAGCAAGCTAGAGTATTGTGCAATAATATGGGATCCTTACGAAAGTACATATGCCTTAACTGTCGAAAAGATACAGAGGAGATTTGCTAGATGGCTGTATAAGAGGATGTATGGGTATTATCCATATCTGTATCCATCTATGTTTGTTTCGGGTATGGTGGGGCTTAATACGCTAGTGTTTCGTAGGAAAATGCTGCTCTTGATCCACTATTACCTGTTATTAAACAATAAGGTAGACAATAAGTCTGCGCTCGCACTATTGGGTCTCCACGTCCCCGTGCGCTGGCACGCGGCGATAGCGCCTCGCAGACCCCCGCGCTTGCTCTCTCCTCCGGCCACTCGCTCGGAATACACAAAGAACGCGCCTACAATAAGAGCGCTGCAGTTGCTCGGTGACATGCTCGCTCACCAAACTTGTGTTGACATTTTTAATGATTCAATTAATACATTCATTTCTAATTTGATATTGTATTTGAATTCGATCAATTATATAATTTAATGTATTTTATTAATCTCGACCTTTAAATTTTTTATTTCATTCAGTATTTTTATTTGAAAATATTTAATTTTGTAATGTTCTTTTACGTATGCATGAAAATTGTGTCTATTTATAGTGATGTAACTGTAACATCTAGCATGCAGATGTCTTGGTGTAAAACTGTTAGTCAGTATGTTATATTTTAATAAACAATAAACAATAAAGTCTCGAACTTACTTTGGGGCTAGCTCAATCAGTGTGATTTGTCCCTATTTATTTATTTATTTAATGATAGTCCAATAATATATACAAATGTTTTATAAATTCATAAACCCTAGGTAAGTACATAGACTACATAAATATTTAATACTCTATGACAATTTGTGAAGATAATGAGCACCACAATTTTGTCTCCTATAATAAGTTGTTACACTCCAATATAATTAAACTGTGGCACTCAGCTCTTAACCCTTTAGTGGACGGTCATAAATCAATTATTGTCTACGGCCAGTTGCCGTGTCAAGCTGCCCACTTCATCAATAATATCATTAACGCAATTATGATACTTATTTAAAACTCGAAATGAATTGGAGGGTTAGACATCTTGACAAAAATATTATATATTAAAAGATTATCTTGATAATCTTCTGGCGCAGTCAGGTAAAAATACGTGGCTGGTCGTAGCTTAATAAATAAAAAAATATACAAGTACAAATCACACTGATTGAGCAAGCCCTAAACTAAGGTTTGACTTCTATTATGGGATACTAACTCAACGATTTTATATATTACATATAATAAATACATATAAACAAATAAACACCCAAGAAATAACTTACAAAAGCTCATTTTCAAATTGCCCTAGCTGGGTATGGAACCCACAACCTCCGGAATGGTGAATAGGGATGATGACTGGATCAGAAAAGTATTTATTCTAATTAGTCCGTTAATTAGATTATCCAAAAATAATTGAATGCAATGAAATGGTTTTTATTTTGGCAACAAAGACCCATTTGTTAGTCGTCATCATCATCAGTGACGCCCTTGTCGGTGGAGTTTCTTCCATTCTGTTCTATCTTCCGCCAACCTCTTGACATCTTGGTACGAAACTGCTATCACCTTTTCCTTGACTTGCTTCAAATAGCTGTCTGTGCCTTGGCCACAGAATACAGTAAGAGTAAACAGAAAGGAATCTCCTAAGGTACGCGCAATATGCGTCCCCGTTCCCCGCACCCGCACCTCTCCCCCGGTCCTTGACGGCCAACGTGAGTCATCGAGGCGAAAACGGGGGAGAGGTGCGGGGACGGGAAACGGGGACGCATATTGCGCGTACCTTAGGAGATTCCGGCCTGTGCCTTGGCCTTCCTCTTTTATACTATTTTTCCTTCTATTATAATTCGCTAAAAATTATCATGCCGTATCAAGTGTCCTAACATATTGCCTCGCCTAGTTCCGAGTACCTTGAGTATGTGTCTCTTTTTACCTACTCTATTTAAGACCTCTACAATTGTTACTTTATCCTTCCAATTAATCCTTTCTAACCTTCACCAGCACCACATCTCAAATGCTTCCAACCTTTTCGTTTCCTTCTTCGTTAGTGTCCACGTCTCACAGCCGTATAGAGTAATGCTCCAAATGTATGTACACCTTAATAAAATTATTCTTATTCGGATCGATTTTGTAATATGTGATGTAAGTAAACTTTTCTTTTTTTTTAGTAACAATGTTAGTAACATAGTAACATTTGTTAGTAACAAAAAAATATTCCTTACTTTTCAGTTTATCAAAAAAGTAAAAATTCACAAAGATACAGAGTACCCTAAGTTCCAGAGTGGGGGCTTGTGTCGTCACCGATGTGTGAAAATCGTACGAAAGCGTCACGTCATGCGAAATTTAAATACGCTGTATCTTCGTCATTTATTGTTTCTCAGAGAAAACAAAAAATATATGTAGAATATTTTTAATAATCTAACCGATGATGGGCCAATTTGACAAATCAATTTGAGATGGACAAACACTAAAATTATATTTCAGTCATCATGCCTAAATGCGTTTTAACCACTACGCCACGGAGGTTGTCAATGTCTTCATAATAGTCAGTAAATATGGATAAATTATTAAATAAAATTACGTCATATTCAGCACTTAGCTAATTGATCACACGAGATGTGATATTAATGGTAATTAATGTGTATGTTTGTTTACATTACTAATTGTGATTTATTTGCGAGTAAACAGTGGTTGACCATATATATTAACATGAGTAATTTAGGTGTCGAATGTTATACTTGTTTATTTTTCGTGTAAGTGACAACACTGGTGTCAGATTTGTCAAGCTGCCTGAAAGCAAGTAACTATTACACTAATATTAAAATAAACTAAAAATAAAAAAATAAAATTAAACATGTAGACTGAGCATAGATTGTTGTCGTATAATTAATTTGAAACTTATTTTAAATTGTAAATTTAGTATGTACCAAATGTACTTATCCATATTATGACATTTGTGAGTATACAAACCTTTAGAAGCCTTAGGGACCCGTGCCAAGCTCAAGCCAGCCTTTTTGTCTTGAAGGTAATCATTGGTTCCGTTATAAGCCTTCTCACGCAAAGGGGAGGCTTTTGCCCAGTACTGGGACAAAGATATCTGCCAAAAAAAAGTTACAATACAATACCCTATTTTTTTGTACAAAAGAAAAATACAGGACAGTATCATCTTTAAAAAAAGCGGCCAAGTGCGAGTCGGACTCGCCCATGAAGGGTTTCGTAGCAGCAAGTAACATAATATAAAAGTTCTATTGCGGTTTACGATTTATGACGTATTAAAAAAAAACTACTTACTAGATCTCATTCAAACCAATTCACGGTGGAAGTTTGTATGGTAATGTACATCATATTTTCTTTTTAGTTTTATTATTTTCTTATTTTAGAAGTTACAGGGACACATTTTACCACTTTGAAAGTGTCTCCCGCGCAAACTATTCAGTTTAGAAAAAAATGATATTAGAAACCTCAATATCATTTTTGAAGACTTATCCATAGATAGAGACTTATGGGTTTGATGAAAAAAAATATTTGAATTTCAGTTCTAAGTATGGGGAACCCCCAAAATTTATTGTTTTTTTTTCTATTTTTGTGAGAAAATCTTAATGCGGTTCACAGAATACATCTACTTACCAAGTTTCAACAGTATAGTTCCGTCCGGCTCTCTCACGAAGCATAGAAGCAGTGAAGCTACTACTCAAACGTCGATTTTCTGTGAGAGTGTGGTACTTCCCTGACGAGCCGGCCCATTCATGCTACTCGTACTAGCAAAACCGAGTTTTGCCGGTAGCGTGGCTTTACCACAACTAATTCTACTCTAAGTGGGGTCGGCACAGCATGTTAGTTGTTAACATTTTGTTGTTTCCTTTGTCATTTCGACTGTTACTAATTTACAAGCCATATCGTTGTTACCACATTCCATCCACCTTTTCCTTGGCCTCCCTCTATTTCTGTTCCCATTCACTTCCACTCATACAAGTATATCCCTATCATAATGACTTCGTAACTTTGAATCATTACACACGACTTTGTTGTTCATACCACATCATTATGACTATCCGGTGATAGTTTCTACTTTGAATTAGTTTAGTTTAAACTATTTAGTTATGTTTCAAGGAGGTTCATTTTAAAAAGAGCCATTTTTTTTAAAACGATCACATTATAATGGAAGTGCAAACAATAAACCTGACAGGTACATTATCACGTCTGTATCCCTAACGGGGCAGACAGAGCCCAGGGTCGTAAGGCCCAAAGAGCACATTTAAGGCCCCGTCAGTTCAGACCCAAGAATACTGTGAGTGTTTTTGAAAAATCACTGTAAATAAACTACTACAGATTTTTTCCCAAGAATCTGAAGGCTGTTCTACAAATCTACAGGCACCCACAATATCCAAAACAAGATTATGTATTTCATGTCTGTCTCAATATCTTTTTTAAAGGTAAATTTTGGCAAATTTAGAGGTATGTTTGTGATTTTTTTCTATCGAGCTAAAAATGCTTAATCGTTTGGATATATTGTGGGTGTCTGTAGAAAAACCTCAATATTCCTATGTATTTTTGAGAAAAAAACTGATGTAGTTTATTTACAGTGATTTTTCAAAAACACTCACAGTATTGCGGGCTGTGAACCCATCTCGCCTTAACGTGATTCATCAAAATATTGATGACACTTTCTAAATAGTGGGTAGTAATGAAGAAGGTACGCATGCTTTATACCCGTAATTAATATGTGATGAGAAAATTTGTCAGGGTGATTCGAAGTCATAGACCACAATTGGAAGTACATTGACAGTACAAATATGAGAGGCGTGAGTTCAAATCTCACTCTTGGCGAAATTCCCAACACATTTTTTTTAAATTTAGATATAAATAGTGATGCTAGCATCGCCTATTAACATCATTCAGATTCTCGCCAATTTCTGCAACTGGTATTTTCTAAGTTTTTTCTGTTTTCACAGACCAATATGAAAGAGATGAGTCTGATAGATGCCCTTCGTGGACAAAAATTTATAAATAAAAAGTCCACGACAAGCACCTGTGAATATTAAGTGCCATTCCTGTACCTAGGTGCCATTCAGACGGATGCTGTAAGTGGAGTGCCTCGTTATTACGTACGTCTGTCATGACACTTTTGGATAATCATTAAAATGATTTAGCTGTGATTTCAATATTTTCAATATCTCCTAGTGACTCCTAATTTTAGCTCTTTCTTCTCCACTTCTTATCTTAAATATTCCTAATTGATCATTTTAAAATGTTTGGAGAAGATACTCGTATAACTGGAAAGCGCTCGGAATTCCTCGGGCACTGAAGCAGCACAGCTAAAGATAATACCTGAAGAGCGCTAAGACGAAATGATGTGAGTATATCTACATTTAAGAGCCATGCTCTTGTCGTTGTTAAGCCCTTTCTTTTGATACCCTACACGGTTTATGGCATAAAGAGGGCGCCATATTGAATTTACTGTGACGTCATATGCCTATAATCAGTGGACAACCAAGAAGCTTTCAACAATACCTCATTTGTCAAGTATCATTTATATTATTACGGATACGAGGAAACAGATTATACATACATACATACATAGCGGCTAAAAACATAACCCTATTTTTGGCTTCGCTATAGTTGGTTAAAATAAGACCACTTTGTTTGCCACAGAAGTCAAAAAACAAAACAATTGAGCCGCAGCGCAGCATTGTACTTTTAATTAATCCAATTCATTCAAACCAAACCCAAATTATACCGAGTACAAAAACGAAGCAAGTTTAAACGGTCTTTCAAAACATAAACACTCTCTTTAATATTAGCGTTAATTGTCCAAATAAATAAGCTGAAAGAACCATTCGGATCTAACTGTACCAATTTGGCGAAGTTGACTGTACATTGTTCGCCGCCTTGGCCCGGAGGGTAGTATTTTAATATCGGTGATTCGCCACAAAAAGGTGACTTTAAGTCACTTCAATTTTTTTTATTACTTACTGGTAGGCAAGAACTTAGATTTGAGTACAAGGTGATTTTACAATACAATACCCTTTATTGCACAAAAAAACTTAGCACATAATTATCTTAAAAACTATGGAATCAAAAGGCGGCCTTCTTAGTGGCAAATCTCGCTTTTAAATATAAAAAGTTGTCATAGCCTATTTTTTTACAGATAAAAACGTATTGAATGAAATAAAATGAAAGGTATATATTATGTTTTCTTTCTTATCTTACTATTATATATCACATATTTTATAAGGCACAATTTGGTCACTTATTTTCATCATATCAGCCAAAAGACGTCCACTGCTGGACATAAGCCTTTCCCGAGGATACCATACTAGAACACAATAATTACAATCTAACATAAAAAAAAATAACTTGTAGGTTCACAATTAAAGATTAAGGCATAAGTTAAATGCGAATGCATTATAAGAGGAATGCATTTTGGTTTTCACAATACGTAAGAAAAACATTTGGGTCACCAAAGTAGAGGCGTTTTGATGACTTATCTATATCTATATTATTATTATTATTATTATATATAAATAAAAATGAATTGTTGTTCGTTAGTCTGCTTACAACTCGAGAACGACTGAACCGATTTGGCTAATTTTGGTCTTGAAATGTTTGTCGTAGTCCAGGGAAGGTTTAAACGGTGAGAAAATATGGGAAAAGGAACGGGAACGGGCGAAACAAAGTTCGCCGGGTCAGCTAGTGAATCATAAGAATAGATCCCCTGATCGCTGTGAATTCGTGCGCTTTAATTGCAAACCGCCCCGGTATAGTCTAGGAGCTTAAGCTCTTTGTAAACTTTTAAACTTCTTATTAATTCGGAACAATTGTCCTTCTACCTCATATTTAGTAGCCAGGCTTGTTAGTATTATTGTATGAAAAGAGACGCACACAATGATGATTTTTTGGCTTCACTGCCTTCCTCATTTACACAGTTGTAAATTTATTAGTAAGATAACTAATCTGCAGATTTCCTTACGTTGTTTTCTTTCACCGGAAGTTAAAGGTTGATGAGCAAACAAACAAGGGACGAACAACCCAAGAGGACTGTTAGTTTAAATGTTATAGCTAGATGGAGCAACTAGTTCGAAAGATGATAGTTTCGTAGTGGTACCGCTTAATTTTGAATAGATGTTGGTATAAGCATTCATTTTCTACAAAAAAACAAACGCCATCTCTGATTTTTTGTGGATACCGTCAGTCAAGTACCCAGAAACTATTTTAAAGGTGTATTCAGTTCATGATTCTTAACAACTTCCCCCAAGGAACATACTTTATCAAAATATGATAAATATTTTTTTGCTTTCCATACAAAAGGATCAGGACTGTTTGAAAATTCGTAACCGAATTTAATTTGAATGGATGGATTTTGACTTGCATCTGGCTTGATTTAAGACACTAGGCTCTTATACTAGATTTTCTGGCATGGCACATGATTACAGCGGATTCAGAGCCATCATTCGCAGATGGCTATGCAGGTTCGTTAATAAAAAAGCGAGCACCCTAATGCTCTTAAAATTAGTTTTATAAGATTTTTGAGTTAAAAAAGTATTTGTCTATGATGACCTCCATGGCGTAATGGTTATTACGCTAGCCCGCCAACTTGGAGGTTCTGGGTTCGATCTCAAGCCAGGACAAGATGAAAAAAGGTCTTTTTCAATCTGTCCTGGGTCTTGGGTGCTTATCTAAGTATACAACGTGGAAAGGACATACCCGAATAAATTTAACCACGTTCTATACTAGATTATTATAGTATGATTAAGATAAAATAACGGCCAAAAACAAAAATAAATTTCCGCATTTCCATACAAAAGTGTGGAGCCGCCCGGGCGATTTGTATGGGAATGTCGATTTTTTTTACGTTTTTAGGGTTCCGTACCCAAAGGGTGCAAACGGGACCCTATTACTGAGACTCCGCTGTCTGTCCGTCTGTCACATGGCTCTATCTCTTGAACCGTAATAGCTAGACACTTGAAATTTTCGCCGATTATGTATGACTGTAGCCGCTATAACAACAAATACTAAAAATAAAAAAAATAAAAAATTAAAGGGGGTCGTCATACAAAAAACGTGGCTTTTCAGCGTTTTTAACTCGATCTTTATAATGGCATTAACTAGATACTTGAAATTTTCACCGATTATGTATTACTATGACCACTATAACAACAAATGCTAAAATAAAGATAAAGTTAAAAATTAAAGGGGGTCGTCATACAAGAAACGTGTTTCTTCAGCGTTTTAAAACATTGTACGGAGGTACGGAACCCTTCATGTTAGAGTCTGACTCCCACTTGCCCGTTTATTTGACTTTTATTTTAATTTCATTATACTCTAGTGATCTAGTATAGTCCATGGTTTGATTTATTACGGGTATGTATGTCCCTTCCACGTTGTATATGTATTTATTATAACAGCTATAGGGGAGGGGTGGCATGAAAGGGACATTTTTGAATTTGAGGTCCTAGTAAGTGATTGAGAAAATATTTGGAACAGGTTGGAGTCGAATAGGAAGCGTTTATTATTAAATAATTGAAATGAAATGCAATAATTGTCATTAATCAATTCTTAGTTATTTATTTACGCATCTTTAATAATTGTGTGTTTTGTCCCTTTCATAAATTGACTGTATTGAAAGGGACGCAGTTATTTATGAAAGGGACAGAGAATATTTTGGAGGAAATATGTGTACAACAATTACTTATATATGTTATAAATCAAATTTAAAAGTGACGGAAATTATTGTCATTATTAAATCTTACTGTATTCATCTTAAAGACAAATATAATAAACACTTTTATGTAACTTAAATAGTAATCAATAATATTTAAATGTTTTTCTCTGATAAAATGAGCTTTAAAAATTATTAATAGCTTTTCGTAAGACACTTATAATCAGTTTGCTTATAATTAACAAGAAATTTAACAGTTATATAAAACTAAACACAAATCAACACCTTTATATATTTTTAGACTTAGACTGCACTTGAAAAATTATAATTGCTTTTTTTAATCTAATCAACAGTCTCCATAAACTTTGAATTACAAATATTAAAAAAGTAAAAGTAAACTTAGATACTAATCATTGTAGTTATTAGTGACATAGTGAGCAAAAATAATTAAAAACACCTTTAACGCCACAGGTTTCGTGTGCCCATTTCGTGCAAATTTTACATTGGAACCAATCTTCATTGCTTTCTGAATATTTTTTATTACATACATTACATTGGTCATTGTCTCCTGTTTTATCTTTTGTAATGGTACGTCTTAATCTTGGAGTGACTTCTTTATTCTCAGAAATATCATTTGACAACGCATCGCTGCTGTTACTACTGCTTGCGATTTTTCGTGCAAACTTTTTCTTCTTCTGACTAACTTTAGCATTTTTCTTAATATCGGTTTTCTTCTTTATAGCCTTCTCGTTACTTTTGATTTTGTTTGATTCTTGATCTGTTAAATTGCTTTTGAAAATTTGTTTCACATGTTTTAAGTTTTGTTTCTCAGTCTTGGGTGTTTTCTTTTTAAAGATATCTATCATATTTTCTAAAAGCAATCTATCTTTTTCAGGAGTTTCAGTTATAATTGTGGTTTTACCTTTACGTTGCTTTCCAGTAGATTTTCGAGGTAAAGCTTTAGGATATGGTCTTAGTAAAAAGTCAAAGTATATGGAGTTATTAGGGGGTAAGCAGAATAAGAAGATCCAAGTCGTGTCTCTTTTGTGGTAGATATTCCAGGTTGTGGCTCATCCGAAATAGAAGATCTAGGTCGTGTCTCTTTTATGGTAGATGTGCCAGGTTGTGGCTCATTCAAAGTAGAAGATCCAGGTCGTGTCTCTATTATAGTAGATATTTCAGGTTGTGGATCGTCCAAAGTAGAGGGCCCACCTTGTGGCTGACTTAAAATGGAAGGTGAAACGGTTCGTGCATTTAAATCAAGTTCAGGATTAATAACGTTAGAAGATCTATGGGACAGTTCCTCTTGATTTGATGAAAATTCGTCAGAGTTTTCAGCTGAACCAGTGGGGGTCTTAAGAAACTGTGGTCGATCTGTCACGAAAGCAGGTAAAAAATCTTCATCTGAGAAAATATTTTTATTAATTGGCCATATCCCGGTGTTCTTGAAACCAGAAGTTATATTATTCATATTAAAAGCAGCATAGAAAGCATCTTTGGCAAATTGAGCCACATTATAAATTGTGACAGTTTTGCCAGGGTTCGATGTCATCCAGTCATTCATGCTAGCTCTATACCGAGCTTTGAAGGGTGCGAATACTGTCACATCGAGGGGTTGCAGGCGGTGACTGCAGTGAGATGGAAAGGTTAGTATTATTATGTTATTTGCTCGGGCATACAGCACTACATTAATGGTTATATGAGTCTTATGGTTGTCGAGGACTACTAAAGCCGGTGATTCAGCACTAGGCTTTATGAAGTGGACAAAATGTTTTAAAGCTTTTAAAAAACAATCTTCGGTTATCCAACCAGACACATTTGCGAGGCCTAAAGCACCCGTAGGACCATTTTTAAGCATATGTTCCTTAAAATGAACACGCGGAAATATAAAAGCAGGAGGAATATTCCCACCAGCAGCATTTGCAAAACCCAGCATAGTCACAAGAGTGCCACGCTCAGTTGAGCTGGTTTGACCAACTCTCTTAACACCTGCTTGGGCAACTATCTTGGGTGCATTAGTGACCGTCGTGCACCCAGTTTCATCTAGATTCCATATCATATTTGGAGGGAAATTATGCTTAATGTAACATTTCTCTAAGTTATCGAAAAAGTTTTGAACGTTGTGTCTATTAAAGTTAGTTGTTCTTGCTAGTGAAGTATTCTCAGGTTTTCTTACGCTCAGCGAATCATGCCTTTTTAAGAAACCTTTTAGCCAAGCTAGACTAGCTGTATTATTTTCTTCCCAAGAAGATGGTATAGAACGATTTAAACGAACAGCATACTGATATGCTAGTTCTCTGACTTGTTTAGTTGTCAAGCCATGGCACATTTTTGCGGAGGTCTTTAAGTAATCTGCCAGAGAACATTCTTGATCTACCGTGAAAACTTTTTTATTGCCAATGTTTGGTTCATAAACAAATGAAGTACATTGAGAAGCTTTAGCTTTTGTGATCAATCTATGCAAATGGGATTTGCTTACATTAAATATCTTCGCAGCTGATCTCACAGAAATGCCTTTTTGCAATACTTTACTAACCGCTTCTTCAATTTTGTATGCATCAACACGTGTTCTCTTCTTAGGTGGCATTTTTAATCTAAAAAGTAAAACAAATATTACAAACCTAATGTAAAATAGCAGTGTTGAAAGTGACAGTTATGAAAGGGACGTCCCATTCATAGCCGTTTGTTGTGTCCCTTTCATAAATATCATACAAAAATTTAAAACATAAGCACAAAATCTACAATATTAAATTAAAGTTCACTGACCTTATGTTCTTGCGTCTGTGGATGTCCAGCCTATTTTAAAAAGCGATTCACACATAAATAAGTAACTCGTAGCACTCGATAAAACGTTTCACAAATATAACAGAAAAAATACTATTCAATGCCAATAACAACACTAGCACCTATCCGCCATGTTTGAAATGACAGGAGTATGAAGTTAGCCGCGAACGAACTTGCATCAAGGCTGCCATACGACAAAAATAGTGTTGTCTCGAAATCGTTTTTAATTACTGGTAATTTGACTTTGTCCCTTTCAATACTTGTCCCTTTCATGCCACACCTCCCCTATAGAGCCAACTGCAGTCTTCAAAAACTGGTAAGGTTGACTCTGTCAGTACCGAATGATTTCATTTTGACTTTAGTCAGCTCAGAGGTGCTCGATGGGCCGGCGTACTCCGCATTACGAGCGCTTTGGCAAGTTAAGTGACACTGGGCGTGGTCTGCACTTGGAAGCGTGGCCACAATTGGCATTAAAATTTCTCGAGCTCCTCTGTGCTTCGGAAGGCCTATAAAGCCATTGGTCCCGGCAATCATCATGATGTGGCAGTCATCAAGGTATGACGGATGTGTTTAGGCGGCTTGAAAAATCTGACACCAGTGTTTGCCACTTACACGAAATACTAGACGTTGATGTCTCAAGTTATGAACAAAGCGACACTTAATAACCTATATTTGCGGTTAGGTATTGCTGAGACCTGAGACATACCTAAAGGTACTGAGAGATTTAAATCCGCGCATGTGTTATTTTAGAAATAAAAAAAAATGTCCTCTGTTAGACGTATAGGCCGTCAGTTAAAGGTTATTGGAAATAAAATGGAAAATAACTTAAACGTAATAAAATCAACCTAATCATGTTATTTCCGGCCTCAAATTGATGTTATTTCATAAGCGGAAGTCATTGATCGCATAAAATGGAAACACGTCGGAATGTTGTTCATTGGTTTTCGATTTTATCAATAAATGAAATAAAACAGGCGTTTTTATTAAATACAAGTTTTTTGAACAAACATTACACGTGATGTACCTACACTTAAATTATTGACGTGGAAAAGTGCCTGCAAAGGTGTAAATTATAAATAAATATCAGATTCTTGCTGTTTTCAATGCATGGAAGAAAATAAATTATAAGTAATGTCCTCTAATGTCTATCAGAATTGCATCACGTACACAACGTGAAGCCATTATTATTAACAATCTTCATATATCTTGACTTGACAACAGTGGCGTAATGGCCGGTTAACACGCAAGTCCGCCACTCCGGAGGTTCTGGGTTCGATCCCCAGCCAGGGCAAGATAGCAAATGGTTTTTAGGGTTCTGTAGCCAAATGGCAAAAAACGGAACCTTTATGGATTCGTCAAGCCTGTCTGTCTGTCCGTCCGTATGTCACAGGCTTTTTCGGAAACTATAAGAACTATACTGTTGAAACTTGGTAAGAAGATGTATTCTATGAACCGCATTAAGATTTTTACACAAAAATAGAAAAAAAAACCAATATATTTTGGGGTTCCCCATACTTACTTCACTGAATAGTTTGCGCGAGAGACACTTCCAAAGTGGTAAAATGTGTGTGAGTCCCCCCCCCCTGTAACTTCTAAAATAAGAGAATGATAAAACTAAAAAAATATATGATGTATATTACCATGCAAACTTCCACCGAAAATTGGTTTAAATGAGATCTAGTACGAAGTTTTTTTTTAATACGTCATAAATCGTAAACCGCAATTTACCTTTCATTCATCAACAACGAACTACAAGAACTTTTATATTATGTTACTTGCTGCTACGGAACCCTTCATGGGCGAGTCCGAGTCGCACTTGGCCGCTTGTTTCACCTTCTCGCCCACCATCACGTTAAAAGAGTGGCCTTTGGGTCTTGCGACTCTGTCTGCTTAGTCTCAAGACCCAAAATCCTCTGTCTGCCCCATTAGGGACTTTATAGTGTACTAGCTGTGCCCGCGACTTCGTTCGCGTAGTTGTCGGAACGTAATGTTATATAGCCTAAAGCCTTCCTCTATAAATGGACTACCCAACAAAAAAAGAATTTTTCAAATCGGACCATTAGTTCCTGAGATTAGCGCGTTTAAACAAACAAACAAACAAACAAACAAACAAACAAACTCTTCCGCTTTATAATATTATATATATTATAGAGTATAGGTATACCTCTATATTTATTTATTTATTCCAAAGTAATTCTTTATTTTTTCAAAACTACCTAATACTACGACATAAAACCTAAATTAAAACTTAACAAACTAAATTAAGTATAAGATTTTTTTTTTTTTTTTACTTATTTGTAAGAATATATTTATTAATATATAAGAGCAATGCAGCCAGCGTTTTGGGCTTGAACCGCGAGGCAATGAACTAAATAAATTGTAAATAAGTATATTCTTAAATTTTTATTTCATATAATATACCTACTTAGTTTTTTTGTAGTTTTAGTTAGATATAATTATTTTTATCAAGATTAATTAAAACTAACCTAAAAATATAACTAATCGTAACCTAAATTTAATTATATAAAAAATGAGGCTTAATCGTTGACGTAACAGTGCAAAGTACCCAAAAGGCTGGCGGCATTTATTTATTTAAGTAATCTATACTAATATTATAAAGCGGAAGAGTTTGTTTGTTTGTTTGTTTAAACGCGCTAATCTCAGGAACTAATGGTCCGATTTGAAAAATTTTTTTTTTGTTGGGTAGTCCATTTATAGAGGAAGGCTTTAGGCTATACAACATTCCGACAACCACGCGAACGAAGTCGCGGGCACAGCTAGTCTACTATAAACATAATTAAATTTTTCGAAAATAGTACGTTATAGGTAGCACTTATTAGACTCAGTCCCCTGTCCCTAATAGTATTAAAACCCCGCAATCTTGTGTTGACCGCACAAACTGCATTAGTTGATTAACGTCCACAATCGAACACTTCCTGTGTTGCTCTCTATACAGACTGGGCTCGTTTTGTTATTGTACTCACGGCGTCTATAATCCTCTACTTCATTTTACTTCTTCACTGTTCTCTCTCTCTCTCTCTCTCATCTCAGCGTATTCCCACAGCTGCAACGCTACGAAGCCCGGGGTACGCTTTCCGGCTTTTTCTTCTCCACTTCGCACGATCTTGAGCATCCTTGGTTGTAAGACGATTGGCAAGCATATCATCCTTGACGATGTCAAGCCAGCATTTCTTGGGTCTACCACGTCTGCTGCCCGGCGGAGGCGGCATGGCTAAACATTTGTTTCCCACGTAGCATGCCGGTTTCCGCAAAACATGACTGTACCAGCGTAGGCGACTTTCTTGCAGTTTGTCTGTTTTTCAAAAATCTATGGATATATTACCATGTTCCTATGTTTTTTTTTTCATTATTTATTTATTAAAAGATTTTCCACTGTATTCAAACAGCAACTTCTCCTCTGTTCATCCGAGCATATTCCCGGTTGCATAAACAAATTAAACAATGCAATAAACCAAACGACGCATTTTAACTTTCGAATTCACACAGGAAAATCCTGAACCAAGTAATTATTTTAAAAAAAAATCAAGATTTTATCTAAAACAGTGAGTTTTTGGCGGGGAAAGTCAAGGGGTTCGGTTGGGGTTTGCTTTAAATTATTTTACAAATTGATTTTATTAGACTTTATAATATGAAATTGGTGTTGTTTGGTGTTATAAATGCTCATGACATGAACAATGTGTGAAATAGTTAAAGTGGACAGTCATAGTACGGCTATAGTGATATTTATTTTGCGGACTGTGTGGTCTTCGGGCGTCGTCCGCCACTCAATCGGCTATGTAAACCAGTGCACTCGTATAGATTTGTCGCCAGAAGCTCCCTTGCAGCAGTCAAAGGCCTACACCACCCTTTGATTGTCTTGTTAGGATTAGGTTAGGTTAGGATTAGGAATAAAGAACAAAATTAAAGATAGGCTCTAAAGGACTTGTATCCAGAGCCGTAAAATTATTTTATAAAAAAAAATCTAAAACAGTGAACTAAAAAGTTTAAATTGCTCCTCAAGACAAATTAATTGAGCCTAAACTCGTCATTGGTACCATCATATTGCATTGTCACCCAACTTACATATACCTACTTACCTATGTCACAGATACTATATTATACTAGCCCTACAAATTTAGCTAAATTGATTTATTGGTAAGTGTGTCTAATTTAGCTTGCAAAATGATAACACATAGACAACGGGACAGGTGGTACTAAATAAAAGCTTGTAAAATAGTTACAAACTATGAATTTCTTTTTTAATATTTCACTATACATTTAAAGAATAAATAAATATATAGGGACAAATCACACTGATTAAGCTAGCCCCAAAGTAAGTTCTAAACTTGTGTTATGGGATACTAACTTAACGATACTATATTTTTATGATAAATACATATATAGATAAACACTCAAGAGCCAGGACAATTTGAAAAAGGCCATTTTCCAACTTGCCCTGGCTGGGGATCGAACCCAGAACCTCCGGATTAGCGGTCTAGCGTCTTAAGCATTACGCTATGGAGGTCGTCATAAATAAATAAATAAATAATGATTAAAATAGGTAACCTCTTGTAACGAGTTCTTTACTAAAAAAAAGGTTTTTCCGCACCAATACTGGCTGACAATATATTTTCGATGGGCGAAAACGGCGCGACCATACGTCAGAAGAAAAAAATCGCGTTATTTTTCCCGCGGTTTTCTCCGGCCTGCCCCAGTGAAGCAGGGCAGTCTTTGCCGAAACGTCGCGTGCCGCGCACGTACCGCGCGCTCCGATATATAATATAGTACCGTAAAAAATCAGTTGTTCTTCGGATGTCCGTACTATTTTTGTCGCAGTGACTAGTAAATTGGACTATTGGGTGCTATAAAATAGTGACAGTGAAGGTTAATTTTTGAGTGAAGTGATGTGCTTGTGTTTGGAATAGAATTGTCATTGGCGGTTTTTCAGGAGTAATCTCGTTGAAAAGGTAGAGGTCTCGTTGATAAGGAAAAGGTAGGTCTGATGTTACGGCTTGAAAATCCTGTAATATTTTTCTATTATTTATATAAATATAAAAAATAACGACATACTATTTATTTATTAAGTTATATTGTATTGTAAATTTTAATGGAAACTTATGGTTGTCAACTACGCTGTTATATTTTTTTTTTTTTCATGAAACTAAGTATTATTTATTAAGCTTACCTTGGAGTCTTTTAGAAATAACAAAATTATAAAAATATGAAATAACTGATAGTTACCTACATTTACATACATTCGAGCTGTATATATTTTAAATAATTCACATATTACTAGAGAATAATTATTTAGTTACATTGAGTATTATAAATTCAAATTAGTTCTTTTAAGTATTCTGAGTACGTTTACTACTTAACTATATAATTTAAAAATTTCAAATGTATTTCATTGAAAAATTATTACGTCTTAATACCTAACGAGGATGACAGAGCCCAAGTCTGCAAGACCCAAAGCTGCTTCTTTTCCTGCGCAGATCGTAAAAGCCGATCCAAGGAATGGGCGAGAGTCTGAATCATGTCAATAGGCGATTTTTCCATCTTAATATCTACCATTTCACTAAAAGAGGACTTTGGGTCTTACAGCTCTGGGCTCTGTCTACCCCCGTTAGGGATAAAGAAGTGATAATGTAGGTATCTATATCTGTCATCATCATCATCAGATCTTTTTTAGTCTCCACTGCAGGAGCACGACCCTCTCTGTACTACCAGACTGTGGGTCTGTAGGCCAAATCCTCTGACTGCTCTGGCTAATATGTGTATTAGCCAGAGCAGTCAGAGGATTTGGCCTACACTCTCCACGCTGGCCAGACGGGTTGGAGAGGTTTCATTGACGATTATAAGCCTTGTTTAGCTTGTGTTTCCTAAGTCGCCTTTTACGACATCCACGGGAGGACTTGGAGTGCTCCTATTCTACTTTGCCGGGAACACACGGTTCTATATCTAAATCTGTACCAATGGCTTAACGCGCCTCCCGAAGCACAGAGAAGCTCAATTTTTATACCACTTGTGGTAGTTCATGTAAGTGGGGAGCATCAGGGTTACCTACTTTGCGAAAGCGCTAGTATGTATTCACCCACCATGTAATACTGTGGACAGCTTAGAGTGACAGGCAAGGCAAGGGTCGTAAGTCTCAGAAGAGACGTTCACCAAAAATTATTCCATGCTGGTCTGGGAGGAAAGAATACCGGTCAAGTGCGAGTCGGACTCGTACATGAAGGATTCCGTACCTATGTACGGAATTTTCTATATAACCCTTCAAACTATTTTATGAACTAGGTACTGTTTACAGTTTAAAGTGAGAACTTTAAGGCCGTACCTAAATTTTCCGGGGCCCAGTGCTGCCCCCATTTTACATAAATAATTTCAAAGAAAACGGAGACATCATTTTAAATTTTGCTACTACCAAGTCCTAGATAACCCTTCAAAGTATTTTATGAACTGCTGTTTAAAGTTTATAACGAGAACGTTAAGCTTTACTACGCACATTAGCCAAAAGTGGTTGTTTTTCGCAAATGTGCGTAGTAAAGCTTAAAGTTCTCACTTTAAACTGAAAACATAGTTCATAAAATACTTTGAAGGGTTATCTAGGACTTGGTAGCTGCAAATTTTAAATGATGTCTCCGTTTTCTTTGAAATTATTTATTTTAAATGAGGGCAGCACTGGACCCCGGAAAATTCAGGTACGGCCTTAAGCTTTTCTTAGAATTTTTGCCAAAAGTGACCGTTTTCCGCAAAAATGCTAAGAAAAGCTTCACATTCTCACTGCCGTCTGACCTCCGCAACCTAAACAGTAGACCAAAACCAATCCTAGGATAGGTTTAAACAAACGCTAGATGGTGTTCGGGACCCATAGCTTTGCGTGCCTTCCGAAGCACGGAATCATCTTTCTTTTCGGATAATCAGATGATTCAAGCCTGCAATATCCTAACCAGACTGGAAACAAATTTTCACAATGTATGCTTCCCAGTGGGATTTGAACCTACGACCTCCGAATCACAAGGCAAACGCCTTGACCAGTGGACTACGGCGGCAGTCACCCTAACTATATAGGTATTATCGAAAAAAAAAGAAAAACGAAAACTTCGTATGTAACATTTCACGTTCTAGTGTAATAAATATCTGATATATCGTAGACATTTATAAAGAGGGTTCGCACTTGACCCTACAAATAATGTCTAGACACTAAACTTGTTTGCTCAAACCAGAAAAAACTTATCGCTACAATTTCACTTAGATTTGTGAATTTTCACATAGAATTTTCTTTTTTTTTAAGTAAAATTGATTGAAATCTAATTTAAGTTTTTGTCTAGCTAGCGTGGCAATACTGCTCTCAAAAGGCGGTCTCTTAGGCACCCTGCCCGTAAAGATCTGGGGGTTTTTTTTTATATTACCTATATAGGTAATGTTTTCCTTTTATTATTTAACCCTTAAATACTACAACGAATTCGTATGCCGCTAAGACTACAACGGGTATAAAAACACCCGGATTTGATTATTAGAATAAATAATATAAATTCTAATATTTTTATTTTTTATTATATGTTCTTAATGATGAGAGCAGCACAGGGCCGAGATGGGTGGCGTCGACGAAGAGAGGCCTATGCTCAGCAGTGGGCGGAAGAAGGGCTGGGATGATGATGATGATATGTTCTTAAACTATGGACGACGACAACGAACCGGGTTCTTTGATCTTTTCGATTTATATGTTAAATTCCTTAAAAAAAGACAATTTAAATTGACAGTAAAAAAGGGGTAATTTTGAAGAAGTACTAATAGAAAAAATGAAAAAAAAAACTTAATATGTCCTTATAATCAGTCTTTATATTTTAAATGATCACAAATAGGCCTTTAACTTGGCATATTATTTATCTGTACGTCTAAAAAAACTATATGGAAATTTGAAATCAAAAGAAGATCTCTTAGTTCCTCAGTTGAAGCAGTTTAAAATATAACCGTCGACACGATAAGAGGAAGAAGTTGAAGCATAATCTAAAATAAAAATAACATAAATATATTATAGTAAAGCATATATAAATAAAAAATATATTAATACACATAAAAATAGCATGCACTAAACACATACTTACAATAACATATCGTTTAAATGAAAAAAAGATCTCTTGGTCTCTCAGTCGATTGTCTGAAATAAAAATTGCATATAAATAAAATAAAACACATAAATATAATACATATAAGATAATAAACATAAAACATAAA
The DNA here is from genome assembly GCA_963576875.1 of Acrobasis repandana. Classification (NCBI taxonomy): domain Eukaryota; kingdom Metazoa; phylum Arthropoda; class Insecta; order Lepidoptera; family Pyralidae; genus Acrobasis; species Acrobasis repandana. The sequence continues at coordinate 13,091,534 of OY756236.1, forward strand.
ATAATACTACACACATACTAAAATTAAAACTTAAAAGGTCCATAACTTACGCTGTAATTCAGTACCTCACTATGACTACAACGGGTGAAAAAACACCCGGGTCGGGAGTGTATCTCTAGACCGGTGCTTGCGCATAACCTCTCTCTCTATGTGTTCGAGGGATACTGTCGACTTACAAGAATATACGAAATCTCAAGGCGCTGAGTTAAAAACGAAAAAATTACAGGCAAAAAAATAACTCACCCGGGTGTAAAAACACCGTTGTAGCCTTTAAGGGTTAATATATTGTTTATTCATAATAAAAACATATTGATAAATACAGTAGATGCTAAATAAATAATGACAAATGAAATGAAATAAAACTAGTTACTGTTTAATTTGTAATGTTTTTTTCTAGCTTACTCATATTTAGTTCTAATTATAATATAAAATTTTCTATTTATTTTATTTGTAGTTTAGAGGTTTTAGTTTATTTATTTATGTGTAATTGTGAAGTTTACATTGTAATTTCAAATATATATAATTTAAAAATAATATATATAAAATATACCTATACATAAAAAATATATATAATTTAAAATATATTAATTTCAAATAATATATATGTATATAGGTATACAAACTATTACTGCTTTATCCCTAATGGAGTAGAAGAGCATTTTGGGTCTTGCGGATCTTAGCAGTCAGATCCCAGGGCCACAAGACCCAAAGGCCACTTTTAGCGTGATGGTGGGCGAGAAGGTGGAAAAAGGAATCAAAGTAAGTAGTGATGGGTTGCTAGTCGCTTCGCCTATTAAACATGATTCGGATTTTCGCCCATTCCCTCGATGGACTTTTACGATCTGCGCGGGAAGAGAAGCAGCTGTTACATTCTTAGTTTTTCCTTCTTTTCAAGACCGGAATACAGGAAGTTGTATACAGTTTACTTTTAAAACACCGGCAACATTGGAGCAAGTTCAGTCCATGATACTGAACTCTCGTACTTTCCATAAAAACAATTATCGAATAACGAAAAAAAAATTTGGCTTCCCATACAAATCGGCGCTCAGCCAAATGGATTGTTTATGGGAGGACGAAATTTTTTATCGATTGACTACTTTCCATAAAAACAATTATTGAACTTATTGTTGTAATGGAAAGTAGTTTATTATCACGGATTGAACATGCTCTAAAATCGTTGCCGGTGTTAAAAAGGAATTCTGTATAATTAAATGTACCTAGGTTACATATTTTCGGCGTTATAAAAGCCCAAAGTTTTGCACAACTACCAAGGGAACACTTTTCTGTGAAATTTACGAGAAAGCCGCATTTTTTTTTTATTTATCTTCGCCTGAGGTGTGGCTCATAAATAATATACATAATAAATAGCCATACCTGAAATCTGCAAACAAATGAAAGCGAAAGATGATTCTGTGCTTCGGAAGGCACGTAAAGCTGTTGGTCCCGAACCCTATCTAGCGTTTGTACCTATCCCAGGATTGGTTCTGGTCTACCCTTTGGGTTGCTTTGTTAAAAACCAGTAACCTTGTCGAATCACCTAGGTTAGGTAGCGGACCCCGGGCCACCGGGCTTTGAAGCGTAACCGCTGACGATGATGCAACCTGAAATAGGCTCGGATAATGATGATGAGTGTATGTAAGTATATAAGGGTGTCTATTTCTATAATTTCGTCAATGAAATTAAGATTCAAGACTTGCCAACTATTCAAAGTGTATTTCAACACACGATGTATATGTCATTGTCAAATAAATCCTACAAAATTGGCATAGTTTGGAAACTTGTCGTCTCAAAGTTGTAAATCATACATAAAGGCGCCACGCGAGTGCAGGGTCAAAACTTACGCCGTTTCACTGGATTAAAGTTCATAAGGGAAATATATACATATGTAAAACTATATTTATGCAAGTACTTCAAACGTATTTAGGTTCCGTAGTTAAAAAGGAACCCTTATAGTTTCGCCATCTCTGTCCGCGGTTTTACTTAGAGACTATTTATTAGAAATAGAAATCTGTAATTTGGCATGCATTTTTTTTATGTCATAGGACGGCAAACGGACAAGCGGGTCACCTGGTGGTAAGTGATTACCGCTGCCCACATGACCAGGAGTGTAACAAACAAACAGTGTAGCATACAAAGTGGTAAAATAAAATTTCATAAAAATAATAGAGCGTGAATAATTTTTTTTCTCGGCTAATCCATGGTGTAGACGTCTCGTTGAATGGGTATTTCAAAAATATTGAATTTGTGAACACCTTCGATTTACGGATCCGTTTATGAAATTTTCGGTTTTACGAGATTCAAGTGCCCCCCTCTATCAGCTAAACGGTTGTATATGGGCACGTGAAAAAATTCACGGCAGTAGTATATTATAACGAAGTTAAAAAAAACTATCGGAGCTAATTAGCGTTTACAAATTAAAGAGTTGTATAGTCAACGGACTAATTAGACGTTTTAGTAGTAAACCGTTTAAGTATTTAAAGCGTGAACTCTAAGCCGGCATTCGCAACTACGACACCCTACACTGCGCATAGCCCGACACGCACTTGGCCAGTCTTTTTGGTTCTTATTTTACCTTCGTATAGGTTTTATGAAAAAGGGCGTTATTATGTGAATCATTTTAAAAGACGATACCTTGATCGGCGATGCGAACCTGCAACTATTTCTAAATCACTCTCATCTCACGGTATTCCCAGTTGCATCGTCAGCTCTATTGCTGTGAAGCCTGGGGTCTGCTTTCCGTCTTTTATTTCCATACTTCGCACGATCTTGAATATAGTAAGATAGTAAGACCATCGGAATGTCTATCTTCTTGATGACGTCAAGCCAGGCATATTGAGTCTAGCACTATTGCCGGGCCCCGTTGGAGGCTAAATGGCTACAACGATATACAATCTGCGCAGGAAGAGAAGCAAAAGTGAAGAACAGACTATATGAAACATTGAAACGTTTGGTTCGTGATGATTACATATTTTGTACACAACCTTATCAGTTTTATTACTTAACTGATAACTGTGTTCGTATTTGTCAATTTTGTGATAGCTAGTCATTTCGTGCAAACCGATAGTCACTCGAGCAGAAAAGTTTTCAAATGGTGACCATATACCGCCAAGTGCAGCGTAGGATACACCTGTTAAATGCATACCTCTTTTAAATCTGGTTTCACAGCTGTATGGGATAGGATCCAGCCTTCAAGAGGGTTGTGGTCAAGGCATGTGTAATCGTGACGGCATATTTATTTAGATAATAGAGATTTCGCTGCCTCCCGCACTCCTATTCCACATGCCACCAGAAATCACGGTGGCATATTTATTTAGATTTTGCTGCCTTTTTTGAGACTAGACTCCTACACTCCTATTTGCATCCCCCCTCCATTTTAACAGACCGTGAAAGTGTGACGTCACAAGTCCGTTAGGGTTGTGGGCATGTCTGGTACGGGCAGCGCCTGAGATGCTCTGGTTTTTCAACTATGCTCTGAAATTCGAAAAAATGAATAACCGGGCAAGTGCGAGTCGGACTCGAACATGAAGGGTTCCGTACCACCGTACAACGTTTTAAAACCCTGAAGAAACACGTTTCTTGTATGACGACCCCCTTTAATTTTTAAGTTTATTTTATTTTTAGTATTTTTTGTTATGGTAGTCATAGTTATACATAATTGGTGAAAATTTCAAGTATGTAGTTATTGCCATTATTAAGATCAAGTTAAAAACGCTGAAAAAAACACGTTTCTTGTATGACGACCCCCTTTTATTTCTAACTATTTTTTATTTTTAGTATTTGTTGTTATAGCGGCCACAGTAATACATAATCGGTGAAAATTTCAAGTGTCTAGCTATTACGGTTCAAGAGATAGAGCCCTGTGACAGACGGACAGACGGACAGACAGCGGAGTCTCAGTAATAGGATCCCGTTTGCACTCTTTGTGTACGGAACCCTAAAAAGTGTCCAGTACGATGCAGCGGGTGGCGTTGTATGGGCTCTACCCAGAGCGTGTTTCGTACGAAACTATCCGCATCTTTGTGAAACGATATTCTAGCGTGGAGAGTGTAGGCCAAATCCTCTGGATGCTCTGGCTGATTATGGCTCTGGTAGTACAGAGAGGGTCGTGCTCCTGCAGTGGAGACTTAAAAAGACCTGATGATGATGATGATTCTAGCGATTTACATGTGTCTTAACTCCAAGAGTCCATAGTGGCGATCCGTACAGAACTCTGAAACCAGCCTAAACATTTATTTTGGTTTAATACGGCAAATGATGCCCTCAAATTCAAATTTATAGCGAAAAATATATATTTTTTGCTATAAATTGAAATAGTCCATGAAATACAGCCAACTGAAAAGACGGCTAGACCCACCCAGAAAACCCAAAAAAAATTACAAAAGTAAAATGGCAGTCAAATCTTCAATTCCTTTAACCACAAATTCGAGCAAAAAAAACCCTTTCAAAAGGTTTCTATGGGTTCGTTTCATGTTTTATAGGTATGTACTAAACCAGATTTAATTACTGAGCCCTTAAGCTTCGTAATTTAATACTTTCGAGCCACTCCAAACATTACCGGGTGAGCTTTTAAGTACTTACCATACTTAAAAGGAAATAGATTGCGATGATTTCGAATTGCGGGAAATGCGTATGTGATCTTTTTTCTTTCCTTTTTTTTTTATTAGAGATTTGAGTGCGTTTGACCTCTATCTAGCCTGATGGGAAGCTAAGATGAGGTCTAAGGTGTAACACGCAGAATTAAAAATGCCTATTCACTCTTGCCTTAAAAATCCCTAAATCATATGTATGGGGAAACATCGACGCAGGGAGAGAATTCCACACCTTAGCGGTTCGCACAATATAGGTTCTTTTAGATATTTCACGTTCATCATGATTATGGATGATCAAATATTAGAGGACTGACAACTCATATTTTAAAGCGTAAGGAAAATGTAGTATCGTAGTAGTGCCGCTTAAATTGAGCGAAAGATGCGGTATGGCAGTGAGAACGTGAAGCTTTTCTTCGCACATTTGCCAAAACTGGCCGTTTTTCGCAAATGTGCGAAGAAAAGCTTCACTTTCTCACTTTAAACTGTAAACAGTAATAACTACTGTTTACAGTTTAACTGTTTATAGAAGGGTTATCTAGGGAAAGTTAGAGACACAATTTTAAAGAAATTTCAAATGCGGGTAGCGTAGCACTGGACCCCGGAAAACTCATGTACTCCCTTAAAATGTGCGTGCGTATGCTTAATGTGCCATCAATCTCAATGACTCCCAGACCTCGCATCATAGCATACCTGTAATATTATATATATTATCCTACTGTCATTCGATTCATTAAAAAAAAATCGATTTATAACGTCTTTCATTTGACAGCTATTCAAACGGCAAAACGCCAAATAATCTCAAGAGTTTAATGTACTTTGACATTGCTCTGCAGCAGACTCGTTATAAGAACGATTAATATATAAAACCAGACACTTCACCGCGTTGGTTTTTGTTTGTTTTATTTTGTCTATGTTAAATTAAGACGAATATTAATTTTGATAAGCGAGCTCTGTTTTATGTGTATTTTGATACCTTATTTATCCGAGTGTTATATAAAAAACTAACGGAACCCAAAAAATACCTATGCTATACAGAAAACCGGGTAAGATTGTCTATCTGTATGTGGTTTCTGGTATCCTTGGTTGTAAGACTATTGGCTAAGCTTACCAGGTATTACTTGATAAAAGTCGGTTCAAAAACATAAATAAAATTCTTTAAAACTTATTACCGACCATAAAAAATTAAAATATAGTTATCTTATATGTATTCGAATTGAATATTCATTCAACCTCATTTTTTAAGATGCAAAGTATAATATAAAATATATATAAATTATTTTATCTTTCTTCATTTTTTAAGAAAAATTAACCTATTTCATATTCGGGGTTTGTACTTATGTGTATTGGTGCTATTTATAGATAAACTTTCCAGCCTTTATAAAATAACGGCGGTCTGCCCCTCGCTGGCTCTTGCTCTATAAAATTTTAAGTTGCAATCAATTGACATGTACTTAACGCGGATAATGTTGACATTGCCCTTTGATGTGGTAACTTAACATTGGAGGGTATCGGTTACGAAACTTAAACTTGTTTACTGTCGTCAGATCAATATTACGGAAGTTCCAAAGCTTCAAGTTCAAACACAAGATATCTTTTACATCACAGAGGTGACTTCTTATTAAAATTTATAAAAAGGTAAAATCTATGTATTTTTGTTTTAATTTCATTGTATTGATATTTTAACGTATAGAATGGAATAAAAAAAAATTGAAAAAAAAACGTTTCCAGCCATCACGTGTCCCACTGTTGGGGCAAAGGTCTCTTATCATTCTAATAATACAAACTGAATATGTAATGCTTTTAAAAGAAAAAATCTTATTGAGAAATAAATACTTTTATTAATACTTGTTATAAATCTAAATAAATAATTGCACGCCTCATAAGCGAAGCGCATGAGGTAGTGCTCTACTCTCGCCTTACAAAAATCAAGTGATTTTTTAACTAAATGTGTCTCTATTTATTTTCTATCGCACTTGTACTAATATTTACACATAAATGTCAAGGAAAAACACTAGTTTCAACACTTATGACATTTTTAAAAGACATTTTGCCTTTTAAATAAATAAAAACGATGTTTAATAAAATCATTTTGTGGACGTCCGTGTGTCTGTATGTATGGAAACTGGCGTTGTCACTATAACTCCCGAAAAACTTATCTGGTCAAGTCCATTTTTTTTATACGCTTCAGGATTATCCAAATCTAAGTCCTTTCGAAGATCACGGTCTAATTCAATGTTGTTTAATCGTAATTTCAATTTAATTGTGAAAAATGAGATTATGAGGCGTGCACTTTTGGATTTTCCAAACTTTTAAAAAAAAATACAGTAGTACTTTTATCATAATTTTATTACTATATGTTACATACGGGTAACTCACGTGAAAAATTAATGCCAAAGGCCAAAAGTGGCCGTATTCCGCAAAAATGCATAGAAAAGCTTAACGTTCTCACTTTAAACTGTAAACAGTAGTTCTTAAAATAGCTTAAAGTGGGTTATCTAGGGCTTCACAAAGACAACATTGTAAATGATATCTCCTTTTCCTTTAAAATGATTTATTTCAAATTGGGGCAGCACTGGACGATTCCAGTATGGCCTGAATCATCTCTCGTAGTAAAAAAATCCTTTATTTAGTGGTTCTGTGAGAACAGTAGACCTCGCGAGCTCTTATAACCAACTATGCAATAAATGACACTACCCCTTTTCCCGGCTTAGCAATTAACATAGCTATTTATGCTTTATAATCAAATTATAAAGCATAAATATTTAAATATAGAAAATTTGATGATATATAATCAAATTTTCGGCCAATATCTTTATTGAGTTGTTTTTCAAAGATTCTAGAAAAAATAGTAAATAAACGTTTGTCCAAATTTTTTGAATCCAGTATCTTACTTTTCCCTACTCAATTCGGTTTTAGGAAAAATAAATCAACTGAAGATGCTGTGACTCTTCTTTTGAGCGAGCTATCTTCTGCTTTGGATAAAGGACTTGCTTGTATTGGATCATTTCGAGACATAAAGAAAGCGTTCGACACAGTTTCATATGCCATCCTTCTTAAAAGACTAGAGCGGCTTGGTATAAGCCCTTGGTATAAACCCTTGACTGGTTTAGAAGCTACCTTTCTGATAGAACGCAACAGGTTAAAGTTGGAAACTACTGAAGTACTGAGCGTCCAATCTCTTATGGTGTTCCTCAAGGCAGCATATTAGGCCACACACTCTTTCATCACACGTTAGGGCACACTCTTTGTGATATATGTCAATGATATTCTAAACCTATTTCCAAATTATGATAATGTCAAGGTTCTTTGTTACGCTGATGATACCACCATCTTCATCATATTTTTAAAAGCAAATCTTGGGAGAAGGTTGTCAAGGATTTTGAAAAGAGAATGTCTGTAATCACCAAGTGGCTAAAACTAAATTTACTTACTCTCAACATAGATAAAACAAAATTTATTTATTTTAAAATTCGTGGTAAGCCACCTATGAATATTGAGAGAATTAAGATCCACTTCTGTGACCGTCAAATTCAAGCTTCATATTGTTCAAATGGATATATTGAACGAGTTAACAGTATTAAATATTTGGGAGTCACCATAGATGCGAGACTTACTTTTGACGAGCACATTACTGCACTAGCAAATAGGACCCGCCGGTTTATTTGGGTATTTAAAAGACTCAGAGCCGCTGCTGATAAAGAAACTCTTGTATTAGTCTACAAATCTTTGTGCCAGCCACTTTTTACATACTGTGTAACTGCATGGGGTGGGTCTGCCAAGCCGCATTTAATATCATTAGAGAGAGCGCAAAGGTCAATCATTAAGGTGATGTTCCGGAAGCCCTTTATGTTTCGTACGACCCCTCTCTACAGGGAGGCCAATCTTCTCACAGTCAGACAGTTCTATATATTTAGAGTAGCTCTCGCTTATCACAAGGTTCTCTTGCGCTCCCACGAATTCGAGAGTCAAAGACAAAATCGTCGAATGAGTATTTTTACTCCAAAAGTTCGCACTGAGTTCGCTAAACGTTTCAGTAACTATTCCTTTCCTTACATCTACCAAAAGGTCCTCAACAATTGTGAAATTCGCGACACAAGCTCAGCTCAAGCGACATCAACGATCTGATCTTGGCTTAAGACCTTAAACTATGATGAGACTGAATCGCTGCTCATAAGTGTCATATAAGCAAACACTCACTTTACGTTCACTTGCTTAGATTCACTTACAAACAAACACTCACACACACACGCATACACCCACACACACACACACGCATACACCCACACACCCACCCTCACGCACACACACACACACACACACATACACACATTCACCATGCCTCCCCCCTCTCTATCTAACTTAAGTAGCAGTTATTATGTGGCTGATGTTCCCATTTTATACTCGTATTAATTAGCTAAATGTAGATTTTACTGTTCCATTATAGTTTTTAAACTTAAATTTTCCCCGCCACTCGTCCTAAACTGTAAAAAGTATTGTGCTAATTCGTTCTGATTGCCCGCGATACAGGCTTTTGTCTAGTGCGGGAGCTCATTGTCAATTTCTTTTCGGTAAATAAATGATTTTGTATAATACGGCAATTACTCGTACAAGTCCGGAAAGTAAATTGCGCAAAAAATTACCAAAGCCCAATTTTAAATCGAATTTCTAGACTTTTGAGCATAAATTCGTTTCATATATTTAATCCAAATTGATATATCTGTAAATATACCTACCCTACATGAAGTCTGTTTTAACTATATTATAACATGTTGTTAAAGTACGTATATTTTCGGTCCAAAAATAAAGGCTAGCGAAACTTTTTCTGTTCGTCTAAAAACGGTCAGCAACGGAAGCTAAAATTAAAATACCTAATCACGTTAACAGAAGCGGATAATTAGGGTTACGCATACATACGAATTGAACCATATATTAATTTAAAATGAGGGAGAGTATATAAAAGGATCGGATCGGAACGAATGAATAAAAGAAAATTAAGCATAGAAGTTTAACTCAAGGAAATAAGTTCTTTACTTTTTAAATACATTCGCTCTTTATGCTTTTCTATTAAATTTAAGCACGAATCGCTTGCGACCAGGCAGAAAGTAACACCTTAGAAATGTTAGGCTTAATAAAAAAAAGGTTCACCCTGTACTATAATACCTATGTTATTAGGTATGTTCAGAGCGTGAAAGACAAGGAATCAATATAGCTTTATAGGGTTCCGTACCCAAAGGGTGCAAACGGGACCCTATTACTGGGATTTCGCTGTCTGTCCGTCTGTCTGTGCATCTGTCACAGGGCTCTATCTCTTGAACCGTAATAGACAGACACTTGAAATTTTCACCGATTATGTATTACTGTGGCTGCTATAACAAGAAATACTGAAAATAAAAAAAGTAAAAAATTAAAGGGGGTCTTCATACAAAAAAAGTGTTTTTTCAACGTTTTTAACTAGATCTTCATAATGGCATTAACTAGATACTTGAAATTTTCACAGATTATGTATAACTATGGCCGTTTTAACAACAAATACTAAAAATAAAAAAGTTAAAAATAAAAGGGGTCGTCATACAAAAAACGTATTTTTTTAGCGTTTAGGTACGGAACCCTTCATGTACGAGTCCGACTCGCACTTGCCCGTTTAATTATTATGTTTGCCTGCTGTCATATTTACAAAAACCTAGTAGTTTTTTTCCACAAGGCTATAATAATTTTAAACAAAAATAAGCAAGTGAGTAGTAGAGTCTAGCTTAATCAGTGTGATTTATCCCTATATATTTATTTATTTTGTAAAGTGACGATTTTATATTCACCTTATTTTGAGTCGGAACCAACGGAAGGGACAAATTGGCAGCTCTAAATTGGAATCTTCGATGCATCGGAGATTTTGCGCTTCTTCGTTATAATAAAGATAGCAGCGGTAAAGTTATTTTTACATTTTGAAGCCACTATTTTGGCAGGAAAAAGAAAAAAGTGGAATGTTGACACAAAACGTAGGTAGCCAAAACCGCGTACTGGCGAAAATTTTTCTTTTAAATTTTATAATGTTAGGTTTTAATATATATATAATGCGTGTGGTTCCCGGCAGAGTAGAATAGGATCACTCCAAGTCTTCCCGTGGATGTCGTAGAGGCGACTTAAGAAATACAAGCTAAACAAAGCTTATAAACAATGAGACCTCTTCAACCCGTCTGGCGAGACCATGGAGAGTGTAGGGTAAATCCTCTGGCTGCTATGGCTAGGTATGGCTCTGGTAGTACAGAAAGGCTCATGCTCTAGCAGAGCAGAGACTTTAAAAAAAGACCTGATTGATCATGAGAAATTATTATTTTAAACTCTTATGATGAATAAAGTCCTTGTTGTTGACCATTTTAGAGATATATCATCATCATTTCAGGCGCTACAGCCTAGTAAATGTTTCCAAACAGTACTATTTTGGGCTTTTTGCCTCCAGCCTCTAATGTTGATACTCTTTAAGTCTGCCCTGGTTTCTGCGACCCTCTGGCTGACTCTCCAGTAGTCGTTTTGATAGGCCTTGTCCATTTTTGTCTCACTCAATTTCTGCTCATCCGTAGGTATTTGCCGGTAAATGTTTTTATAACAATTAGTAATAAATTTGATAATTTTATTTATTTATTTAAACTTTATTGAGCCAAAAGCTACAATTGGTAGAGTTAATGCTAAAGCATTCTCTCCCTGTCAACCTTTAGGAGATTTTTTTTATTAAACCTTTTATTTGGTACAATATGAGCATCTAATTTACACAATTTAAAAGCACGGTTAACAACACCTTACATTGTAGTAGATAGGAAAAACTATTTACCAATATTTTCACGTTTAGTTGTTCACTTATCATTTACACTTTAAAATTAAAATACTTTTCACTGTCCTTACTCTCAGACCAACTAAACCGACCAACTGAAACGGTTCAACTATTTTTCTTTCTCAACGATACAACTTTTTAGTTGGTTCAGCGTACTGAGTTTCACGAAATTTAATTTCTTGCTCTTTAAGGTGAATCTAGAAGCAAATGGCCTTGAAGTGTGAAATAAATTGTTAACTCGTAAATATGTTAATAATTTCCATATTGCTGATCGTCAGGTACTAGACAGCCCTTTAAATTATTTTATGAACTGCCGTTGAAACTATTATTGGTGATCCGTCTAGCTTTAGAAGTTGCTGTGGCCATTTTTGGCGGAGGCAAGTTTTAAAGCTAGACGGACTAATGTTAAATACTTTCAACGGTGGTTCATAAAATAATTTAAAGGGCTATCTAGTGCCTGACGATTAGCAATATGGAAATTATCACCATATTTACGAGTTAACAATTTATTTCAAATGAGGGCGCCACTTGAATACCATTTGCTTCTATCTTCACCTTAACTCCGCTATTTTATTCACTTAGATGCTCTTCGGCATCATGAGAGTACGCATTACTAGCGCTTTTATAAATTAAGTACCTATCTAAACGTAAGTTAAATACCCATTAATCTATACTAATATTATAAAGCGGAAGAGTTTGTTTGTTTGAACGCGCTAATCTCAGGAACGAATGGTCTGATTTGAAAAATTCTTTTTTTGTTGGGTAGTCCATTTATAGAGGAAGGCTTTAGGCTATATAACATTACGATCCGACAACCACGCGAACGAAGTCGCGGCCACAGCTAGTATGCCATACGTGTTTTTAAAAATTTACCGAGCTCCTCCGTGCTTTGAATGGCACCTTAAGCCGTTGGTCCCGGCTGTTATTATTGTATGGCAGACAAGCTATGTTGGATGCCATTCGGTAGCTTGAAAAGATCTGACAACAGTGTTGGCCACATGCACAAAAAAACAATAAAAAGTTTCGTCAATTCATTTACCGTTGCCGTTGTTGTTTCAGCGAAATTTTCTTCCAACATAATTATTTTTTCGAAAAAAATACTAAACACATTTTTACAAGAGGATGTTGTTTGGCACACGTGTTCACAATATTCCATTAAATTCTGCTGCATAGCATTTTAATATAATGGAGGCTGTTTTGGGCTTTTTATTCTAATCACGTTCATCGGATTGCCGGGGATTATCTAGTTTCGGAGAAATGAAATTCTTATTTTTGTAAGATACCTTTTTGCTGACGCGTAATGCAAATTGTAAGAAAATTGTATTTTGTTTGCATCGTTTTTCGAGAATCTCTTTAAAATTCGATAAGAGAAAGTAAATTTCGAGATTTTTTCTTTAACCAGTGTAGCGGTTCTGTGAAACGTTAGTTTTATACTGTTTTTAGGGTTCCGTACCCGAAGGGTGTAAACGGGACCCTATTACTGAGACTCCGCTGGCTGTCCGTCTGTTACAGGGCTCTATGTATTGAACCGTAATAGCTAGACAATTGAATTTTTCACCGATTATGTATTACTGTGGCCGCTATAACAACAAATACTGAAAATAAGATAAAGTTAAAAATTAAAGTGGGTCGTCATACAAGAAACGTGTTTCTTCAGCATTTTAAAACATTGTACGGTGGTACAGAACCCTTCATGTACGAGTGTGACTTGCACCTGCCCGTTTATTTATAATTTAATATTAGTAGAGAGAGAGAGAGAAGAAGGAAAAATTGGTTAGATTTTCCATTCTGTTTAAAAACATTGACGAGATAATGTTATGAAAAGAAAATTTTAAGTTACAAAAGACAACATTCTGCTATTTTCATTGCTTCAAGACCACCGTATTTAAAATCTTAGGCACTATAAATGTGCTGAAGATCAAAATGAATACATTTTCAGTAGCTAGAAACTAGTTCCAAAGGAAACAGACACGTTTAACACTTTTTCTAGTTTTACGACCAACAATCAACAACATTGTTGCTTCAATGAAATCTGGTCAATGGCGATTGGTGACTGAAGTAATTTTACGGTTATCTTCAATGTTGCATTGTGTGCTGTTACGTTAGGCTCAACTCACGTTGGCGCAGAGTCGAAGCGACGCGACGCGTCATGTTTTTCAACTACAGCGCACGGTGGCGGCGTCGTCACGTGACTACCCTCGAATAAGCGCACCCAGATCAAAGTGCTGGAAAAATTAAAAAAAAATTGAATATTTTTGAATAGCTCTCGTATTCGACAATACTATTTAAATTATCTTTTTTTTATTTTACATTAAATGAATTTAATCTTATGGTTGAGTTTCGTTTACATCCATTGTTGCGTACTCATCTTGTCACAGTTAGGCATTGTTAGTAACCACCCAAGTCGTTGCGTGATTCCATATTTTCATAACACAAATTTGTACCATAATAATGGAAAAATAGAGATAAAATATAAATAAATAAATAAATATAAATAAATATATAGGGACAAATCACACTGATTAAGCTAGCCCCAAAGTAAGTTTTAAAACTTGTGTTATGGGATACTAACTTAACGATACTATATTTTAAGATAAATAAATATATAGATAAACACCCAAGACCCAGGTCAATTTGAAAAAGGCCATTTTCCAACTTGCCCTGGCTGGGGATCGAACCCAGAACCTCCAGATCAGCGGTCAAGCGTGTTAACCATTACGCCACGGAGATCGTCAAATGATGCAAATACTCTAGCCAAAAAACATGACGGGACGCGATGCTTCGACTCTGCGCCAGTGTAAGTTGAGCCTTGAACAATAATATTATTTATATCAAGAAAATATGAGCATTTATATATTATGCAATGTGCTTGTTATAAAATTATTGCAAAAAATAATCTCCTTATATTCTTATCAAAACAAAAGTAAGTACCTATACATGGTTTGAAGTTTATTTCGAGAAGGCGAAATAATATTTGACGGGTGCACGTATAATGGTTTAGGACTAAAAAATCCGGTTAAGTGCAAGTCAGACTTGTATAGGAAGGGTACCGTACCTCCGTTAAGTTTTAAAACGTTTCCTTTACTTTTTAGGGTTCTGTAGCCAAATGGCAAAAAACGGAACCCTTATGGATTCTTCATGTCTATCTGTCTGTCTGTCCGTCCGTATGTCACAACCAATTTTTTCCTTTTTGGTAAGTAGATGTATTCTGTGAACCGCATTAAGATTTTCACACAAAAATAGAAAAAAAAAACAATAAATTTTGGGGGTTCCCCATACATAGAAATGAAACTCAATTCAACTCAACTCAAACTCAATTCAAAGAAACGGCCAAAAGTGGCCGTTTTTCGCATATGTGCGTAGTAAAGCTTAACGTTCTCATTATAAACTGTAAACAGTAGTTCATAAAATAATTTGAAGGGTTATCTAGGACTTGGTAGTAGCAAAATTTTAAATAATGTCTCCGTTTTCTTTGAAATGATTTATTTTAAATGGGGGCAGCACTGGACCCCGGGAAATCAGGTACGGCCTTAACCAATTAATGAACCCTGAATTAAGATCACACCTAAAAATACTTATGCCAAATTTTGCGTCTCCTATTTTCAATACGTAAGTCATCTTGCTCTTCTATTTTCCTGAAACTGCAAACTAAACAGTAGTTTTCCAATATTTTACCATTTATTACCAACTGGCATTGAAAGAACATTGCAAGAACTGCATTTAACTACGTGAATACAAAGTTGCAGTTGAAGAAGTTATTGATCTGTGGCGCTCAATGATAATAGAAAGAAAAAGATATTTTGTGGATCATGAGTTTTTATTGACTATTTATATATTGTATTGCTAGTGCCTACTTAATATTATTTATTGTACTAAGTTTCGTTCAGCGAAGTAGTCGTTTAACTTTACTTTAAAATTCTCGCAGTTTGTAGTTTTGGTAATTAAAATATGTTATTAATGTATTTATTTTTATTAATTAGGTACCTCTATTAAGAGATAAATTAACAACGAATTATCTGTTTACTTATCCATATGGTAGACTGGAAGAGAACGCTTTTAGCGTTAAGTTCGCCAATGATAAGACAATTTGTATTGATTGTTGAACAATAAAGTTTAAAAATAAATAAATCTATACCATATTGAACGCATTTCTTATTATATTCAGTTGTTAGAGGAAATTTTAATATAGGTACCTATATTAGAATATCAATATATAGTATAATAGAAGTATTTCGATAATTGACTGTACTTGTGGGAAACTTATATTGGGAATATTGTACTAAAGTTCTTGTTTTGGCACTTCTGGCAATTTATAGTATTAAACACTTTGAAAGTTGTAAGGGAGTCGCAAGAAGCGTTATTGATAATAAACAAAGAGATATGTTTTCTTTTTGTAATCTCGACTAACAATAGTTTACAATCAGTTGAACAATTAATACACAGGAAATAATATTCATGCTTCATTCATTAGATAACAAAATTATTAAATTTTATAAAATGTTTACACTTACATGTCTTTAAAATAAAACACTGTTGTGTTTTAACACATCACAAAGGAACAAATGAAAAGAAATATTTAAAAAACGAGTCGATATAGCAACTAAAATTAATATGTTGTCAAATAATGAGGTATCGGATAAAAAAATTATCTTAGGTTAATTATCTTTAAAAATAGTTCTGGCAATGGTTAGATAGGATTTGTTGTAAGAGTATTTATTCTTCCAGTAAAAAAAACACAAATATGTTTTTCCATAATGTTCTACAAAACGGCACTTTATAAAAAAATATCTCCTAGTTTCTGTGATGTATAGTGATGCCCCATTTAGCGTAGTGTTTGTACCTCTAGTTGTGTAGGGAGGCTGCGGTCTATACAACCAAGTTTGTATATCGATCGGCTTTCACGTTAGTACGTACCTGTGGGAGAGACACTGAATAGTGAACCAAAGTTTTCCGTTAGTGACAACGTATAAGGTATTTAAAAAGAACAAGTTTCAGTATTTGTACACTCAGAAATGTCATAATTTGGGTACATTTGGTACATTTACCAATTGCAAAATATTTTCAGTTTCGCTAATGACATATCATTCTTAATAAATAATTATGACATGAAAATGTATTCTCAGTCCACATCAAATAATATGAGTTTAATTGTAAGTTGACGTATTTGGAGAAAATGCTGCAGTGCAGTTTGTTGCCACTTCTTCTGCACTTGCGCTTAGGAAGCGGCACTTAACATAATAAATTAAAATTAAAATTCATTTATTTCAGATGTCTAAGATCCATAGATACATAATAAAATAATACATTCAAAATAAAACAGAAATAAAATTTTAAGAATGCAATAATAAAATGTCACATATGTAATAAAATTAAAATATTCAAAATGTCACAAATTACTATCACCTAAATTAAATTAAGTACAACTTGAACTATAAATACCTTCTCTGTGGCATAGGTACTGCGACATGTCTGTCACAGCAGTGCCGAAGGTAATTACAGTCTAGTCGGTCAGCGATCATCTTCAGAATGATGTTGGAGCTGACTCGCACTCTACGCACCAAGGAGGAGCCCCGCTTAATTAACATGCCCGAAGCGCTACAGTATCGTGGCAGCCCCAAAATCACCCTAAAAAAACAAAGCTGTAAGTAAACTATCTAACGTCAAACACTTTTATGAAATTGCAATATAAAATTGACAATTATCAAGTGATACAAACAAATATTCAAAAATTAATAAATGATTTTGACTTTGGGACTTTCGGCTTTGGGCTCTGTCTAGCTTTGAGGAATAAAGATGTGACAATGTGTATCTACTTCAGCGTGCAATGGCGCAGTAGTCTCCTGTAGGTACACATTTAAATTCTATATAGCCCAAACAACATCAATTAATTACTGAAGCGTGACGTATACCCATGTGTACAAATAACGATGTGTACTCAGATGGGTACAGACTTCCTACTGTTTACTACAGCTGAGACCGAATAAGGCAGACATATTTCGTTACTCGCAGTAACAAATAAGTCTGTCTAATCACGAAATACGGTAGTTGACTTTTTTATTGACTATACTCTAAATCGAGTTGGGGGCGAAAATACATTGTTTGTATGTATGTTTGTACCGCGATAACTGCCGAACTGATGGTCCGATTTTGATGAAATGTGGTAGGCATGTAGGAAATATCAATAAAATTTTCATGTATGTTGGGCATCAAAATCAGTTTAGTAGTTTTTGAAATATACGGCGGAGTACTAATTAAAGCACGCTTTTATTACCTTTACTTGTATGTTTGTGACTATGCACGCTTTTATTAGCTTCACTTGTATATTTGTGACTATGCACGCTTTTATTAGCTTCACTTGTAATGTTTGTGACTATGCACGCTTTTATTAGCTTCACTTGTATGTTTCTATGTATGTATGTATGTTTGTTTGTAACGGAATCTTTGAATGTAATTTTCACCCATTTAAAAACGTCAGTTACGTTTAAAATTTTGCACACATATCAAGGGCTATCGTGCTTATTATAGGAGCCATCTTCGGATGGAGCAATTGCAGTATATAAACTAGCAGCGGCTGCGCAACAGTAACTCTTTTTGATGTAAGCATGTTTAAGGTTTACGATAAGGCTGATTTATTAAAACAAAAGCCTTAAAAAAAAAATAAAAAAAAAATGCTGGTGACAATACAACATTTTAATAAGTTTTTCGTATTATTTTGACCAGAGTCAGAGAGACCATCAGGAAAAATAAATAATAGTTTGTAACTCTAACACCCGTTTGCACTAAACGTTAGTTAGGCTTGTCCTAGTTAAGATACACCTAGGCCTAAGAACAGCCTAGCTAAAAATTTTGTTTGCACTAACAGATTTATCTAAACCATGTCGTAGCGTAGGCATTGCCTAGTTAGAAGAATGATTGAATGAATGAAAAGATTGATTGTTTATGGTTTTTATATGTTGGCCTTGTCTTAACATTGATTCAGTCGTGTGTTAAAAGGAGACAAAATATAAGATCTTCTCGGGAACACCGCTGCAGGAAGTTGATTCCACAGTTCGGTCGTACGTGGCAGGAAGTTTCTTCTAAAACGTACGGTGGTTGATTGCCAACTATCAAGGTGGTGTGGTTGATATTTTAATTTCAGGCGGGTGGTGTAGTGGTGAAATTTTGCAGCAGGTATTAGGTCGAACAATTCTTCAGAGCATTCCCCATGGTAAATGCGATGAAAGATGCACAAGGATGCAACCTCCCGACGTAGAGCCAGAGGATCGAGACGGCCGACGCGAGTCTCATCGTCGATTATACGAGTTGCGCGATTTTAAATACGGTCAAAAGGAAGAAGTAGGTATTTAGGTGCCCCGGCCCAGAGATGGGACCAATATTCCATATGCGGCCTAACTTGTGCCTTATACAGCTGAAGGCGATGTGCCGATGTGATGTCCTTATGTCGGGTCGGTACAGCATGTCAGTTTCTTCCATCTTGCTCTATCTCCAGTCAATTTGTCCGTCACTCCCTTCTTACCCATCTTCTCGTTTACACATTCCATCCAACGTTTCTTTGATGCATATACGATACATGTAAAACGAGACATATAAATAAATATATAAATGCAGCAATTCTTAAATCTACTTTTATGACTTAGCCAAGCAGTTTTTTTAGACTGCTAATTGTTGTTTTGTTCAATTCAATTCAATTCAATTCAAAATATCTTTATTATCATAGGATATTTATAATATCTCTTAATAATAGTCACTTTGTTTTGTTTTGCACAAATGTTGACGTCAAATCGTTACTTAAAGCTAAGTTTACGCCGCTTCCTAGGCGCAAGTGCAGAAGAAGCGGCAACAAACTGCACTGCACGTTTTCTCCAAAGACGTCAACTAACAAACTAAAAACTTAAAATTAGTTATATAGATGGACAGAGATTACATTGTTTATTATGTCATAATTAAATTGAATTATAAGAATTACGAAATTTAAAATAATGTCAATTTGTAAATTTAGTATGTACCAATGTACCTAAATTATGACATGTCTAAGTATACAAACCTTTAAGAGGGACCCGCGCCAAGCTCAAGCCAGACCTTTTTGTCTTTAAGATAGTCATCGGTCCTATAATAAGCCTTCTCACAAAGTACTTTCTTTACATAAGCTTTGAATTTTCTGTCTGGCATATCAAGGACCGATTCTGACAATTTATTATAAAAAAGTATACACTTCCCCATAAAAGACTTACTGACTGTATTCAGCCTGTAATACGGGCTAACTAAGTCATTCTTATTACGTAAATTTCTATCTGTAAAATCACTTACTTTATTGAACATGGAAATATTTTTCCTTACATACATTATATTTTCAAATATGAATTGTGATGCAAAAGTAAGTATACCTATTTCCTTGAATAATTCCCTCAGTGAGTCTCTCGATCCTAAACCGTAAATAGCACGAATTGCTCTTTTTTGTAAAAGAAAAATAGTCTGAATGTCCGCTGCACTCCCCCATAGAAGTATCCCGTAAGACATTAGACTGTGAAAGTAACTAAAGTACATTTGTCTAGCAGTTGCTACATCTGTCAATTGTCTTATTCTCCTAACAGCGTAAGCCGCAGAGCTAAGCCTATTAGAAAGTTTAGTTATATGAGCGCCCCATTGAAGTTTCGAATCAATTGTGATTCCTAAAAAGGTAGTACTTTCAACCAGATCGAGTTTCTGACCATTAATTAGTATGTCAACACAGGCTTGATTCACATTAGGAAGAGAGAATCGAATGCATTGGGTCTTGTTCGCATTTAACATGAGGTTATTGGCCGAAAACCAATCAGAAATTAAAGATAAGGTGCTGTTCACCGCGCTAGCATCACTGTTATGTCGATCTATTTTAAATATTAGCGAGGTCAGCAAACAGCACCATGTCAGCCTCTTTCTCAACCATGTAAGGCAAGTCATTGACATAAACTAAGAAAAGGAACGGTCCTAGAATTGAACCTTGGGGTACGCCCATTTTCACATTAGACCCGTGTGATTTTACGCCGTTTATATCAACAGTTTGAAGCCTATCAGTTAAGTAAGATTCTATTAATTTAATTGACTTATCATCAAAACCGTATTGACGAAATTTGAGCAAAAGTGTTGGATGATCAACGCAATCAAATGCTTTAGAAAGATCGCAAAATGATCCAATTGCATCATTTCTGTTTTCCCACGCGTCGTAGATATTAGTAATAAGTGCTACTCCTGCATCGGTGGTCGATTTTCCAGCAGTAAAGCCGTATTGTTGGCTATGGAAAAGATTATTGGTCTTAAAGTGAAGTAGCATTTGATTGAGCATTATCTTTTCGAACACCTTACTCAAAACTGGCAGAATAGAGATAGGTCTGTAGTTGCCAGGGTCTGTTTTTTCTCCTTTTTTGAATAAGGGGATTAGTTTACTACATTTCATTAAGTTAGGGAATATGCCTTCATCAATACATTCGTTAAATATAAAAGCTAAATCGGCAGCAATTATGTGTATAATATGACTTACTACGGCTACTGACATGCCCCAGTGATCTTCATGTGATCTCCAGTGTTAAAAATATTGTACAAAATTGAACAACGTCAAGTACCCAATTAACTAAGCCTATTCAAGGACAACTACTCGTGTAAATAATGTAACTTACCACAGAGGATTTGCAAAGTACCTACTTAGTCTACAAAAACATATGTTTTTTTTCTTTCAACTACGCTGCAATTGCAGCACAAAGCGGAACTTTGTTGCTCTAGAGCAGAAAAAAATTATGGATAATTAGAGGATATTCTTTACTGCACTGTTTAGTTTTTTTTTAATCGTGCGACCGGTGGTGTCACATTCACATTTTTATAAAACACTTTAAATGTTATACAGGGTGACTTTTCATCTACCCGCCAAATTTTTGGAGCAAGTTCAGTCCATGATACTGAACTAGGTACTTTCTATAAAAAAATGTATTGAAAATAGATAAAAATTTTTCGTCCCCCCATACAAAATCGAAAGGCGAATTTTTTTTATCGTTTTTCGTTAATTGTTTTTATGGAAAGTAGTTCAGTATCATGGATTCAACTTGCTCCAAAACTTTGGCTGGTGGTTAAAAAGTCACCCTGTATAACATTTAAAGTGTTTTATAAAAATGTGAATAAGACACCACCGGTCGCGCGATTAAAAAAAAAACTAAACAGTGCAGTAAAGGATATCCTCCAATCATCCATATTTTTTTAGTTTTAGTATATTTTGTTAGCCCTTATATTTTTAATTATGATTTTTTAAATTAAAATCCAGAAAACTAACCATTTCGGAAGTTGAAGCAGTAGAAGGTATAAAAAAGCTAAATAATGTAATACAAATATGAAATTAGATCTCTTGATTGCTGTATATGATAAGGTTTTAAATTATATTGAATTACATACACGACTGTAATCAAGATTCGATATTACGCAGCGAGGTTAGGATGAAGTGACTGGATTTGTTCTCGGAAATGGTAAACTAGTTTTCTTTGTAGCAATGTTGTGATATATAAATATATACGGAAGAGTCGGGATGAATTATCTTGTATATAATATACCGATATTGTATATAAGATAATACGGATGTCTTATACCGATAAGACATTCGTGGTCCATTGGTCAAGGCGTTTGCCTTGTAAGCGGTGAGGTCGTGGGTTCAAATCTCACTGGAAAGCATACTTTGTGAAAATTTGTTTCTTGTCTGGTTAGGATATTGCAGATTTGAATCACCTGATTATCCAAAAAGAAAGATGATTCCGTGCTTCGGAAGGCACGTAAAGCTGTGAATCCCAAACGCCATCTAGCGTTTGTTTATATACTCGTTCCTATCCTAGGATTGGTCTGGTCTACCCTTTGGGTTGCGAAGGTCAGACGGCAGTCGCGTGTAAAAATTAGTAACCTCGTCATATCACCTAGGCAAGGAGTAGACCCCGGGCTCTGAAGCGTTACCGCTGAGGATGCTCGGATGATAATGATGACAATATCGGCATAATAGCTAACACTCCATTTAACTACCAGGTTCTGGGTTGATCCCTTGGTTCAAAAATGGTGTTTTTAAAAATTTATTTTATGAGTATCAATCAAAGAATCAAATATTTATTCAATGTTAAGGCCTTTGCAGGCACTTTTTCATAGGATTTTTTTTATTACCTACATGTATTTTTATAGATAAATATTTTGTGAGACAGAATAATAACATCTTGTCAACCGCGCGAGCACCCGATCAAAAGTATAGGAAGTCGATTTTTTTCTCTCTTAATATGTGGCCATATGTTTTGCGAAACAAAATGAGTATCCTTGCTTTGAAAAATTGTGCTTATCACATAATACTCGTATAAGAATTCAAAAAGCAAGGAATAATTTAGAAGCTTTTGAATGTGGTGCTGGAGTAATATGGAACGGATACGCTGGGTTGAAAAATTACAAATGAGAAGGTCCTGAAAAATGTAGAAGAGAAAAGGTGCATTCTAGGTATAGCGGAGAATAGACGAAGAAAGATGTTAGGTCATCTGCTACAATATAACGATTTCAAAAAGACTATTATTGAAGGAAAGATAGAAGGGAAAAGAGGACTAAGAAGACCGAGGCATACCTACATGAAACAGATAAAGGAGAAGGTGAACGTCGTGACGTACAGCGAAGTAAAACAGCTGGCAGATAATAGAGAGTAATGAAAGAGAATTCATACTTCACCGACAAAAGCATAGCTCTTAAATATAGATAGACATAATATACTTACAAGAAAAATAAATAATTCTTGTATAATATACAAGAAAAATATTTCTTGTATGTTATGTGATAAAAATGTGACCCGCTTGTTCGTTTGCCGCCCTATAACATAAAAAAAGCGAAGTAAGACGGTCAGCGGATGAGAGAGACAGATAGAAGAAACTACATACTCCACCGATGAAAGCATTTATATTTTTTCAAAACAAAAAACCGACTTCAGTACCAGAAAAGCTAAATAATCAAACAATGACATACTTAGATGACATATTTTTTCTAATCATTTTGTGGGACCACTTGGAAGGTATACCCTTTCAAACGAAAAAAGAATTTTTCAAATCGGTCTAGGCGTCTTCGAGTAATCAGGGAACATAATTTAATGAGAATATACATAAAAAGAAAAAGAAAGGATTCCGACGAATTGATAACCTTCTTCTTTTTTCAGGGTTCCGTAGTCCACAAGGAACCCTTATAGTTTCGTCATGTCCGTCCGTCCGTCTGTCTGTCCGTCCGGGCTCGTACTCCGCCGCTACTGCATCGATTGTCACAAAAATTGGTAGAGAGATAGATATTGAAGTTCCAAAAGTTAGTTTTTAAAATTATGAAAAAATGTTTTTTTTTTCAGTCCCATACAACGTAAAGTAAATTTAAAAAATTAAATTGGACTAACCCCAACGTGTGGGGTATCGTTGAAAAAGGTCTATTAAAATGCAACAAAAACTGCTTTGAAACTATGTAGATCAAACCCCCGAGTCTTGAGATAATCTAATACAAAGTTAAAATTTGAGGTGTCCCCCACCGTAACTTTTGAAATATTACTAAAATAATTCTGAAAAAAATTTGGTATATACCTCAAAGTATGTACTTTCAATTAAAACTATAGCGGTCTCGGTATCATAGATAGTTATTTTTTAATAGTCATAAATCGTAAACCGCAATTTACCTTTAGAACTTATATATTATGTTACTTGCTGCTACGGAACTCTTCATGGGTGAGTCCGATTTGCACTTGGCCGCTTTTTTATTTTATTTACGTAATAATAATATTATGTAAGAGTTTACCTAACACCCTTACATAAAATTATTATTACGTATTTTATATTGTATTCATTTTCTTTTATATTTTTACCTTAAATAAAAAAAACATATCAAACGTATAATATTACTGTAATACTTCACAAACAAATAGAAGCTCACATTTCCATTTGCGTCTATTCTTAGACATATTTTATTTCAAGTAACAAAGTGAAATAAAATATTCGGCTTCATTATTTCAAAGTTTGCCCCAAACCGCTTAGCTATTGCAATTTCAATTTTAATGTCTTTACTTTACAGGATAATTTCATTTGAAAGAGTTTCACTAGAAGTTTCCTAAAAGGGGATTGGGGAAATTCTTAGGAATGTTTTAATTAAATGGACCGGCACAATTTAATGGCCAACTCTGTACATAATACGAATTGTAGTTTTATGGTTTAAGCCTTATTAAATGACATATAAACAACAAAATGTAGTAATATGTGATGAAAACTTTTGCCACTAGTGAGATTCGAACTCACGCTCCTCACATCAGTACTGTGAGTGCACTTCCAATTGTGCTACCATAACTACGAAGCACACTGATGAATTTCCTCATCAAATTTTACTTAAGCATTTTTAAGAAGTGGTATTCAACTTAATTCATATTAGAAGAACTGAAAGTCGATTAAAGTGGAGAAGGTTAAAGTCGGTAAAAATAACAAATTTAAATTTTAAACAATTTGCGCATGTCAATTTGACTCCAAAATCTGTGACATTTGCAAATTTAATGATAATCACCGAATCCTGACTGTTGAAATGGAATTATGATTACGTCTACCATTATTCAAATAATAATTAAGAGGATTACCCGGTTCAGTGAATATTGTTGGTATTGAACATTTGACTAAGTGATTTTATGTACGAGTATTAAATGGTACCTATTCAGGCAACTTTTCGAACAAATGCATTCCCATACAGGGTTGACGAAGCCTGGTTTACATTTTGACAAATGAAAAGTGATAATGAGAAGTGGCAGGTGACAATGGATCCTGCGTGTGACAGACACTGACAAGTGACAAGTAAATAGCAGCCTGTTGCTCAGAATAATAAAACCAAGTCTGTTGTATTCTTTGACAAGTAGCTCTGCCCCGCGCTATCTCGCTTTCCCCGCATAATTATCACCTAACTTGCTTATCCACTTGCCAGGTGTGTTAACACCACTTGTCATTTGTCAGTGTTTACTTGTCACTTTGGCACTTGTCACTTGTCAAAATGTAAACCAGGCTTCAGACATGCGGCCGGTCGTTTTAGCCATATCGTGTAAACTGTTTCAGCTATTTCTTTTGCACTTTGCAAGGTTTTGCAATTGGCATCCTTGGAAGACGATATGCATATATTATTTGGATTAGAAAAAGCGGGAAAGTGCACCCCTGGCTCTGAAGGAGGACACCTGCGCAGGGCTTGGAATACCGTTAAAAATCTGGTAACGTTAATTCTGTCAAACGGCGTTAACGTTATCAGCAAAGATAACGTTATGCTGGGTAACAGTATTTTTTTCAGTATTTACCGATAATCAGATAACGTTACCAATGATATTAACGGTAAAAGGTATTGTTAACACTGTATTTCTTTTTTTATATTTGACAAAATAAATTGATGAGAGTTTGTCTAGTAGGCTACTAGAGCTATTTATATAATACTAGCGGCCCGCCCCGGCTTAGCACGGGTATGTATTATACATATAAACCTTTCTCATGAATCACTTTATCTTATAAAAAAAACCGCATCAAAATCCGTTGCGTAGTTTTAAAGATCTAAGCATACATAGGGACAGACAGTGGGAAGCGACTTTGTTTTATACTATGTAGTGATTTTACAAGTATTGAAAAAAGTATCTTTACTTATATCGTTAATTGATAACGTTATAAACTGTATTATCGATACCCTTTATAACGTTACCACAAAAATAACGTTATTTAACGTTACTTTTAGTGTGAATTTGGTATCGTTAAAAAGCCCTGATTTAATACGGGTATGTCCCTTCCACGTTATTTACCGTTGTGTGAATTAGGTATCGTTAACAAGCCCTGAAGAGTCAGTGTCGAACCACACGCAGCGCAAGATGCTCAGCTTTTACATTCTACGTTCTTTCCTTTCTCCAAGACCAGCATGAAACAAATTTAAATCTTGTATTTATTAATTTCTTTTTATTTGTTTTTTTTTTTAATCTATCAATAGGTTTAATTCTAATCAGGTTTTCTATGTAGGTTTTTTTTTTAAATCTAGGAAATCTATCTTTTTTAATTATTTTTTTTAATCTAGGTATTAATAAAACTTCATTCGACATCTTAAATTCCGAGACAAGGTACATTAGACGTTAAAACTTGGTTCTCAACGCCATCATAGTGTGAATCCTACGTCGTAAATTCTAAGTAAAAGCTTAGACTGCCATTCGTCTAGATAGAGCCATAAAGTGGAGTTAGTCATAAAGCCTAGGTTTATTACATTTTTATCGTAATAGGGTTTTGCAAAGTGTCTCAATTATTTCATTCCATGATGCTAATAAACCACTTAACCAAGTGATTATTTAAATAAAAAGAACCTGACTGCCAATATATTAGTTGTAAATATTTTTGTAATCCTTTAATTTGATACCCAATTTGATAGGTTTTTATTAAAAAAATTTGAAGACATAATTTGGCGCGAAAAACCGCCGTTTTGGATTATTTAAATTTTGATATAGGCAGTGTCACTCTCAGAGTTATGACAAATCTAACGACACCTCTCAATCTTAAATCCATCAAGCCTTTTAGGCTGTAGAGCGTGCCAAAGTAATTTACATACAAACAGTGTATGTTTGTATGTAAATTACTTTGGTACATACTTACATACATACATACACTCGAAAAACATAACCCTCCTTCAGGCGCAGTCGGGTAAAAAACATAAAATTTTATTATATCGATAAGTGCCAATGTATTAAAATTTTACTTTTTAGGGTTCCGTAGCCAAATGGCAAAGAACGGAACGCTTATGGATTCGTCATGTCTGTCTGTCCGTCCGTATGTCACAGCCACTTTTTTCCGAAACTATAAGAACTATACTGTTAAAACTTGGTAAGTAGATGTATTCTGTAAACCTCATAAAGATTTTTACCCATACGTGTGGGTTATCTATGGATAGTTCTTCAAAAATGATATTAAGGTTTATTTTTTTCTTAACTGAATAGTTTGCGCGAGAGAAACTTCCAAAGTGGTAAAATGTGTGTCCCCCCCCCCCTGTAACTTCTAAAATAAGAGAATGATAAAACTTAAAAAAATATATGATGTACATTACCATGCAAACTTCCACCGAAAATTGATTTGGACTAGATCTAGTAAGTAGTTTTTTTTATACGTCATAAATCGTAAACCGCAATTTACCTTTCATTTAATCAACAACGAACTACAAGAACTTTTATATTATGTAACTTGCTACTACGGAACCCTTCATGGGCGAGTCCGACTCGCAGTTGGCCGCTTTTTTAATTTCGTGCGTAATTTGCCGAAATTTTTGGAGCCTTATTGCTCGGTGGTTATGACGTCAGCTATGCAACAAATGCGCTGTTATATGTATGTATGTTGACAGTTGTCATTTTTTAGTTTACACGGGCAAATAACGTGATAGTATGGCAGCTACTATTTGGTGTTTCGAGTTAGATTATTAAAACTGATCACACTTTAAATTGAATTTTAACATTTAGGTATTTTGTTATTCTATGAACTACGAGTATAACTAACATTTTCCGACTTCTTTAGTCTAAACTATAGTTTTATTTTTTAAAAAAAAACAATTTTTTTCTTTTTCTCACATATACCTCTCACGGTCCTACTGGAAGAGATCTCTTTTAATTTAAGATAGGTAGTGCCTTTGTACAACTTTTAGTTTATGTATTCTCTGTATAGTATATTTTCCGTGTACATAAATTGGTAAATAATATAAATAAATATACTAAATAATACGTACTGGGTGGAGTAAATTTCTACCTAAAAAAAATGTTTCTCATAGAAATTGATGAATCAGCTGAACGTTTCTGAATGACAAGGTTTTTATTTGTGAAATTCCAGATTGGGGCCATATGAAAGGATATTTATATTGTGGTAATAAGACACCCCTATAAGTACCTCTATATGCATGGGTCAACAGTACACAAAAAAACTGAAAAAATTAAAAATAAATTTATACTTTCGGCTGTTAATTATAAATATTGTTGTAAACATCAGATAGTATAAAGGTTGATTGCTAAACATATAGCTATAATATCAAAGTCAAAAAAAGTTATATTTATTTGATGACTTCCTTAGCGTAAATGCAAAAACGTTAGTCCGCCACTCCGAAAGTTGTGGGTTCGATCGCTAGCCAGAGCAAGATGGAAAATGGCCTTTTTCAATCTGTCCTGGAACTCGGGTGTTTATCTATACATTCATTTATTATAAAAACCCTTATTTCTATTTATTTCTTTTCATAATAAATAGTTATTATTTTACTTAGCTTGTAAGAGCGACTTTTTTTTTTTTGACTGACATGTAAACTGGTAAATATGGGTCACTTTAACCAAAAATAAATTTATAAAATACTGTATCGTTGAGTTTATTAAACTTACTTTGGGGCTAGCTCTAGCTAACTATTATGATTTGTATTATTAATATTTATTTATATTTACATAAAGAAACAAGTCAAGCAAGATAATTTAAACTAATTTAACATTCGCTTGACACATATCTTCACGCTTTTGACAATCAAAAGTTTGTTCTTCTTCTTTGTAAAATTTGAACGATGATTATTACGTATCTTATCTTTGACATGAATGAACAAAGTTATTTGAGAAAAATGCTTTGATATATTAATATGATTAAACAACTTCTAGCTATCATTCTTCTTCGTCATGTCGATGACTGAAACTTGTATAGGTACGTGTTATTAAATTGTTCCCGCCAAGAAGGAGGCTACAGCAACAGCACTTTGCGTGCACTGCATCAAGTCGGCTTTTGAACATGAAGCAGAATATGAGGGACAGCGGTGAAGGCGTGGCGTCTGCCTGGGTTGACCGCAAAGACATTGAGGGTTATAATTTGCCCTGTTGGAAAAGCCCCATCTTGAGTCCTCAGTCTATCAAGTGACATCCAAACTGACCATGGCTGATCGCGGCCAGGAGGCAGTGACTCAGAAGTAGAAGAAGAAGCTATCATTAATGATAGCTAGTCGTTTCTACTGATGTTAATGTTTATCTATTCATTATGATCGTCCTCCTAGCGTTTGTCCCATATACTGACAGGATCCGCTCTCTTCACTAATCGTTTCCACTTCGCTCTATCCTGGACGTCGTTTATATTGATCGTGGATCTAGTCTGGGAGGAAATAGAAAACTAAGAATGTACCAGCTGCTTCTCCAGAGCAAATCGTAAAATTTTATCGATTAAATTATGCTCATAGCCGATGCGATAGCTATATGAAACAGATAAAGGGAAAGATGAACGTCGTGTCGTACAGCAAAGTAAAACAACTGACAGATGAGAGAGACAAATGAAAAAGAATTCATACTCCACCGACAAGAGCATAGCTCTTAAATATAGATAGATATATTATAGATAGTTAATAGGCGATGCTGCTTGCAACCCATTATCATTTTGATTCCTTTTTTCCATTTTCACGCTCAACATTATGCTATTAAGTTCTGTTTACCCCTTAGAAATAAAGGACGTGATATTGTATGTATATTTATTTATTTAATTTTTATTGAGCCAAAAGCTACAATAGGTAGACTTAATGCTAAAGCATTCTCTCCCTGTCAACCTTTAGGAAAAGAGAAACAGATAGAATAGTTGGCGTCTAAAATAGATAGAAACAATTAAACTCTCTCTGCTGTATATAATATATAAATATGTGTATGTATGTATATGGTTTAGTATATACGTATGGTATTTATTTAATGTTTCTGTGGATATATATGTATGTATGTATTGTTATAAATCTTTTCATGTATTATTTAATAAAATTATGTTGAAATTAATAATATTTATATTAAGTATATGTATTTATTGTGTAATATTATGTAGGAATGTTGTATTGTAATAGTGCTAAAACTTGCACCCCTTCTACCAACTTTTCGATGTGTCCCAAAGGCAAACTGGTAGATAATGCATAGCGTTAAGTTTGACCCATTGTAATCAATCAAATATGAGATTGTGTGCAATAAACTTAAATAAATAAATAAATAAATAAAACAATCTAGAAATAATAAGTACTTTTAAATGATCTATGTATATGTGTATGTGCCTCCCAAAAGAATTATTCGGGGCTAACTACGAGTATATACGACTTCAGCTTAAAACGCCATTTTAATATAGTGGAAGCTCGTTACTTTCTACATTATAGACCGCCGGGACTTTAATATAATCTAATGGTTCATATTTATTACGTAGGAGCTTGGATGCCCTCCACAGTTTTAATGTAGGATAGTTTAAATTCGTTTAAGGAGCTACATGAATGCCAATACTGCGCTCCTTTGGATTGCAATGTTTTACATAAATATTACTATATAACCTGGATAACAATATTGTATTTTATCCAAAAATGTGTGGTCTCCGTTGGTTTGTGAATTGACTGTTTCTTTGATATCTATACTTCTATACTAATATTATAAAGAGGAAAGATTTGTATCTATTTTTGTATGTTTGTATGTTTGTAATGAATAGGCTCAAAAAGTACTGGGCCGATTTAAAAAATTCTTTCACCGTTGGAAAGCTTCACTATCCCCGAGTGACGTAGGCTATGTATGTACCACGGGCGAAGCCGGGGTGAACTGCTAGTAAATTATAAAAAGAATCAATAGATACATCTCTCTCGCTACGCTATTTATGTCAAAAGTGCTCAACAGTTTGCTTAGCATACATCTGGAGAGCTACATAGGTAAAGCTGCATGAACCAATCATCTATCTATGTTTAAGAGCTATGCTCTTGCCGGTGGAGTTAGTATTCTCTTCCATTTGTCTCTCTCGTCCGCAATCTATTTTACTTCGCTGTACGACACGACGTTTACCTTCTTCTTAATTTATTTATTTATTAAATCTTTACTAAACACAAAGGTACAAAAAGTGGACTTAACGCTAATGCATTTTCTACTAGTCAACCTTTAGAAAAAACAGGAAAATCAATTGTATTGCTATAGGCGCTACAAAAAGAACCTATACATACATATATAAATACTACAATACATACACATATATATATATAATCTATCTATTTCATGTAGCTAACCCTCGTTCTCTCTGGTTCTCTTTTTCTTTCTATCTTTCCTTCAATGATAGTTCAATCAATAGATGAATTAATCAAGCCAGGGTATTATACTATTATTTTTATTTATAATATTATTATAGTATACTGAGACAGCAATCTTGTGGTGCTTGTGTCTAAACCAGACTGTTTAGTACGACACAGTAGACCGCAAAACTACAAAGTATGGCTACTATGGAGGAATAGATCTATCTGGTGCATTTGACCTGGTGGGTTCTGATTATGACATCTTGTGGCAGGTACAGAGAATATCAAGGCAAGGCTCCTCTTGAACTAGTTAATATTCAATAATGGTGGTACCTTAATCAGGTCAATGTTAAGGCGCTACTTACAGTCTAGCCCCTGCCTTACACCATACTCCTGTATGGTCATATACAGGATGACTTTTACCCACCAGTCTAACTACCTACTTTCTATAAAAAACGTGAGTAAGAATCGATAAAAAAATTTCGTCCTCCCATACAAAATCCGATAAATCAACTCAGATTTAGCGGCAATTGTTGATTAGTCGCGACGTTTTGGTGACACTGTTAATCCAAATTAATGTCAAGCAATTATAGTTGGTAGCTCACATCTTACAGAACGGCTTAACAGCAATTCACTACAGACAGTTCGTTTTAATAATATCCCAATTCCGTTTTGCCCTAGCGTCAAAGATCTCGGGCTCCACATTGACACAAACCTCCGTTGGGACGTTCATATTGCCGAGGTCTTGGGTAAGGTCAAAAATATGGTTTGTCCTAGTTGGGTATGAAGATAAACTATACCTAAAAAATATATGCTGGTCGTTTTAATTCTTAATTTCAGAAATATACTCACAGACATCGAAAATTTGGTCTCTGAAGAATTACCCGGGTGCTTTTAATTTTTAAAAATATTAATTTACACTGCTCCTGTAGACGGTCTCCTAGAGGACCACCAAAAAGAGGTGTATGGTGGTAAGCAACATATCTCCGGTTTGGTTTATCTGAAATTACAAAAACTATAAGTTTCTTTTAGTGGATGAATAAATCTAGGTATTATAGGAATAAACAAAATTTTTACTTTTGACAATACGGCAGCTCTGAAAAGAAAAAAATCCAATTTTCGTGAAATTGTTTTTAAAAATAGAAATAATTATCACATATCTTATTCCTTCGATCAATCCCAAAAGAATATATCTGAGAAGGTTTTATAACCCCTTAAATAATTGGATGTTTACTAGATGACTTTTGTATTTGCTGAAAACTATTTAAAAACAAACAAACGTGTGGCCAACCTACTCTGTTTCTATTATTATGCAAATGAAAAAAACGCGTGAAAGCCGAGACGAAAGAAGCGAGCACATATGACATACCTAATTCGGCCTTCGGTCGACAACAGCTACCTGATAGTTGTTTTGTGTGTTGAGTTTTTGTACAACACGAGATTCTCTAAAAAACCGGTTAAGGCCATACATGAATTTCCGTCGTTTTTCCCAAAATGCGTAGAAAAGCTTAACGTTTTCGCTTTAAACTGTGAACAGTAGTTCATAAAATAGTTTGTAGGGTTATCTAGGGATTTACAAAGACATAATTTTAAATGATATCTCAGTTTCCTTTGAAATGATTTGTTTCAAATGGGGGCAGCACTGAACCTTGGAAAATTCATGGTGCGAGTCGTACTCGTATATGAAAAGATTTTGAATCATTGTACCTGTAGCTAAAGTATATATGATGACTGAAGTGGCGAAATTTACCGTATCTGTTTTTATGAAAAATAATTTTTGGCCTCTCATACAACTTGTACAATCAGCTGATCCAAGTTTGTATAGAAAGCAGAAAAAATATTTTTCATATTTTGATTCCTTATAATAGTTTCAGTATATATGTTTTTACGTTATACAGGGCGTAAAAAAACATACTGAAACAATTTTAAGGGTAAATTCAGTCCATGATACTGAACAACTTTCTCAAAGGAAAATATTATATCGAAAAATGAAAAATATTTTTTTGCCTCCTTCACAAGCTGACCGATCAGCAGATCCGAGTTCTACGAGAAGCAAAATTTTTTTTTCATATTTCGATTTATGTTCCTTAGGGAAAGTTATTCAATATCATGGACTGAATCCACCCCTATAATAGTTTCAGTATAAGTTGTTAGTGTGGTTCCCGGCAGAGTAGAATAGGAATCATCATCATCATCATATCAGCCACAGGAAGTCCACTGCTGGACATAGGCCTCCCCCAAGGATTTCCAAAACGACCGATCGGAAGCGGCCTGCATCCAGCGTTTTCCTGCAACCTTGCTCAGGTCGTCTGACCACCTAGCAGGTGGGTGTCCTACGCTGCGCCTGCCGGTACGTGGTCGCCATTCGAGAACCTTTCTGCCCTATCGGCCATCGGTTCTTCGCGCTATGTGCCCCGCCCACTGCCACTTCAATGAGCTAATCCGCTGGGCTTTGTCTGTGACCTTAGTTCTTCTACGAATCTCCTCATTTCTGATTCGATCACGTAAAGAAACACCTAGCATAGTCCTCTCCATAGCCCGCTGAGCGACCTTGAGCCTTCTTATGAGACCCATAGTAAGGGACCACGTTTCAGAGCCATAAGTCATCACTGGTAACACACATTGATTAAGCACTTTCGTCTTATAGGACTACTCCAAGTCTACCCGTGGATGTCGTAGAAGGCGACTTAGGAAACACAAGCTAAACAAAGCAAACATAATCAGACCTCTCCAACCCGCCAGCCAGCGTGGAGAGTGCAGGCCAAATACTCTGGCTAATATTTGGCTCTGGTAGTACAGAGAGGGTCGTGCTTCAGCAGTGGAGACTAAAAAAGATGATGATGATGATGTTAGGCGTTCTATATTCACGCCAATTCCCTTTATCAGCTGTTACGATGCAAGCTCCTAAGCTAAGCTTAGCTCCTAATGTAAGAGTTGAGTCACAGAATACAGTAAGAGTAAGCAGAACGGAATCTCCTAAGGTACGCGCAATATGCGTCCCCGTTCCCCGCAGCCGCACCTCTCCCCCGGTTCTTGACGGCCAACGTGAGTCATCGAGGCGAAAACGGGGTAGAGGTGCGGGGACGGGGAACGGTGACGCCTGGGTGACGCATATTGCGCGTACCTTAGAAGATTCCGGCCTGTGGTTGAGTGGTGGATAAGCAAGTATCCACCGTCAAACCTCACACCTGCAGAAAAACTCCCACCGGGTAGAGGCCTCTCCTGGTCAGTCTGGAAGTCTCTCAATAGACTTCGGGCTGGTGTTGGGAGGTGTCGAGAAAACCGAACTAGGTGGCGTCACGCTGATAACGATCTTTGCGACTGCGGTGCTATTCAGTCGATGGACCACCTTCTGTCATGCCCGACCTACCCTATGTCCTAAGGTCCTCTATGGTACATGACCATAGGGGACCTTAATGAGGCTAACGACAGAGGATTCGCCGTGGCCACATACTGGTCAAAGATGATTTGAAATTGAAGCTACAGTGAAACCATTGCGACTCGAGAAGAAGAAGCTGTTACTATCTCGCTACGTTTCTGCATTTTTTCCAGACCAGAAAAGAAAATAATCATAGTTGATTTCTCTCTTGCATTTAAACACATTTTCAACTCTTGATAGCAAGTATAATTGAGCATTTTCCTTTTGTAAGAAACGGCTAAAAATCCAGCGTGATAGAACGACGCGATCAATCTTTATTGAAGAATGATACTTTAAATAAATAGCGCCTTTAGTCAATGTCGTGGACAAGACTAGGCTATTTATTCTGACAAAGGATTTTGTAGTCTGTAATAGCAAACGATATGATGCAGCCTTACTCGGGGTGGAATCTTGAAATAAGTATTTTTCTCCTCTTCTTTTTAATTCTTTCATGCTAATCTGGGAGAAAAGATAAAGCTTAGAATATACCAGCTGCTTCTCTTCCCGCGCATATCGAAAGTGCGAATCGTAATATATTAATAGGCGATGCGGCTAGAAACCCATTACTATTTTTTATTTATTTATTGATTTTTAGGGTTCCGTACCCGATGGGTGCAAACGGGACCCTATTACTGAGACTCCGCTGTCTATCCGTCTGTCCGTCTGTCCGTCTGTCTGTCCGTCTTTCTGTCCGTCTGTCTGTCCGTCTGTCACAGGGTTCTATCTTTTGAACCGTAATAGCTAGACATTTGAAATTTTCACCGATTGTGTATTACTGTAGCCGCTATAACAACAAATACTAAAAATAAAAAAAGTTAAAAATTAAATTGGGTCGTCATACAAAAAAACGTTTTTTTTCAGCGTTTTTAACTAGATATTTATAATGGCATAATCTAGATAGTTAAAATTTTCACCGATTATGTATTACTATGGTCGTTGTAACAACAAATACTAAAAATAATATAAAGTTAAAAATTAAAGGGGGTCATCATACAAGAAACATGTTTCTTTAGCGCTTTCAAACATTGTACGGGGGTACGGAACCCTTCCTGTACGAGTCCGACTCGCACTTGCCCGTTTATTAAGGGGAGCCAACAGCTTTTACAATACAAAACAAAAACTAGAATGGATATCGAAGAGCCAATTTTGAGAATTTTGTGTCATTTTTCCATCATCCCGCCCATCATGACGCTAAAAGTGGCCTTTGGGTCTTGCGGCCCTGGGCTCTGTCTGATTAGAGCCGCAAGACCCAACATGCTCTGTCTGCCCCGTTAGGGATAAAGACGTGACAGTATATCTGTATTTTTTAATCCTCCATGCTGGTCTAAAGTAAAATAAAATACTTAAATTGTAGAAACTGCTTCTTTTCCCACACAGATTGATAAAACAGATCAAGGGTATGATTAAATTCCAAATAATGTTTTAAACGATGAGAAATTCAGCCTTAAAATAAATTTGTATATTTTGTTAGACCCTGTATACGAATCATCATCATCAGGTCTTTTTACCCCACTGCGCCAGAAGGAGGGTTATGTTTTTCGAGTGTATGTATGTATGTATGTAAATATGTATGTTTGTATGTAAATTTCTTTGGCACGCTCTACAGTCTAAACGGCTCGATGGATTTTAGCTTGAGAGATGTCGTTAGATTTGTTTTGACTCCGAAAGTGATACTGGGTATATCAAAAAGTTAAATAATCCAAAATTTCAGATTTTCGCGCCAAATTATGAGTCTTAAATTTTTTTTTATTATTCAAAACCTTTCGAGTGTATCAAATTATAGGATTTTGTACAAGGATTACATAAGTATATACAACTTATATGTTAGCAGTCGGGGTTTTTTTTTAAAATAATTACTTGTTTAGTCTCCACTGCAGGAGCACGACCCCCTCTGTACTACCAGAGCCATATATTAGCCAGAGCAGTCAAAGGATTTGGCCTACACTCTCCACGCTGGCCAGACGGGTTGGAGAGGTCTCATTGATGTTTATAAGCTTTGTTTAGCTCGTGTTTCCTAAGTCGCCTTCTATGACATCTAGGGGAAGACTTGGAGTGGTCCTATTCTACTCTGCCGGGAACCACACGGCTTAGAATAATTAATTTTAAACAAGTGGTTCTGTGAGAAAAGTAGACTTCGCGACCTTATAACCATGCAATAATCGACTCTTTCCCCTTTCCCCTGCCTTTGCAAAGCCATTTCAGTAAATCCGTCCATAAATAACGCTACAGCAAACTTTTCCCCTTTTGAGAAAACCAACTTAGAGTTTATCTTGTTTAGAATAAAGTCATTAGTGTGCCTTTGTAATTTGATTGAAATCCGTCAATAAATAACACTACAGCAAAATTTCCATCTTTCTCCCCTATTTCTTCCTCAATCAAAAGTCCCAATCGCCCAAAAAATTTTATTAGATCTATTTAGTTTTGTAAAAATCGGTTGAAAAATGCAACCTGTAGGCGAGAACAGACAGACGGACTAAAAAGCATTTTTGGCATTTCTCGAAACTGAGACGCTTCGCTCGCCCGGTCAATAGGCATGATGACTGAAAAACCATTTTAGGCCCATCGGTTAGATTATTAGGGTTCCGTACCTCAAAAGGAAAAAACGGAACCCTTATAGGATCACTTTGTTGTCCGTCTGTCCGTCCGTCCGTCCGTCGGTCAAGACCCTTTTTCTCAGGAACGCGTGGAGGTATGAAGCTGAAATTTATATCAATTACTCAGGTCTACTGTCCCTTGAAGCTGTGAAAAAATCAAACTTCTAAGCCAACGCAATCAAAAGATACAGCCGTTTATGCCGCAAATTTTCGACACTTGCAAGGGAATCAAAACCTACAGGGTGCTTCCCGTGAACTCAGAATCTTGAAATTTGGTACGAAGCAACGTCTTATAGCATAGATAAAGGAAAAATTACGAAAACCATAAATTTTTAGTTACATCACATAATATATTTTTTTTTAATAATTTTAAACTTACTTGTCGTAATGAACGAACTTTGTAAACCTTGCAGGTTTGTACGGAACCCTCGGTGCGCGAGTCCGACTCGCACTTGGCCGGTTTTTAAAATATATTGTGCATATATTTTTTCTTTTCTCTAAGAAACAATAAATGACGAAGATACAGCGCATTTAAATTTTGCATGACATCACTATTTCGTACGATTTTTACACATCGGTGACGTCACAAGCCCCCACTCTGGAACTTAGATACTCTGTATCTTTGTAAATTTTTACTTTTTTGATAAACTGAAAAATATGGATACATTATTTTTGGATAATCTAACTAACGGACTAATTAGAATAATACTTTTCTGACCCAGTCATCATCCCTATTATAAGAAAGACTTCTTAAGAGCTTCATTTTTACCTTTGGAGATACGGAAAGAGGAACCTTAAAAACCACCTATTCATATATTCATATCTGTTCGAGTCGCACAATGCGACAGTCCCTTCCATTCCATATTCACGCTCTATCTCGTATCAATACGTTATTTAATAACCTGATAAGGGTGCCACCCGTTTCAGACTACGCTGTATTGACATATCAAGATAAGTGGAAACCCAAGGGTCTGTTAATTGGCGTGTTTGCTCATTGGACAAGAAAATACAGCTTTTGAAGTTTAACTATATTCGCGTAATATATTTTGAATGCTTTTTCTTCTTCGTCTAAGCCCGTTCCCGGTTTGCCTCCTCAGTTGTGCTGCTTCGGAGCCCGAGGTGCGCTTTCCTGCTTCTTCTTCTCCAAATATGACATACATGTCAATGGTCACCCAAGGATGCCAAAGACCTTGCAAAATTTAGAAGAAATAGCAGGAACAGTTAAAATGTTTGGCTATATAGTATTACTACCGGCCGCCTGCTTGACGTCAACCCACTTTGGGAATGTATTTGTGCGAAAAGTTTTACAACCGGCCACCACCCGACGTTAACCCTCCTTGGGAATGCAATTGTAGCACGACTTGTTTAAGATACAATATCATGTCTTAATCCCTAACAGGGTAGACAAGGCTAAGAGCTATAAGATGCCTCTCTCTCCGGAATGAGGCGAGAAGATGGAAAAATGAATCAAAATAGTGACGAGTTGCTAGCCGCATCGTCTATTTTCACCCATTCCCTCGATCGGCTTCTACGATCTGCGCGAAAAGAGAAGCAGCTGGTACATTCTAAGTTTTTTCTTTTTTCCCAAACCAGCATGGAAGAGATCATAAATAAAATATAAACAACGTGTAACAAAAACGGGATATCAACTTGGGGGGGAGTAAATGTACTAATCAATGTGAACAACTTTTACTATGGGATCATCCCTGAAATCACCAAAAAAAAAAATCTACAGCTGCATACAAAATTAAATACCTATCGTGCCAAAATGTATGGAGCTGCAGATTTCTTTTCGCGATTTCAGGAATGGTTCCATAGTAAAAGTTGTTCACATTGATACTAATCAATGTGAACGTTTACTCTCTTTTGGGTTGATACCTCCTTTTTGTTACACCTTGTATATATACAGGGTTACTTATTAAACACCGGCAACATTAACTACCTTATCTAAATTACATATATATATGTAAATATTTTTTTATATAAGTATGTATTATATGTATCTATTATATACTATTTTATTTGTACTTATATCTCCTTTGAAATATTGCAACAATCTAAATATTTTGTATCCATACCACAGAATGCATAAGAGTCAAATCCATACTACCATAAGGTTGCCTGGAAGAGATTGCAGTGCGATAAGGCCGCCTTTTGTATGCTAAAATTTATCTCTATTATTTGTGTATAATTTGTTGAATTTTGTGCAATAAAGAGTAAAATAAATAAATAAAAAACATTTTTAGAACAAGTCCATTGCGTGATACTGAACTATTTTCCATAAAAACAATAATCGAAAATCAATAAAAAAAATTCGTCCATACAATAAATCGCAAAATGTTTGTGGGCATGCATTCTCTGAGGCGATTGCAAAATTTTCTCCCAATAAGGACGAAAGTATTATTGACACGTTCTTTATTAATTCCTATTCTTGATTATGCTGACGTTGCATATTTGGATCCTACAGAGGAACTTCTAGATAAATTAGAGCGCCTCCAAAACAACTGTATTAGGTATGTCTTCAACCTTCGAAAATTTGATCACATTTCGGAGTCTCGCAAGAAGCTAAATTGGTTACCTGTTAGGATACGTCGCAACATCCACATTCTCTGCCTCCAAAATTCAAAAAAATTCAAAATTCAAAATATCTTTATTATCATAGGATATTTATAATATCTCTTAATAATAGTCACTTTGTTTTGTTTTGCACAAATGTTGACGTCAAATCGTTACTTAAAGCTAAGTTTACGCCGCTTCAACGCTCTTTTTAATCCTTCTTCCCCTGATTACCTCCATTGCAAATTTAATTTTCGGGTTGTGGATAGTCGTTTGCGCACAGCCGGCAGCCTCGTTTTGGACATCCCACCGCATTCGTCACAGTCTTACTCCAAATCGTTTAAAGTCTTGGCGGCAAGGCTTTGGAACTCACTTCCAGCTGATGTAAGGATGTCACCTTCACTGGATTCATTTAAAACTAGATTATCGAAGTCTTCTCTGGTTACGTCATGCTTGGACTGAATTAAGTACTTATCTTTAATATTTATTAAATATATACCTATGTAGGTATGTAAGATATATACTTTATGTATAGTTTGTTTATGTGTATTGCTATATGTATTTATGTAAGTATGTTCGTATATATTTATGTGTGTAGATAACTAATTTATACGTACCGGCTTCTACCTTATATATAATAGAGTAAATATCCTCTCAATCTGTCGCAGGTTGACTGGAAGAGATTCCTGAATGGGATAAGTCCGCCTTTGTATATTTGCTCTTTCGTATTATGTTGTCTTTTATACTTAAATTTTTGATACAATAAAGTTATTACAAACAAACAAACAAACAAACATAATCCATTTGGCTGAGCGCTGATTTCTATGGGAAGCCGAATTTTATTTTCGTTTTTCGATAATTGTTTTTATGAAAAGTAGTTCAGTGCTTGCTCCAAAAATGATTCCGGTGTTTTAAAAGTAACCCTATATACGCATAGGCATTTCATTTCATTTCATTTATTTATTTCATAAAAAATGTACATTGTTTTAAAAAATAATATAACTATACATAAATAAAATCATAAGAACATAAAAAAATAAGATCATAAAAAACAAAATTAGAGAATAAAATTAAAAAGAAATAAAATTGACAATTTTAAATTAAAAAAGGGATATTATTAATTGCACATCTAATAAATAATCACCCATCAATTTAATGTCATCATTTATATACTTTTTTACATCAAATAAATCAACAATCTTATCATAAGTACTGATTGCACAGCAAATAAATACTGACTGCACATCAAATTTATTAGGTTAGGGCAAACCTATAGGTTAGGTTATGTTAGAACTGCGACCAACACACGCACGAGCCGAGCGAGCGAAGCGAGCGTGCCGCGGCAGCGGCCGGCGAGTGCTAGAAAAGTTCTATCCATTTTACTATGCCACAAATATAAATTGCAGTTTGTTTAGTAATATTTTCAGTTGAGTATTTTGCTGTGCAATCAGTAATTTTGATTTGCGTTTAAATACTACCCATTAAAAAAAAACCGGCCAAGTGCGAGTCGGACTCGCGCACCGAGGGGTCCGTACAAACCTGCAAGGTTTAGTATTTGGTATGAATTTCAATTTAATACCTCTACGCGTTTATGAGGAAATGGGTAGTAAGTTTAAAATTATTAAAAAAAAATATATTATGTGATGTAACTAAAAATTTATGGTTTTCGTAATTTTTCCTTTATCTATGCTATAAGACGTTGCTTCGTACCAAATTTCAAGATTCTGAGTTCACGGGAAGCACCCTGTAGGTTTTGATTCCCTTGCAAGTGTCGAAAATTTGCGGCATAAACGGCTGTATCTTTTGATTGCGTTGGCTTAGAAGTTTGATTTTTTCACAGCTTCAAGGGACAGTAGACCTGAGTAATTGATATAAATTTCAGCTTCATACCTCCACGCGTTCCTGAGAAAAAGGGTCTTGACAGACGGACGGACGGACGGACAGACGGACAACAAAGTGATCCTATAAGGGTTCCGTTTTTTCCTTTTGAGGTACGGAACCCTAATTAACACTTCGCCTGCTGAAAACGCACCGTATGTGTTTTCCTCTTTGGCAAAACACACACGGTGCATTTTTCAGCTGTGGAAGTCAAGTGCTCATACATTTTACAACATCCATAATGTACCTAAAATTGGTCAATAGCAGCACAGCAGCACAGTAGCACAGTATAGCAGCACTTTTCCAACAGAAGATCACGCAACTTGGACTTAAACACTAGATGACTGCGTATGTTTTTTAGTTCTCTTGGTAACCTGTTCAACAATTGAATAACTTGGTACGGTGCTCCCTGTTTTACAATATCCAATTTAGGATGGATGCCATTTGTAAAGTCACGTCTTCTCGTACTTTCCCTATTAAGCCTGTCCTCTTCCGATTCTAAGAAGGGCAGTTTTTTGACAAGCTGGAAATAACAACCAGGATATACAGACTAGGGACAGTCAGAATAGAATATTCCTTGAAAAAATCTCTACAAGACACATATTGTGGAATGCCTGCAATGGTGCGGATATCTGTAGTGTGAATGCCTTGGTCAAATTATACTATATAGGCTTTACAATGTTTCTCGTTTTCCACAGCTGTAAGTTAGAAACAGTATAAAATCCAGTTTGCAGACTCCACAAGATTGGCCGTTATCTAACTATCGCGTTTCATTAATCTCCATTCAGACGTGACCACTGAACGCCGGCCCTGACTCATACAATGTCATACAATGTGTGATACCTACTGTAATACGTGGAATGTACCGTGTTGCATCTGACGAGTTTGTTAATACATTTTAGCTAAGAGTGGCCGATACATCCTGGGCCTGTATTGGGAGGAAAGAAATAAATTATATTTAAAAAAACTAAAAAACAGCTTTAGTGGTAAACCTAACTAAAACGTTAATAAACCAAGTGCGAGTTAAACTCGCGTGGAGAGGGTTCCGTACAATTGATTGAATTCTTATAGGTTTTATTTATTTAAAAACTTTATTGCAGAAAAATGTTGTACAAGTGGTGGACCTAATAGGTTATAA
The DNA here is from genome assembly GCA_963576875.1 of Acrobasis repandana. Classification (NCBI taxonomy): domain Eukaryota; kingdom Metazoa; phylum Arthropoda; class Insecta; order Lepidoptera; family Pyralidae; genus Acrobasis; species Acrobasis repandana. The sequence goes on from OY756236.1 coordinate 13,134,585, forward strand.
TAAGTAATAATAGGTTTTCCTGTAATCTACAAGCAATGAAATATATTTTGTATTTTTGACGTGACAACGTCTAATAACTCGATACTACGGGCTGCATGCACGAATAAGATGACGTCATTGTCGCGTTCTGCAAGCGAGAGCGCGGCACGAACGAGAGAGAGAATGTCGTCCGTAAACCGACTTTACAGACAACCAATTTTGTTTTTTTTAATTTTAGGCTCTGTAGTTTCGGAGATCAGGGGGGGGGGGGAATGGTCAATTTTCGTCTTCTTTCATGAATAAAATCAAAACTATTAATTTTATAATAATACTAAAAATATATTTGAGATCCTCATAACGAGCTCTTTCATTTGATATATGACACAGTAAGGTTTGCAAAACTTTTTTTTTTATTTCCTACTTTGTCCCCCGAAAATGACCCTTAATTTGAAAAAATATTTATTTACTTTGCATATATGTGTTTGGGTCATAGGTTTACAACATTCTACCAAATTTCTCCTGATTCGGTCCAGTAGATTCGGAGCAAATTGGCTGTGACAGACGGACAGACAGACAGACGCACGAGTGATCCTATAAGGGTTCCATTTTTTCATTTTTTGTACGGAACCTTAAAAATAAATTTTAATATAACAGTAACGTGATAAACGAGAAGAACTTATACCTTTGTAAAAAAAAATATTTAGCGGAGGTCGTAGGTTCGAATCCCACAGGGAAGCATACTTTGTGAAAAGTTGTTTCCAGTCTGGTTAGGATATTGCAGGCTTGAATAACCTGATAATTCGAAACGAAAGATGATTCCGTGCTTCGGAAGGCAAAGCTATGGCTCCAGAACGCCATCTACCGTTTATTTAAAACCTTTCCTAGGATTGGTTCTGGTCTACCCTTTGGGTTGCGGAAGTCAGATGGCAATTGCTCTGTGTAAAAGCCAGTAACCTCGTCAAATCACCTAGGTTAGGTAGTGGACCCCGGGCTCTGAAGTATAACCGTTGAGGATGTTACAAGGAATATGCTCAGATGATGATGATGATCACACGTTTAAAACTTACTTTGGGGCTAGCTTAATCACTACGATTTGTTCCTATATATTATAACTAGCTTTCGCCCGCGGCTTCGCTCGCGTATCCCACGGGAACATTATTTTTTTCCGGGATTAAATGTACCCTATGTCCTTCTCTGTACTCCTTACTATGTGTATGCGAATTTTCAAGAAGATTGGTTCAGTAGATAAAGCGTGAAGAGGTAACAAACAAACAAACAAATATACAAAGTCACTTTCGCATTTATAATACTAGCTTCTGCCCTCGGTTTCGCTCGCGTATCCCACGGGAACATTATTTTTTTCCGGGATGAAATGTACCCTATGTCCTTCTCTGTTCTCCTAACTATGTGTATGCGAATTTTCAAGAAGATTGGTTCAGTAGATAAAGCGTGAAGAGGTAACAAACAAACAAACAAATATACAAACTCACTTTCGCATTTATAATACTAGCTTTTGCCCGCGGCTTCGCTCGCTTATCCCACGGGAACATTACATTTTTCCGGGATAAAATATACCCTATGTCCTTCTCAGTACTCCTAACTATGTGTATGCGAATTTTCAAGAAGATTGGTTCAGTAGATAAAGCGTGAAGAGGTAACAAACAAACAAACAAATATACAAACTCACTTTCGCATTTATAATACTAGCTTTTGCCCGCGGCTTCGCTTGCGTATCCCACGGGAACATTACATTTTTCCGGGATGAAAGGAACAAACTCACTTTCGCATTTATAATATTAGTTAAGATTAGGATTATACATTATAGTTAAAGTTATGTTTGTATACTTTTTCACAGTTTCACAAACATGGAAGTAAAATGACCATATCGTAGGGTACAGTGAATCTCCATAACAAAGGTCATGCATATGCAAATCTCGTAGAGATTGGCTCTGGTTAAGGCGTGAAAGCTTAACAAACAAATAGTCTGACAGCCTTATGGCTTCTGTAGACTTTAAAACAAATTCACAACTATAAATAACATAATTATTTTTTATATTTTATTGTTACTTCTATGCTGGTAGAGAAGAAAAGAAAAAACTTAGAATGTGCCAGCTGTTTCTTTACTCGCGCAGATCTTAAAGGTAGTCGATGGAATGGGCAAGCACCTAAATCATGTCAGTGGGCGATACGGCCTTTCAATTTATTGGCCTCGGGGTCTAACGGTCCGAGGCTCTTTATATCCCGTCAGAAATGAAGATAGTTATAGTGTGTCTTTATTTATATACGCCCGGATATGCTACACAAATTAGATTTTTTTTATCTTGGGTTGCAATTTATTGAAATCCAATTAATGGATTATTATTTCTTACTAACCACTAATTCAAAAATGTCATGTGACATGTGATCCGGAGGTCATGGGTTCAAATCCCACCGGGAAGCATACTTTGTGAAAAGTTGTTTCCAGTCTGTTTAGGATATTGCAGGCTTGAATCACCTGATTATCTGAAAAGAAAGATGATTACATGCTTCGGAAGGCACGTAAAGCCGTTGGTCCCGAACGCCATCTAGCGTTTGTACCTATCCTAGGATTGGTTCTGGTCTACCCTTTGGGTTGAGGAGGTCAGACGGCAGTCGCTCTGTGTAAAAACCAGTAACCTCGTCAAATCACCTAGGTTAGGTAGCGCACTCCGGGCTCTGAAGCGTAACCGCTGAGGATGCAACCAGGAATACGCCCGGATTATGATGATGAATCTACCTTTCTGTTAAATTTCAACTTCACTGGCTAAGAGATTTCGTGATGAGTTAGTGATTTTCGCTTTTATATATATAGATAGATAGATATATAGACAATGAGTTTCATAACAAGGCTCAAGATCGCTCAACGCGCTATAGAGAGGGCTTTGCTCTATGCTCGGTGTTTCTCTACTAGATCGAATCAGAAATGAGCAAATTCGTAAAAGAAAAGTATGACATAGCCAGCGGATTAGCTCGTTGAAGTGGCAGGGGGCGGGACACATAGCGCGACAAACCGACGGCCGATGGGGCAAAAAGGTTCTTGAATGGTGACCACGAACTTGCAAGCGAAGCGTAGGACACCCTCAAGATGATCAGAAGACTTGATCAAGGTCGCTGGAAAGCGCTGGATGCAGGCCGATCTAGATCGGTTATTTTGGAAATCCTTGGGAGAGGCATATGTCCAGCAGTGAACATTATGCCGCTATGAGATCCTCATAACGAGCCCTTTCATTTGATATATGACATAGTAGGGTTTGCAAAACTCTTTTTTTAATTTCCTCATTTGTCCCCCGAAAATGACCCTTATTTTAAAAAAATATTTATTTACTTTGCACATAATGTGTTTGGGTCATAGGATTACAACATTCTACCAAATTTCACCTGATTCGGTCCAGTAGATTCGGAGCAAATTGGCTGTGACAGACGGACGGACAGACAGACGCACGAGTGATCCTATAAGGGTTCCTTTTTTAATTTTTTGTACGGAACCCTAATAAACCTTCAAATATTTTGAGAAACACACCTACGGGTGTGTTTTTCTAAATATATTTTTTTGAGTGTATAATTTTGTAATTGGCTACCATATTTTGTTACAGGTACATATTATTTGGTGACAACGGCAGACTTGGCGCATCATAAACGAGGTCAGGCTAGTGTTCCTGAGGACTATGGACTTTGGTTCCAAAATTTAAGCCTATCGGTCCTTTATAGGGCTAATTTTAAAAAGCCTAAAATGCCTTTTTAGGGTTACGTAGCAAAATGGCAAAAAAGGGAACCCTTATAGATTCGTCATGTCTGTCTGTCTGTCCATCCGTATGCCACTTCTTTCCAAAACTATAAGAACATTACTGTTGAAACTTGGTTGGTAGATGTATTCTGTGAACCGCATTAAGATTTTTACACAAAAATAGAACAAAAACAATAAATTTTAGGGGTTCCCCATACTTGAACTGAAACTCAATTTTTGTTTTTTCATTAAGCCCACACGTGTGGTGTATCTATGGATAGGTCTTCAAAAATGATATTGAGGTTTCTAATATAATTTTTTTTTAAACTGAATAGTTTGCGCGGGAGACTCTTTTTTATGTGCAATAAAGTTTAAATAAATAAATAAAATGTGTGTGTGTCCCCCCCCCCCCCCCCCCCTGTAAAAAATAAGAGAATGATAAAACTAAAAAAATATATGATGTACATTACCATGCAAACTTCTATATATAACGTCTAACAAAACTTTCCCCAAGGAACATATATCGAAATATGAAAAATAATTTTTGGCTTTCCATACAAACTCGGATCAGCTGATCGGTCAACTTGTATGGGAGGTCAAAAATTATTTTTCATATTTCGATATATGTTTCTTGGGGAAAGTTGTTTAGTATCATGGACTGTATCCATCCTTAAAATAGTTTCAGTATATTTTTTTAGACCCTGGTTAATATATGGCTCTGGTTCGGACGGCTCAACGACCGTCGTGCTCCCCGCACTGGAGACTAAATAAAATGAAAAAGACCTGATGATGATGATGATGAAAGTTAAAGCAATAAATACATAGAACCTACAATTTTAATTGACGTTTTAGAAGAGCGATAGAAATTAAATAGTAAAAAAGCCTACCACCGGTATCAAGCTGTTTCAACATTGATTCAGCAAACACTCTTTCAATAACCCTTTCGTTTGAACTGAAATAATATATTTGTGCAAATAAATCCGGAACATAAGGGTTGGGTTACATTTGTCAGCACGGAACAGCACTTTCCTATCCTTTTCTGTCGCTTAGAAGCGTCATTTCCTACAGCGAGAGAGAGCGACGGTACGCTTTAGCACCGGCCATGCTGTAATTATGATTGAACTACATACCTACACTTGGTACTAGCCGTGTGGTTCCCGGCAGAGTAAAATAGGACCACTCCAAGTCTTTTCGTGGATGTCGTAGAAGACGCCTTAGGAAACAAAAGCTAGACAAACCTTATAAACATCAGTGAGACCTCTCCGACCCGTCTGGCCAGCGTGGAGATTGTAGGCCAAGTCCTCTGACTGCTCTGGTTAATATATGGCTCTGGTAGTACAGAGAGGGTCGTGCTCCTGCAGTGGAGACTAAAAAAGACCTTATGGTGATGATGACCTTTGGTACTCGTATGCTCGTTTCATTTATTTTTTAACTTATACACTCTGAATTTATACTGAATTCCTATTACAAGGCACCTGCATACGGCTGCTCGGCAATAGCTCGAAATTGCATAAAACAATGTGCGCGGTAACAATGAGAGATGCAATAACGGAGGCTTTGTGCAAGTAAATAGATTTATGTATGGTATTCCTTACTTTGTAAATATTTGAAGGTATCTCCTGTCCATCTTTGTATATTTGCTCTATCAAATTTTTATAGTCTGTAGTTTAATTTTAGGCCAGTAAAGTTCAAACTTAGTACAGAGATAAAATTAACTTTATACTTTTATTTGTGCAATATACATTTCTTCGTCTAAGCGCGTTCCCGGTTACTTCCTAAGCTGTGCTGCTTCAAAGCCCGGGGTGCGCTTTTCTGTTTTTTCTTCTCCAAATATAACATGCATGTCAATGGTCATCCAAGGATGCCAAAGACCTAGCAAAATGGAGAAGAAATTGGAGAAGAGATTTGGGAATGTATTTGTGCGAAAAGTTTTACAATCGGCTGCCGCCCGACGTTAACCCTTCTTGGGAATGCAATTGTAGCACGAGATGTTTGTGCTTAGTCCGTTAGTCGTTTCATACGACATCCACAGGAAGAGATGGAAAGGTCCTATTCTAACCCGGAACCACACGTGTAAACGGGTAGCCGCATGTGCAATACACTATCACGTCTACACCCCTAATGGGGAGATAGAGCGTAAGGTCGTAAGACCCAATCGCCAGTTTACCGTGATGGCACAGCAGCGACACTCCCTGTACGTGAGAGTTCGAACATCGGTAACCTTGAGCCGGAAAACGTAACGCTAGGGTTGATACCGAACTGAAATGGAATATCGTGCGGTACGTGAGAGAGACGCGAACTAGGTACCAGCCCTCGGCCAATGCAGTCGGTGATGGTACGTTTCACGCCGCCTCTCAAGGCTCCTATCACAATTTTGATTCCTTTTTTCCACTTTATTGCGCACCATCACCAAAGAAAATGTACACTACGCGAAAAGAAACGATACTTAAGCATGTGTGCACGTAAAATCGCTTGCGGCTATGTGTAAGTGGCTGTATCTGCCCCCGCGCACATACAGCCACTTACACATAGCCGCGAAAAAAGGATTCAAAATTGTGATAGGATGTTTTCGGCCATCGCCTCTATGGGCCTTTACGATCTTCATAGGAAGAAAAACAGCTGGTATTTTCCTGGTTTTTTCCAAGCAAGGAAGAACTCTCTATGCAACAAATGTATGATGAAGTGATGATAAAATAAAACATAGAGTCGACTAATGAATGCCTTGATGCGACTCATCTTTACAATATGATCAACTTTGTCTTTAAAAACAATACTTATTTCTCAATTTGTGCTAAAATTTATCTCAGTTGTTTAGGCAATGTTTACGAGATACTAATATTTTATTTCGACCCGTAAGTAAATAAACCAGATACAGTATAAGGATTTAAGTCTCTTTTAATGGCTTTAGGGCTTTCCTACATCGATTTTAACTATCGGCGCGTGAGGAGAATAAGCCAACACGTCTGTGTTTTACGACCCTCGATTTTGAGCTTCTGATCTGATTAGCATTGATATAATCTATTTTACAATCCCTACGTATTTTATTGCAAGCGTAAAAATAAATAATAAATCCTTTTAATGTTAACAAAAATGCTTTCATGTGTCTGTCTAGCTGTTTCGCTATTCCCTTTCGCAAAATGTCCCCTTTCGCAAAATTTACATCGTTTTGTATGTGCTGTGTGACTTTCGGCAGAGTATAATAAAATCACTTCAAGTCATCCCGTGGATGTTGTACAAGGCGACTTAGGAAATACAAGCTTAACAAAGCTTGGACATCAGTGAGACCTATCCAACCCGTCTGGCCAGCGTGGAGAGTGTAGGCCAAATCCTCTGGCTGCTCTGGCTGTACAGAAAGGGTCGTGCTTTTGCAGTAGATACTAGAAAGACCTGATGATGATGACATTATGAATAAAATGTCTAATAAGGATCGAAAAATTAAAGTAAAATATGTAAAATAGTCATTGTAGATTGAGTTTATTATTTATTAATACTACCACGAATGTCGCCAAATTCATAAACCTTTATCTACTATTTTACATTTGATTTTAATAGAACATATTTTGAAATTTTGCGAAAGGGGCATATTGCGATAGGGACTTTTTGTGAAGGGAACATTTTGCGATAGGGACTTTTTGCGAAAGGGACATTCTGCGACGAAGCGAATGTCAAATTTTTAACCCTAATGAGGCAGACAGAGCATTTTGGGTTTTTTGGCTCTAAGCAGACCGCGAGACACAAAGGCCGCTAAAAGCGTGATGGTGGGCGAGAAGGTGGAGAAAGCATCGTATCGCCTATTTACATGATTCGCATTTGCGCCCATTCCCTCACTAAGCTTTTACGATCTGCGCGGGAAGAGAAGCAGCTGGTACTTCCTGGTTTTTTCTTTCTTCTCTCTCTTTCTTCCAGCCAGCATGGAAGGATATTTTGTACATTGTAGGTACTCGTATCTATATAAATTTAATGTCTTCCGCCAGTCGGGAAGGAACTACTTCCTGCACGCGTAGCGGGTGTAAACCACCACTTGCTGCAAGGGTGAACATAAAAATATCAAGTTTATATAGTTTATACTTTGTATTTAAAACTGCTACATAGTTCAAATAAAAAAGAATGGCCAAGTGCTTGTCAAATTTGCGTATTAAGGGTTCCGTTAAGTAAACAATTTACTTATTAACTCACTTTTATATTTGCCTTTGTATATTTGCTCTTTCGTATTACGATGTATTTTATACTTAAATTTTGTGGTACAATAAAAATATTACAAACAAACAAACTTATGTTTATTGCCACGTTCATATAACTAGTATAATTTTAAATGTATGTATAAGTACGAGTATTTTGTGATTGGACATATTTAAATAGGTACCTACCAAAGATAATATAATTACTAACGTAATTACGTAAGATAGATTTTTACAGATATTCCTCAATAAATAGGTACATAAATATTTTTAATACTTTTTTATTTTAGGCCCAGTAGTTTCGAAAATAATGGGGAATAGACAATTATTGCCTATTTTAACTAAGAAACTTTTTTTTAAGATTTCCACAAGAAGCCCTTTCATTTGATATTTTGTCAAAGAATGTAGTGAGCAAAATGTATTTCTTACTTTTCAATTTTTCCCCCCAAAAGTGGCCTGGTTCCAAAATTCATTACAAGTCTGTTTTTGGGGCACCGACTTAGTTTAGTTCGGTTCAGTAGTTTCAGAGTTAATTAGCCGTGACAGCAAACATAGAGACAAACGAGTGATTCCTGAAGGGTTCTGTTTTTTCTTGTGTAGTATGGAACCCTAAAAAGCGTTTAGAAAATACATTTCATCTGACCCAGATGCAGCGCACAAAATGGAGTATTGTAGACTGTTCTCAAACTTTATCTGAGCTATAAACAGTTTTAAACTCGCCGTTTGTTATCCTACAGAGTGCTTGATATATCAGCGCTTATGACAATTTAAATTTAAAACTCTGCTCAGAATTAAAATTACAATTTTATTTTAATTCAGTACAAATATTTTAAGAGGTGATTCAGTCCGTCAATTTAATCAACTCTAAAATGAAAATCAGTTCAGCCATCCAAAAGTTATTTGTGGTGAATGCTTAAATTTGTCTTGCAAATAAACTTGTTATTATAAAATAAGACGGTAGATTTTTACGTAGTAAAGCAAAATGGCGTTTCAAACACAGTTCCGCAGTAACCGTCCTTTGTTCTTTGTTCGTTTTTTCCATTTGGAACCTGATGACTGTCGTTTGTGCTGAAGTGAGAACTGTTTTGTGTTCTGTCCTCATTTCTCAGTACTGGAAATATGTTTTATTTCTGTATACCATTTAACGTTTAGTTATATTGAAACTTATTTGCATACTAGGCTGTTAACTTATGTTACAGAGTTAAAACCAGTGACTTTTGGCTCAAAGGCAGACTCGCGAGTCTTGCGGCCCGGAGCTCTGTCTGCTTAGAGCCTCATAAATGGTAAAGACGTGACAGTCGCTTCGTCACAGAATGTCCCTATCGCAAAATATCCTTTTCTCAATATGTCCCTTCCCTGTCCTCATTTCTCAGTATTGTTTTTTTTTCTGTACCTACTTTATATCGTTTAGTTATTATAGTAAACTTATTTGCATACTAGACTGTTCTAACTAAACAAAACTAAAACTAAATGGTGAAAAACTGGTGGTGTTAAGTATAGGAGTATCAAATAGTGGCGAGATTCAGCGTGCGGGGTTTAACACGTGATGGCTCACTTGGTTAGAGCATGGTCGTATTGAGACCAAGATCGCGGGTTAAAGTCCTGCTCACGTAGAATTTTTTCACCATTTCTTATTTCATTATGTTTTGTTGTATTTTTACGACCTCCGTGGCGTAATGGTTATTACGCTAGACCGCTAATCCAGAAGTTCTGAATTCGATTCCCAGCCAGGGCAAGTTGGAAAATGGCCTTTTTCAAATTGTCCTGGGTCTTGGGTGTTTATCTATATATGTATTTATCATAAAATATAGTATCATTGTGTTAGTATCCCATAACACAAGTTTTAAACTTACTTTGGCGCTAGCTTAATTAGTGTGATTTGTCCTTATATATTTATTTATTATTATTTAATTTGATTACGTTAGTACTGCACCTTGAATGCCTAAAAACCCTATAAAAATATTGTTCTAACTTATGTTACAGAATTTAATACCAGCTTACAGATAAACTCATGAGTCTGTCTTTGCATAGCTAAAATACGTATATTTTTTACGTATTTAAGCCAAACTTCGCCATTTTGAAAAAATCCTTACCCTGAATCGACAAGAACAATAATTATCAAACATATTTACAAAATTACACGATAATCGGTTGACAAATGCGACCAGTAGGCGAGAACAGCCGGAAATCGTAGGGCTAGTGACGACACTACTCTGCCGGGAACCACATAGCAAACCTACGAAGGTTTGCTTTGTGGTTCTCGGCAGAGTAGAACTACGACCACTCCAAGTCTTCCCATGGATGTTGTAGAAGGCTACTGAGGAAATAAAAGTTATACAAGATCTCTCCTACCCGTCTTGCTATCGTGGAGAGTGTAGGCCAAATCCTTTGGCTTTTCTCGTTTAGTATAACTCTGGTAGTATGTAGAAGAGGGTCGTGAGACTAAAAAAAACGGCCAAGTGCGAGTTAAACTCGCGTGGAGAGGGTTCCGCACAATATATTGAATTCTTATAGGTTTTCCTGTAATCTACAAGCAATGAACTATATTTTGTATTTTTTTCTTATATTTATTTACTTTGCACATATGTGTTTGGGTCATAGGATTACAACATTCTATAAAATACACCTGATTCGGTCCAGTAGATTCGGAGCAAATTGGCTGTGACTGTGACAGACGGACGGACAGACAGACGCACGATTGATCCTATAAGGGTTCCGTTTTTTCATTTTTTGTACGAAACCCTAAAAAGACCTGATGATGATTTCAGGGAAAAGTAAGGAGGAGTACTCTAAACCAGGTGGTTTCCGTCCTTAATTCGTATTTCTTCATATTTCTTGCCTGTCCGTCGTTTGGACCAGACGTATTTGTATGTTAATATTTCAATAAAGCGTTATGAGGTTGAGATATGTGGGCCATCCGACGCGTTTTATGTTCTGCATAATAATGTGGGAGAAAAACTATAATAAGTTTGCGGGTTTGCTTATTTTTTTTTCTATCAAGTGTGCCAATTGCTTACACTGGTGTTAACTTTTTCGAGCTTATCATCATCATCAGGTTCTTTTTAGGGTTCCGTACCAAAAGGGTGCAAACGGGACCCTATAACTGTGACTCCGCTGTCTGTCCGTCTGTCTGTCTGTCCGTCAGTCACAGGGCTCTATCTCTTGAACCATGATAGCTAGACACTTGAAATTTTCACCGATTATGTATTACTGTGGCGGATATAACAACAAATACTAAAAATAAAAAATAGTTAAAAATTAAAGGGGGTCGTCATACAAGAAACGTATTTTTTTTAGCGTTTTTAACTTGATCTTCATAATGGCATTAACTAGATACTTGAAATTTTTACCAATTATGTATTACTATGACCACAATAACAACAAATACTAAAAATAAAATAAAGTTAAAAATTAAAGAGGCTCAAAAAAATGTGTTTCTTCAGCGTTTTAAAACATTGTACGGTGTTACGGAACCCTTCATGACTCGCACTTGCCCGTTTATTTAGTCTCCACTGCAGGAGCACGACCCTATTTGTACTACCAGAGCCAAATATTAGCTAAAGGATTAAATGGATTTGGCCGCAGTCTCCACGCTGACCAGACGAGTTGGAGAGGTCTATTTGATGTTTATTAGCTTTGTTTAGCTTGTGGTTTCCTAAACATAATCCTTCTAAGGATCTGCGCAGGAAGATAAGCAGCTGGTACATTTATTTTTATATTTATTAATTTATTATTGCACAAATAAAATAGAAGCACAAGTGGCGGACCTAATGCCATATGGCATGCTCTTCCGGTCAACCATTAGACCAAGCAGAAATATGTGTTGCTGGCGTAATAAAAACTTTAATAAGTAAACTTTACATAATGCTAAAATATATATAATCAAAAGCACATTTACTTGTACAAAAATATACTATTAAACATATAATAACTAAATTTACTTACATGCATAAAAGACAATAGTTTGGAAAATCCAAAAGTGCACGCCTCATAATCTCATTTTTCACAATTAAATTGATTTTGATTGTTTTATTGCTAACTTAAAACAAAGAAAAGTATGTGTCGGCTTTAACGCACGACTGGAGATTATTTTTAACTTCCCGCTGTGAAAATTGAAAATTTTCAAAATTCGGCACGTTATTAGTTGCACCCCGCTTTTGAAAAGTCGAGTTTTCATCAGATCTCGACGTTTAAAGGTCTCAGGAATCTTCCCTGACCACTCACGAGCAAGTGTCACGCACCATATCCGTATGTGTGTGTGGGTGTGTATGTGACCCGCTTATAACTCTTGAACAACTAAACCTATCGGAATCAAACAAGTAGCTTTACAAAGAGTTCTATACCACTCAGATTTCCTGTGAATTTAAACCGATTCGGACCGGTAGATTTTGAGAAATCTCAAAAAAACTAAGCAAAAACAAGAAAAAAATTTCAAAAATGATGTTTTTTGAGAATAACTATTAAACTTCATTGAATTAGACCGTGATCTTCGATAGGACTTAGTTTTGGATAATACTGAAGCGTATAAAAAAAAATGGAGTTGATCAGATAAGTTTTTCGGGAGTTATCGTGACCACGCAAGTTTCCATACATACAGACACACGGACGTCCACAAAATGATTTTATTAAACATTGTTTTTATTTATTTAAAAGGCAAAATGTCTTTTAAAAATGTTATAAGTGTTGAAACTAGTGTTTTTCCTTGACATTTATGTGTAAATATGATTGTACAAGTGCGATAGAAAATAAATAGAGACACATTTAGTTAAAAAAATCACTTGATTTTTGTAAGGCGAGAGTAGATCACTACCTCATGCGCTTCGCTTATGAGGCGTGCAATAGATATGCATACATATATGTAAATATATATAACTCAAAGGTGACTGACTGACTGACTGACATAGTGATCTATCAACGCATAGCCCAAACCACTGGACGGATCGGGCTGAAATTTCGCATGCAGGTAGATGTTATGACGTAGGCATCCGCTAAGAAAGGACGCGAGCAAAGCCGCGGGCAAAAGCTAGTATAACATAAATCTAAATACTAACAAATATAATCAGGATGACTGGGACTAGGACTGCTGGAGGAAAAAATGAAGTACCATATTAAATTTCAAGCTCTTTCAGAATTGTTATGAAATTGCTTCGTAGTTTTGCGAACACTGGATTTTAATAAAGTCACGGTTATCTCGGAATAGTTCTTTCATCAATCATTTGTAGCAGCGTAAAAAAACTGTAATGTAAGAAATATCAAGAAAAATAAATTACTTTGGGATATTACACGTTTTTATCCCTAAAGTTAACCTGGATTTCGGGTGTTACGGTCCTAGACTTTGTGTACCCCGTTAGGGACAAAAACGTGATAGTGTAATAGAGACTTTCCCTAGCATATAGCTAATGTTAGAAGAAGTAATTCAAGTTACTTTTATTACAAAAAAAATTGATCCTCCGCGTAAAAAAAAAACACTGCTACTATATTTTAACAAAATACATCATTGGAAAATAAGTGGATTGTAATATTATGAAGTCTTAGGCAGGGAAAAATATTGGAGCTTTCTCGACTGAGTCTTCAAAGCTTATTACAAGATTACTTGGCTTTGCGAAGCTTTTTAAAGCTTTTAATATCCAATAAATTACCCAACAAGCGAAGCGTCTCAGTTTCGAGTTTAGCCAGAAATAATTTTGGCAAAAATGAAAAAAAAACACAGCCCTCCTTTTGATACAGATGCACTAACGCATTTTTATCCCTAACGGGGTAGACAGAGCCTAGGGCGGTAAAGCCCAGGCCACTTTTAGCGTGGTGGGCATAAAGGTGGAAAAGGGAAATCATAATAGTGATGGTAACCGCGTCGCTTATTCATTTGATTCAGATTGTCGCCCATTCCCTCGATCGGCTTTTACGATCTGCATGGGAAGAGAAGCAACTGGTACATTCTATGTTTTTTCTTTTCTCCCAGACCAGCTAAGAAGACCTTTTGGCTTCACCGTAATCGGGGAGAGGTAAAAACGAAACACCAAGAAAATTACATAATTTTATTTTAGAAAAATACCAAGGACGCACATTACAAGACAATATTTATTGTTCAAACCCATTATTGCACAAAAGAAAAATACAGAAGATAATTATCTTAAAAACTAGGGAATGCGCAAAAGGCGACCTTATCGCTAAGCTATTTTTTCCAGACAACCTCGCTCAATCAAACAGAAAAAGTGATGTAAAATTAGAAAGTGCGGTACATTCCATGTGGACGATGTCCACAATTTATAACATACAATCATACTTTTATGAATATGATTATTCTTCTTTGTGTATAGTGGCCTAAACACTCAAATAAAGACCGGCCAAGTGGGAGTTAAATTCGCGTGAAGAGGATTCCGTACAATTGATTCAATTATTATAGGTTGTCGTGTAATTTACAAGCAATAAAATATATTTTGTAGTTTTTTCAAAATTTTAGGCTCCGTAGTTTCGGAAATCAGGGGAGGGGGAATGGTAGATTTTTGTCTTCTTTCTTGAATAAAATCATATATATTTGATGTATAACACGGTAAGGTTTGCAAATTTTTTTTTTAATTTTAAATAGAAAATGACCCTTATTTTAAAACAATATTTATTAACCTTGCACATGTGTGTTTGGGTCATGGGATTACACCATCCTACCAAATTTCACCTGATTCGATCTAGCGGTAGAGAAAATTGGCTGCGACGGACAGACGCACAAGTGATCCTATAAGAGTTTCGTTTTTTTATTTTTTGTACGGAACCCTAAATAGAAGATTAATATTCTTAAAAAATTGGGCGCTGACTACACTACTTGCTACTTTTACTAGGTGTTATTTAAATGCTTAGTTTAATCTAAGTTTAAATGATTGCAATAGACTCACCTGGATATCTTCTTTCGCGAAGCTGTGCACCCTTTTTCAGCGCTCGGCCTAGATATATTTTAACCAAATTCCGGCCATTTAATGGGAGCACAAACAAGTTTTTAGTCTGTGCCAATTACCACGCAACCTCCTTTTCGTAGTTTTTCGTAATTGAGATGACTAATTGCTAGAATCTATATTTTCTCGTAAAAATACTACACTCAAACAAGGCAGTAAATCAAGGAACCGTAAATTATTAGTATTTTCACTTCCATTAATAAAGATTGCGTAGTGACTGGCACAGACTACTCATTTTGTGTGTGCTCTATTAAATGGCTGGTAAAAATTAATGGTGAATTTGGTTAAGATATAACTGGGAACAGCACTGAAAAAGGGAGCAGAGCTTCGTCAAAGAAGATATCTAGGTGAATCTATATAACAATTATTTATAGGGATATTATTAATTGCACATCCAATTAATAATCACCCATCAATTTAATCTCATCATTTATGTACTTTTTTACATCAAATAAATCAACAATCTCATAATAAATACTGACCATACATTAAATTTATTAGGTTAGGTTAGGTTAGACCTGCGACCAACTAGGAAAGTTATATCTATTTTACTACGCCACAAATATAAATTGCAGTTTGTTTAGTAATATTTTCAATCAGTAATTTTGATTGGGAACTAATTTTTTGAGCTGTTATTTAAATATTCGAGATGTTATTATGATCAGTTGGAAAACATATTGAGCAGTTATTTAATTTAATGGCGGTTGATTAATTATTGCGACAGTAAAACATGAACAGTAATAAAGAATCAATTAGGTTGTTATTTTATCATTTTACTAGTTCTATTCATTTTACTAGGTTAGGGAAAATCTATAGAACCGCTCGTTCAATTTGTTTTACGGCCCATTTAATTACTTCCCTGCTCAATTATATATTCACTGATCCAGTTCATTATTTTTTATTACTCATTTTTGTTTACTTTACTGCTTAAATTTAACTGCTGAACTAGTTATTAAACATGCCATTTATAATTTTTAACTTAACAAAACTGCTATTTACAATTGCCTTTTTAAATCAGTGCCATTTTGATTTGCGTTTTTAAATACTACCCTTATTCGTTCAGTAAAACAGTTCTGCAAATACCATTAAACAGTATACTAAATTTGATTAATTTAGTGTGCATACTTAGTGTGCAATTCAGTATTTTTGGTGAAACTTTAAACTATTTTGTTCAAAAAAAGGGAATATACAGATATTGATTTTTAAATACATGCCTTATTTAAATAACATCTAGTATAGTATAGTACAATAGCAAGTAGTGTTCAACACGCAAAGGTTTAAGTTCTCGGCGCTACCGCATCTATGGACAATATTGCTTATATTCATTCAAAACGTGTGCTATAGCCCTCATGGATGGCATAGATATAATTTTCGGAGGTTGATTATTTTTTCTTAGATTTTTGATATGTTCGTGAACTTCTTGTAACTCATTTGCCGACCTTCTTGTGTTTCGGACATCAAAATACGCATCCTCTATATTTCTACGTCTGGCCCATGTCTTACAATCATGCCCTTCACCGTTAAAGAAAAATCTATCTGAAAGAAATAAAAATATAAATTATTAAATAACTCGGACAAGTGCGAGTCGGACTCGTACAGGAAGAATTCCGTACCTCCGTACAATGTTTTGAAACGCTGAAGAAACTCGTTTCAATTTCAATTTCTTTATTGCTTTGCACATTGTACATGTATTACATTTCACTACATAGTTATTGCTTAATATAGTAGATACAAAATGACGTGTGTAGCTATTACGGTTTAAGGCGAAGATATAGGCAAATGGCCTTGAAGTGTGAAATAAATTGTTAACTCGTAAATATGGTAATAATTTCCATATTGCTCT
Source organism: Acrobasis repandana (assembly GCA_963576875.1). Classification (NCBI taxonomy): domain Eukaryota; kingdom Metazoa; phylum Arthropoda; class Insecta; order Lepidoptera; family Pyralidae; genus Acrobasis; species Acrobasis repandana. The sequence continues at coordinate 13,151,271 of OY756236.1, forward strand.
TCGTCATGCACTAGATAGCCCTTTAAATTATTTTATGAACTGCCGTTGAAACTATTATTGGTAATCCGTCTAGCTTTAAAACTTGCCGTGGCCACTTTTGGCGGAAGCAAGTTTTAAAGCTAGACGGACTAATGTAAATACTTTCAACGGTGGTTCATAAAATAATTTAAAGGGCTATCTAGTGCATGACGAAGAGCAATATGGAAATTATCTCCATATTTACGAGTTAATAATTTATTTCAAATGAGGGCGCCACTTCAAGGTCATTTGCCTATACCTCCACCTTAAGAGATAGAGCCCTGTGACAGACGGACAGAGAGTGGAGTCTGAGTAATAGGGTCCCGTTTGCACACTTTGGCGGAAACCTAAAAATTTATAAAATGTGAAGAAAAATACTTCAAAACCCACATGGTTTACAATGCGTGAGAACGTAATTTAAAAGCGTAATCATGGTGCACACTTGAGGGGCGTGAGTTCAACTCACTCGTGTCGAATTTTTTTCTACACTTTGTAAGTTATTTTTGATTCATTATTTGTGTGAAGTAGTTTAGTTTGGTTATCGGCTTATTTAAGTCAATCAGAATTATAAGTTTTATTGTATTCTATCGCTTGTTACTTTAAACGTAAGTAAAAGAGCATCCCACATCAGAGCAGAAAAAATATACCACGCGATATGTACCGCGGCGGGCGGGGCTTAAAATATGAACAGCGCGGCGCGACAGTTCGCCGTGGCACTCGAGTCGTGCGGTTGTGTCGCAAGAAGTTTCCTTTGAGAATATTGCTGTGTTTTTGCGATAATCGATTCATTAAAAATGCCGTCATGTGCCGTGAAGTGGTGTAGAAGTCATACAGACATGAAAATTAGTTATTAAAAAAAAAGTAACACGTAAACAAGGTTATTTATTTTATCGTAGCGTACTGCATAACGGTGGTGACTGCGGTATCATCCGCGCATTGTACCTCACCGCTCGTTGCGTTGACTGCCCCACCCAACCGACGACGACGCGTGACCTTGTCGCGACCAATCGCATGCATCTTTGTCTATGTGTGCGTTTGAGTGTTTCGTTGTAAATACTGTTCGTTTGTTTGCGTAAATGGAATCAGAATCGAAGCGGTGAATGTAGAAGCGTTAGAATTCTAGAGAATTATTGTTCGTAGTAAAAGAGGTAAAATAATAGTATACTTATCCGAAAATTTTTTTTTCATTCAGTCCCTTAGACAATATTGTCACATAATCAATGGTTGAGACGTTTATTAAAAAATCGTATTTTGATCGCTTATTCAAGATAGTGGCTAGCGCGTACATCCCAGAGATCGAAAACTTAGATTTTTATTAAACCTTCATACCTTAACAACATTGCGATGTGGCTATCAACATAATATATTATTTTAAGACCGGATTACACATATTTGTTATCGATATATCAACAGCAAATACCGATATTGTATTTCAATACACGAATATTGATACATTGGAATACCGATATTTTTTTATTATCGATATAAAATAAATATCAATATAAATACTGATATTTTGGTATCGAGATATCGGTACCTAAATACCGATTTTGGTATCAAGATATCGGTATCAAAATACCGGTATTTTATTTATCTGCATTGATATCGTTGTTGTCGCCCCGCACGAAACTCATGGTCCGAGAGCTGGCACCAATATTTGGGTAGGTATTTGAGGCAAGCTGAAAACTTGTTATATACCTCTTCTATTATACCCCAACATGGAACTGCAGACCTCGCTGGTGAGAAGCGGGGCTAAAGCAACCCCAACATTTTAAAAAGTATATTTTTTTTTTCAAGAAATATTTGCTGCAATATGCATTAAAAAAGTCACATCAAAATGACCTGTCTTTTTGAGAATCTTATTTTTTAGTTTAGTTGCCTTAAATACATTTTTTATATTTTTTTGAAAAATACTTTTGCACGCGCCTGGCAATGTTAAAGCCCCGACTAAATCATCTGGCTTATTCATTTTTAGGGTTCCATACCCAAAGGGTGCAAACGGGACCCTATTACTGAGACTCCACTGTCTGTCTGTCTGTCTGTGCATCTGTCACAGGGCTCTATCTTTTGAACCATAATATGTATTATTACGATTATGTACTACTGTGGCTGCTATAACAACTATTACTAAAAATAAAATAAAGTTAAAAATTAAAGGGGGTCGACTTTAAAAAAACGTGATGATTTTTCAGCGTTTTTAACTAGATCTTTATAAAAGCGTTAACTAGATACTTTAAATTTTCACCAATTATGTATAACTATGATCACTATAACAACAAATACTAAAAATAAGATAAAGTTAAAAATTAAAGGGGGTCGTCAGACAAGAAACGTGTTTTTTCAACGTTTTAAAACAATGTACGAAGGTACGGAACCCTTCATGTATGACTGTGACTCGCACTTGCCCGTTTATTTATTCTTTAAACATTAAACTACAAAACATGAAAATGCATATTGCACCAAATAATTTTTTTGAAAAAAAAATATCTTTTACAAATGGGGTTGCTTTAGCCCCGCTACTCACCAGCCAGATCTGCAGTTCCATGTTGGGTTATAATAGGAGAGGTATGTGACAAGTTTTCAGCTTGCCTCAAATACCTACCCAAAAATTGGTGCCAGCTCTCGGACCATCAACTACACTTCAAGTCGCAGTTGAGTTTCGTGCGGGACAACAACAACGCGTAGCAGAGTTCAAAGCGCAAAAGGAATTTTATTGGTATTTAGTATCGATATATCGATACCAAATATCGGTATTCCGGTTTCTGATTTTAATTATCTTTTTCCGTTTTAACGCCCATTATTACACTACACACTCACACACAGACTTGCAGGCCTAGGCTCTGTCTCCTTCGTTAAGAATAAATACGTGATAGTGCGTCACACAACGCACAATTGTCTATAAAAAAGCGCTCTGAGAAAAAATCTGTAAGTATTATAAAAATTACAATGAATACTTACCTTCATTTCTCTGTTGATCTCGCATTTTAATCTTTTGATAGAAATTCCACCAACAATTTTCCAATTCAATTTGACATACACTGTAATACTCGTAAAAATTGTTCCATATGCGATCATAGGCACATACAACTTGATGGAAAGGTCTGCAAAACATTTAAAAAAAACAATAGATCTGCCTCCGTAGTCCAGTGGTCAAGGCGTTTGCCTAGTGAGGCGGTCTTGGGTTCAAATCCCACTATAAAATCATACTTTGTGAAAAGATGTTTTCAGTTTGGTTAAGATATTGCTGGCTTGTATCACCTGATTATCTGAAAAGAAAGATGATTCCGTGCTTCGGAAGGCACGTAAAGCTGTAGGTCCCGAACGCCATCAAGCGTTTGTTTACACCTATTCTAGGATTATTTCTGGTCTACCCTTTGGGTTGCGGAGGTCAGACAACAGTCGCTCTGTGTAAAAACCAGTAAACTTGTCAAATCAACAAGTCAAAAGTTTAGGTAGCGGACCCCGGGCTCAACATAACCGCTGAGGATGCAACCTGGAATATGCTTTGATGATGATGAACGCAGCGTCAAATGTTAGCCAGTATCCACTTTGACGCAACGTCATACAGCCTCTGATTGTTCCAGCAATTGGCGGGAAGTTACACCAATAAGATATGAGAATCTCTTCATAATAGTTGTAGATGGAAAACTAAAAGGGAGACGAGAAAAAGGAAATCTAGGATGAATATTTTCCTACTAATATAAAGAAAATTTAGGAGAATCCTACCAGAACATTAAAAAGATGGCAGAGAAGAGAGGAATGGAGGCATCTGCACTTATAACTCCATCGACAAGAGAAAGCTCTTAAGGTGACGTCGGTTCACAATTTGCAATACTGTGCGTGTTTTTGAAAAATCACTGTTATTAAACTACTACAGTTTATTCCACAAAAAAATTACAATAAAAATCTTAAGGACTTTCTACATTTTTTGGTATAATTTTCATATAAAAAAGTGATTGTATAAAAAAGTAATATGTATTATAAAGGCAAATTTAGGCAAATTAGAGGTATGTTTGTGTTTTTTTTCTATCGAGCCAAAAATGCTTAATCGTGTTTTGGCTATTGTGGGTGTCTGTAGAAAGTCCTTAAGATTTTTATGTAATTTTTTTGTAGAATAAATTTTAGTAGTTTAATAACAGTGATTTTTCAAAAACACGCACAGTATTGCAAATTGTGAACCCACGTCGCCTTAAATTACCTACAAGAAGAGAAGAACGCCAATAACGGTAGTGGCGGAAAACAAGACCTATCACATATTTATCGGCGGGAACTGGCCCCGTGATGTAGGAGGCGACTATATTAAAAGACAACTTGAATAGGACTCCCTTTATTCAAAAGTTACTCTTATCCTAATCCTATTCCTAACTTCCTCATCCTAATCCTAACTTTCTAACTAATATTATAAATGCGAAAGTGAGTTTGCATATTTGTTTGTATGTTTGTTACCTCTTCACGCTTTATCTACTGAACTAATCTTCTTGAAAATTCGCATACACATAGTTTTTTTTTATTATTATTATATTCTTCACCTCCAACATGATGATCGGAGACTATGTCCTCCTAATTACTTTTTTACTATATATTTTTATGTTTTAGATTTAAGATATAAGGATTACATATATAGAATTTCTATTTAAGTTAGCAAATTTTTGAGTTTACCGTTTTTCAAGTATTATTGATTAACAATTTTGAATTTGGATATACCTTGCCTGAATAAATTTCCAGCATACACATAGTTAGGAGTACAGAGAAGGACACAGGGTACCTTTCATCCCGGAAAAATGTAATGTTCCTGTAGGATACGCGAGCGAAGCCGCGGGCAAAAGCTAGTAATATATATTTACAAATACCTATTACATTACAAAGCGGATATTACACTATCCAGTTTGAAGAAGTCCTAACTAATAAATGGAATGGAAAAAGGAATCAAAATAAGAACAGGTTGCTAGCTGGCATCGCCTGTTAAGACGATACACGGAGTCCAGTGCTGCCCCCATTTGAACTAAATTATTTGTAAGGAAACGGAGATATCATTTAAAATTTTAAGCTAGTAAAACGTACCTAACCTAACCTAACCTTCCTTATTTAAAAAAATACTAGAAGGAAAGATAAACGGTAGAAAAGGTCCACGACGACCAAGAAAGAGCTATGTAGACCAAGCGACTGAAAGAAAAAGCAGGGGGTTATGTCGTATCAAGCACTAAAAAGTAAGGCAGAGAACCGAGAAGTTTGGCGCATACTTCACCGACAAGAGCCACTAAGCTCTTAAATAAGAAGAAGAAGAAAAACCTAGGTAACTCTTCAAACTAACGTTAAGCTTTAGTTTGCATTTTTTCGAAAAACGGCCACTTTTGGCAAAAATGCAAACTAAAGCTTATCGTTCTCACTTAAAACTGTAAACAGTAGTTCATAAAATAGTTTGAAGGGTTATCTAGGTTTTACTAGCTTAAAATTTTAAATAATATCTCCGTTTCTTTACAAATAATTTATTTCAAATGGGGGCAGCACTGGACACCATGTACATTTTCGCTCATTTCCAATAGAAGCAGGAGATACATTCTAAGTTTTTTCTTTTCTTCCAGACTAGTATGGAACTAAGAAATTCATTGTATACTTACTCATCTCTTATACATTGCATGTGATATGCATCACAGTCATTATTATTATCATACAGACGACCAGCAGGTAAATCATTATATTCCACACCCTCAAAATGATGTAGCGATACGGGAGTCCTTCTTCCTGGAAAATTAAATAGTTCTCTTTTACCCAACTGATCCAGATGGAGGAATGGATTTCTTCGGCACGCTCTACAGCCTTAATGTCTTAACGGTCATTGATGTTTTTAAGCTTTGTTCAGCTTGTGTTTCCTAAGTGGCGACTACGACATCCACGGGAAGACTTGGAGTGGTACTATTCTACTCTGCCGGGAACCTAACGGCTTACAAATATATACAACTTATATGCTTATAGGTTCCACGTCAAACTTTTTGTAGATCGGGCCGAGAAAGGCATCAGAAACGCAATATTTTTAATACTTCAGACTTAAGTACTACTTAGCCGTGTGGTTTCCGGCAGAGTAGAATAGGACCACTCCAAGTCTTCCCGTGGATGTCGTAGAAGGCGACTTAGGAAACACCAGCTAAACAAAGCTTATAAACATCAGTGAGACCTCTCCAACCCGTCTGGCCAGGGTGGAGAGTGTACGCTAAATCCTCTGACTGCTCTAGCTAATATATGACTCTGGTAGTACAGATAGGGTCGTGCTCCTGCAGGGGAGACTAAAATAGACCTGATGATTAAGTACTACTAAAAATAATAACTTACGTCTATGTGGTGGGATGTAATCTGAAATAAATCAAAAATAGTCAAATTTAATCATACATTTTATAGTAGGCAAAATTAAATTATAAATAAATTTAATTGCATAATAATATAATAATAATAATAAACATAAAAAAAAACATACAGTCGAATTGATAACCTCCTCCTTTTTTGGAGTCGGTTAAAAAGATACGTACATGACATGTTGATCCCTGGAACAATAATAGAGGTGATTACTTAAGATGATACATGGAGTCTGGAATGGAAACTTATTTCCCAAACTATTTATTGCATATTATAAAGTTTTAATCAGACAGTCTATAAAAAAAAAGGTTTACAAGCGTCTCTTTCATTATTATTTTTGATTATGAGCGTTAAAGAAATATATTTCGTCAATCCTCTAAATAGGCTCTACCCAACTTTTGAACCAACAAGATTGTAATTATCTGAACTAATAATTGATATTGCTATTAACGCGGAAATGCCGCCAGCCTTTTGGGTACTTTGCCCTGTGGCGGCAGCGATGGTGCCCTCAATTTTTTATATAATAGTAATATACTTTAGTTATATTTTTAAATATTTTTAGTTTAGTTGGTTTTAATTTAGGTTATATTTTAATTTGTTTAGTTTTAATTTAGTTACTTATTAGTTTTACGTTGTATTTTTAGTTTGTCACTATTTTAATATATTTTTACGAAATAAAGAAAATACCTTCATGATTGATTAGTGTTAATGGCCTAAACAGTAATAATCTAATTAAAATACACTTCAGAAATGTAGCACATTCCGCAAACATTTAAATTTCTATGGTTATAAATTTACTTGGGCGGTGGACGCTCTTCCCTACTGAACAAAAAGCATTAAAGAATATTGTTTGTTCGGTATAATCTTTCATGGAATTTTATTTTACTGAAAATTATTATTTAAGGAAGTATTAAGTGAAAACATTGTTTAATCAAATTAAATACCATATATTAAGTTAGAATATATTATAAATCGCTACCACAATATAGGTTAGGGCAAACATATAGGTTAGGTTAGGTTAGAACTGCGACCAACGTCGACCTGCGACTGGGAAAGTTTTATCCATTTTACTAGAATAGGGCAAACTTATAGGTTATAAATATTATATTAACTAAACTTATTAAAAATAATAATATTTAATTTGATATTCTGATATTAGAATCATCGCAAAAGTAAATGTTATTTGTAATAAAATTCTATGATTTCAAATTATTCATAACAAACATTCTAATTATAGATTTTCTGTGCAACGAAAATCTATTATTAAAAATTATTTATACTGAGTAACCTACATATTGATTATTCTATGACATGATAATCTTATCTTATCGATAAAAATTTTCTAAATAACTAAAATCTGTTAAACTTTTGTCTGTATAAGAAAGTACACCCGGTTTTTCTATTTATTTAGACGCCCTTCTAACCCGGATAGTACTCTCGTGACTTAGTCCTATGATTAAAATAAAAGTAAATTGTTTTAGTTTTATTTAAGTATAATACTAAAATTTTATTTGATAATATTGTTTAATAATTTCTGTCATATCTACAGATTATTAAGTTACTAAATGGACAAAAGAGTGGAGAATCCTGCCACAGGCATATAAATAATATTTTTCATTTTCATTTCCAGTCCTATGTTAAATTTTTTTGCAAATTTTCTGATATTTCGGACCCCATAACTTCTAAGAGCTTCCTAGTTGACGCGTAAAAAATGGTTATTTGGCTACTCTAGTTATAGGTCTACGGCACTATATATGTTTTCAATGCAATTCCTATGATACACTTTTTTTGCCCTGGTCGTCGTCGGTCTAAATTTAAAAAGTTAAACTAAACAATGGCCGCCCGATGTTTGACGGAAAAACTACTCGTATCATCATCATCAACAGGTCTTTTTAGTCTCCACTGCAGGAGCACGACCCTCTCTGTACTACCAGAGCCATATATTAGCTAGAGTAGCCAGAGGATTTGTCCTACTCTCTCCACGCTGGCCAGACGGGTTGGAGTGGTCTTATTGATGAAAGAATGAATGAATGAAAGCTTTGTTTAGCTTAATGTTTCCTAGTCGCTTTTTATGACATCCACGGGAAGACTTGGAGGGATACTATTCTACTCTGCCGGCAACCACACGGCTATTAAAAAACTTTAACTTACAGGTATAATTAACAGGCTGCGTGTTATTTTCAAGAACTGTCAACAGAAAAATCAAATAAAAAATCATAATAATTTGTACTCTTTAGTTTAAACTTAGGGGCTAGCTCAATCAGCGTGAATTGTCCTTGTCAATTTGTTAATTCATTTAACTATCTATATTTCTTTATCATTTTGATCTTCTTGTCCACCATCTCGCTAAAAGTGGCCTTTGAGTCTTGGAGCCCTGGGCTCTGTCTGCTTAGAGCCGCAATTTTATTGTATTATTCACATCTGTATTCTTATAGGCAGACGAACTTAGCCGGCACAGATTTTGTTTAAAGTTTTAAATCATATTATAAATCAATAAATTTTCTTTTCGGATAATCAGGTGATTTAAGCCTGCAATATCTTAATCAGACTGGAAAAAACTTTTCACATAGCAGGCTTCCCAGTGGGATTTGAACTTACGACCTCCGGATCACAAGGCAAACGCCTTGACCACTGGACCATGTTCACTGGTATGACTCTTCATTGATTCAGAGTAACATATATACCTACTACTACTACAAACGAAAAAATTTATCTGTACACACGTCGATGTGTGAGTTTTATACTTAGGGTCGCACCGCAGAATTAATTTAATACTTACCTACTAACGAGTTCGACATATTTACGATTATATCTTTCCATAGCGAGATATTTGCGAACACTATGACGTAAGAAATATTCTGTTTTATATGTTTTAAATGTTACAGAAAAGTCGAAAACAGCTACCTACATAATATCATTTCACAAATATTTTTTTATTATGTCCATTGTCCATTTCACCATTAGTTCACTTTACTGAATTATTAGTGAGTCATTCAAAATGTAACGCACTAAATTTACTAATTCACTATTGTTATATAGTAATTTGCATATTTGGCGCAAAACTATACGGTAATTATTTGAATAAATTCAATAAAAATATACAAATGTTTATCTTATCACGCTTCCACGCACGGCTTGTCAAGTTGTCATTGTCAAAAATGGCATTATAGCACTATAACCCGCGGAAATCTACTTGGCATCTGCGTGTATGTGATTACCTGTGAGCAAGGAGCCTATGTAACATTACCGGATTACTACCGATTGATAATACCCCTCTCGCTCTTGTGTATCTCCCGCCAATGCGAGAGAGCGAGAAGGGTATATATATCAAGATGGTTGCTGGGTAACGTGAAATTATATTGTTGCTTTGCTACCTGTTTTCATCATTTGGAAATCTATAAAATATGTGTTCTTTGTTGTAATCGGTGGATAAACAATTATTATATGCGCATCTTCTCACCATAATGGTTACTATTGATTGACAGTTCTCAAACCAAGACACGTCGTGTATTGCGTGCGGCTAGTAACTAAACCCTAGATTAGAGCACAGAAAGGCGCAGAAAGTGCGGGGGAGAAGTGCGGGGACGCCAATTTGCGGGAGACGCTGTGAGTTCCATTCTGTTTGACTCTTATGTATTCTGTGCCATGGTGGCAGTCCATGCTGGTTCAAATATATATATTAAAAGTATACATACTTTCGGAAGACGTTTCTTGAGTAACTGATGAAAAGAAAACATATTATTTTAACAGCTGTAGGTACAAGGTGTAACAGAGGGCCGATTTTTCAAAGAATACAAAAAAATAAGAATTGATCTCCCTTTCAAATTGAGCAAATTCTTTTTTCAGTTTCTCCTATAGGTAGCCTTTTATGTGATAAAATATGATTCATCTAGGAATCAGATAGGTTATGGTCGACCCCTCTCTAATCCCGTACTATATAAGTACCACAGAAGATAGTAAGAGTATTACATACAGAACGGAATCTCCTCAGGTCCCCGTCGCCGCACCTCTCCCTCTTTCTCGCCTTGTCGAGGGGCGAGAGCGAGTAAATATACACTCATTGACGTGTGCACAGTGACACACGTCGGCACAAAAACGGGGGAGAGGTGCGGGGATGGGGAACGGGGATGCATATTGTGCGTTTTTTAGGAGATTCCGTTCTGTATGTAATACTGTTATTGTCTTCTGTGCTATTACTTTTATTTATAAGACGTACCACTGCAGACAGTGATATACCGCCAACAATGGTCAATGTGAGGTCATGGGCTATCAACTAAATTCATCAAAATATAATTCTCTAGAATCGTAAATAATCCCGAAAAATCATTCCACGCGATATGTACCGCGGCGGGCGGGGCTTAAAATATGAACAGCGCGGCGCGACAGTTCGCCGTGACACTCGAGTCGTGCGGTTGCGTCGCAAGAAGTTTCCTTTGAGAATATTGCTGTGTTTTTGCGATAATCGATTCATTAAAAATGCCTTCATGTGCCGTAAAGTGGTATAGAAGTCATACAGACTTGAAAATTAGTTATTAAAAAAAAAGTAATACGTAAACAAGGTTATTTATTTTAGCGCAGCGTACAGCATAATAGGTACCATCTGCGCGTTGTACCTCACCGCTCGTTGCGTTGACTGCCCCACCCGAACGACGACGACGCGTGACCTTGTCGCGATCAATCGCATGCATCTTTGTCTATGTGTGCGTTCGAGTGTTTCGTTATAATTACTGTTCGTTTGTTTGCGTAAATGGATTCAGAATCGAAGCGGTGAATGTAGGAGCGCTAGAATTCTAGAGAATTATTGTTCGTAGACTAAAATACTTACAATCACGTGTAGATGTTTCCGTGTCATCTGCAACACAAACGGATGCTTACAGATACAGTTTGGCATAACAGCTGGTAAAAGTTAGTATTGCAACCTTATTTTGAAACTATGCTGAATTCAAAATGCTGATTTTATATTTATGTCGTGATTTTATCAAGATCTGCCTGGGTAGATCAAAATTAAATGTGCTGCCTTATCTTGATTTGGCTGCCTATATAACCGCTATACCTTTCAAAGCATAACGTTTGACGATTTGGCTGGCCATACTTGGATAAATCAATAAATCTGTAGGGTGACCAAAATACAAGCAAATAAAATAAAGTTTAAATAAAAAAATATTTCGCTTCTAAAAATTTGTTTTTTTTTTATTTTATTTTAAATTATACTTAACTAAATTGCTTCTTAATAATCCTGCCGTTCCGTAAAGGTCTCTGTATACCTTTGAGGCCTCTAGCAAGTATGAATTTGTCAGAATAATCTGATCTACTAGCTTTAGGCTTTAGAATATTAATATTATTGTAGATTTTTTCCAAATCCATTTCCAGAATAGGCACCTCTTTGCCGTCCCACACCTTGAATAATAAAGTCCCAATTTTTTTAGTGACAAGAGCAGCAAGTCTTATGGCCATGTAACAGAGGCCGATTATTCTATCTTTGTCGAGCTCTCTCACTCCCGTGGTACTAGGAGCCATGTCGGACAACCTCAATTGTCGAGAAATCCATATTGTTCATTACTGTAGCACCCTCAATGGGAAATATTATAAGATCAAAGAACATCCTGAAGCAATAGTCTGAGGAATCCCGTTGCATTGGCCAGACGCGTCGAAAATTGGAACTTCCCAGCCATAAATGGATGTGCCCAAGTGACTGAAAGGGCAAATTGAAAAATAGGCTGCTCTTATCGATCTGCCCAACTTTACATTAGGCACATCATTAAAAAATTGCCCAAATCAAGAAATGACCAACAACAAGATATGCCATCTTGATCTGCCCAGCTAGATCTTGTTCGGCCCACGACATATACATTGCTTATTTTGAAAAACCAGCAGGGTATATACAATTAGCATTTAAATTTCAGCAAATGGATGCCAAATTTAGATAACAAGTTTGTGACGACCTCTACGCTACTATGTTATCTATCAATCTTCATAGTTGCGCAATTATTAGAACAACAATTTTACTATATCTGTAACTAGCTTTTACCCGCGGCTTCGCTCGCGTATCCCACGGGAACATTCCATTTTTCCGGGATAAAAGGTACTCTTTGTCCTTCTCAGTACTCCTAACTATGTGTATGCGAATTTTCAAGAAGATTGGTTCAGTAGATAAAGCGTGAAGAGGTAACAAACAAATATACAAACTCACTTTCGCATTTATAATATTAGTTAGGATTAGGATTAGTAGAATGTGTATTAATTATTTAAGTTATTTTCATCAAACCGTCACTGCCAGATCTAACCGGCAGTGACATATACACTTCGTTCATTCATTTATATATATATATATATATAATACAAGAACTACTCAGACAAGAAATGAAGCGGAGGAAATAGTTTACAAGAGAAATACAAAATGGCGCTTTAATATCCTACATCTCGATATCAGAAATTATTGGATCCGGTAACTGGGATCGCGGTTCGAGTTAATTGCGGTCCCAGTTGCCGGTAACGTTTTTGCTACCACGAAGGAAGTACTTTAATGATATAAAATGACAGGTGACATGCAAGTATACTGATGGAATCAGTAGACCGCTGCTCGTCCACTAGAACACAAAACGTGTAGTTTTCCAACTCACCACTCGCGTTCCAACGCATTGCACCGTATTTTTGAAACCATCGTGTGAGCGATAAGTAATATTGTTTTACGCAGAAAATATTATCATTAATTTGTTTGTGTTTTCTACACATTTCAACAAAAATAAAATAAAGCAGCGTGAAACGGAACTGATACTCCATGGAACGTTTCTTTAACATTTGTACGCTACAAATGTCAAAATTACGAGTGGTTCAGACCACTCGTTGCAAATCCTTCTCATACGATCAATTCAAAAATGCGCCCGTTTGGAAACGCGCAAATAATTAGTAATGTGAGTCCCTGAATGAAAAATAGCACTCCTTCTACTAGTACACGCGATCTGGACTACACGGTTGCCCGAAAGACCATAAAGATGTATGGTCTATTTCTAAATCACACACATGCACGCTGTATGCATCGTAAAATATGTAAATAAATAAGGTATTAATTATATTATCATTTACTTACAATCTTCTGTAGTTGTTCTTGATATTGCGTGACCTGAAAATTAATTAAAATTAAAAAAAAAAAGATCTTTTCTTACACATAGGCTAAAAGCAATTTAAAGCCGAGACAGACTTACCCTCACTTTCCCTCACTTGGCCGCTTTTTGCTTTTGTTCCAATGTGAACAACTTATCTTATAAGTTTTTTTGTTAAAAATATATAGATGTTCACATTGGAACAAAAACAAAAAGCGGCCAAGTGAGGGTTCCGTAGCAGCAAGTAACATTTTACGATTAAAGACGTATTAAAAAAAAAACTACTTGCAGATCTCGTTCAAACCAATTTTCGGTGGAAGTTTGCATGGTCATGTACATCATATATTTTTTTTAGTTTTATCATTCTCTTATTTTAGAAGTTACGGGGGGGGGGGGGGGGGTTGGGGGTGTAACCAACATTTTACTACTTTGGAAGTGTCTCTGGCGCAAACTATTCAGTTAAAAAAAAAAGATATTAGAAACCTCAATATCATTTTAAAGACCTATCCATAGATATCCCACACGTATGGGTATGATGAAAAAAATTTTTTTGAGATTCATCCAAGTAGCACGACTGCAGGAGCACGACCCTCTCTGTACCACCAGAGCCGTATATTAGCCAGAGCAGTCAGAGGATTTGGCCTACACTCTCCACGCTGGCCAGATGGGTTTGAGAGATCTCATTGATGTTTATAAGCTTAGCTTAGCTTGTGTTTCCTAAGTCGCCTTCTACGACATCCAAGGAAGACTTGGAGTGGTTATATTCTACTCTGCCGGGAACTACCCGGCTAAGCAAGAGAGAGGGCACATCATCATCATCATCCTCACGTATTCCCGGTTGCATCGTCAGCGGTTACGCTTCAGAGCCCGGGGCCTGCTACCTAACCTAGGTGATTTGACGAGGTTACTGGTTTTTACACAGAGCATTGCCGTCTGACCTCCGCAACCCAAAGGGTAGACCAGAACCAATCCTAGGATAGGTACAAACGCTAGATGGCGTTCGGGACCAACAGCTTTACGTGCCTTCCGAAGCACGGAATCACTTTTCTTTCCGGATAATCAGGAGATTCAAGCCTGCAATATCCTAACCAGACTGAAAACAACTTTTCACAAAGTATGCTTCCCAGTGGGATTTGAACCCACGAACTCCGGATCACAAGGCAAATGCCTTGACCACTGGACCACGGAGAGCGCACACCATCGTCATAATGTATTGTCGTCAGAATCGATAGGCCGTAATTCCATACAAGAGACCCCAGATTCCTTGCCAGACAATGCCAGTAGAGCAATGATTTTTTTCCAAAATAAATTAACGTATATGTCACAGTTGGATGGTATAAACCGCTAATTCACTAAACCTCTAGTTGTTTGACATTACAGCTCGGTTTTGTTAAACAGCTGAACATCGTTCAGCTGGATTGTTAATGTGTCACGTTTAACAAACCAGCTAACCACGTATAGACCACAGAATAGGTTATTTACAGGCATGTTATTATCAACGAAAATTTATGACGGGGCAATTCATTGTTCTTTTTTTTTCACGCGTGGCATTAAAATAAAACCTCAATTCAACTTCTTACTATGTTATCTAGTCTCCAACATCATAGAACACCAATAAGGAATGATACAAAATTCGATGCAATTGGATACAAAAAAGTTTGTCAAGGCGACATAATCTCAATGGCTTAGAGGTTTCTCTCGGCCTTCATTTGATTTACGTAAATTCCTCATCTTGCCGGAAGGCGGGCGTCGAAATAACTATATTGGAACCAAGCTGAAGACCTGCTTTATTCTTCTTAACCATTTGCAGTCCAAAATCATAAACGATGACTCCGATATCTCTCGATGAAAACAGCTCACTCACGGAATGCTGTAAAGAATTCCGAACTAAACTCTACAATCTTACGACTTGCGCCGCGGCATTGATAAATACAAATCGTTTATCCCATTCTGCGTATGAGGGTTCAGTTATTTATCGCTGTTTTACAAAACCGAGCTGTAATGCCAAACAGCTAGAGGTTTAGTGAATTAGCTGAATATATCATTCAACTGCGACATATATATTAGCATGTCCCCATGTTTTCTTTTTTTCATAATTTAATTAATCAGAACGAGCTACCGGTATAATTTGTTCCTTTTGTATAATTATTTTAAAATAAAATTTTTGCTGTCCAAATAAATAAACAAATATAATGTTTAGGATTGATTGATCAAGTAAGATTTTTAAAACTTGTGTTATGGGATGCTAACTCAACGATACCATATACATACATATATATTTTATAATAAATACATATATAGATAAACACCCAAGACTCAAGACAATTTGAAAAAGGCCATTTTTCAACTTGCCCTGGTTGTGGATGAACCCAGACCCTCCGGATTGGCGGACTAGCGTGTTGACCATTACGTAGGTACGTCAACAAGTACAGACAGAAGGGGCAGAACGAGCTACCGCCATGATCAACCAATGAGTAATGCGAGTGATAAAATATGACATATTGTGTCTGTAAGTGCAGGTTTAGTCACAATTTGACGGTTTGACGTTGTAAGCAGTATGGGACCGTTCATAACTCATCGTGAGTTTACAATCTCGCGAGATAGTTTTTGAACTATCGGTATTCACATTCATACGGTGAAATAAGCATCGCCATAGCCGAATCATACTTGAAGGGTGTAACCTCTCGTCGTATGAATAAGCTGTAGGTTTTTTTATATATTTTAAATGCAGTATTTAGTTACCGTACTTTGTAGAGCCGAAACCGGTTCCATACTCTGCAGAAACTAAAAACATGGTAAATGTTATTAACAACAATATACACCTATTTATATAATTATACATCATTATCCTAAAGAACCTGCCCTTCTTAATTAGTCATGTTACATGACTAATGCCTCCCTAATTTGGTAGCATACTCACTACATGACTCATGTAGTGAGTATGCTACCAAATTAGGGAGGCAGACGTTTTCATGCTGGTGTCATTCCACCCGTGTGGTTTCGGGTTACAATAGGACCACTCCATCTCTTCCTGTGGAAGTCGTTAGAGGCCACTAAAGGATTAAGCACAAATATCTCGTGCTACAATTGCATTCCCAAGGAGGGTTAACGTCGGCCGACGGCCGGTTGTAAAACTATAGCCAAATCTTTAAACTCTTCCGGCTATTTTATCTCCACCGCAAGGTCTTTGGCATCCTTGGGTGACCATTGACATGCATATAATATTTGGAGAAGAAAAAGCGGGAAAGCGCACCTCGGGCTCCGAAGCAGCACAGCTGAAGATGCAACCGGGAACGCGCTTGGATGAAGAAGAGACATTTCCATGCTGGTCTGGGAGAAAAAAATACTAGAAAGTAACCAGTTGCTTCTCTGTCCGTGCAGATCGTAAAAGCCCATCGAGGGAATGGGCGAAAATGCGAATCATGTTAAGAGCCAGTATGACCGCGATAGTACAGGCTGCCAAGCAGAAACCTGACCCCCTGACTTTTAAAACGTAATTTAACATTGCTGAGAAGCGCCATCTACTGCACGATTCTTGGCAAGTAGAAAGACAACTGCTAGTAAACTTGTTTCTCTGGAATCTCTGCTTAGCCGCTGATTTCTATTTCTTTTTCAATTGAAGGAAATCATTACTATTTATCAACAGTAAGGCAGAAACAAAAACATCCCTACATCAAGCTCGGCTCGAACCGTGGACCTACGATTTGACAAGCAAGCGCTCGTCCCATTACACCAACCGACTACATGTGCATCATGGCAAAATTGGTTATTATATTTTTTTACTGCTATAGTGTAATTATAGGGTATTGGGAAGAGAACCACAGCATTACAATTATATCTAGAGAATTAGTTATCGCGGTAAGTAGACATTATAAGTATTTATAACATAAGTATACTTTGTATACTATTTTTTGTTTTGTGAAAAAAAGTTTTCTTGACAAAATGACTAAGATAGATATATCTCTTACAGAGAAACACCGTCCGTTTTTGGATTCGGAGATATCAAGAAATTGGTGACGTAAAACGTAACCGCCCCGGCCCGCAATCAATGACCTTCACATATGCATGTAACCGAAATCAAAAAGTTTTAAGTCTGATGATGATGGCAGAAAAGTATTGTGGAGAAGACATGGGCAGCGTTATAACCATCAAAATACTTTGCCTATGAGAACCAGTGGCAGGATCACATTAGGTAAGAATATAATATTTAGTAAAAGATTACTACACACCTGTTCGAGCAGGTGCGAGTGTGAAACTGTTCAAGCAACCGCGAGCTATTTGCGCTAAGTCTGAATGGCGGCCAAGCACATGCTCGAACATACGCAAGCATTTTGCCTGACCCTTAGCCTGTGGAGTAGTCCCACTGCTGGGCAAAGGCCTAGTTAGTTAAAATCTTTATTGCACCAAAACATAATGATACAGAATAATAGATTATAGAAAACAGATGTCAAAAGGCGGCCTTATCGCAATTGCAATCTCTTCCAGGCAACCGAGGCACTTGGAGATGTTTAACGAAAACAGGTGAGGTGCGAAGTTATATGCAAGAAGAAAATTAATAAAGATACATACAATACATACATATAAATATAGACATAAATACATACATACCTACGTAGGTCATTATATAAGTTTTGAGATGCTCAAAATTTGAACACAAGACGCATCTGTGTCATATATTTTTAAAAGGCAAATTTATTTCCAAATCGAACACAAAGGGAATTTATAGCAATTTAAAAAAAAAAATTGAGCATTTATCCTGTCTTCCTTTCCCGCTTTTTCGTCTGCTACGATGGAGCTTAAACGTGAATTATATAACTATTATGACTTCAATTGTAGTTTATTTGAAGTTTAAAACTTAGAACGTATAAAATCAGCTTTAGGTGAGTCTGCTTCTTCTCGGGCAACCATTTTTAGATAGTTTAAAAAAAATTTAAGGGAGAAAACCAGCCTTGAAGATGATGAGAAAAGTGGACGACCCCGAACAGCAGTCACTACTGAAAATGTGTGGACTACTGAAATACTTGTGCGAGATAACCCACGAATTACATACAGGGACATAGAAAAAATCTTAGGCATCAGTTCGGTTAGTCTTCACACCATATTACATGAACATCTTGGAATGAGGAAGCTTTGTTGTCGTTGGATACCTCATTTGCTCTCCGAAACGGTAAAGAAAGCCCATGTGGATTGATGCCGTGAGATGCGTCTGAGTTTTGAAAATGGGGGATCAAGAAGTATTTCTGAAATCATTACTGGCGACGGAACATAGATATATCAATATGATCCGGTAATTAAGAAGCCTTCCTCGGTATAAGTGTTTCCAGATGGCCAGTAGCCAAGAAAATTGCAAAGACCGCAGAACATTTTTTTTTGACAGCGTGGACTTGCTTCATCAATTCTAGAGGATTGTAGGTCAGTTAACTCAGAATTGTATACTACAGTCGCATTGTCAAAAGTTTACAAAGCTGTGCAGGAGAGACGACTAAAGACCGGGCGCCGGGGAATGATGCTGCACCAACGACAACGCGTCTTCACACTCTTCCCTCAGAACAAAGGCGTTTATTAAAGAATCGGATAGTGAAACCCTCTCTTACCCACATTACAGACCCGACTTAGGTCCTTGTGACTGCTTTTTATTCCCCACCATAAAAGATAAGATAAAAGACAAGTTTTTTTCAAGTGCCGCAGAAGTGGTGACTGCGTACAAATCAGCCATTTTTGACCTGTTTTGACAGGTTTAAGTAAGATTGGAATAAATGTTTCCAAGACTGCTTTAGGCGGATGGAAATCTGTATAGATAATGATAGAGAGTATGTTGTCTACTTTTTGCGTGTCTCAAAACTTATATACTTACCTACGTATATCAATATGTACACAAAAAAGATAATCCGAACAAGATTAGTGAGGAAATGATGCCTATCCTTCTTTTCTCCACTGATCCTTATCCAGCTTGCCACCACTCCTGTTTGAAGTTGTCGATGTCATTACGCCATCTTTTTATGTTTATTTAATCATATTTTTTTTCTCTTCATTTTTATTATTAGAGAAAAATTATTTGTTTACTCACAGCCAAATTGTCCATGTATTTTGTTAAAATATTCTGTAAAAAATAATAAAGGTTTACGAGTACATTCCATTTATTTATTTATTCAATAGTGTGTAATCTCTTCTTCTTTTTCACAATGTTAGAAAATATGGTATTGTGCGAGCGAGATACTAGATCCGATCACAAAAAATACCTTAAAGAGTTTTACTGAACAACAATATTTCTTAGTAGAATTTTAAAAAATGGATGGGTGTCAAGGTACCTACACCCGGTGGGAACGTAAGTTCCTTACTGTAAAATCAAAAGCTTCATTAACACTTGACTTAGGTACTTACCGAAAATTAGTATTAAAGCACAAACCAATGTGAATCGCGCCATGACTAACTGAATGAGGACATTCTAGAATTTCTACTTTTATGTTGATTAATTATCGTAAAGTCATTTTCTGCTAATTAATCATAAAAGTTACAGAAATCATTTTCAATTACATTTTTAATATCCAACTGATTGCTAGTATGGATTGTTTTGTAATTAAGAGCCAGTATGACCCTAATAGTACTTAGAGCGATCTTAAATATTATCATTAGTAACAAAATACTCACTTTGAAATAAAAACACAGCAAAGTGCAGGACTAACTATACAGGCTGACTTTTAAACCACCAGCCAAATTTTTGGAGCAAGTTCAGTCCATGATACTGAACTACTTTCCATAAAAACAATTAACGAAAAACTAAATAAATATTTGCCTTTTCATAAAAATCAGCGCTCAGCTAAACGGATTTTGTATGGGAGGACGAAAAATTTTCATTGATTTTTAATAACTTTTTTTATAGAAAGTAGTTCAATATCATGGACTAAACTTGCTCAAAAAATTTGGCTGGTGTTTAAAAAGTCACCCTGTATACATTATGTTTCGAAAACACGATTGCTTAAAATTTTCTCGACAGAAAAACATTGCGAAGTTGCCTCTAGATCACCTCAGAATTATACTAAAACGGAAAGTATTCAAGAAATACAATACATAAGCACTTGTAACTTTAGATTATAATTGTATTAAACATAAGGCAGTCATCTCATCATATGTCTTACTTTTTAAATAACTTTTAATTATTCTTTGTAAAAGAAAAAAACCTTAAAACCAAAACCAGCCTCATTGACCTACCGCGATCTTTTCACCGCGCATGGTTCGCTGTCCCGCTTCGGCTAGAGTAAATTTGTGTTTGTGGAAGCGGGAGCAAAACATAGATTATCCACATCAGGCCCAGCCTAAAGACTACGCCTGATGTGGATAATCTATTGAGCATACGGCCGTAATACAGAATTAATATGTACTCGTAAGTATTAACAGTTAAAAAAGTAAAGTAGTCTCCACTGCGACGATCCTCTCTGTAGGTACCAGAGCCATATATTAGCCAGAGCAGTCAGAGGATTTGGCCTACACTCTCCACGCTCGCCAGACGAGTTGGAGAGATCTCATTGATGTTTATAAGCTTTGTTTAGCTTGTGTTTTCTAAGTCGCTTTCTACGACATCCACGGGAAGACTTGGAGTGGTCCTATTCTACTCTGCCGGGAACCACACGGCTGAATTTTATCACACGCGGTGCCACGCGAAATAAAAGTATTATGTTCATATAACAAATTCAAATATAAATTATTTATTTATGTATCTTTTCTGGCTCAAAGACTTTCCATAGCTATTCAGCGTGGAAAAGCAGCAAGCGTTATGGGAACCTTTGGGCCGGGAACGATGCGGAGCGGTCTCTTAGATTAAGAATTTTGACGAAGCATGTTGCGGATATTTTTCTGTTTACCTTTTGACGAAGCCCATGTTGCGGATATTTTTTTTGTTTACTTTTTTGACTTTATTTTTGCACGCCTCATAAGCGAATCGCATAAGGTAGTGCTCTACTCTCGCCTTACAAAAATCAAGTGATTTTTTTAACTAAATGTGTCTCTATTTATTTTCTATCGCACTTGCACAGTGATATTTACACATAAATGTCAAGGAAAAACACTAGTTTAAACACTTACGACATTTTTAAAAGACATTTTGCCTTTTAAATAAATAAAAACAATGTTTAATAAAATCATTTTGTGGACGTCCGTGTGTCTGTATGTATGGAAACTGGCGTGGTCACGATAACTCCCGAAAAACTTATCTGATCAAGTCCATTTTTTTTATACGCTTCAGTATTATACAAAACTAAGTCCTTTCGAAGATCACGGTCTAATTCAATGTAGTTTAGTTATAGCGAGCAGCAAAAAAATTTAAATCGTCGCGCGTGAGCTCGCCATTTTGTTACAAACCAAAATCTTACTGTCAAAAACAAATCAGGGTGACAGAACTTGAGCTGCTCTTCGCGCACGCGTAGATCGTCGGGGTGTAGGCAAAGAGGTTTGCAATGAGTCCTCCTTCACAGTGCCCGCTATATCTTTCTCAGCGGGAAGTAAAAAATAAAAGTTAAAAATAATCTCCAGTCGTGCGTTAAAGCCGACACATACTTTTCTTCGTTTTAAGTTAGCAAAAAAACAATCAAAATCAATTTCATTGTGAAAAATGAGATTATGAGGCGTGCACTTTTGGATTTTCCAAACTATTTTTATTCTTTTCTGTGACCCATTGACAAAGCATGTTGCGGATCAATATTTTGTATTAGATCGTAAATTTAAGTTAAATATGATACTATTTAACTGGCTCATAAATAAATGTTATTATAAAATTAATGAAATATTTGAGAGAGTGGGATAATCTTAAGTTTATTTATCTGTAGATTTTAATTTAAAATGTATATAATTTTGTTAATGTATGTAATTTTATAGATGTATTTAAATTCCTATGCCTATTATGGCAGAATATGTTTGTCCTGAATATATTTGTAAATATCTTATGTTACCACCATATTCGAAGGAATAAATGACTATTCTATTCTATTCACGTATATAATTTTCAAACAATGAAATCTGGTTACTTTCCGATGAAAAGTCATTTCAAGTCATAGGTAATAGTCGCCTCTTTGGCGTAGGCCTCTCCCAAAGTTCTCCAACATGTTCGTTCACTAGTTTTTTGACTCCTCCTAGACAGTTATGGATAAATTATTCTTCATTCTTCTAAGAAATAAGTATTTTCTAAAGAATAAATAAAATGTCTTGGAAAGCCAACCAAGTCTCACAGTAATTGCCTCTCAACTAAGCCCGGTGCTCCGCTTTTCAGTACGAGTGCAATTCGATTTATTTGCAGCCTGATTATGCGCTCCGTGCGTTTTACAGAAAATTGGGGTCAAAAATAAATTATTTTGCACTGTTAAGATAATAAATAAATAAATATAATAAAATGTCAGACAAAATAATACGAGTATCACTTGTCACTATAATATCCATTTTGAACGTGATTTAAATAGTTATGCAGAAAAACAGTTATTAAGAGGGCTATTTGACTCCAAGAAACTATGACGTCACGGTTTGGTATTTCACACAAATCCTATTGAATATGTTTGTTTCCACGTTTAAAAAGTATATAATTTGACTGGTTGGAAACTAGCTGGATTGGTGGTTCCGGGTTAGAATAGGACCACTCCGTCTTTTCCTGTGGATGTCGTAAGAGGCGACTAAAGGACTAAGCACAAACATCTCGTGCTACAATTGCATTCCCAAGGAGGGTTAACGTCGGGCGGCGGCCGGTTATAAAACTTTTCGCACAAACACATTTCCCAAAGAGGGTTGACGTCAGGCAGGCGGTCGGTCGTAAAACTATAGCCAAATCATTTAAACTGTTCCGGTTATTTCTTCTCTATTTTGCAAGATCTTTGGCATCCTTGGGTGACCATTGACAAGCATGTTATATTTGGAGAAGAAAAAGTGGGAAAGCGCACCCCGGGCTCCGAAGCAGCACAGCTGAGGATCCAACCAGGAACGCGCTTAGACGAAGAGTACAGTTCTTCTTTAAAAACTTAGAATGTACCAGCTGCTTCTCTTCCCGCGCATATCGTAAAAGCCGATCGAGGGAATGGGCGAAAATGCGAATCATGTTAATAGGCGATCCGGCTAGCAACCCATCTCTATTTTGATTCTTTTTTAGGGTTTCGAAGCCAAATGGCAAAAAACGTAACCCTTATGGATTCGTCATGTCTGTCTGTCTGTCTGTCCGTTCGTATGTCACAGCCACTTTTTTCCGAAACTTGGTAAGTAAATGTATTCTGTAGACCACATTAAGATTTCACACAAAAATAGAAATAAAACAATAAATTTTGGGAGTTTCCCATACTTAGAAGAGAAACTCAAAAAATTTTGTAAGTTGTATTTGTTCCATTATTTAAATCTGGCCAAAACTTAAAGACAGACGTGAGTGGAATCTGAACTACAGGAAACCAGACCAAACCAGAAATTAATATAGGATTAGTTACCCGTCACTCAAAATATGCAGAGTGCGGATGTGAAACCTTTTTTTCTACCCAGCTATGTAGTAACTTTAAGAGCGTTTACATTATAGTTCATTCGTTCAAACGATTAGAAGTACATCCGTATCTGTTTTGGAAACTATGTTATTAACATAGTTTCCAAAACAGTTATGGATGATGGATGATGACAGGTATTATACATCGTGTTAATTAAAGAACGCAAAACCTCTCAGATGGTACCTCAGCCCATGTAACTGAACAACTTTTGTTCAACAACTTTCACAAAACTAAAAAATATGTGAATTTTCATACAAACTGATCAGCTGATCGAGTCAATTTGAATGAAAATCCGATTTTTTTTTTGGATTTCCAGAAAGTTGTAGAACAAAAGTTGTTCAGTTTCATGGGCTGAGGTACCATCTGAGAAGTTTTGCGTTCTTTTACTAACACGATGAATAAATATATTTTATAATCATTTGTTTATTTCGATTATTGAAACAACGGAAAATATTTTTTTTTTCAGTTTATCCTCCTTATCCATTTTTGTGTTAATTTCTAGGAGCTGTAACGATTAATGTTTATACCGAAAAAAACAATCAACGCAACGCACCAATGTACTCTGCGAGTGTACAGTTCAGGCGGAGTCTTTGAACGAGCCGCCGCCACGTTTGTCAGGGCTTGAACAAAGTGTGCAAACCATTTTGGCAAACGGACTATACACATTACGCCGCAGCGGCAGCGGTTTGTGGCTTGTGACATAGCTCTGAAGATTTATACTTGACTACCATAATTGTCAAAGAACGCTATCGTCGATCGACACATTTTAGTCGACCGTCTTAATCTCTCACTCTTATCTCAGGGTATTTCCAGTTGCATCCTAAGCTGTAATGTTGTAAAGCTGAAGGTCTGCTTTCCGGCTTTTTGTTCTCAACATCACACGGTCTTGACTCAAGACCGTGCGATGTGGAGAAGAAAAAAATTCTTGAGCGTCCTTGGTCGTAAGACCATTGGCACGTATATCATACTCCGCATATCTAACGCAATTTTTTCATCTCCACGACACGCAGTTCCTGCTTGTGCCGCTCAAGCAAAGAACACGCTTCACTACCATATCCCGTGTGGTTCCGGGTTAGAATAGGAGCACTCCAACTCTTCCTGTGAATGTTGTACAGTACAAGGCGACTAAAGGTAAAAATGCGCTAAAAATTCGTGCGTCAATAGCAAAATTTCCAAAGAGTATTGACGACAGGCGGTCTATTGTAAAATAAAGCCAAATCAAAAATAATGGTTCGTCATAAATGTAGCATTGTATGGCAGTTATCAAGCTGTGTTAGATTCTTAACGCTTTAACTTATTTCATGCTAGCACGGGAACATTACATTTTTCCGGGATGAAAAGTACCCTTTGTCCTTCTCTGTACTCCTATGTGTATGCCAATTTTCAAGAAGATTGGTTCAGTAGATAAAGCGTGAAGAGGTAACAAACAAAAAAATATACAAACTCACTTTCGCATTTATAATATTATATTTAGGAAGTTAGGATTAGGATAGGATAGGATTAGGATAGTTAGGATCTATCCATGTTTAACCGATTTACAGGGCAGTCTGAGGAACGAATCTCGCTGGGGAGGTAGCTTTTGCTATATACTAATTAGTACTAATATTAATTCTGCGCTAATGACTTACTTCTATACTCACAGTAGATTGTAGATGTAATACCCGATAGGGATTATCGAAATTAATTACGGGGGATCAACTGACCCTTACTTTTGGGTAGTTATGAGATTGGGGGACATTGAAAAAGGTCTCAGGACACTGATGAATTGACGACCTTTGGCCAAAACTCCATTTAAAACAAGCTACACTGATCTGGAAGAGAAGAAAATACGGAGAGTATTCCATTCTTCTCTTTCTGCACAGATCGTAGAAGTCGATCGAGGGAATGGGCGTGAATCTGAATAATGTCAATAGGCGATAGGCATCACTATTTTTTTTCCTATTTAGAATCCGTACCCAAAGGGTATAAACATAACCCTATTACTATGACTCCACTGTCCGTTCGTCGGTCTGTCTGTCTGTCACCAGGCTGTATCTCATGAATTGTGATAGCTAGACAGTTGAAATTTTCACAGATGATGTATTTCTGTTGCTGCTATAACAATAAATACTAAAAACCGAATAAAATTAATATTTGAGCGGGGCTCCCATACGACAAACCTGTTTTTTTTCCGTTTGTCCTTTGATATTAATATAACGGGAACAGGTAGACGCTTGAAATATTTATTTTATACGTAGGGTGCGCGAGACCGACTCACACCTGGCCGGTTTTTCTACCTTCTTGCCCTCCATCAGGTTAAAAGTGGCCTTTGAATCTTGCGAGTCTGGGCTCTGTCTGCTTGGAGACGCGAAACCCAAAATGCTGTGTCTGCCCCGTTAGGGATATACACGGGATAGGTCTATGTACATACCATACCCTGTAACTTCATTAACTTTATTAACCATTCCTGTAACATTTCTCTTCATCCACTGGTTGTCTGGAAGAGATCGCTGTCAGCGATAAGCCCGCCCATTGTACCTATGTATATATATTTATAACTAGCTGTGCCCGCGACTTCGTTCGCGTGTATGTCGGAACGTAATGTTATATAGCCTAAAGCCTTCCTCTATAAATGGACTACCAAACAAAAAAAGAATTTTTCAAATTGGACCATTAGTTCCTGAGATTAGCGCGTTTAAACAAACAAACAAACAAACAAACAAATAAACTCTTCCGCTTTATAATATTAGTATAGATGAAGACCAACAACATATTTATTTGAATAAAGATTAATATTATTGTTGATACAACTTAAACCAATTATTTCGACCAAATTAGGTACCATAAAAACGGTTTTTGTGAGTTAATCTTAAAAGATAGTCATATACTATTGCGGACAGTTTTTTAGATCATTAAAAGAGCTATTATTCTTTAATACATATTTTTCGTGTATCTTGAACCGTTTTCACGGCGCACGCAACGGAAGGCTTCAAAGATGAAATAATTTCTCCCGTTTTTTACACATTTACCACTATATCTTTGCTCCTATTGGTCGTAGCGTGATGTTATATAGCCTATAGCCTTTCTCGATAACTGGACTATCCAACACAAAAAGAATTATTCAATTCGAACCAGTAGTTTCGGAGATTAGCGCGTTCAAACAAACAAACAAACAAACAAACAAACAAACAAACAAACTCTTCCGCTTTATAATATTAGTATAGATTTGTATTTTGTTAATTTTTTTTATTTATTTTTTAGGTGCAATAAAGAGTTATTCATTCATTCACTTCGTCACATTACCTAGGGAAGGTAGCGGATCCCGGGCTCTGAAGCGTAACCGCTAAGGATTTTATGTACATACCATACCCAGTAACCTCGTCACATCACCTAGGGTAGGTAGCGGACCCCGGGCTCTGAAGCGTAACCGAGAACCTCCGGGAGGATGATGATGATAAGTCCTGTTTATTTATTTACACTTTATTGTACACACTATACAAATGCACCTCTATAAGTACAACAGGCGGACTTAAGTATTTTCTAACAGTCAATTCTTTGGGTTGATTGGAGAGCTTATGTGGGTGTAAATCGTAACGAAAATATAAACGAAATTAAATTTTGAACTTAACAATCAAAAAAGATACTTCTTCTTCTTCTCGTTTCGAAGGCTCAAAATATAATTAAATTGTTTTCCCTCCAGAAGGTTGCCACTTTCACAGCGTTGTCTGTAGCCTCGCATACGTCACGCTTAGTGCAGCTGGTGGGGCACGATGGGCAGGAGCGGAGATGTGACATAGTCTGGTCGTTATGACCACACTGACACTGTGTTGCAGTTGGGTCAATATAACGCCATCGGGCCATATTATGCCTGCATCGGCCTTCCTCTGTTCGGAGGCGATTTAAGCTTTTCCAGATAGTAAAAACATACTAAGTATAAATATAACATCAATACGTAAACCTTTATAAAATACATATACGTTATATACTTACGTACAAACGAACAATAAATATACACATCTTATACAGGGTTACTTTTTAGTCAGTACGCAAATTGAACCTACGTAATTGTTATCAATTTTAAGAAAACCCGTATTTTTTTATTACACCACGTTTGGAACAAAAAAATAAAATTAACCTAACCCAAACTTATTCATAAAACTGACACAAGTGTGGTCACTGAACAAAAGAATAGCAACTTTGCACGCGCTGCTATCAGCAGGGTTAATGACCCAACATCTGACATTAGGTAGGTATTATGATTATGTCAGTAATGTTCTTAATTCTTAGGACTGACAAAAAGAAGTAGGTACGTTGCCAATAAATTGTATCTACTAATTCTGAAAGGTGAAAGTTTATTACAACTTTTTTCTTTTTTGGCGTATTTAAAAAATTGGAATCAACTTCTAAATTGTAATCAACATAGGTACCTTATTAATGAAGTCTGTTTCTCCTTGTACACAAATTCACACGTACACGTCACACGTACTTGAGCAAGTGCTCAAAGTGAAGTCCTTGCTGCTGAAAACCCAGTCTGGCACGCTTCTGGACATTCGTTCTCACATTTTCCAGTATGAAGTTTTCACTTTTTAGTTCATCAAAAGCACTGATTATTTTGTTTTTGAGGTCCTCGTAACTTTGGAGCTCCTCCATGTACACACGCCGCTTCACTTCACCCCACAAAAAAAAGTCACAAGGTGTGAGGTCAGGCGACCTGGCCGGCCACCGAACAGGTCCACCACGTCCGATCCATCTCTGACCGTACCTCTCATCAAGGTATTCACGGACACGCACTGAGTAATGTGGAGGAGCACCGTCTTGCATAAAATAAAAGTCTCTGTCTTGCAGTCTGGCCAGTGGCAACTGTTCCTCGATGTTCTCCTCAATCACACCGCGTAGCATATCGAGGTAAGTGCCCCCCGTTAGGCGACCCTCAATAAAAATTGGGCCAATTATGGTGTCGTTGTAGACACCTGCCCACACATTGACACTAAATCGGCGCTGGTGATGGTTTTCTTTTATTTTGTGTGGGTTGTTGTACGTCCACCAGTGTTCGTTGTGAACGTTGTAAAGCCCCACTCTCGTGAACAGAGCTTCATCTGTCCACAAAATGTTTTCGTTGGGATGGTCCAACAACCAACGGCAAAATTCGAGACGGGGTCCGGCGTCACCAGCGTACAGTGCTTGCACTGGTTGGAAATGATAGGGGTGAAGACCCGCAGTGTTTAATAACTTCCACACCGCGTATTGACTCACGCCGAAGCGCTGTGCCGCGTCGTTTGTGCTTCTTCTTGGGTCTTCGTTGAAGAACTCAAAAATTTCTTCCTCCAGTTCCACTGCTAAGCGAGGTGCACCTCGGCCTTGGGCATGCGTCGGCACAGTAAACTGTCCATGGTCCAACAGCCTCTGCATAACTCTCAAGATTGTTCTTGGGTTAGGTACTTGAGGGTTGATAATTCCAGCATTTGCTAAACGTGGCAAACTCTCCTCGGCGTACATCCTTTGAGCTGCCCGGGTATTTTCCCCACTTAGAAAATAACTCCACACCATTTCATAAAACTCCCGAAATGAGTAGGTCGACATCTTGATATCGGTCGGGCGAGCGAAACACGGAACTAACGCACGCGCAGTCGCAATTAGCACAGAGCGGCTACTACAAAGGGATGGATGCGGGTGCGGCGGCGACGCGACCCCCCTCTCTCTAGCCTTTACCCCGGCCGCCCCGGCCGGGCGGCCGGCCGAAAGTAGCGTAAGTAGTGTGTCTATGAGTTATTAAATTGATCGATAGACAACAATATAAAAATGGATTAAATTTTTTATTTTTTTTTATTTGATTAATATGTTCTATTATCGATACTGATACCATGGTATAAGTTTGCGTACTGACTAAAAAGTAACCCTGATACATACCATCAAGTTTGTCTCATATTTAACTGAAAATGGGGGTGCCAGAAAACCCTAATTTTAAAGAAGTCGCGGCTAGGAGCCTTTCTGATGGAGCCAGGGAAAGCATTATATAAAGTCTTAAATTTAATATAGCTTTTGTATGGAAAATAAAGGAGCTGGCATATCAAATTTCACACAACTAGGTAGGTACCTATAATGGCTGCATAAAGTTCCCAGAAGCCATTTTGCGTAATAACTGAGCACGGCTACTAGCGATTTAATCCACAATGGACAAGTTTTCTACAGTCGAGTCAAATGAAAAAACTTGTTGAGACAAGTAATTTTTTTTTTAAAACTCGCTTTTATCAAAAACCAATTAACTAAGACAAATTATTGTAAAATCTTATTGAAAGAACAGGTGATTACGAGTACTAATTGAAAGAAAAATCACATGTTGTTATTGTGAATCGTTTTGAATGATGCTGCTTAAATAATTTCGAACTTCACTTTGTAAGTTCGTTTGATCTTCAATAATTTGGGTCAATTGGGTCAAAATCTAAATAAATTGTAACAACTGTCAGAATTAATAACTGAACACGATGTTTTCTTGTTCATTTTACAGCCTTTTTCATTTTTCTTCGGCAAATCCTTAAATAAATATTTAAAAGCCTTCGGTCTGGGTTTTACATCTTGAATGAGGTTGCTTATAAAATATTTACGCAAGAATTTTTCATCCAAGAATTTAAGACATGAAATAAATACCCTATTCGTTCTTTTAAAGCTTAGAGTACATTAAACACTTAATAAGTTACAACTTGTTTCCCATTGTGCCACTGTTTTACCCACGTAGTTAGAACTTAAATGTATACTTAGTTTTTAGGGTTCCGTACCCAAAGGGTGCAAACGGGACCCTATTACTGAGACTCCGCTATCTGCCCGTCTGTCCGTCTGTCACAGGGCTCTATCTCTTGAACCGTAATAGCTAGACACTTGAAATTTTCACCGATTATGTATTACTATGGCCGCTATAACAACAAATACTGAAAATTAAAAACTTAAAAATAAAAGGGGGCGCCATACAAAAAACGTGCTTTTTCAGCGTTTTTAACTAAATCTTTATAATGGAATTAACTAGATACTTATACTATTAATTTTACAGATTATGTATTACTATGGCCGCTATAATAACAAATACTAAAAATAAAAAAAGTTAAAAATTAAAGGGGGTATTCATACAAAACATGTTTTTTTAGCGTTTTAAAACATTGTACGGAGGTACGGAACCCTTCATGTACGAGTCTGACTCGCACTTGCCCGTTTATTTTTTTCTATTTTAATAAAGCATGTATGTTAGCTTTTAAATTAATTATAGATTGTTTTTTTGCTCCGTATGTTATTAGTTTAAAAGTTGTTTATATGAATTAATGCAAAATATAAAAAACCGGTCAAGTGCCAGTTGGACTCGTACATGAAGGGTTTATTTATTTATACTTTATTGTACACACATATACATGTTTAAAGTACAACAGGCGGACTTAATGCTAAAAGCATTCTCTAACAGTCAAACCTTTGGGTCGATTGGAGAGTTTTATGTGGATGTGAAATATAAAGACAACTTAAATTAACTAAATTTAAAAGATAATAATCACAACACATACTATAAACATACTATTATTATTATTACATATACACATTACTTAATTAGGTTCTGTACCTTCATACAATGCCAATATAAAGATCGTGTTAAAGACCCTAAAAAAACACGTTTCTTACATGAAGACCTTACTTTATCTTATTTTTAGTATTTGTATAGTAAGTATTTTGAATTTTCAAGTGTCTCACTATAATGTTTTAAGATATAGAGCCAGACGGATAGAATTTAAGGATATTGTGTAGGTAGCTTTTATTTAAAGATAAATGACGGAATTATCTAATGTGAACCTACCTTTAAACACAAAAGCTACTTATACAACGAAATAATACAAAAGAAAAATAAATAGGGTAAAAATTATTACGGTGTTTTGTTCTTTGTATGATCGAGTTTACTTCATTCGCCCAAGAGTTATTTTCTGTTATAAAATTAATATTTTTAATGGGAACACCCTAATCATACGAAATATTTAATTCCTAATTATGATAGTCCGTGTTCCAAAAATTCGAATTTTATTATTATTTTATTTATTTATTAAATCTTTATTGACCTTAACGAGATCTATGTACTTACATATGTAACCATCATGTCAATGATTGAACACAATGGTAAAAAAGGTGGACTTAATGCTAATGCATTCTCTACCAGTCAGCCTTTAGGAAAAACAGAAAAATTTAAATTAGCGATAGGCGCTTAAAGATAAGTATGTATTTCTACACACACTATACACATATATACATATACAATACATACATACACATACATATGTTTACATACATACATACACATACATACATACAAAAATAAATACATAATATAAAATACAAAACAATTTATGATAATGATTAGATCTGCTGCAACAAATTGGCATAGGTGCGTGTGGACTTTTCTCTTAAAAGAAACCTATTTGAGATACTTTTGATGTCTTCGGGCAAGGCATTCCAAAGTCGCGTAGCTTGAAAAGTAAAAGAGTTAGACATAAAATTTGAATGAAATAATGGAAAACGGAGACGTAGAGTATGACTGGAGCAAAGCTCACAGTCATGGGTTACGGACTGATAGCTAAATTTGTTTTTCATATATAGGAGAGAGAGAGAGGATTCTTTAGTATAGAAAAAAGTGTACAAAGCATTCTCTGCTGTCGACGCTGACGAACAGGAAGCCAGTTAAGCTTAGATCGAAACGAAGAAATGTGATCGTATTTACAAAGACAGAAAATAAAGCGGATACAATTATTAATAAGACGATCTAGCTTATTGAGAAGATCTGCGTTTATAGCAATTATAGTACTAATTATAATCATTAGTACTTTGAAATTAAATTCCGAGAATTTATTTAACGTAATATTATAAATGGCAGGTTTGCGTTGTCCGATGTTATATTTTATCATCATCCGAGCGTATTCCCGGTTGCTTCCTCAGCGGTAACGCTTCAGAGCCCGGGCTCCGCTACATCACCTAGGTGATTTGACGAGGTTACCGGTATTTATACAGAGCGACTGCCGTCTGACCTCCGCAACCCAAAGTGTAGACCAGAACCAATCCAGGAAAGGTTTAAATAAATGCTAGATGGCGTTCGGGACCTACGGCTTTACGTGCCTTCCGAAGCACGAAATAATCTTTCTTTTCGGATAATCAGGTGATTCAACCCTGCATATATCCTAGCCAGACTGGAAACCACGACTCGTTATTTAAATTTAAATCTAAAATACAGTCATCCCATCTAAACGACAATGCATGTTAAGTTTATTTCAATATATTTATAATATTTTATTTAAATATTCACATTCATAATTTGATTAGCTACAAAATTTCAATTTCAATATTTATACTTAATACTTAATTATACCTATTACTACTGCTTTAATTATTTTAAGAATGTTGTGTTCACCTGTAATTGGGTTGCATGCTAGTACATATGTAAAACGATAATTGTAAGTTTTTGTCATGTAACCTGTTGGTGTACCTAATAAATAAAATAAAAATAAAATAAAATGAAACGACTTTACACAAAGTATGCTTTCCAGTGGGATTTGAACCCACGACCTCCGGATCACAAGGCTTTGACCACTGGACTACGGAGGCAATTGGTAATAAAACAAATTACAAATAAGTTTTAAGTTATTGTTGTTATATTGAGTTTTAATTATATGAAAAAAATATTGAATACAGTTGTTAAAAAATAATAATAATAATAGACAAATTTTTATGTTACAGGTATTGACAGATGTAAGAAGTCATCAAATTGCTAGCTCAAATACAAAACATTATGTAAGTGTCTTATCTTATCTTGCATTTGCGGTCCACATTGGGAAGCACATCGAACCTTTGGTTTATATTGTACTTACCCCTTTGCCTTACTCTCCCGCCTCGGGATTTATGAAGAAGGACTGCACAAGGTTCAGAATATCACGTGTACACGTATCACATTATGTTCATAAGTGGCAGGTTAATGTAATGTAGTGTGCGATCACTATTCCGTACACTATCCAGATCAGTAAGGCTGTGGTTTTCGATGTCGACGTCAAGACAGCTAGACTTAAGGGTCAGTTCCCACCGAGACGCGACGCGACGCGATGTAGCGCTCACTTTGAAAGATATATTGAATTTGTTTACTAGGCAAAAAGATACTGATTTCAGCGACAGTTCGCTTTGCCGCGCTGCGTAGCCATGCATAGCGAGGCACAGCGGGCTCTCACCCTTTTTGTCTAGTAAACAAGTTCTATATTTCTTTCATGTGCGCGCTACGTCGCGTCGCGTCGCGTCTCGGTGTGAACTGACTCTTAATGGGATTGGGCAAGGCATGTGTGCCGCATGCAGCCAGAAAGATGGGCCCGGATGACTACCTTGTGTGTATAGGCTAAATCATCTGATTGCTCTAGCCAAGTATGGCTCTGGTAGAACAGAGAGAGTCGTAGTCCTGCAATGGAGACTAAAAAAACCTGATGATGATGAATAGTAATTAATTTTACTTTTGTACATTCATGCAAATAGTTATTTTTCTTCAAAATAAGATTGTACCAATACAATATTTAGACAAGGACTTTTCCGGTATCAAGCGGCGCGACGTCGAACGGAATTTGTCTATTTACAGAAGAAACAAATCGGTGGGAGACTGTCAATTTCCGACTTCGAGGATCTGAGGGACGCTCAACACTAGGACTAATTAACTTCGACAGTATAAGTTTTCTTTCTCTATAATCGTATCCTCATATCTGAGGGTCGTGCGTGATCGTGAGCAGCTCTCCTCACAATGGTTTTCCACAGTGCACGGCCTTGCATCAGGTGTATGGCCCGATGAGTGTTTGTGTAAATACAATTTTAAATTTATTCTGGTTTCCTATTATATTTTCTATTCTTTTAGATCCACTCCGGCCTATCTCAAAACTAAATTTCCCGTCCTTGGTGATTCTCACGTTAGAACTTTTCGCTCGTCAAGCAATCTCCGTCTTAATATGCCACGTTGGCGGCCTGAGTTCTTTAATAATTCATTTGTCGTTCAAGCCATACGGCTTTGGAACTCCTTACCAGTCAGTATCAGGAAAGCTCAATCTTGTCTTGAGTTAGTAGCCGGGCAAAATTGAGCTTAGCTTACTTAAGAGCAAGGGACACATTTTTGAAATCTCCAGTCACATTACGAATGATTTACGCGAGCGTTTCCAAAAAGGCGTGTTTTAGAATTGGTCGTATGCGAACAAGGATTTGCACAAGTGATCTAGATTTCTAGGTAACCATTTACATTCTTTGTAATCTTCGATTAAACATACAACTCGATCGGCGGAAAAAAATTCGACTCGCTAAATAAAATCGCACTCTTGTGAGCTCTTATTTTGTTTAGTTTAGTCAAAGAGAAAAACAATTTATACATAGTGTAATAAAGGTTGAATTTACAGTGAATTTTGTTTGATATTCAAGCGCACAGAATTGAGCTTCGATTTTGTAGGTGAAGCGCTATCTTGTTATAATATTGGTCGCCGTTTGTTCCCCGGCAGAGTAGAATACTAGGCGATTTAGGAAACACAAGCTAAACAAAGCTTATAAACATCAATGAGACCTCTGCAACCTGTCTGGCCAGCGTGGAGAGTGTAGGCAAGATCCTCTGACTGCTCTGGTTAATATATAGCTCTGGTAGTACCAAGAGGGTCGTGCTCCTAAAGTTGAGACTAAAACAGACTGGTTGATGACGATGATTCTTCTATTTTCCTCACCTGTTCCTCT
The DNA here is from genome assembly GCA_963576875.1 of Acrobasis repandana. Taxonomy (NCBI): domain Eukaryota; kingdom Metazoa; phylum Arthropoda; class Insecta; order Lepidoptera; family Pyralidae; genus Acrobasis; species Acrobasis repandana. The sequence goes on from OY756236.1 coordinate 13,186,966, forward strand.
TTATGTCAACTCCCTCCATATTTTCTGTCCTTCACCATCTCCGTACTAACAACCCGTTTTCCCATATCTGATCTCACGCATTCTTTCTCGGTCTACCTTTTCCTCTGTACCCTTGGTTATTGATGGAAAATTGTAATGAAGTTAAATAAATAATAGAGACAAAATAAGTCGTAACATATAAATCACCTTTCCAGCCCAGCTTTGCTCCAATACATTTTGCGAGCATGAGATGTAAGGGTCTATGAATAATTAACCAGATGTTTTGATCAGCCACATAATTGAATATTTAGAAACGGCTGAGCCCCACAGGGACTCACTGTGAAGTGCTGTAATTGGTATTGTAAACTCCCAGTAGTGGTTAGTTCGTGTTCTGTTTATATAAGCTGTAATATACAGGGTGACTTCTTAGCCATCAGCCAATTTGGAGCAAGTTCAGTCCATAATACTTTCCATAAAAACGATTAACGTTAAAAAATTGGCTTTCCTATACAAATCAACGCTTAGCCAAACGGATTTTGTATGGGTGGATGATTTTTTATATTAAATCAATTTTTATTTTATTTAGCAACCAATTTCTTTTTTGATTCCCTTCTTCCACCTCTACGCTTAAAGCGGCCTTTGGGTCTTAAACACAGCCTTTATCACGACCTCCGTGGCGTAATGGTCAACACGCTATTAGTCCGCCAACTCGGAGATTCTGGGTTCGGTCCCCAGCCAAGTCAAATTATCCTAGGTCTTAGGTATTTCTTATCAATTATAGTATTGTTAAGTTAATATCCTACAAGAAAGTATAATACAAGTTTAAATTTACTTTGGAGCTAGCTCAATAAGTGTGATTTGTACTTATATATTTATTTATTTATCTAGTACCGTAACTCCTGTAAGACCCAAATTCCACTTTAGCGTTATGGTGGGCATGAAGGTTTATGTATCCTAAACTTTATCTTGCAATCCACATTAAGCCTTTCTTCTTCTTCTTATCGAGTCGAAATGGTTTCAATGTAGACTTTCTGTATAACCCAAAGGTTGACTGGCAGACAACGCTTTAAGCTTTAAGTTCGCCTATTGTTCTGTACAATTTGTATTTCATGGACAGTTAAAATTAAATAAATAAACTTTTGTATATTAATTTTAAAGCTATCCGTACAAAAAAACACCCTTTAAACTTAAATAGTAGAAGCTTTTGGCTTAAAGACATTCCAAAAGCTTTCTACCTTTTAGAATCCCTAAGTGTTCGTACAGAAATCTCTTTCCTCTTTAAAATGTTACAAAGTAAATGCTTTTCTAGGCCGCCTCGTAAAGGCTAGTGTACACTACATTACTGAACCTAAAAAACTGTATTATATTTATGCTGGTCTGAGAGAGAAAAAAACGTAGAATGTACCAGCAGCTTCCCTTCCCACGTTCTCTCCCTGTCAACCATAGAGACAAACAGATAGGGCAATCTTACACGTCAATAATTTAAATGTACATAACGTGTACATAATGTTTATTTATATTTAAATTTACTGTTGGTACGCTTTTCAGCCGCGGGTCTAATGCTCAGGCTTCAAGAAGTTAAAAGTAAATACAAAGCTGCGAAAATGTCCAACTGTTCACACAAGTGGCATCATAGACAAGACACCATTGATCAAGCGAGAGAAGCGTCTCAGTTTTGATATTTGTCAAAAATTCTTGTGCCTTTCTGTCTGTTCTCGCTTTCAGTTAGGGTTGCCAACCCTACTATACATATAATATAGTATCCTATTAGTTTAGGTGTTTAACTACTATTATTTTAAAAATATAATAGTAGGCGAAACTAAATGTCATATAAAATTGGTGCATACTCCACCGAAGAGAGCCACTAAGCTCTTAAATAAGAAGAAGAAGAAGAAGGCGAAACTACTATATTTTATCAACAAAATCGCTAAAATCAGTCTCTATTATCTAAAACAGAACACGCTCATATTATCATACCTTTAATCCATCAAACACCAAGAAAACCAGACACAATAGATAAACAATATATTATATATATGAATATTTTCGAACGATGAATGCTAGTTCTGTTCCTATTCTTACAAATACCAATAGCGATTACAAATTTAACAGTGCTATTTTTTTTTTTTATTTCCTATTATAATATTTTTATGGGTACTGGACCCAAAAATACTAGATTTGGTCCAAAAAAAGTTGGCAACCCTACTTACAGGTCGCAATTTTAAACGATTTTGAAGAAAATTGATTTATTTAAATTTCTTAATCAATCGCGATTTTTGATTAGGGGAGATACGAGGGGAAAATTTTGTAGCGTTATGTATATCTTCTTCATCTTAGTGCATTCCCGGTTGCATCCTCAGCTCTGCTGCTTCGGAGCCCGGGTAGCGCTTTCCCGCTTTTTCTACTCCAAATATAATATGCATGTGAATGGTCACCCAAGGATGCCAAAGACCTTGTAAAATGGAGAAGAAATAGCCGGAACACTTTCAATGATTTGGCCATAGTTTTTCAACCGGCCGCCTGCCTGACATCAACCTTTTTTGGGAATGTATTTGTGTGAAAAATGCGTTATTTATGGACGGATATCAATCAAATTTGAGAGGCACACTTGAGGACTTCATTATACATAAGATATTGCAAAAAAAATCCAAAAGGGGGAGTGGAGGGGAGAAGGGGGAGTTTGCTGTAGCATATATGGTCGGAATTCACTGAAATGGCTTTGCTAAGCTAGATGAAAAGGGAAAGTGTTGGTTATTGCATGGTTGCGAGGTCTACTATTATATATATTATACTACTCAGAGAACCATAGTGTAATGTAGTTTTAAATCATTAACTATCAAAGCCATACTTAGCCAGAGCAGCCAGAGGATTTGGCCTGCCAGAGGATTTCTAAACGCTAGCCAAACGGATTGGAGAGGTTCCATTGATGGTTGTAAGCTTTGTAGGGAAGACTTGGAGTGTCCTATTCCACTCTGCCGGCTAAGTATGAAATAATCATACACATTTTTTTTTATTTCTGTATTTTCCAGACAGAAGAAGGCCGTGTATCGAAATAATTTCGTTGTACAAAAAAAAAACACTGGTCTTGTTACTTTTGTCGTGAAAAGAAAAATATTTACAAAATAATACAGTTTTCAGTACAAAACATGATTCTAGCTTCACAATGCCATCTCTTGAAACACAGTGAGGGAGATGACGTGCTCTGTTCAAATAGTTTGTTACTGTCACAGTAACATTAGTTGTACTGAGTTGTCCGTAGTTTTTAGTTCGTATTTGCATTTTGTACTCATCTTTATTAATACTACCATCATCAGGTCTTTTTTTTTAGTTTCCACTGCAAGAGCACGATATAATACCAAAGCCATACTTGACCAGAGCAGCCAGAGCATTGGGCCTACGCTCTAAACGCTGGCCAGACGGATTTGAGAGGTCTCTTTGATGTTTATAAGCTTTGTGTAGATTGTATTTCCTAAGTCACCTTCTACGCCATCCACTGGAAGACTTGGAGTAGTCGTATTCTACTTTGCCGCAAACCACACTGTATACTCTAGTTAATATCAACCTGCCTTGGCTTTGCACGGGCACAGGCACGGGTATGGAATACATATAAAACTTCCTCCTTTATCTGTTGATGAAAATTGCATTAAAATCCGTCGCGTAGTTTAAATAGTTTCTTTTAATATATATATAATATATAAATAGGTTCCGGCTAATTCTTCTCCATTTTGCAAGGTCTTTGGCATCCTTTCTTGGTTGACCTTTGATATGCATGTTATATTGGAGCTGAGCACAGCTGAGGATGCAACCGGGAATGCGCTTAGACGAAGAAGATTTAAATTTAAAAAGTAGTTTAATTGTTATTAATACACTCGGTAAAAATATAGAAGATTCTTTGCAGAATGAAAAGTTAAAATCTTGTGATCATCCCTTAACTTTAAAAGTTGGTACTGTAAAGAAATATATAGGTTTGACCCCGTTTCCATCGCCTCTCGGCCTGCCCTCGGTGTTTACATTGGATATTTAAAATGTGGTTTTCCTGCCTTTTGCAGGCAATATTCAACATTTATATTTTAAATGTAACAATTTTTTAAAGGTTTTGTGAGTCGGTCCGTAAATCCGTACAGCCTTATATCGCTGAAACTATATACCTATTGTCATGTCAAAACTTTGAAATTTAAAATAAATTTAGATAAATAATATGTCTGGCGGACCCCGGGCTTCGCAGCGTTGCAGCTGAGGATGCAACTGGGAATACGATGTAATGAGAGAGAGAAATAATACGACTGGCGCAATGTCAAATGCGTAATTTCTTTTTTCTTAAAAAAGGGGTCTAAAGCTGCAAATTATAAAAAAATAAAATTTCAAAGTGAGGGTATTATTTTAGTTGGGTATTATATTGAAGGGCTTTATGTCCGCATCACGATAAATTTTTATTTTTATTTTTGAATTCTCATAGTTTTTGATTTAGAATGAAAAAAGTGAGCAAAAATACCATCCCTCCGTCTTCTCTGAAGTCTATAATTCGAAAAATCTGAAACAATTTCACACAATAAATACGAGTATTTACTCAAATAGTTAATGGATTCAGGCGTTACCTTGCGGAAGTCAAAGTTACATGGCGCCGACCGACGGTCTCTTGACACTGTGAGCTTTTATCACACACGGGCACAATCACCAGCCGCATGATAAAAAAGATAAAAATGAGGCTACCTTTTCACCCACAGAAGCCGGCGACGCAGAAGATCAGCGTCCCCTACCAACCACCGCACTGTCACTGCAAGCGCAGCGGGATCACACCCGCGCCGGGCGCCGCCCGCGCGACTCTTCGCTAAGATCAGTGAGGCCCGGGACGTCTTTGTGTGGGCATCGCGTATCACATTCGCCATGATTTCGACCTCATCTAGATGACTAGAGGTCGAAACATGTCGGCTAGTAGCTGACTTTTGACTTGAGTAACCCGTTTTGAACATATAGAAACATTTAAATCTTTAAATATTTTCAGTGAAACGAAATATTTATTTTAGTATTTTTTTAAATTTATCCATTTGTGTTCCGCTGCTGGGAAAAGGACTTCTTTTTTTGTTCTTTATCTAAGCGTGTTCCCGGTTGCATCCTCAGAATTATTTGTGCTGCTTCGGAGCCCAGAGCCTTCTAACATCGATAGTCCTCTATTTAAATGTCCAATAAAAACTCGATCTCTAGTCACATTAATCACTACTCTATCTCGAGAAAGCTCCATCTTCCCGAACTCGACGTCTTTGTAGATATCGAACTCTGCTGCGTTATCGGAAAACGATGAGTCGAACCCGTAAGTTACTTTGTATTCGCTATTTTCATTCGAATTTATCTTTCTTTTATTTTTCCGTTTTATGTTTACTTTTAGTTTAGTCTGCTTTACTGATCTGGTAGCAATCTTAGATACATTGTGTTTTTGTATAGCTAGCCAGCTGCTTATTCTCCCCTGCAGATTGTATTCTTAGTCTACTTATAATGTTTCATACTCTTCTTTTAGTCTCTGGGCGTAATCTTTATATTCTTTGTGTAAGACATCTTTCATCATCCTCTGCCTTCTGCTTTTTGTATTCCATTCACCCCTACTTTATTCTTCCCTTTCCCATATTCCTATTAACCGACAATCTTTGAAGTTCTTTTTGTTGCATGACCCTCTCTTTTCATCACATGTCAAAACTATGACCACCGATTGCTTCTTACTTCTTACTTTACAGTTTGCCTAAAATATCTTTATAAGACTAAATATTTTTAAATAAAAAGCCCTATTTAATTAAGAACTTTTAGGCGTGATCTAGTGACTCGACCCACGACGCCAACAAATATATTTACATCCATCGAAATATAATTTTCTAGAAACCTAACGCTCCTACATTCACCGCTTCGATTCTGATTCCATTTACGCAAACAAACGAACAGTAATTATAACGAAACACTTGAACGCACACATAGACAAAGATGCATGCGATTGGTCGTGACAAGATCACGCGTCGTCGTCGGTCGGGTGGAGCAGTCAACGCAATGAGCGGTGAGATACAATGCGCGGATGGTACCGTTTATGCAGTACGCTACTCTAAAATAAATAACCTTGTTTACATGTAACTTTTTTTTTAATAACTAATTTTCATGTCTGTGTGGCTTCTACACCACTTCACGGCACATGACGGCATTTTTAATGAATCGATTATCGCAAAAACACAGCAATATTCTCAAAGGAAACTTCTTGCGACGCAACCGCACGACTCGAGTGTCACGGCGAACTGTCGCGCCACGCTGTTCATATTTTAAGCCCCGCCCGCCGCGGTATTTATCGCGTGGAATGATTTTTTGGGATTACTTACGATTCTAGAGAATTATTGTTCATAGTTTACATCCATGCAAACGCATACAAGAGTAACACTTAAAGACTTATACAACGTAAGATAAAAAATGTGTTAGTAACATGACATAAAACGAGAAACAGCCATTACACAAAACAAACAAGGTAGCGGGCTCAAATCGCCAGTAACAACTCTCAACGTTTATGTTCAACTGCATAATAAAGAGTCTTTTCTGTTTAAACGTATGGTTTTAGTTATAGACGTAAGCGTTTTATTTTTTTTATTTTTACAGTAGTAGTTTCGTTTAAATGATACCAACCTTCTATTTTCTGCAACGCATGGTCTTGGGCATCCTTAGATGCAATCAAAATATCCCAATGCACATAAATATGCACAAAATCATCCTGATAGAAGAAAATGCTGGTGCTTGCACTCAGGGCTCAGAAACAGCACATTTATGTATGCAACTTTCCCCCCTCTTTTAATAAAACCAGATAAAGTTTATATCGCGTGACAGACTAGTGCCGTCGCGTTTGTTATTATAACGTAGAGCGAGATAGTAATAGATGATAGCGCTCGATAAACCTTGTCACCGGTGCCATGCTAAGAGAGCTGAAATATGCGCTTTAATGAGAATAAAAAGCACTGACTTTTTGAACAGTTTCACTGTCACGTTTTTATCCCTAACTAGGATATCATCTAAATCCCTAAGATCCAGAGGCTGAAATATCTCAAGCTCGTCCGTGTTGGTGCCGACTGTTATCAAGAAATTGCTATCGTCCAACTATGTCGTATGCCAGACCAAAAGCATTACTTTTATTTAATTTTTTGTTAACATAGGTACCTAAATACGCTAATATTACTAGGACCTAAGTACCTAGAAAAAGTCTGTGTTTAGACCTAGCCTAAACACAGACTTTTTCTAGGTACTTATTTTATAAGAATGTGTCCATCGGCTCTTTTCTCAATATCTCTATTCTGGGCAAGGTAATGTGTCCGTATGCCTTTTGTTTAAAAATCTGATATTAGTTTTTGGTACTTACACTCACAAAACACTAACAACAAAATACTCGTTGTTATTGTTTTTATTATCTAGAAAACTATTAATCGAACGGACATTATAAATAGTTATTTTCCTAGATAAACTATTAAGTTTATACATTGGTCACTAATACTTTATGAGATATCTGTTTATTACTTCAATAATAATCTATGATAAATAAGTTGCAATATAGTTTTTTACAACCATCCGTGGCGAGTGTTAAATCAAGAAGACTGGTGGCAGCGTGTGCGCAACTTCACCCCGCTACCACTGGTATGACTCTCCATTGATTCAGAGTAACATATATACCTACTCTCGTACTACAAACGAAACAATTTATCTATACACACGTCGATGTGTGAGTTTTATACTTAGGGTCGCACCGCAGAATTAATTTAATACTTACCTACTAACGATTTCGACATATTTACGATTATATCTTTCCATACCGGAAGATTTGAGAACACTATGACGTAAAAAATATTCTGTTTTATATATATTAAATGTTACAGAAAAGTCGAAAACAGCTACATAATATCACTTCACAAATATTTTTCACTATGTCCATTGTCCATTTCACCATTAGTTCACTTTTGTTCACAGCAGAGTCAATGTAACGCACTAAATTCACTAATTCACTATTGTAATATAGTAATTTGCATATTCGGCGCAAAACTATACGGTAATTATATGAATAAATTCAATAAAAATAAACAAATGTTTATCACGCTTCCACGCACAGCATGTCAAGTTGTCATTGTCAACAATGGCATTTAGCACTATAACCCGCGGAAATCTAGTTGGCATCTGCGTGTATGTGATTACCTGTGAGCGAGGAGCCTAAGTAACATTACCGGATTGCTGCTGATTGATAATACCCCTCTCGTTCTTGTGTATCTCCCGCCAATGCGAGAGAGCGAGAAGGGTAAATATATCAAGATGATTGCTGGGTAATAATGGAGCCCAATATGAATATCGCTCTGCCTTCATATATAATAAAATAAACAATGAACTATACGTGTTTAATAAATCGTACCAAGAATGTAAAGAAATATTGACAAATTGGATAAAAGAAAAAAACTATGACGAAATTGAAACATTATTAATAAGTCAAAAATAATAAATACCTATATAAAAATTTTAATAAAAATAATATATATATATATATTTACATATATAATAAGTATATATCTTATATCTTATTCTATCTTCTATCTTCATCATCATACACATTGACGCGCACACACACACACACACACATACACCCATAGGCTATATGGTTTTTATCAAGATAAACTGTCTTATTTACTAAAACTATAAACGGTCTAAATTGGTCAACTATGTTATTTATAAAGTACCAGAGATAAGAAAGAGCGGAGTCTCCTGACACAAGCATACTTTTTGCTTAAAAGGAGGCTCCAGCAACAAAAGCTTGTAATTTAAATAGTTACCTAATAAACAAATTTTTATTTTTATTTTTTATTTTTATAATAACGTGAAATGATATTGTTGCTTTGCTTACCTGTTTTCATCATTTAGAAATGTATGAAATATACGTTCTTTAGAGTATTGGGTGGATAAACAATTATTATACGCGCACCTTCTCACCATGATGGTTACTATTGGTTGACAGTTCTCAAGACAACACACGTCGCGTATTGCGTGCGGCTAGTGATTATACCTACTGGTTTGGAGCTGTCAAAGGCTCACAAAGTGCGGGGGAGAGGTGCGGGGACGCCAATTTGTGGGAGACGCTGTGAGATTCCATTCTGTTTGACTCTTATGTATTCTGTGCCGCTACTCATCCAATAGGGTTGCCAGCTGCGTTGCGGAGTTCCAGCCGAGGCTCGGTGTTGCAAGCGTTAGCGCATTGAAGGAGCTCACATTACACACATTATTTTTGAATGTCTACAATGCTCATAACTTGGACCACATAAAAAACAGTTGAGTTTGCGGCTGAGATCCGTCTCGGTCTGACTTACTATTTCAGAACATCGCTATGAATGGTAAAATTAGCTACATGCCTATTTACAATTTTACGGTCTCGAGTATTAAATGTTGTCTTTGTACATCACATGTGTAGTTTCAAGGTTATATAGAACGTTTTGAACAAATCTGCAGCTTCACACTATAAAGTATACACTTTAGGCATTTAAAAAACAATAAGGTACAAGTTTAAATAAGGAATTAAAATATATATATATATATTGCAGTAGCACCAAAATAACTGGAAAAAATATGTCATTTTCGAAATAAACAAGATAAAAATATGTTTCTAGCTATTTTGGGTAAGTACTAGATTGACCGATTGACTGAATTGATAAGCTCTCCCGTTTTAGGGTTCCGTACCTAAAGGGTGCCATCGGGACCCTATTACTGAGACTCCGTTGTCTGTCCATCTGTCCGTCTATCTGTCTTGAACTGCAATAGCTTGAAACACTTGAAATTTTTACCGATTATACGAGTACCTATAAAATTACTGTAGTCGCTATAACAACAAAATTCTAAAGTAAAAGGAAGTTGTCATACAAAAAACGAGTTTTTTCAGCTTTTTAAAACATTGTGTGAGGTACGGAACCCTTCACGTACGAGTTCGACGAGTCCGTAGTTTTTAGATTGTTTTAAAACGGCTTGTTCAAGTTCGTATTATAGAATGACTTTCCCAGGAAAAAAAATCAAACAACGAAATTGATATTTGCTTTTTTTTTAAAAACTTGATCCGTCATTTGAACTGAACAATTAGCTATTAACGAATTGAGGAGTTCGGCAAAATGTTTGAATTGGCCTTTTGCGTTTTTGGTCGTTTGCGTCGGAAGCCCTATTTTCATAGGGACGTAGGCATTCAAAACGCAGTACTAAAAAAAATTTTTTTTTTACTATTTCTTATTTCATTATTTAGTTTGAGCAATCAGCTGGCTGAGGTTCTGTGAATAACCGGGAAGAGTTGGTGACAAATTGTATTCTCTCTGCCGTCACCACGCGGCAAAACCATTAATTAGCTTAAAAGAGCCCGTACTACCATAAAGTTCTTAGAGCGATCTTAAATTTTATCAATATTAACGAAATACTCACTTTGAAATAAAAACATAGCAAAGTTTAGGACTACCTCTAAACATAATAAGTTTCGAAAACACGATTGCTTAAAATTTTCTCGATAGAAAAATATTGCGAAGTTGCCTCCAAATAACCTCAGAATTATACGAAAACAGAAAGTATTTAAGAAATACAATAAATTAGCACTTGTAACTTTGGATTATAATTGTATTAAACATAAGGCAGTCATCATATGTCTTATTTTTTAAATAACTCTTAAATATTCTTTGTAAAATGAAAAAAAAAAAACCTCAACAACCAGAACCAGCCTAATTGATCCACCGCGATTCTCGACGCCCCGCATGGCTCGCTGTCTCGCTTCGGCTAGAGTAAATTTAGATTATTGAAATCAGGCGCCCTCTTAAGCGTTTACTTTAATAAAAGGCAGGAAATACGAATTTTGCATTGCAAATAAGACATATTACGCAAAACTCGGCGTAGATGGCGGCACTAGCACTGACAGTAAACAATCTGCTGTCATTCCACATGTCATATTTTTTCGCAACATATATTACTTATTACCAATGTATTTATTTTAATTGTTATAATATTATTCACCCATTTAAAACTCATTTTCGGTTCTGGCTGCCCGGTTATGGAATGCTCTTCCTGTAGACTTAAAAAACGCCCTCTCTCGATTCCTTCAAAGCCAGACTTAGAAAATATTACGAAGGTTCCTCAGACATTTTGAGCTATTAATATTGTAGTGTATTTATTTAATTTATTTAAGTTGGTAATATTTATAGATTTATTATTTTCTTATGTATTAGTTTATGTATCATAGATATATAATATATAATTTATTTTACATTTAAAACTTTAAATTAATTTTATTGCGATTGTACGTTGACTTTTGCCCGTTATGTCCATTTATTGTATTATTTCGCCGATACTTGGTTGACTGGAAGAGATCCCATTATGGGATAAGTCCACCATTGTACAAAATATTGCACGCCTCATAAGCGAAGCGCATGAGGTAGTGCTCTACTCTCGCCTTACAAAAATCAAGTGATTTTTTTAACTAAATGTGTCTCTATTTATTTTCTATCGCACTTGTACAATAATATTTACACATAAATGTCAAGGAAAAACACTAGTTTTAACACTTATGACTTTTTAAAAGACATTTTGCCTTTTAAATAAATAAAAACAATGTTTAATAAAATCATTTTGTGGACGTCCGTGTGTCTGTATGTATGGAAACTGGCGTGGTCACGATAACTCCCGAAAAACTTATCTGATCAAGTCCATTTTTTTTATACGCTTCAGTATTATCCAAAACTAAGTCCTTTCGAAGATCACGGTCTAATTCAATGTAGTTTAATCGTAATTTCAATTTAATTGTGAAAAATGAGATTATGAGGCGTGCACTTTTGGATTTTCCAAACTTATTTTGGTCTATTAATACTTATTTAACTGTAACTATTTCTTGTGCAATAAAGATATAAAACAAACATAAAACAAACAAAACTTGTGCTGTGATGCGATGCATATTTAAATACCTTATACCTATATAATTTTACTTTATTGCAACTTTGTTGTACTTGTCATTGTCAAACGTTTGTTTACAGTCTGCGCTAATACTGCAGAGCGCTCTGGCGGCCGAACATTGCAGTATGTATTGACACTAGAAACACTAGTCTCGGTAGCTTTTGCAATAAAAATAATTAATAATAATGACCTTCAATAAGTGATATATTTATCCTACATTGAATAAAAACTTTTGACTTTGACTTTGACACAGCTCTGAAATTTGATATATTTTTGACAAAATTGACACGTAACCGAAGATAAAACGTTCGTACACAAGGGTCCGTGTGTGAGTAAAACTTAGGGCTTACGTAGATCCACACATTTTACTGACTTCTTTTACTGTCTGACATTACTGTGGCAGCTGTCAAGTAAGATTCATAGTAACCGAAAGAGCAAAGAAGGTTCCTTCTTATAGAGATAATCTGGTTAAAAATTAAAGGGGTCTGTCATACAAGAAACGTGTTTTTTCAGCGTTTTAAAACATTGTACGGAGGTACGGAACCTTCAATTGCGAGTCCGACTCGCACTTGACCGGTTTTTTTTTTCCAGATTAGCATAGAAGAAAGTAAAATTTTCTTTCAATATCACAATATTGCTTCCATATAAAAAAAAAAATCTTCAACTATTATTTATAGGTCACTAAAGTAAACCTATAATTAAATTAAAATAACAGTCAAAAATAAAAAAAGTCGACATTCCCATACGAATTGCCTGCTGAATATCCAATACAAAAAAGCTGCACACTTTTGTATGGAAATGCCGATTTTTTTTTGTTTTTTGGCAGTTATTTTAATTTCATTATACTATTATGATCTTACCGTAGTTCGATTAATAACGGGTTCGTCCCTTCCAAGTTGTATAAATAAATAATTATAGGCTGTACAATAACATTTCTCATATTAGAAACAAACTATACAAGTAATATATGTACACAATAAAGGAACAAATTACTCAGCCTCAATATTAAATAACAAAAGAAATGTTCTGGATTCGTCAGGCCTTTGATGTATCACACATTTTGTGAGGTATTGTCGGCCTTAATAAACCACGCGTCAATGTTTGATCCAATGTCACCATACATTCGCTAATTGACACACAGCCTGCTATATACAGGTTTTCTTAAATCTAATTAAAATAATAAAACTAAATTAAACTAAAACACAATTAAATTGATATGAAAGCAATTATAATGTAGTTTATTCATAAGATAACTAAAAATAACAACATAAAACTAAAATTAATCTTGTACCTTATTTATTTATAAGTTCCGTAAACTTTGTAATTTTTTATTGTTTTTATTTGGTGCAATAAAGATTTTTGTATTGTATTGTATTAATCTATAACTACTACATACGTATATAAAACTAAACTAAATAAAAATACTTTAATAACATTAAATAATATAAAAAATGGAACAAGGCCCCAAGGTCTCCACGGCAAAAGGCGCAAATTTATACGGCTCTCCCAAAGCCGCATACTTGCGTCTCTTATTGGCTTAAGCAGTCGCAGCAGCTGCACCTGCCTTACGGGCAGTAAATTAAATCTAAAACGAATACTGAATACTAAACCGGGCAAAAGCGAGCCGGACTCGTAAATGAAGGGTTCCGTACCTCCGTACGATGTTTTGAAATGCTGAAAATAATACGTTTCTTGTATGACGACCCCCTTTTATTTTTAACTTTATCTCATATTTAGTACCTAATATATATTTTTATAGCGGCTATAGTAATAGCTAATCAGTGAAAATAAAAGTATCTAGTTAATGAAATTATGTATGTATATTTAACTAGCTGTGCCCGCGACTTCGTTCGCGTGGTTGTCGGAACGTAATGTTATATAGCCTAAAGCCTTCCTCTATAAATGGACTACCCAACAAAAAAAGAATTTTTCAAATCGGACCATTAATTCCTGAGATTAGCGCGTTTAAACAAACAAACAAACAAACTCTTCCGCTTTATAATATTAGTATAGATTCGGTTATCACGCTAGATTCAATTTGCTAACACAATTGACTTTTATTGTTTGTCAGTCACCAGGTGACCGCCATAGAATGTAAAGACTTAAATATTACTTTCCTTGTAGCTGGGAGGTTAACAAATCTCTGCGCGAGAAGAAAAACAGTTGGTACATTCTAAGTTTTTACTTTTCTCCCAGACCAGTAGACTAAAAAGTTCATGCGAATCCAGTGTAATTTTTCCTATAAAATTGGAATACCCGTGTGGTTCGGGATTAGAATAGGACCACTGCATATCTTCTTGTGGATGTCGTAAGGGGCGACTAAAGGACTAAACACAAACATCTCGTGCTACGATTGCATTCCCAAGGAGGGTTAACATTGGACGGCGGCTGGTTGTAAAACTTTTCGCACAAATACATACCCGAAGAGGGTTGACGGTCGGTCGTAAAACTATAGCTAAATCATTTACTTTATTCCGGCTATTTCTTTTCCATTTTGCAAGGTCTTTGGCAGCCTTGGGTGACCATTGACATGCATGATATATTTGGAGAAGAAAAAAGTGGGAAAGCGCACAGCTGAGAATGCAACCGGCAATGCGCTTAGACGAAGAAGAAGATTTCCTATAACGTTGGAATAACCAACGTTTGCTCCAACCATCAATGTCACAAAATACCAACACCCCAAACGCAATATCGCGGTCGTGCGACATCTAAATGCGTCGTTGATATTTATACGCATATAATATATGTTTATCACGGACGCTATAACAATATATTGGGTATAAAAATATGTGGTGCGGTGCAGTGACGTGTTTAGAGAAAATGGCCGTTGATGTCATATGAATTTTTGGTTGATTATTTTTCTTACTCGACAACGGAAAAGTCAAAAGGAAAGGTTATAATTTGAGCTATATATATATATATATATTGCATCTTCAGAGCCCGTGGTCCGCTACCCTAGCTAATTTGACCAGGTTACTGGTTTTTACACGAGCAACTACCTACCGTCTGACCTCCGCAACCCAAAGGGTAGACCAAAAACGTATGTTCCACTGTAGCAATCTAAACTGTTATCCGATTTCAACGAATGACATGTCATTCGATTCATCATTACTAGCGTTAAAAATTACATGTATTTTACAGCATTTTACATGTATTTTACAAATATGACGAAGACAAGACATGTAAAATACATGTATTTTACTAATAGTCTATGAGTAAAACTGGGGACAGATAGACAGACAGACATGACTAAAATATATGATTTTCTTGTTAACTACGGAACCCTAAAAAGCTGCGTGAAACTAAAAAGATTCTCTATTCTAAGGGTTCTTTGTCATTTGCGCTTTAGTTTTACTCATAGACTATTAGTAAAATACATGTATTTTACATGTCATTTTCTACGCTAATCATTACATTACGGTCCGTTGGACTTAAGCTAAATTTTGTTAGAAATATGACATATGTTTTATTTTTGAATATATGGCGGCGTGAACTTTATCATACCGATTATACGTATTTAATTTTCAAACTATAAAATCTGGTTACTTAGCGATGGAAAGTTATTTCTTCACACTTTTCCGTATTCCTTGAATTATTCTTACTGTTTTGTATTGTCACCCACACCAAAACATTTTTTTAATAAGTTTACGTAAGGTTTTCGTTATATGGAGATAGCTACAATTGAACGGGACAAAACATATGTGGCGTTTCCTCTAGTTTAAAGTCGACGGTTGCTCCGGCCTCTCTACTTCAGCAGATGGTGCCGTGAGGCCGTTGGCGAGCTTAGGTAGGGGCTGGCCGCGCCGGGGCTGTGGAGCATGAGAAGCACACGGTCCCGGCCGATAGCGGCTGAGAGGTGACACCACGGAGTTTTCACATAACCTTAACGGTGTCCCGTAATCGGTAGGTATCCGAAGGGATTTTCTCCGCGTCAAAAAAAAAAGACAAGAAATAAAGAGAACGGGTGGTTCGGGGGCCGAGCCCCCCGCTATTTAAAAACTTTTAGCAAGACATGGATAAGGTTAGATTAGGACAAGAAAAAAAGAGAACGGGGGGTTCGGGAGTTCTAACTAATTGAGCTGTACTAAGTTTTCTTTGGTCAAGTTTAACGTTATCACGGAAAAGTTTAAAATAAAAATTAAGATTAAAAAACTGCAACCCGACTACGGATAGCAAACTCAAAAGTAAAACTTGTTTTTTACTTTTCATTTTTATTTAAGAAATAGTCGTTCTAAATAATAACTCAAAATATATTCATAGCATCTGAATCAAGAAATCGAATTAGTCACAAACATAAACAATGCCATTCCTTTGAAATGACTTCGCCCAGCTCTATTAAAATTAATTGGAACTGCGATATTAATAAAAATAGGTCGATTACATGCCTAGTGGCACTTTATATAAAACGGTTGATGGCTCACTGATTGCTCTTTATAGGCCTCCTATGGCTGTAAAAGGATTCAATGTGTTATAGTCAATAATTTGTTAGTAAGTATACCTACTTAGTTTATAAGCTTTTATTTCTTTTGAACAAATCATCGAGTGGCAAAATAGGTCAGGGTCATAGAATCAAATATTTATATAGTAAAGGCCTTTGCAGGCACTTTTACACATCAATAATTTTAGTGTATATTACGTGTAATGTTATATATATATATTTTAAAGCTACCAATACTAGCGTTTTACAACGACCACGGTCGAGAAGAAACGCCGAAAGAAACTCATTTACACAGTATTGGTCGCCTACGTACCAGAAGGGCTTTGTCAGTTTACAAAGATATTATTCCTAATACAATGTCATCACAGTATAACATGTAAAGCTTGCAAATGAGTGCCAAATCCAATTAACAGAAATAAGTAATACTAAGGAGTCTTAAGAGTCCCCTTACCCCAGACAGAATCTGAGTTTCCAGGCAAAATATGAACTTGAAAGAGAATATACTGTATTAGATCATGTTTGACCATCAGTATGGAAAACTTTACACCCTAATAATTTTGTTCAAGTTTATATTTTGTCTGTGAAAACCAATTATAGATATATGTAATTTCTTTAAAGTTACGAATTTTTACTGAAATCTGACATGTCTTTTTAAAATAAAACATAGACTACGTTTGTATGGGAAAGTCTAGGGTAAGGGGATTCTTAAAGAACGGAGCCGAGCTGGGCAGGCCCTACTGGCGGCAGCCGTTCACGAGTTGACGCGTGGGTCAGCCTAATGGGATTCTGCTCGAGGCTGATAGCCACTGATTAGCCTCGATGAACATACTGCGACCGACTTACAGTCATTCTTAAAAAAGGAGAGGTCAGAAGTAATTTACAAATATCTTCTGCTGTTTTTTTTTTAAAGCTATGCTTAATAATAAATAATCTACAATTTCGTTAAACCACATACTTTTTTATTCGAATACTAACTAATACTTATTCATTACATATTATCATTTTTTGTTTCAGGTGGGTGAAACCTCAAACTCAGTTGACATAATTTACTCAACATAGATCCAAATGGATAAGTAAGTAAAATACAAGGTGATTTTATACCTCAAAGATTAGTTTTAAACTGTACACATACTTTTAAACCAAAATTATTTATTTTAATAAATTATTTTGGTTTAATTTAATTTACATATTGTTCCGAGCATTGTAATGCTGTAAAATCAATAATTAAATAATGTTGGTGTCTCTTAAGGCGGAGTTCTTGCTCCGATCTTGTTTCTATCACATATTAATGATATTCCTCATAATTTATCAACAATAAAATTTTCAGATGTCACAACCTGGTAATTAAATGTTCGGGAATCGTGTAAGTGACTTAAGAGTATTTAAATATGAATGACATTTCTAACAATGTATCAACTAAACAATTTGCAGATGACACAACCCTGGTAATTAAATGTTGGGGAACCGTGGAAGTGACTAAAGAGTAATTACATATTAATGACATTTCTAATAATATATCGACTATACAATTTGCAGAAGTCACTACCGTGTTTATTAAATGTTGGGGAACCCTGCAAGTGACTAAAGAGTAATTACATATGAATGACATTTTTAATAATATATCAACTATACAATTTGCAGATGACACAACCCTGGTAATTAAATGTTGGGGAACGTGAAAGTGTCTTAAGAGTAACACGCGTAAACGCGCAACAAATTCTGTCAACTACTGAGCTATCAAGCTCTGCTTATAGTTCCTACTTAGATGTGTCCGTCAATCAGACACATCACAAACTCCAATCCAGTTGGCTGGCCGCCATCTTGGAGACATATTTACAGATATTTCAGTTCCAAGGCCATGTTGAGGCCATTATGATTAAAATCTGCTCATTTGCCATATTGTTTTTGGTAATGGCTACTCGTTATGGTTCGGTGTTAAGCAAACAATCGCTGTTGCCATGTTGTTTTGTATGGATATTTTTACCGACTGCATAAAAAGACGTATTAAGAGCCCATACTACCCTAAAGTTCTTAGAGCGATCTTAAATATTATCAATATTAACGAAATACTCACTTTGAAATAAAAACATAGCAAAGTTCAGGACTAACTCTAAACATAACAAGTTTCGAAAACACGATTGCTTAAAATTTTCTCGATAGAAAAACATTGCGAAGTTGCCTCCAAATCACCTCAGAATTATACTAAAACAGAAAGTTAATATAAATAAATATATAAGGACAAATCACACTGATTAAGCTAGCCCCAAAGTAAGTTTTAAACTTGTGTTATGGGATACTAACTCAACGATACTATATTTTATGATAAATACATATATAGATAAACACCCAAGACCCAGGACAATTTGAAAAAGGCCATTTTCCAACTTGCCCTGGCTGGGAATCGAACCCAGATCCTCTGGATTAGCGGTCTAGCGTGTTAACCATTACGCCACGGAGGTCGTCAAATTTATAAATATTTATAAATAATAATAAAGTATTTAAGAAATACAATAAATTAGCCCTTGTAACTTTAGTTTATAATTGTATTATAAACACAATGCAGTTATTATATGTCTTTTTAAATAACTCTTAAATATTATTTGTAAAAAACCTCAAAACCAGAACCAGCCTCATTGACCCACCGCCATTCCCGACGCCCCGCATGGCTCGCTGTCTCGCTTCGGCTAGAGTAAATTTGTGTGCGTGAAAGCGGGAGCAAAATTTTGATTATTGACATCAGGCGCCCTCTTAAAATCGGTTGTATGCTTTTTTATGTTTGCTTCTTCAGAACTCCGTCATTTTTGAACCTCATCATCATCTCAATATCAGCCGCAAGAAACTTTTTAATACACTTTATCTTGCCACCCACATTGAGAGGTAGACCACGCTTTTAGCGTTAAGCTCGCATATTGTTATGTACAATTTGTATAAGATGGACAATAAAGATTATATAAAATAAATAAAATCCACAGCTGGACATAGACCCTCAAGGATTTCCAAAATGACCAATCGGAAGCGGCCTGCATTCAGCGTTTCCGTGTCTGGTCGTCCGACGACCTAGGTTCTACGCTAGGCTTGCTGATAAGTGGCCTCCCGTGGAATCCTTCTGCCCTATCGGTTCAATGAACTAATTCACTCGGTTTTATACTGATATAACCGAAAAGAAAAGAATTAGTTCATTAGAAGAACGAAGGTCACCTTCGTTCTTCTAAGAATCTTCTTATTTTAGTTTCGATCCCGTAAATAATCAGCAAGAGAATTTTTTTTTATAAGTACATTTAATTTTTATACGTTTATAAAAACTATGGAGAGGAGTATCTCTCTCTATAGGCTATGGCCTATAATAAACTCTCCATACCATAGTCTTAATAAATCTATATACATCGTGTCAATGAAAGAACGCAAAACCTCTTAGATGGTACCTCAGCCCATGTAACTGAACAACATTAGTTCAACAACTTTCACGAAACTAAAAAAAAAAAATTTGAATTTTCATACTAACTGATCAGCTGATCGAGTCAATTTGTATAAAAATCCGCTTTTTTTTGTTGGATTTCGTGAAAGTTGTTGAACAAAAGTTGTTCAGTTTCATGGGCTGACCATCTCAGATGGTTTGATGGTTTTGCGTTCTTTAATTAACACGATGTATATTATTATTATAATTAACCTTTTGTCCAACTGTGCACTGATTAGGCTGAAAAAGAAACTTATGCTGTGTTGTTTTTGAAATGCGAAAAGAATGTTCTTGCCCTAAGATTCAGAGGGCAATCACATAAAATCTTATACAAAACCAATAGCTACGGTATATGAATAAGATCGATACATCGTTTGGCAGACTCCCAAAGTTGTGTCTGTGGTAATGAAAGATATGTCAAACGTACACGGCTGTAATAATTTGGAGTTTTATCGGACTGTGCTGTGCCAAAAAGAGGGTAATGTTTTTAGATGTAGGTAAATTTGATTTTGTTTATATGCAAACATTTCTACTTTAAAACACAATGAAATAACTATAGACCGTCTTTATAAACATCGAACTAACTTTAGTAGTAACCATGGATTTTTTTTATGTAGGGCGGCAAACGAACAAGCGGGTCACCTGATGGTAAGTGATCACCACTACCCATGGACAACTGCAACACCAACAAAAAGTGTAACAAAGGTGTATATATGGTATAATAAGATATGATACTCTCTTCCCGTGACAGCTGGTCACGTGATTGCAACAAGAAACCTAAAACATTGCTGGACACACTACGTCTATAGACGTAGATTAATTGTTAGGGTTCCGTAGTCCACAAAGAACCCTTATAGTTTCGTCATGTCCGTCCATCCGTCCGTCTGTCCGTCCGGGCTCGTACTCCGCCGCTACTGCACCGATTGTCACGAAAATTGGTTCCAAAAGTTGGTTTTTAAAATTATGAAAAAATGATTTTTTTTCAGCCATATCCCATACAACGAAAAGTGAATTTTAAAAATTTAATTGGACTAACCCCAACGTGTGGGGTATCGTTGAAAAGGTCGTTGAAAAGATCTTTTAAAATGCAACAAAAACTGCTTTGAAACTATGTAGATCAAACCCCCCAGTCTTGAGGTAATCTAATACAAAGTTAAAATTTGAGGTGTCCTCCCACCGTAACTTTTGAAATATCACTAAAATAATTCCGAAAAAAATGTGGTATATACCTCAAAGTATGTACTTTATATAAATAGTTATTTTACAATGGACCGCTACCTCATAGGGTCATGCGGGGTTTGAAGCGTTAATCTATATTAATATTATAAAGCGGAAGAGTTTGTTTGTTTGTTTGTTTAAACGCGCTAATCTCAGTACCTAATGGTCCGATTTGAAAAGTTCTTTTTTTGTTGGATAGTCCATTTATAGAGGAAGGCTTAACGCTATATAACATTACGTTCCGACAACCACGCGAACGAAGTCGCGGGCACAGCTAGTACGTCATAAATCGTAAAATGTTACTTGTTGCTACGGAACCCTTCATGGGCGAGTCCGACTCGCACTTGGTCGGTTTTTATTTTTTCTATTGTGTCTGGTTGAGTATCCAGCAATAAATTAACAAACCAATAAACTAATAATGTATACTATAAATTTATTAAAAATGTCCTTTTTTAAGGCATTTGTTAATTCTTTCTACCAAAATAAAATTTACTGAAAAGAGCAATCAGTGGTAGCACTTTTCGTGTCATTCGTGACGTTGTCTTGGGCAATCGCGGGAAGAGAGTACCGTATCTTATTATACCATGGTAGTAACTATGTTCATGAATACCGCTTTATTTGAGTTACATTATATTCAAGTCAAATACGAAAGCTTGCATAATTAATTTTCTGTCAGTGCGTCCATTAATTTTCATGAAATAAATTGAGATATCCTCACTTACATTCACTCAATTAATGTCTACAACTTAATATAGATTTCAGATAAAACTTTAGTCTAGGACCTCGTTTATGTTTATCATCATCAGGGTTTTTTTAGTCTTCACTGCAGGAGCACAACTCTCTCTGTACTACAGAGCCATGCTTAGCCTGAGTCACAGGCCGGAATCTCCTAAGGTACGCGCAATCTGCGTCCCCGTTCCCCGTCCCCGCACCTCTCCCCCGTTTTAGCCTCGATGACTCACGTTGGCCGTCAAGGACCGAGGGAGAGGTGCGGGTGCGGGGAACGGGGACGCATATTGCGCGTACCTTAGGAGATTCCTTTCTGTTTACTCTTACTGTATTCTGGCCAGACGGGTTGAAGAGATCTCATTGATTAAGTAAGTTAAAATACATTATTACACAAAAAATCTTAATAATATCATTTACAACATGTAGACTAGGTGTAAAAACATGCGGCCTTATCGCCAAGGCAATCTATTACAGGCTACCTTTGGGTGACAGGATTTGACTGAAAAAATATTTATTGTCTCTAATATAAAAAGTAATCCTACTAAATAGTATGTATTATTTGTATGTAGTTTCTTCTTCTTCGCCTAAGCACGTTCCCGGTTGCATTCCCAGCTGTGCTGCTTCGGAGCCCGGGGTGCGCTTTCCCGCTTTTTCTTCCTCAAATATAACATGCGTGTCAATGGTCACCCATGGATTCCAAAGACCTTGCAAAATTGAGAAGAAATAGCCGGAACAGTTTAAATGATTATTTGGTTATAGTTTTATAACCGGCCGCCTGCCAGACGTCAACCCTTTTTGGGAATGTATTTGTGCGAAACGTTTTACAAGCGGCCGCCGCCCGACGTAAGCCCTCCTTGGGAATGCAATTGTAGCACGAGATGTTTGTGCTTAGTCCTTTAGTCGCCTCTTACGACATCCACAGGAAGAGATGGAGTAGTCCTATTCTAACCCGGAACCACACGGGTGTTTATTTGGAAGAGTATATTGTATTATTTGTATGTAGTTTATCGTTTATTATTACTAATTTAAATATACTTAGTTCTTTTATAACTATATTTATATTAGAATTTTCACTTACCCCTGTCATCCTGCTATTTTTTACATTCCCATGTTGGATTGACTGAATTCCCCGATTTTACTTGTATTTGTGTATGTATAAATTTTAAGGTGAAGATATAGGCAAATGGCCTTGAAGGGTGAAATAAATTGTTAACTCGTAAATATGGTGATAATTTCCATATTGCTCTTCGTCATGCACTAGATAGCCCTTTAAATTATTTTATGAACTGCCGTTGAAACTATTATTAGTGATCCGTCTAGCTTTAAAACTTGCCGTGGCCACTTTTGGCGGAGGCAAGTTTTAAAGCTAGACGGACTAATGTAAATACTTACAACGGTGGTTCATAAAATAATTTAAAGGGCTATCTAGTGCATGACGAAGAGCAATATGGAAATTATCTCCATATTAACGGTTAACAATTTATTTCAAATGAGGGCGCCGCTTCAAGGCCATTTGCCTATACCTTCACCTTAATAAATAAAATTTTGGTTGTCAATAGTATAGAATTTTAAGAGCTGTTTCCAAGGCAGCATAAGGATCCATCTAGAAAAGCGCTTAAATGAAAGAGGGACCCATACCGGAGAATTCTTCATTCTCCGGTATGGGTTGATCTCGTTCATGTCCGAGTCAAATGGATATGAAATTGGCTTAATTATTTTATTGTAAGTCACAAACAGAACCTTGGGCCGCTGCCAATTCTCTATGAACGTTTGAAACTAAATGAGGTAAGCGCTTCCTCGTCATTTCCTGGATGCCGGATATTATCTGTGCACTTTGCAATGAAAACTAATATTTTTCTGTCGAAGCGCCAGATCTTCTTCTTAGAGAGTCGGCATGGCTAATATTATCATATGAATGGTCCATAATATTATCATATGGCCACTCTTACTCCTCTGTCATTAGCCAAGTAGGGCAGTTGGGATGTGATAGTACGTGGGCGATGGTTTGAAAATCTTCACGGTTACAAAGATTGTTCTTTGAGAAACTCTACTCGGTTTTCATAGCATCTCCCAACAGCAGTCCGGAGACTGTTTAGGTACTTCCAGACTGCCTAGGGAAGATCTCCACCCGGTGGAATATGAATTAGGGGGTGGGGTATTTATTTTCCCACCATGTGTAGTGTTTGAGGCTTCACTGACTGAAAATCTTGGCTGTCTGAGGATTTTTTCCAGCGCTTTAAGCGCGGGGATGGTGGAACTTGATTGTATAGTAGACGCCTGTTGTCAAGCATCTGTACCTCTGGATAATAGAGGAGCTGAAATGTATGGTTGGAGGTGAGTACGCATTACTACCAGACATAGTCCGCAGTTAGATAGGCCCTAAGTGACGTAACATTATGTCGTCTACTATCACCAACCAATGCATATTAGGGTGTGGTAATCACGGGCAAATGCACCCGTTATAGGGAAAGACCATTCGTCCCGCAGTAGACTGATAGAGGCTGGTATAGAATTTACACTCTCACGTTTTTATCCGTAATGGGGCAGACAGATCCCAGGGCCGCAACACCTTAAGGCCACTTTTAACGTGATGGTACAATGATTTGGCTTTAATTCTACGACCTGCCTGCCTGACTTAACCCTCTTCGGGAATGCATTTGTGCCCGCCGCAGGACGTCAATTCCTCGGGAATGCAGTGGTAGCAAGATATGTTTGTGCTGAGTCCTTTAGTCACCTCTCACGAAATCCACAGAAAGAGATGGAGTGGTCCTATTCAGCCGCGACCCTTTCACCCACCAGCTTTACCATTATCCACGGGGAATTTATATTTACCTGTGCACCCACTGCAACCTTATTTATAAGGTTTTATAACCTTATGTATTACGTCCTGTTCTAATCGAGGCAGAAAACCACACGGCCGATTCTAATTACTTTTAGACATTTAAAACAACTAGCACATTTAAAATATTTGTCAATACACAAACTTCAAAGACAAAATATTGGCGTAAAAGCAGGGGCGTGTTAACGTAAAAAATGTTTAAATATAAATGATTTATTTTTATGTTTGGAGATATTTCTGTCAAACACTCACTCGTAAAGTTGGGGGATATGTTTGTTTTTTTTACAAACAACGTGTCTACAAAATGTTTTATTTTTATCAGGAGATTAGGTGTTTTTAGGGTTCCGTACCTCAAAAGGAAAAAACGGAACCCTTATAGGATCACTTTGTTGTCCGTCTGTCCGTCCGTCCGTCCGTCTGTCAAGACCCTTTTTCTCAGGAACGCGTGGAGGTATGAAGCTGAAATTTATATCAATTACTCAGGTCTACTGTCCCTTGAAGCTGTGAAAAAATCAAACTTCTAAGCCAACGCAATCAAAAGATACAGCCGTTTATGCCGCAAATTTTCGACACTTGCAAGGGAATCAAAACCTACAGGGTGCTTCCCGTGAACTCAGAATCTTGAAATTTGGTACGAAGCAACGTCTTATAGCATAGATAAAGGAAAAATTAAGAAAACCATAAATTTTTAGTTACATCACATAATATATTTTTTTTTAATAATTTTAAACTTACTACCCATTTCCTCATAAACGCGTAGAGGTATTAAATTGAAATTCATACCAAATACTAAACCTTGCAGGTTTGTACGGAACCCTCGGTGCGCGAGTCCGACTCGCACTTGGCCGGTTTTTTTTTTTTTTTTTATATAGCTTTATTTTTATACTGGTGAATCGTCCGTTCAGGACCAACAGCTTTACGTGCCTTTCGAATCACGGAATCATCTTTCTTTTCGGATAATCAGGTGATTCAAGCCTGCATTATCCTAACCAGACTGGAAACAACTTTTCACAAAGTATGCTTCCCAGTGGGATTTGAACCCACAACCTCCGGATCACAAGGCAAACGCCTTGACCACTAGACCACGGAGGCAGTTCACGTGTTTCTGATTGCACGTTCAACCATTATTCGGATGTAATCGATGTATGGCAGTTGTCAAGCTTTTCCATATACCTGACACAGTGGTGTACTTCATGATCAGGTCTTTTTAGGGTTCCGTACCCAAAGGGTGCGAACGGGACCCTATAACTGAGACTCCGCTGTCTGTCCATCTGTCACAGAGCTCTATCTCTTGAACCGTAATAGCTAGACACTTGAAATTTTCACCGAATATGGATTACTGTGGCCGCTATAACAACAAATACTGAAAATAAAAAAAAGTTAAAAACTAAAGGGGGTGGGTCGTCATACAAAAAACGCGTTTTTTTAGCGTTTTAAAACATGGTACGGAACCCTTCATGTACGAGTTCTTAGCCATCATCTCATCATTAGCCAGAGCAGTCAGAGAATTTGGCCTACAATCTCCACGCTAACCAGACGGGTTGGAGAGGTCTCATTGATGTTTACAAGCTTTGTTTAGCTTGTGTTTCCTAAGTCGCCTTCTACGACATCCACAGAAAGACTTGGAGTGGTACTCTGCCGGGAACCACACAGCTTTGTGGTGTACTTACAGACACAAAAACAAACAAACAATAAAAAGAAGACAGTATTATTCAGAGTACTCACCTACCATCCATTATTTATAATGCAGTACACAACTCATAACAATTGGCCGACTGCCAAAGTGGAACAAACATTTTAATGTTGGATTTGATTGTTACCGACTTCATATGATGCTTGTGTGTATAAAGAGAAATAATTATACCTCGTCTTTAAGTATACACGCTGGATTTTCATTAATTTTGGAATATTTTATATTTTTCAGAGGAATTTGTTTACTATATGACTTTTTTTTCCATGTAATCTAAACTTGTGTATGACATAAGATAAAAAAGTTACGAAAATGATTTTCGTTTGAGACCACGTTGTATTTTTTTTAATGCCTGGTTACCAGGCTCTAACCCTCCAAAATGAATCGGAGACTGTTTATGCCTTTTTTATAATTTTTTGTTAAATTTTTTGTTTTTTATTTTTATGCAATAACATATTTTTCTTAAAATTCTAAGCTATCAACTCGTTTAAGCCCGCCACAACCTGTCGAAAACAAAGCCTCAGCCTGTTTGTGGAAGGTCAGAGCGAGTTTATGCATGTTCATGTCTTACGTCTGAGAATTTTGTTCACAAAAATATCGCATATCTTAACGATATTTTTGTAAACAAAAATCGATGCGAAAACCAAACTTCTTGTTGTCACGTCTCTTGCCGTTTCGGGGCGGACAGAGTCCAGGCTAGGCCCAGCCCGGCACTTGGCGAGACCACGTAGTTACGTAAGCCCGTCTTTATCAAAACTGCCGCGTGACCCCGATGAACTCGAAACCGAATAGTCTACAGATAACGTCCATGCTGGTCTGGGAGGAAAAAAAAAGATTGTACCAGCTGCTTCTCTTCCAGTGCAGATCAGTCGATTGAGCAATTGTGCGAGAGTGAATCATGTCAATATGCGATGCGGTTATACCCATTACTATTTTGATACCCTTTTTAGGTTTTCGTAGTAAACAAGGAACCCTTACAGTTTCAACATGTCTGTTTGTCTGGCTGCCTGTCCGCTTTTATTCAGAGACCATTAGTTCTAAAAAGCTGTAATGTAGCGTGAATATGTACATTAATCACGCCGATAAAGAGATGAAATAAAATCTTTAAATTATTTCCCATACATGTAAAGTAGTAATAATTTTTTTTCTCGAGATATCCATGGTGTAGGGTATCGTTGAATAGGCCTTTCAAAAACATTGGGAGATTGTGACTATTATTTTTCGATTAAAAAAAATAAAACACGTCACAAAATAGTGTCACTTATCATTGATCACATCTTAGATTTTTTAATGCAGAAAAAGTGATATGCACAAAAACTATGACGTCACGGTTGTGATTTTCATAGAAATCCCATAGAATTTTTATTTGACGTTGTGAAAAATTGTCTGATTTCACTTGTTTTCATCTAGCGGATTATGCAGACTATTGTAAATAAATAGATTTCCACGATGACGTCTCAAAAGTAAAGCCTGTTTTGAAACGTAGTGGCGTCAGTTTTTTTACACGTATGACTCCAGGACTCTATTAAGTAGCGTCATATACGTCGCAACTAAATAAAAAAGCAACTTAAATAGAAGTCAATGTTATTAGACAATGTCATTTAAATTTTGTCGTATTAGGCAGCAACATTATTATTTTGTCGTATAACAGGTAGATGGGGCAGAGGGGTTTTCGAATGGCGGCCACGTATTGGCAAGCGAAGCGTACGACACCCACCCACAAGGTGGTCAGACGACCTGACCAAGGTCGCTGGAAAGCGACCGATCAGGCGATGCAGGCCGATCCAGATCGATAATTTTGGATAATTAAAAATTAAAGGGGGTCGTCATACAAAGAACGTATTCTTTTTGCGTTTTAAAACATTATACAAAGGTACGGAACCCTTCTTGTACGAGTCCGACTCGCACTTGCCCGTTTATTACTTTTGACGTTTGGCGAAGTCTCATTCTTGCAACAATAAATGCCGATAAGAGATAGAGACACAAGATTGGCTTTAGGTCAGATTCTCTCTATAGAAAGGTACATTCTAAGCTCTTTGGGATTATGCGATGGGACGAACTGATAGGGAACTCCATTGTTTCTCTAAAGGTAGATGACCTGTCGGCTTGTCTGTCAATCTAAAGTATTTGCAACACTTCTACCGTTGAAGGTGAGGAACTCATTATTATATTTATAAGTGACACACGCGACACTGAAACGGTTCTGGATGACGGCCAAGGCTCCCCGAAATAGAGATACGGAACGAAAAAACCGGTCAAGTGCGAGTTGGTTGCACATGAATGGTTTCGTACCTTCGTAGCAGATTTTAGGTGTTGGGGACCTATTTTAAACTTCATATAATTTTTAATATAGATAGCAGCGACAATTTCAAAATTCAATTGTTTTATTTGAGATAACCGTAATCGAAAGATAGCCTTGTGGTTCAAGGATGAGCAAATACCACTGCAAGTCCTCCTGTGGATGTCGTAAAAGAATCTTAAAAATCGCACAAAATTTTATAGGGTAAGCTATATCTTTGAAAGAAATTAACACAAAAAAATCGTATTAAATGCAAATAAATGACTGAAAGATACAGCTCGCTGACATCTCATGTAGACAAATGGATGAATGGGTTTCATTTTGGCACCCTTTTGGGACGGAACCCTAATACAGTTTGCCATGTCACACATTCGGGGACTTCCAAGGTCTGTATTTGATGTCATCTTGTAATCTGGTTCATTTATTAGTCAAATGACTGTTAGCATACGTTAGGAAGCTTTTCTATCACAATATTTCACTGGATTCATACAATTCCAGTCAAAAATATTTGTGCTCATCATCATCCGAGCCGAGCGTAAACCTGGCTGCATCCGTGGTAACGCTCTAGAGTCCGGGGTCCGCTACTTATACGATAGGCGCTTAGTATTATTTATTTTATAGGGTTTTTTAGGCATTCAAGATACAGTTCTAAAGTACTAAAATAAATAATGAAATAAGAAATGAAAAAATACCACGTTAACAGGACTTGAACCCGCGACCTTAGTCTCAATACGACTATGCTCTTACCATCTGAGCCATCACGTGTTCAACTCCGCACGCCAAATTTCGCACTAGGCTTGCGTCACCAACACTACTACTCACTATTACAAGTAAGGTATCTGATTTAACCCATGTTACAATGAAGTTGAAAATCAATTAAATTAGTATTATTTACACAAAGCGAGTGTTGCCTGATCTCTACAACACAAAGGGTAGATCAGAACCAATACTAGGATTTAAACAAACACTAGATGGCGTTCAAAAATACTAGCTATCTTCTGACAAATATAAAAAAGATACAAACAAACGCGAGAGTGAAACACAGTTTTGCTCACTTCGATTGCTAATTTAAATTAAATGTATCGATTTGATTTTGTATCTAGACCAAATAACAATTAAAAGCCAAATTGTCCTTCGTCACTGACAGATGCTGACAAGCGTAGCAATGGATGCGGAAAGAGAATCCATCTTTCTTTCAAATTGGATAGTGGCCAATACTAGTGTCAAATCTTACCTTGCTGCTTGCAGTGCATCAAATATGTTTGCACCAGGGATGTTACGAATGTCAAATTTTCCACATTCGCGAACGCGAATGTAGACATCAAGTATTATAAAAAAATGCGTATGTATTATTAATCAATCATTTTTATTATTGAAAAGAGAAAACATATACAAAAACGACATGACATAAAATGTTTGTAGTGAAAGTTCAATAAAGGCATATTATATATTTACGAGCCAAATCTGTCAATTTATCATAGGAATTTTAATTTATTCTACCGTGTGTGGCGTAGTGTGGCGCGTCCGCGCGGACGATGGGCATTTCATGACCTGCACACATTCGAATTCGCATTAATTTATGCGAATGTAATTGCGAACCATTCGGATATGCGAATGCGAATATTCGTAACATCCCTAGTTTGCACTGCGATATTGCAATCACTACTTTGCTCTAATACGAAGAGCTGCAACCTCACTGCTCTTCAGTCAGAGTACAGACTAGCACAAACAGCATCCTGCACGTTATAGCCGAGGCTAATAATGTCTTATTATTGGAGACTCATCATCAAATTCTGTTGCGAAGGGCACAGGACTCCTTGGTGACTCATACCTTTCGTACTAACATTAGTGAGTTAGTTCTTTTTGCATACTTATTACTAACCAATGATGGATCTGTATTATCTGAATAATACATGAAATTGAAATTAAACATGGGCTATCAAAATGAAACTATTCTAAATTCCGTTTTCGATCTACGTTTAAACCTATTTGCTATTGCTAAGCAAGGTCTTTGTATTGGTTTGTATCTGAAACACAACAAACGCTATACATCGCTGGACTAAGGATTGATAACATTACAAATAACAATAAAAAGCCAAATTGTCCAAAAGCCACAAACCATCATATCCGTCTGACATGTGTCATCCGCCGCTGACAGATAATGCTGACAACTTGACAAGCGTAGTAATGGACGCGGAATCTGTCCACAATGGAAATTAAATCGTCTTCTTCCTTTTGACTTCACTTAATGTTTGCCTTGAAATAAAGATTGTTGTTTTAATGAAATGGACATTAATTTTATTTCTGTAAGAGGCTTTTAGAATTTAAAAAAAATGAATATTCTATCTCGCTACAAAATTTACGGTGATTGGAGAACGTCGCAAAAAAATTAAGTATTTATTTCCATAGAAACGGCATTAACTTTTTACTTTAAGAGGTTACCATAGACAAAATCAGACTTATCCGTACAAACTTAGTAAAACTAGCTTTTATTTTGAAATGACAAAACTTGTTCGATAGCCGTCCTGTAACTGATATAAGTACTTATATAATGTCAGATGAATACTAACTTAATTTTACGATTGAACGTAGACAATGTGCTCCCGGACAAGCCTTCGTGGTTTATAGGTGCATAGAATTGTAATTAATGTTATCTATACTAATATTATAAAGCGGAAGAGTTTGTTTGTTTGTTTGTTTGTTTAAACGCGCTAATCTCAGGAACTAATGGACCGATTTGAAAAATTCTTTTTTTGTTGGGTAGTCCATTTATAGAGGAAGGCTTTAGGCTATATAACATTCCGACAACCACGCGAACGAAGTCGCGGGCACAGCTAGTTTTAAATAAATGAAAAAAATAAATTAATTATTGATATTTTTTCAAAACAAAAAAACGGACTTCAATACCAGAAAAGCTAAATATTCATACAATTGTATACTTGACGGCGTTTAGAAAACAAACCACAGACCGATTTTAATAAAATGTCTATGGGACCACCTGTAAAGTATTACCCTTTCAAACAAAAAAAGAATTTTCTTAATCGGTCTCGGCGTCATCGAGTAATCGGGGAATATAAAAAAAAACATGAAAGCTTCCGACTAATTGATAACCTCGTCCTTTTTTTGAAGTCGGTTAAAAAAGAACTTAAAAGAGAATATAGTGTATCAAATAATTTGGACCAGCAGCAGTATGGAAAACTTCTACACCCTTATATTTTCTCTCAAGTTCGTATTTTGACATGTCTTTTTAATATAAAAGCTGGACTACTTTTATTGTATGGGAAAGTCTAGGGTAAGGGAACTCTTAAGTAATATTGTATCTTTTTGTCCTAATTAAATAAAATGTACCTAAGGCTTTAGTCCCATAGAAAGCTATGTTATATGCTAAGCCGCCTTTTGTATGCTATAATTTATCTCTATTATTTGTGTCTAATTTGTTAAATTGTGTACAATAAAGAGTAAAATAAATAAATATGTAAAAAAAAAAATTCTGGTTGTTAAGCAGTTATTCTGTATATTAATAAATACGCCAGTTAATGTA
Source organism: Acrobasis repandana (assembly GCA_963576875.1). Taxonomy (NCBI): domain Eukaryota; kingdom Metazoa; phylum Arthropoda; class Insecta; order Lepidoptera; family Pyralidae; genus Acrobasis; species Acrobasis repandana. Next base: position 13,219,108 of record OY756236.1, read on the forward strand.
TTGTTTATTTACACTTTATTGTACACACATACAAATGTAATAGTACAAAAGGCGGACTTAATGCTAAAAGCATTCTCTAACAGTCAAACCTTTGGGTGCCTTTGGGTTGATTTGGAAGAGTTTATGTGGGTGTAACTCATAATAAAAAATAACAATAAAAAACTAAATAAAATTTTAAACATAAAAATAAAATAAAAAGAAACATTCTAAATATAAATATTATAATAACAAATATACCTACCTACATATTAAATACAAGTATTATAAATGTATTATTATTGATCTAAGTTAAACTAAGCCACATAAATCATTAACTAAACTATAATGCAATCCAATCACGTTCAGTGCGACCTGACATCCTTGGGGCCGAGCAAGGGCGTAATTAGCATCAATTTGTATGCGAAATTACGATTAATTTGTTTTACCATTAATCATTTTGAGAAAGGATGAGTCTAAATGGGAGAGGAGACTTTGCATTCCAAAGGAGAGTTGACGTCAACCAAGCAGTGGGTCGCAAAGTCACAACCACATTTGTTTAATTAGGTACTTACTCTTGAATTCCCAAGGAGAGTTAACGTCAACCAAGCAGCCGGTCGCAAAGTCACAGCCACACTGTTTAATTCCTTAATCTTGCATTCCCAAGGAGAGTTGATGTCAACCAAGCAGTGGGTCGCAAAGTCACAGCAACATTGTTTAATTACTTACTCTTGCATTCCCAAGGAGAGTTGACGTCAACCAAGCAGCCGGTCGCAAAGTCACAGCCACAATGTTTAATTACTTACTCTTGCATTCCCAAGGAGAGTTGACGTCAACCAAGCAGCCGGTCGCAAAGTCACAGCCACACTGTTTAATTCCTTACTCTTGCATTCCCAAGGAAGTTGACGTCAACCAAGCAGCCGGTTGCAAAGTCACAGCCACATTGTTTAATTACTTAATCTTGTATTCCCAAGGAGAGTTGACGTCAAACAAGCAGCCGGTCGCAAAGTCACAGCCACATTGTTTAATTACTTACTCTTGCATTCCCAAGGAGAGTTGACGTCAATTAAGCAGCCGGTCGCAAAGTCACAGCCACATTGTTTAATTACTTACTCTTGCATTCCCAAGGAGAGTTGACGTCAACCAAGCAGCCGGTCGCAAAGTCACAGCCACAATGTTTAATTACTTACTCTTGCATTCCCAAGGAGAGTTGACGTCAACCAAGCAGTGGGTCGCAAAGTCACAGCCACATTGTTTAATAAGGTACTTACTCTTGCATTTCCAAGGAAGTTGACGTCAACCAAGCAGCCGGTTGCAAAGTCACAGCCACATTGTTTAATTACTTACTCGTGCATTCCCAAGGAGAGTTGACGTCAACCAAGCAGCCGGTCGCAAAGTCACAGCCACATTTTTTAATTACTTACTCGTGCATTCCCAAGTAGAGTTGACGTCAACTAAGCAGCCGGTCGCAAAGTCACAGCCACACTGTTTAATTACTTACTCTTCCATTCCCAAGAAGAGTTGACGTCAACCAAGCAGTGGGTCGCAAAGTCACAGCCACAATGTTTAATTACTTACTCTTGCATTCCCAAGGAGAGTTGACGTCAAACAAGCAGCCGGTCGTAAAGTCACAGCCACATTGTTTAATTACTTACTCGTGCATCTCCAAGGAAAGTTGACGTCAACCAAGCAGCCGGTCGCAAAGTCACAGTCACATTGTTTAATTACTTACTCTTGCATTCCCAAGGAGAGTTGACGTCAACCAAGCAACCGGTCGCAAAGTCACAGCCACATTGTTTAACTACTTACTCTTTGTCGGATTTTTATTTTCCATTTAAGGGGCTAGATAAATTTTCCGGGGTCCAGTGCTGCCCCCATTTGAAATAAATTATTCGAAAGGAAACGGAGATATCATTTAAAATTTCGTCTCTAGTAAGCCTAGATAACCCGTCAAACGTACGGAGAAATACATAGCAGTAGATATTTTTCACCTCTTTTAAATAGAAGATTATAGTTGGTCCCAGATCTAAGAATAAGTCACTCAAACTGATGGCGAGGGTGATATGTGATTTTAGGGCAAAAAAAGATTTTTTCGCAAGCGTAGTGTGCGCAAAATGGCACTTTTTGACCCGTGAGGGCAAATACAAATAGCAAATGCATTACGCATAAGTACACAAAGTTTATTACGTAATGCATTGTAGACGATTTGCAATTAGTTATGCGTCGCTACCGTGATATACGGATGAACTAATCTGCCACTATTGTTCACAGAGGACAGCCTGTGACACATTACTTTGTAGTTTGTCCAGTATCTTGACTTTCTGTCAAAAATTAAAAGTGCAGAAAAAAATAGTGAAAAGTTGTGACTACGTATGTGAAAAAAATTTTAACATCTCGCTTTATATAATATTAGGTCCTTACATATGAAATTGCCGATGTTCAATACTGGCAACTTTAAAATCAAATATCTTGCGTTTCATTAGGAATTTCAAATTCAAATTTATTTCGAAATAAAGCCAGAAAAATATTGTTTTAAAATTCGTATTTCATTTGTTTTAACATCATTTGTTTGAGTTTCAACATTGCTATAACAACAACTATGGACAAATTGAAAATTCGCGGTATTTACGAATACGAGTTCCACCGTGGCACCAGTGCTGCAGAAACGACTCGAAGAATTAACGACGTGTATGGACCAGGCACCGCTAACGAACGAACGGTGCGTTTTTGGTTTCAACGTTTCCGTTCTGGAAATTTCGATTTACACAATGAGCCTCGTGGACGACCTGATACTCAAGTGAATAACGAAGAATTGAAGGCGATAGTGGAAGCGGATCCATCTCAAACCACTTCTGAATTAGCAGCAGCCTTCGGCGTAAGTGACAAAACGATACTTATCCACTTGCGCCAAATCGGAAAAATTAAAAAACTCGAAAAGTGGGTACCGCACGAATTGACTGAAGCAAACCAACAAACACGCGTTGCTTGCTGTGTTTCTTTGCTTAATCGCCACATTAATGAGGGGATTTTGAACCATATCGTGACTTGTGATGAGAAATGGATCCTGTACGACAGTCGGAAGCGATCATCACAATGGCTTGACCCTGGAGAACCGGCAAAACCTTGCCCTAAGCGAAAACTGACCAAAAAGAAGATTCTGGTTAGTGTTTGGTGGACCAGTGCTGGTGTTATCCACTACAGCTTCTTGAGATCAGGCCAGACGATTACTGCAGACTTGTATTGCCAACAATTGCAAACAATGATGGAAAAGCTCGCCATTAAACAACCGAGACTGATGAATTGCTCTAGCCCACTGCTCCTTCAGGATAACGCTAGACCACACACTGCACATCAAACGATCGCCAAGTTAGAGGAGCTGCGACTGGAACCTCTGCGTCACCCACCATACTCTCCAGATCTTGCCCCAACCGATTATCACTTTTTTCAAAATTTGGATAACTTTTTACAAGGAAAAAATTTCAAATCTGATGAGGCAGTCAAAACCGCCTTCAAACAGTTCATAGACTCTCGCTCCCAGGATTTTTTTTCCAAAGGTATCAATGATCTGCCTATAAAATGGCGGAAGTGTATCGATAACAACGGCGCATACTTCGATTGATTAAATAAAAATTTCATTAAAAAAAACTTGTTTCACTTTTTTGATACTGAACGGCAATTTCATATGTAAGGACCTAATATTAACCTGTTATTTATACATTTAGGAATATCAATTTGCAATGAGTACTGCGTCGCTATAGTGCTGTATAAATTAAGAAACAAACAAACAAATCTGCCACTACGAGTATTGTTTTGTAGAGGACGCTCAGTGACACACTTATTTGTAGCTTGTCCAATATATCAGTATCTATTACCTAAAAATAAGTACTTTAATAGTGACGTCACAAAGCGAATAAATGTATAGTAGGTAGGCCTCCTTAAATTCCGAAATCACTGATCAAAATGACCTTTAGTTTGGGCTATAAAACCAACGCGCTTTGTCTGCTATTTTCTCGCACCCTGTGTTAGTCAATATGGCTTGAGATTTCAATACATCAAAATATATCAACTCTCATAAATAGCAATTACTCATCTTATGTTTGGATCTTGGCTTTTTAGTTTAGACTTTTACTCAACCCGTTTTGTCTGTTTAAATATCGTGTTAATGAAAGAACGCAAAACCTCTGAGATGGTACCTCAGCCCATGTAACTGATCAACTTTTGTTCAACAACTTTCACGAAACTAAAAAAAATATATTTGAATTTTTCATACAAACTAATCAGCTTATCAAGTCAACTTGTATGAAAATCCAATTTTTTTTTGGATTTCGTGAAAGTTGTTAAACAAAAGTTGTTCAGTTACATGGGCTGAGGTACCATCTGAGAGGTTTTGCGTTCTTTCATTAACACGATGTATATATCAGGACGTACTCCGTGCACATCAAGTTGTCTTGAAATCCTCAGATAATACATACCTATAGGGGCAAGCATCAATACAATCAAATAATGCTCAAAGTTTTGTTAGATTCCTTACAGATAAGTTTACCAATCAACGATAGCTCTTGACAGAAATATTCACCGAAAAAAACCAATTATGAGAATGAACTGCTCAGCATGCGTGGCCGATTTTCGCCGATTGTCGTCAAGTAGATTTACGAGCTGTCGCTGCCACATTCTCACTTGTCTGTCTAAGCCTTTATACATATATTTATTTAAACTTTGATCCCTTATCTGAAAAGAGGTCATGATGTTACGCAAACGGTCTCCTTGTAACAATTCACAAAACACTTCTCAAAATACTTGTAAAACATAGTAAAGTCCCCAAATAATCATTATTCACAACAATCAATTGGTTTCTTTAGTGTTTTGGCTCGCTTACAAGAAAGCCGGCCGTACTGTCAGTGTGTCACGGAACAATAAACCGTATGTGAACCAAATAAAGAATATAATTGTTGATAATTACTAAGCTACTCTATATCTGCTCTGAATGGATCATTGTGACCATTAATTATCTTTTAATGAGTCATTATAACACCAGGATAATGATGATTCTAACTGAATTGCATCTTAAGGTAATGGTGTAGAGTATGATTTCAAATAACGTAGAATTTTCATTGATTAATGTCAGCAGGTAATATAACGTGGTCACTGATGAAAATTAATTAAAAGATTAATTTCTCAATCACATTATTTCTAATGAAGTAATAATTCAAAAAAGCGGGAGCTATTTTTTTTCAAGGTTTTTGACCTAAAAATGTCAATGACATGATGCTCAAAATTTCCTCTTCGTTTTATGATTAATCAAATCAAATCAAATGTTTATTCAATAATTACTTAGGTCTTTGCAGGCACTTTCACACGTCAATAATCTCATACGTGCAAAGTTTATAAATATTTAAATTATTTACGTATCCTTCCAACGATGATATATGGTGCCGAAACATTGGCACTTACCGATGAGGCAGTGTAGCGAATAAGAGTTGCACAGAGAGCCATGCTAGACATAAAACTTCAAGATCGAGTTCCCAACACAGATAATCGGCTAAGAACGAGAGTTCAAGATGTTGGAAAACGAGTGACTGAACTTAAATGGAGTTGGGCAGGACACCTAGCAAGACGTGGTGATGACAGGTGGAGCAAAATATTAACAAAGTGGTGCTCCATTAAGAGGCCTACATGAGCCGGAAGTGCACAAACACATTGAAACTGTTTGTTTCAGTCATATTTTTTCATTAAAGTAAGCGAGAGCGAGACGTCCGTATAGCATAAGGCGTCGTCCAGTAAAATTGACATACAGGCGATGCGCACGTGTGAGCGTACGCATCACATATTTTACGCGACATTTTAGCTATTTTCTTACAACATTTTATTCAAAAACATACTATAGTTTGTTAGTATGTACATATTTTAATAAATAAAGTCCTACAAAAATCCATGGCGTTTATATATAAGTATTTTATTACTGTTCTACCTACTCATTAAAAAAAAATTAGAGTTATATTCATGATTTTTTTTCTATCGAATCAAATTAATATAATGGTAAGTATCATTTTGAGGACATTATTTTGATAGCATAATATCTTAAACGTTGAACGTTGACGAGAGTAGCTCAGGACCGTGGTAAATGGCATTCATTGAGAAATTGAAGCTACGTTCGTCGATGCACCGATTTTTGCAGCAATTTTATTTCGATGCTACATCCGTTCTGATAACATTGGTTCGCACAAAAAATCTCGAACAAAATCCATTCGAATACATGTAAATCGGACTTTTATATCGGATCAACGGAACGACCAACGCTGATTTAAAAAAAAGCCGAAAGAAACTTAATAATACAGTTGGTTTCCTTCGCGAGTATGCGACCAATACCTATGTCATGTTTTTTTTTCTAGCCTTATAATGTGTCCCACCGCTGGGCATAGGCCTCCCCTTCCTTCTTCCACAGATCTGTATCTGAAGCAGCTTGTTTTCATTCTTTTTTGAAGTTATCGATGTCGTCTTGCTACCTCCTGCGTGGTTTACCTCTACGCCTGCGCCCTTCTGTATAACTTGCATTCTCCCTTAGAGCATTTAATACAGGATAAGCCTTACCTGCCCGTTCCCCTCTGCCGAAGTATAAGATCGCATGCTCTAATACGTTCATAAAAACTAGTTGCGTAATCGATTATGATCATTATGTGCATCGGTAAAGTATCGAAAGGACGTCTACAAGAGCTCGATTAAAAATGCCAAATTGTGCAGTTAACGCATGTAAAAAGAGGTCAAATACTTCTAATCTTAGTAAAGATGGAATAACCTTTCATTAGTAAGTATTTTTTTATCAACATTGATTTCTATTTAAATGTAATTACTTAAAAATCGATATAATATCTTTCAGAATAGATTACGGAAAAAATAATCGAGTCAAGTTTGCAACTGATTTCCTGCCATTCCAAGCGATTTTTTTGTTATTAACTGCCATACCCATACCAAAAAGATCTATAATCACTTATCACAATGTTGAAATACTTCATTTTTCAATGTTATTATTTTTTAACTATCCTTCGACACGAGACTTTCTTATTTTAAATATATCAATTACATTTAGAAGGTTCTGTAATAAGATTCAAATTTAAAAAACGATGAGTTGATGACGTAAGCGCACTCCCTACGAGACTATCAGATTTTGATGCGCACTCCCCACGAGCTTGTCTTTTTATGATTTACAACCTTCGTCTTTATTCTCTGGTCATTAGATTTGAATATAGATTAACCACTCAACTGTCCAAGTAAATTTTTGCTACTTTTTGAGTGACGAGACATCGCATTATTATCGATGTCGATAAAAATTACATTTCCTTGATATAGTTTTATTTGTGATATAATTTTAATATCGAAATATTTTAATTTTTTTACAAGCTTTTATTTAGTTTCACCTGTCCCGTTGTCTGTCTGTCTGTAATCAAATCTTGCAAGTTAAATTTGACCCACTTCCTGGTTTCCGATTGAGCTGAAATTTTGCACGCATACGTATGTCGCGTGACAATGCAATATTATGACAACATGGATCTAATCTGATGATGGAGCTGGAAGGTGGCCATAGGAACTCCATGATTAAACGACATAACCCCATCAAGTTTGGGCTCGTAATATTCATCTTGACGAGTGTTTTGTCTTTAGATGGTATCCAGGGTCTGATGATAGGGCTGCAAGGTGGCCACAGGAACTCCGTGATTAAACGACATAACTCCATCCAGTTTGGGCTCGTATGATTTGTCTTGACGAGTATTTTGTCTTTAGATGGTATCCAGGGTCTGATGATAGAGCTGAAAGGTGGCCATTGGAACTCCGTGATTAAACGACATAAGCCCATCGAGTTTAGGCTCGTATGATTCATCTTGACGGGTTTTTTGTCTTTAGATGGTATCCAGGGTCTGATGATGGAGCTGGAAGATGGCCATAGGAACTCCATGATTAAACGACATAACCCCATAACCCCACCTATATATGTATTTACTATAAAATATACAGTCGTTGAGTTAGCATCCCATAATACAAGTTTTTTAGTTTTCTGTTTCGGCTATTTCTTCTTCACTTCGCAAGGTCTTTGGCATCCTTGGGTATGTAACCATATTATATTTGGATAAGAAACAGAGGAGAAGCAGCACAGCTACAGATTCAACCGGGAACGTGCTTAGATGATGAAGAAGATGATAAAATATATATTGTTGAGTTAGTATCCCATAATACAAGTTTAAATACTTAAAAACTTGTATTATATTGCAGTATGCTTGAAGCGCCACGTAGGCAGTTTAAATAATAAAACTTGTTAAACTAATTAACAAGTTTTATAGTATTCGTGAAGCGCCACGTGGGCAGTATAAATAATAAAACTTGTAAAACTAAATAGATACTAAACAAGTTCTATTATTCAAACTGCTCACGTGGCGCCTCACGTGACGTATTAACTTCTATCCCGAATTTCCGACATAATTATATGAAAACATTCTAGAGTTAAAACGAACGTAATTTTTTTTTTCCGAAATATCGATGTCGATATTTTTTTTGTTGTTCAATCCTTTTGCACTAGGGTGTATTATTACGTGTACATACACATTTGTTTTAGTGTTAGTCTTGCTAGTGTGCAAAAAATAAACTAGTGTGTCAATTTTACGTAAGTGTGCGTTTATAACGACACAAATTTTTTTTGTGACTGTGTGTGTTTTTAGATGTAGTGTTACCCTCCCCCCGCACCAAAAATGGCAGAAAGTTTTGTCTGCGTAACTTATCCTGTATTAAATGATCTAAGCATTCTACACATCACCAGGTTAGTTGACTGCTAGATAAGGCCTTAGCCTTAAGTCTGCCGTTACACTTGTATTTGTGTATAAAGTTAAATAAATAAAAAACATATTATAACATGTAATGCTTGCGAACGAACAAACATGAATAACGTAGGTAATAAGAAAAACTAATTAGTCAAAAAGCGAAGACGAGCTGACTATTTAGTCCCTTCCTAGCAGCACTCGTTCAACCGAAACCGAACTCTACCATTCGAGGGAATTCAGTGACATGACCTAAGGCCACTACCAGTTTAGACATTTTAGTGAGCATAAAAAGCCCGAGGCAATTCTAGCTATTCTAGCCTAAACATGCACCACTCAGCTTCATTTAATTTGAAATCCACCCTCAAATTCGTATGGAGATTAAATTCAAATCCAAATGTAATTAGGCCTTTGCAGACATGTTTACACATCAATAAGTTTTGTATACCGTGTAAAATTAATTAATTAATTATTTAAAGAAAAGCCGTTAGGACCTAGCGTTCCGCAACAACCACTGCTAAGACGAAACGACAAAGGAAACTCAATTATACAGTATTGGTCACCTACGCGCCAGAAGGGCTTTTTCATTATGTCTGTCAATTAACAAGTACTTATAATATAATACAATGTTACCACAGTATAACATCTAATGCTTGCAAACGAACGAACAAACACAAATAACGTAAAAATAAACACTAATTACCTAGTCCTTCCTGGCAGCATTCGCTCACGAGTTGACGCACGGTCAGCTATCGAATAAGAATTAAATCGACACAGTTTTTTGTAAACATGCGATCGTGATATGAAATGTTTTTATATAAGTATTTTATCAAGTGAAATGACACGTATTGATAAAAACAAAAATAAGAAATACTAATGAGACAAAAAGCGAAACCGAGCTGACCAGTCCCTCCTGGCGGCACTCGTTCACGAGTTGACGCACGAGTCAGTCACCGAATACAAATCAAATCAACACAGTTTTTTGTAAACATGCGATAGTAATATGAAATGATTTTTACATATTTTATGTCAAGTGAAATGACACGTTTCGATGAAAACAATGACGATTTGATTATCCACTACAATTGGTGCGGAATGATTCCGGAAAGCATATCAATGTCCGCGTAGTATTTCGTGTCAGAGTGGGTGTCGATTGATTTTTAAATGGATGCCGCTTGTTCGTGACGTGAAAGCTTGTAATTATAGTTTTTAGGGTTCCGCACCTTTTACCGCATTTTTAGGGTTCCGTACAAAAAAATTTAAAAACGGAACCCTTATAGGATCACTCGTGCGTCTGTCTGTCCGTCCGTCTGTCACAGCCAATTTGCTCCGAATCTGCTGGACCGAATCAAGTGAAATTTGGTAAGATGGTGTAATTCATTGACCCAAACACATATGTGCAAAATATTTTTTAAAATATAGGAAATTAAAAAAAAAGTTTTGCAAATCTTACTGTATCATATATCAAATGAAGGGGCTCGTTATGAGGATCTCAAATATATTTTTGTTATAATTATAAAATAGTTTTGATTTAATTCATGAAAGAAGACGAAAATTGACCATTCCCCCTCCCTGATCTCCGAAACTACTGAGCCTAAAATTTTAAAAAAGTACGAAATATAGTTAATTGCTTGTAAATTACAGGAAAACCTATAAGAATTCAAACAATTGTACGGAACCCTCTTCACGCGAGTTTAACTGGCACTTGGCCGGTTTTGTTCGCTGTGTGATTTCCGGCAGAGTAGAATAGGACCACTCCAAGTCTTCCCTTGAATGTCGTAAAAGGCAAATTAGGAAATACAAGCTAAACAAAGCTTGTAAACATCAGTGAGACCTCTCCAACCCGTCTGGTCAGCGTCTTGCTGCTCAGCTCTGGGTAAGTATGGCGGTGAACCCATTGCACCGCGCACCGTTCGGAGTGCGGTTCAACACACTGACGCTCCCGCTCTTTGACGCGTTTTTAGTGTGTTGGACTAGGCGTGTTTTCTATAAAAACTGAGATACTTGTATACAATGTTAAAATCTAGCGCCCCGCGTTCTGCGACGGTGCGCGGTGCAGCGGGATCATCGCATATACTACAGAGAGGGTCATGCTTCTGCAGTAGAAGAACTAAAAAAGACCTGAGGGTTGGGAGGGAGGGATGAGGGTTCCGCATCTTAATACAAAACCATCACGTCTATATTCCTAATGGTGTAGACATAGTTAAAGGCCCATTTACACAGTGCAAGTTTTGCATACAAGTTTATTGAAGCAATAAATGATTTGTATGGCTGACGTTCTGTTTAGACCATGCAAGTTTTCTATTGCTTCAATTTGATTGTATGCAACAGGCAAGAAACTTGCACCGTGTAAATGGGTTTTAAGGGTCGCACGATCCAAAGACTGTCATAGTGTGAAGGTGAAAATGGGACTCAAGATAGATGCGTCCTGTGCGCGCTTATTATCTTCACAAATTTTCATAGAGTATTATAAATATTTATGTAGTCTTTGTAGAGTTTATGAATTTATAAAATATTGTTTGTTTGTTTGTTTGAAATAACTTTATTGTACCAAAATTTAAGTATAAAACACAACATAATACGAAAGAGCAAATATACAAAGGCGGACTTATCCCATGTAGGGATCTCTTCCAGTCAACCTGCGATAGATTGAGAGGATATTTACTCTATTATATATAAGGTAGAAGCCGGTACGTATAAATTACTTATCTACACACATAAATATATACGAATATACTTACATAAATACCTATAGCAATACACATAAACAAACTATACGTAAAGTATATATCTTACATACATAGGTATATATTTAATAAATATTCAAGATAAGTACTTCATTCAGTCCAATATTTTCGAATATGTATATTTTTGAATAGGTAGGTAATGAAATAAGATATGGTGAAAAAATGCCACGTGAGCAGGACTTGACTCAAGTGGTAAGAGCATAATCGTATTGAGACTAAGGTCGCGGGTTCAAGTCCTGCTCACGTGGTATTTTTTTACCATTTCTGATTTCATTATTTAATTTGAGTACTTTGTACCTACTGCATCTTGAATGCCATTTACATTTTTAAAACTTGTCGAATATATAGTTACCTAATTAGAATGTATCATATCATCCAAAATTTGCTCTTGTCGGTACCACCTGTAGGTTGACTGGTAAGAAAGGCCTTTGGTCTTACGGTTTTTGTAATAAAATGATGAGATGTTAGGGTTGATTGGAATAAGTCTCAGACAGGGTAAAGTTTGCCTTTGATAAAAAATGGTCATTTTCACTTGCAACGTTCGCCTTAACAAATTATGAAAACTGATCGAAGGAATGGGCAAGACAGGCGAGGGTAGAAAGCGTATCTGAATCATATCAAAATATAGCTAATAACTCAGAATATAAATTATTTTATATTCTGGGGGCTAGTAAGTAAAAAATAAAAATTCAATAATATACAGTGTATATTATTGAATTTTTATTTTTTATGTACAATAAAGAATTTACTTACTAGCCCCCAGAATATAAAATAATTTATATTCTGAGTTATTAGCTATATTTTGATATGATTCAGATACGCTTTCTACCCTCGCCTGTCTTGCCCATTCCTTCGATCAGTTTTCATAATTTGTTAAGGCGAACGTTGCAAGTGAAAATGACCATTGTTTATTATAGATTATGTACTATATTAGTCTACCGCTGGGCTACAGACCTATCCTAATAAGATACAGTTTAAACAACTAAACCCGACAACGCTAAAATTCATACTGAAAAGTACGTTTTATCCAGTTAATGCAAGCAACGCAGGGTGCAATAGCTAATAATGTATAATGTTGAAAAGTACTTTTTAAGCCCTTTCATTTGATACCCCACACGGTATGTTTAGATTTATTTTATTTTTTAGTTCATTGCTCAATGGCCTATAGAGGGCGCCACAGTGAATTTGCTGTGACGTCACATAGCCTATAACCTGCGGGTAGTCAAGACGATTTTAAAGATACTTCATTTGTTAAGGTGTCATGGATATCTTTGGAAATACGAGGGAATAGATAAACATACATTTATAAATAGCGGCAAAACACATATCCCTCCTTTTATTTATTTATTTAATTTATTACACTGTAAAATTAATGTACAGTAGGTATAATCTTAACGCTAAGAGCTGTCTACCAGAAAATACCTTTGGGATGTATAAGAGAAGGCGATAAATGGGGTGCAAGCGTATACAAAACAGGAATGAGAAAAATAAATCTACTTACTAGCTAAGATACATAAACTACTACGCCTGCATATTAAATAAATAAATAATTAAATATATAAGGACAAATCACACTGATTAAGCTAGCCCCAAAGTAAGTTTTTCAAACTTGTTTTATGGGATACTAACTCAACAATACTATATTTTATGATAAATACATATATAAATAAACACCCAAGACCCAGGACAATTTGAAAAAGGCCATTTTCCAACTTGCCCTGGCTGGGGATCGAACCCAGAACCTCCGGATGCCTGTCTAGCATGTTAACCATTACGCCACGGAGGTCGTCATTCAAATTAAATAACATATAATAAATTATATATGAAACATAGATACTAAATATATACTTACATAAATATTTGAAATAAATAAACATACATAGACTACTACAGAATAGCTTGCTCGTGGAAGTGTCGAAATATAAGTGATTAAAAATAATCCTTTTGGCTTCATCGTAGTCGGGTAATCATCGTCATCATCATTTCAGCCCCATAACGTCCACTGCTGGACATAGGCCTCTCCCAGAGATTTCCAAAATGACCGATCTAGAGCGGCCTGCGTCCAGCGCTTTCCAGCGACCCTAGTCAGATCTTCTGACCATCTTGTGGGTGGGTGTCCAACGCTTTGCTTGCCAGTACGTGGTCGCCATTCGAGAACCCTTCTGCTCCATCAGCCATCGGTTCGTCGCGCTGTGTCTCGCACACTGCCTTTTCAACGAGCTAATCCGCTGGGCTATATCAGTGACTTTTGTTCTCCTACGAATTTCCTCATTCCTGATTCGATCACGTTAGTTAAGTCACGGGTAATAATGTTAGTCTTTGCCAATAACCCACACTGGACAGCTGGATTGATCGTACAGAACACAATTGGCATACGAAAAGAGCTGGCAAACTATCGCCACTGATAGTTTGCATAAAACTAGAGGGAAGCCTTTGCCCAACTATGAGACACTACAAGTTTATGAAAAAAAATACAAACAATTTAGTATGTTGAAATAAGATGAGCAAAAACCATTCAAGGTTTGTGCGCACATCATGTGCGCACAAACCTTGAATGCACATCCAACTCGCAAAAAATATTAACACTTACAAAAACTGTACATAAATTAATATTTAATACACAATTATTCTCAAAGCAAAAACTCAATAGATATACCTACTTATACAAGTCAATTCAAACTGCAATGCACTTCAGGAAATCAATAAAATAAATATGATAAATCTAAATATATAAGATCAGATATATTATATAAGATCGATCAGTATGGAGACGTTCTAAAAAAAGGAGAGATAAGAAGTACCCGTAACCGAAGGGCATGTATGAAGAGGTTGACGAGTGTAGATGAAGCGAAATTAGTCTGTCAGGATCGTAGCAAGTGGAGGTCCATAGTCTCTGCCTACCCCTGTGGGAAACAGGCGTGATAGTATGTATGAATGTTTGTTAATATATAAGGACAAATCACACTGCTTGAGCTAGTCCCGAAGTAAGTTTTAAACTTGTGTTATGAGATACCTACTCAACGATACTATATTTCATAATAAATACGTATATAGATAAACACCCAAGAACCAGGACAATTTGAAAAAGGCCATTTTATGACTTGCGCTGGCTGGGGATCGAACTCAAAACCTCCGGATTGGCGGCTACAAATCCTCCGGCTACTCTCGCCAAGCTTGGCTCTGGTAATACAGAGAGTGTCATGCTTCTGCAGTGGAGACTAAAAAAGACCTGATGATGATGATAATGATAAAAGACTGAAATAAATAACTCTCGTCCCTGTGTGACTATGACCCACTAGATTCCTTTTAATTACTGCATTTCGTCTGTCGCAAAACGGCCTCATTCGTCGACATAATTAAAATGAGCAAACAATATGCGAATGTACATTCAAAAGATTTCCACTTTATATTACTGTCATTGTTTCGTCTGTAATTGCAAAGTCAATTACGCTTTGTTCGTCCACGTAAAATATAGAGTGTGTGGAAGTGGCACTTTATTTTTTGGTAAGAAACTCTTTCATCATGAAAACTTTCATGAACCACTACTTACTTTTTAAGACTACTCAGTGTAACTAAAAATATTAAAGCAAAATTAAAGAAATATTTCTTGGAGAATATCTGATGTTTATCTGGTTCCTAAGTGGGTATCTATTATAAGGTTATTAAGTACCGATGTAAATAAATAATAACATAAGGACAAACCTGCGCGGTATATGTATGTTATTTATGTAAAAAAAAATGTTATTCTTTATATGGTAAATTAAAAAAAAAAACTAAAAAAAAAAACCTATTTCTGTAAATTGGATATGGCACTCGTTCGCAAGCTTTACATATTTTGTTGTGATAACATTGTATTAGGCATAATATTTTTGTAAACTGACAAAGCCTTTCTGGCGCGTAGGCGACCAATACTGTGTAAATGAGTTTCTTTCGGCGTTTCTTCTCAGCAGTGGTCGTTGCAAAACGCTATCGGTAGCTTTTGAACAAAAAAATAATAATTTAAATGTAAATAAACATTACACGTAATGTACACTATAATTATTGACGTGTAAAAGTGCCTTATTACTGAATAAATATTTGATTTTGATTTTGAATTTGCTTTGGGAGATAGAATCCATGGTTAGAAAACCTGGAGTGCTTTTTTTCAACGAGAGAAACACAACAGGTGTAGTTTTCTAACTCACCGCTCACGTTTCGACGCTTTGTATTCTACAAATGACAAAATTACGAGTGGACCACTCGAGCAAATCCTTCGCATACGATCAATTCAAAAATGATCCCGTTTGGAAACACTGGCGCTAATGTACTGTATTCAAATGACAAGTTTTCTACCAATCACTTTTGTTACTGTATTTATTAAAGAATTTGATTTCGATTTGACTCTTTGTAAAATATACTACATAAAATAACTGATATTTATTGTTAATATAAAGAATACAGAAAAAAAAAATTGAAGATTTTGATGTTGATAAAGGAGATCAGATAGGATTATTCTTCTGTTTCGTCAATATAGTATGCCTCGTTCGTCCACAGCTGTCGTTATTAAAATATGCAGAATAAATATTACCATGATTGGATTCTGTTTTTGAAATTAGCTGAATTTATGTTCAAATTCAGTTCCAAAATTTTGATATTATCCAAGCAATGACGATCTTCTAAGTAATAAATATGGTATTTCCTGTTTTGAACTAGCAAATCTTAGTTATAAACACTTCTATTAACACTCCCTCAGTTCGTGAACCACATGTTGTAAACAAACAATTGTTTTTCAACTGTCTCTAGACCTTGGACTGTAAGTGAATGTGTTAAACCTTGTTTTACCATTATCATCATCAATTCAACCGCATCAGGTCCACTGCAGAGCATAGGCACAGAATTAGTATAAGTATTAACAAACAGAACGGAAACTTGTAGCGTCCCCCTTAAGGCGTCCCCGCACCTCTCCCCCGGTTTTAAAAGGTTTCGATGTTAAGACATTAAATCAAATCAACAGATCTTTTTAGTCTCCACTGCAAAAGCACGACCCCCTCTGTACTACTGTTAAGACATATTGTCCTAAAACATATACAACGAGACCTGAAAAAGCCTTAAATAACAGTTAAAACTTAAGAAAATAAAGAAACGCAGTCGAGACTCCACTTACTTCAAAAATATGCTAGACGAAAAACTTGTCAAAGTTTTTAGTTTCCAAAATTTTCCACGTATTTGGAAAAAAAGAACATGAACGACTTTTTTAATTGGAACTTTGAATGATGGAAGCCCACATTTTATTTTTTATTTTTCTTTTGCATTTTTTTATTGCAGAAATGCTTTTCACAGGCAAGAGTTCACGAATATACAGCCAGTAAAGTGATAAAATACGGAGGGTAGGTAAGTAAACTTTCATTAAATTTGTTTCGTAGAATCTCAAAGCATTTAAAATTTTACATACACGCACTCTCTCTCATCTCAGCGTATTCCCAGTTGCATTCTCAGCTGTAATGCTGTGAAGCCCGGGGTCCGCTTTCCGGCTTTTCCTTCTCCACTTCGCACGGTCTTGAGCATCCTTCATTGTAAGACCATTGGAATGCATATCATCCCTGACGACGTCAAGCCAGCATTTCTTGGGTCTACCACGTAACTTGCCGGTTTCCGTAAGACATGACTATACCAGCGTAGGCGACTTTCTTTCTTGACTTCACGCACTATCATGTCTTAATTTTTAATAAAAAAAGTGAGAAATCATTGGGACTTTCTAAGCAGACGAAGCCCGATGCCGCAAGGCCCAATTAGCACTTTTAGCGTGATGGTGGGCGAGAAGGTGGAAAAAGGGATCAAAATAATAGTGATGGGGTTTCTAGCCGCATCGTCTATTAACATGGCTTTTGCGATCTGATCGGGAAGAGTAGCAGCTGGTACATTCATGGAAGAAAAATAAGAACAAAACATATTTTGAAAGAAAAATACGTTTAGAAAAAATGTTTGTTATTTTTTTATATTATAAGTACATATTTTATATCTTTAGCCTGTAGAGGTGTCCCACTGCTGATATACATGCGTTATATTATTAAACTAGCTTTTGCCCGCGGCTTCGCCCGCGTAAGAGCGACGCTCTTGTCGGTGGAGTTTCTTCCATTTTTACTATCTTTCACCAACCTCTTGACACCTTGATACGACATTGCTATCACCTTTCCTTGACTTGCTTCATATAGCTGTGCCTTGGCTTTCCTCTTCCCCCCTTTCCTTCTATTTTCGCCCGCGTAGACTACACAAATTAGATAGATACACTATCACGTCTTTATCTCTAACGGGGCAGACAGAGCCTAGGGCGGCAAAGCCCAGGTCACTTTTAGCGTGATGGTGGGCATGAAGGTGGAAAAAAGAAATCATAATAGTGATGGGTTGCTAACCGCATCGCCTATTGATATGATTCAGATTCTTGCCCATTCCCTCGATCGGCTTTTACGATTTGCGCGGGAAGAGAAGCAGCTGGTACATTCTATGTTTTTTCTTTTCTCCCAGACCAGCATGGAAGAATTTAAGAAATTAGATAGATTTTTTTAAACTGAGGTTGCTATTTAATAAAATCCAAGTAATGGATTATTATTTTTTACTAACCACTAATAAAAAATATCATGTGTCTCGCTTCAAAAATGACGAAGATTCATACAAACTTGCAACCACTTTTTCACCCCTATAGGGATGTAATTTTCAAAAATCCTTTCTTACCGGACGTCTTCTAGTCACAATTTACCTTCCTGCCAAATTTCATCTTCATTGGCTAAGTAATTTTCGAGACTACGTGATGAGTGAGTGATTTTCGCTTTTATATAATTATATAGATCTGTAATATTACCACGCTTTTATAGTATACGGGGTAGACAAAGCAGGATCTTAAAGCGTAATAGGATATGTTGTAAATAAACGGGGAAGTGCGAGTCGGACTCGTACATGAAGGGTTCCGTACCACCGTACAATGTTTTAAAACGCTAAAAAAAACACGTTTTTTGTATCAAAACCCCCTTTAATTTTTTATTTTTTTTATTTTTAGTATTTGTTGTTATAGCGGCTATAGTAGTACATAATCTGTGAAAATTTCAAGTATCTAGTTAATGCCATTATAAAGATCTAGTTAAAAACGCTGAAAAAAACACGTTTCTTGTATGACGACCCCCTTTAATTTTTAACTTTTTTTTTATTTTTAGTACTTTTTGTTATAGCGGCCACAGTAATACATAATCGGTGAAAATTTCAAGTGTCTAGCTATTACGGTTCAAGAGATAGAGCCCTGTGACAGACGGACAGACGGACAGACAGCGGAGTCTCAGTAATAGGGTCCCGTTTGCACCCTTACGGAACCCTAATAAAAATTATTTAAATTGTGAGCTTCACTTCTTTTCTCTTTTTCATTTACATTGCTAGTGACCAAAAAATAGGTCATCGTTTTTCATTCAGCCAGATAACATATCTGAGGAGATTCGTTGCCATTAATAGCTTTTTGATGTGCCCGCAGCTCTCACCTCGTTGATTGCAATGGAAAAATATATTTAGTTATTGATTGAATTAGTTGGTTATTGTGTGGTGATGGTCAACTAAAATACAACATATCACCACCCTTTTACCCTCCTACGGTTGTCGTATGAACCAGCAACAGCGTCCTCTGTCACAACGGTGACGACTTTATCCAGTCTACTGTGATCGCCAACCCTCCTGAATTGTAGTGATTAAACGCAAATTCTCTTTTTATAAAGATACGCTTTAAATCCAGCTGTGGACTGTTGTAACGATGTTGCATGCTACCTGCATGTTGCATCTTTCCTAACCTCGGTTCTTCATTTCATCCTGTCCGTTTTTCATTTCAAATTTCCTTTCATTCCATTTTCAAATCATTTACGCACCCCTCTTGGTTTCACTCCTCCTGATTTTGACTTATTCCACCATCGCCTCTTACCACGGCCGATTCACTTGCCTTTTAAAAAATTAAGATATAGCAAAAAAAAAGAAATAATTCTTAGTGGCGAGGCCTCGAATGACCTGCCAACTCGCGCACCGCACCTCACCCCCGCGGTCGCCCAGCACTTACTTACCCAAAAAGGTTGGCAGTACTGCACAACAATATTCCCGAACTCTTTGTTTGGTTTCGATTTCGAAATAATTTGAATTCTATTTTTTCATCTTGTCGCCATTTTGTGAAAATTATGTCAACTATTGAAAAAATTAAAACAAGTAATTATAATTTTGTTTTTTAAGATAAACAAGCGACAGTTCATCTTATTTTGTGCTGATGTTATATAGATTGGAGTTTCCGCTCGTCATGGAATGAGGAACATTGAAAGAAGTAGGTAGGTATTTGGTAAGTAGGTACCGATTAGGTACCTCTTTATATTTAAGTAGGTACTAAAATGGTTTATTCTAGTGTAGGTAGTAGGTACATATATTTTATAACTTGTATGTTATGGTTTTAGCGCAAATAAATTCAAGCAAGCCATGGAAAGAACAAATCGATTCACCCCATTGTAAAAGTTTAAACATTCAATACCTAACCTATCTTCCATATAAAAGGTACTCGTACCTACCCTAAGAAAATCCGAAGTGAAGTCCAACTGTAAGTACATATAATACCTAAGTTATTATCGTAATTGTCATACTATTGTAATCTTCCATGCAATTTTTTGGAAAAAAAGATCCCACGCCAGTCGTAAAAGCCGAGTCAGAACTCACTTCATTCCAAAAGTGCAGATATAGGTTTACTTTGTCACAAACTATTTAGGGATATCTTTGTTTGTTTACCTCTCCCTCAAACTCGGCTTTTACGACTTGAACGGGTGAGGCAGCAACATCCAACGTAAGTTTATATTATTTGATAGGTACAGAATTAAAGTAAGTAGTACTTAGGTATGTAAGTACATATTTAAAGTAAAATGTCTTACCTATAGCTAAAACTAGGAGGACAAATTGACCGTAAGACCATCGGCATTAGTTTGTAGTTTGTTTGAAGTAACTGCTGCGGCTATGCTAGCCCATGTGCGAAACCTCTAAACTTGTGTCTGACATTTTGAATTCCTGATAAAGACTTAATTTTTTGCTGACGTCGTAAAAATGGTATATATCCTAGCCAAGGGCCGCGTGACCCGAACGCCTCTTTTAGCGTTATGGTGGAGATAGGAATCAAAATAGTGGTAGGTTGCTAGTCGCGCTTATTAAAATAATTTGTTTTTTCGCCCATTCCCTCGATCGGACTTTTTACGATCTGCGCGTGAAAATAAGTAATGGAATATACCAGTCCAATATTTTCTTTTCTCCCTGACTAACATGTAAAAATGTCTTATACCTCTACCTGTGCCTCTACATAAAAAAGTAAATAAAGATATTTTCTTTTTTTTCAGATAAGAAAAATCACACAAATCAAATTTGCTCCTCCCTGCCAGAAAGGACTACTTTAAGTTTTATATAAAAATGAATAAGTATTATATCGATGTACCTACCTTTTATATTTTACGTACGACGTAATATTATACATAAATAAAAATATTTCCTTTTTTATTTCTTTGTTTTCTTTGTAATAAATATGAGGTTTTAATTAACCTTAAAAGGTACCTGCTATTTAAAAAAAAACAAAATAGACAATTTCTTTGCTTCAATATCCCGAGACAGAAAAAAAGTCAAATGTCAAATTCAATCAAGGCCCCGCCCATAGACACTATCCAATATGTATGGCAGTCGGTCGTCTGATACTAGTATAGTATCTGCTCCGTAGTCTGTGCCTCTTACGCTGATGACTTGATCTTATCTGATGTATCTTTATAAATATAATTCAAAGCATAGTAATAAATTTAATATATTCTGTTGTCTCAGTCTATATCTTCCACCTCTATCTCCTACTCTATTAGTCTCTTACTATCTTCTATGTGGGAACTCGCCTAGAGCGCCGGGACAGGTCGAGGTCCCACACTGTTATAGCCTGTGAAGAGAAAAAACGTGTGTAAGTGAGCAAAGTTCTTTAGTCTGCTTGAAAAGTCTTCAGAAGTCTACTGTCATCATTATCAGGTCTTTTTAGTCTCCACTGCAGGAGCATAACCCTCTCTGTACTACCAGAGCCGTATATTAGCCAGAGCAGTCAGAAGATTTGGCCTACACTTTCCACGCTGGCCAGACAGGTTGGAGAGGTCTCATTGATGTTTATAAGCTTTGTTTAGCTTGTGTTTCCTAAGTCACCTTTTACAACATCAACGGAAAGATTTGGAGTGGTCCTATTCTACTCTGCCGGGAATCACACGGCTAAAATATAGTATACGCTTAGAGTTAATTAATTCTATTCTGTTTTATGACGTTTAATTTTCAGATAAACACATTGAAGTTCACTGGCATTCATCCATGATATTTCGCCTTACGATATGAGTATTTACGTTTTCTATATTTAATTCTGTTTCTAGTGATCTAAGTATGTGTATATTATTAGTTTAGGAATGGGTGTTAATAGCATGTGTCATATGTTTTCCAGCCAATAGAATCTATTCATCTAGTGAATTGTAAATAATATTATTCAAATTATAAGTTAATTTATAATAATTGTAATGAAGTTCTTATTAAAAAAACATACCAGAAGAATGTAAAATTTAAAAGGAAATGGTAATAATTTAAAGATTTTCATGTACCTATTTTGATTCAAATCAACAGACAACTAACATTAATACCTATCAATTTTCAAGAAGCAGTAAGAAACCTTAACAAAAGTAATTGATTTTCAATTGCGGCGAAGTCCTACTATCTATCCAATATCAACTTAATTTACAGTTATTTGAAGGCTTCATCTTCAATACTGTTTACAAGAACTTTTAATTTAACTTGAAACCCAACAAACATCTCTAATTTTGCTAAAAATACTGCAATAAATACCTAGAATATGGCAATATTTACAAAGACATCATCATCATCATGCGAGCGTATTCCCGGTTGCATCTTGAGTTCCTGAGTGATAACGCGTCAGAACCCGGGGTCCGCTAACTAACCGTATTAAATAATTGGATGTGTCTTTTTAGATTCGTTGAAACAGATCACTCAAGAGAATCTATTCGCCTGCTAATCATCATATCATCATCAGTCTTAAGTCTCCACTGCAGGAGCACGACTCTCTCTGTATTACCAGAGCCATACTTAGCAAGAGCAGACAAAGGATTTGGCCTACACTCTCCACGCTGGCCAGACGAGTCGGAGTTGGAGCCTTCTACGGCATCCACGGGAAGTCTTGGAGTGGTCCGTTCTACTATGCCGGGAACCACACGGCATATCACTTTTTTCATTATAATCCTTCAAGCGTATATATTCCCGGTTGCATCCTCAGCGGTAACGCTTTAGAGCCCGGGGTCCGCTACCTAACTGAGGTGATTTGACGAGGTTACTGGTTTTGGCACACAGAGTGACTGCTGTCTGACCTCCGCAACACAAAGAGTACACCAGAACCAATCCTAGGATAGGTTTAAATAAACTCTATGACGTCAAAGTAGTGATGGGTTGTTAGCCGCATCGCATATTAACATGATTTGCAATTTCGCCCATTACGTCGATCTGCTTCTACAATCTTCGCGGGAAGTGAAACAGCTGGTACATTCTAAGTTTTTTCTATTCTACTAGAACAGCATGGAAGGAAGCAAATACAATTAAACTGATATTAAAATAAGATATGTACCTATATATACTTATCTAGAGATTCAGTTTTGGAATAAGTCTGTTCTGTTGTTCCATTGCTGCAATTCATTTTGTAACAAGTCCACCATTTGTAAAATTACCTTTGTTATTTTATTATGTGTAACTAATACTGATGTAGATGTACAATAAAGTTTTTTTTAAATAAATAAACAACAAAGTTACAAACAAGTAAAAACTCAGCAACTGAGAAGGAAGAAATTACTCCAGGAATACAAACTTGAAAGTAACGAATTCGCATCCTGAGAAAGTTTATTAAGTTTTACCTGGACGTGAACTGAATCTGTCAATAAGTATATTCCCGTTTAAAAATATGGCAATTTATTGACCTTTTAGCTATAACAGTAAGGTTGGAAACTATTTTGAATATGTTTCGACGTAAATAAATATAAAATTCAAGGGACCAGTGGGCAAATAAATAAATTCTTTCCATTTGCGCTATATTTGAAAAATCCACCTCTATTTCACTGATGTCGAATGTTTTCTTGTTTATGTAGAAAAAAGTTGAACATATCTGTTTACTTGTAGGTGTTACTGTATACAGACTGACTTTTTATCCACCACCCAAACTTATGGCGCAAGTTCAGTCCTTGATACTGAACTACTTTCCATAAAAACAACAATAAAAAACAATCGACTTCCATACAGATCATCGCTCAGCCTAACTGATTTTGTATGGGAAGATGAAAATTTTTTATCTATTTTTAATAAAAAAAAATACAGATTGTAGTTCAGTATCATGGACTGAACTTGCTCCAAAAATTTGGCTGGTGGATAAAAAGTCAACCTGTATAGTCACGACACTATCTACAGTTAACGTGTTTTTACGTTAACTGTAGATAGTGTCGTTGCGTGAAAATTATACGCTGCTGTACCAGCTGCTTCTCTTCCCGTACAGATCGTAAAAACCGAACTAGGGAATGGGCAAGAATCTGAATCATATCAAAAGACGATGTGGTTAGCAACTTACTATTATGATTTCCTTTTACTACCTTCATGCCCAGCATCACGCTAAAAGTTTCCGCCCTAGACTCTGTCTGCCCCGTTAGGGATAAATCCGTGATAGTGTTTTTAAGCTGTATCTGTTCTCATCACCAGTTTGAGACTTTTTTCAATGAAACAGAGTAGAAACTAAGTTGCCTTTATTTTTAGGGTTCTGAATCCAAAGGGTATCAACGGGACCCTATTACTGAGACTCCGCTATCTGTCCATTTGTCACAGGGCTCTATCTCTTGAACCGTAATAGTTAGACACTTGAATTTCACCGATTATGTATTACTGTGGCCGCTAAGTATATCAACAAATACAAAAAATAAGATAAAGTAAAAAATTAAAGGGGGTCGTTATACAAGAAACGTGTTTTTTCAGCGTTTTAAAACATTGTTTGGAACCCTTTATGTATGAGTCCGATTTGCACTTGACCGTTTTTTAAAATGTTAGCAAAAGTGCATTACAAACTACAACAAACTATTTCCTTCAACACAGCCGTGTAATCAGACTGCGCAAACTTAAATGAAATTACAGCTTTGAAGCTGTATCCAACATGACACGGCTTGCATTGCAAATGCTACGAAATTACAGCATTGCAACAATGTAGCTTGAAAATGGTTTTATTCTGCGTTTCTTTGCATGAAACTTGTCATTAAACGAGCGAGCCAAGCTAGCAAAATCCTCCGAGTCTATTTTATTATTTACTAGCGGCCCGCCCCGGCTTCGTACGGGTATGTATTAAACATATAAACCTTTCTCATTATCTCACTTTATCTATTAAAAAAAACCGCATCAAAATCCGTTGCGTAGTTTTTAAGATCTAAGCATACATAGGGACAGACAGTGGGAAGCGACTTTGTTTTATACTATGTAGTGGTTTATTTTATACAAAACACACAGATTAAGCTACCCCCAAAGTAAGTTCGAGACTTGTGTTATATACTAACTCAAATACACAACGTTCATAAAATACTTTAAAGGGTTATCTAGGACTTGATAGTAGCAAAATTTTAAATGATGTCTCCGTTTTCTTTAAAATGATTTATTTTAATTGGGGACAGCACTGGATCCCGGAAAACTAAGGTACGGCCTTAATGAACTAACGCAAAACCTCTCTGATGGTACCTAAGACGATGAAACTGAACAACTTTTGTTCTACAACATTCCCAAAATTCCAAAAATAAAATTCGGATTTTCATACAAATAGACTCGATCAGCTGATCAGTTTTTATGAAAATTCAAATATTTTTTTGGGTTTCGTGAAAGTTTTAAAACAAAAGTTGTTCAGTTTCAGGGGCTGAGGTACCATCTGAGAGGTTTTGCGTTAGTTTATTAACACGTTGTAAAGATAAACATCCAAGACCCAGGTCATATCTGACCCGGGACCTCCTGTGTGTCAGCCTGGCATGATGACCACTAGACCACAAAGGTCGTCAGTCTACTTGGATAATTTTGTTTCCTAATGCAAATCAGATGACAATAGAATATTAGAGATATTATAACATAACAAGAAGCTTATCTGATGATGGAGCCGGAAGATTGAGTGAAGCCGTGAGTTTGAGTGAGTCTTAATTATGGCCGGAAGCACAGAATACAGTAAGAGTATACAGAACGGAATCTCCAAAGGTACGCGCAATATGCGTCCCCGTTCCCCGCCCCCGCACCTCTCCCCCGTTCTTGTGCGCCCGCGTGCGTCATGCAGTGTGTGTTCTCCCGTTCTCGCCCCTCGATAAGGCAAAAACGGGGAAGAGGTGCGGGGACGGGGAACGGGGACGCATATTGGCGGGACCTTAGAAGATTCCATTCTGTATACTCTTGCTGTCTTCTGTGCCGGAAGCCAAACGGCACTACATTCAATAATTTCAGGTCATTGACCTCCTCAAATGAGGAAGAATCATGTTAAGGTGAAGATATAGGCAAATAGCTTTGAAGTGTGAAATAAATTATTAACTCGTAAATATGATGATAATTTCCATATTGCTCTTCGTCAGGCACTAGATAGCCCTTTAAATTATTTTATGAGCTGCCGTTGAAACAATTGGTGGTCCGTCTAGCTTTAAAACTTGTCGTGGCCACTTTTGGCGGAGGCAAGTTTTAAAGCTAGACGGACTAATGTAAATATTTTTAACGGTGTTGTTTCATAAAATAATTTAAAGGGCTATATAGTGCATGACGAAGAGCAATATGGAAATTATCTCCATATTTACGAGTTAACAATTTATTTCAAATGAGGGCGCCACTTCAAGGCCATTTGCCTATATCTTCACCTTAATAGGCGATGCGACTAGAAACCCTAACCTAAACATATTTTGATTTATTTTCCACCATGAAGCTAAAATTTGCTTTTGGATCTTGCGTCTGAGCTCTGTCTGCTTAGAGCAGCAAAATCTAAAATGCTCTGTCTGTCCCGTTAGGGTTATCCCTAACGGGACAGACGCAAATACAGATACATTATCACGTCTTTATAGACGTGATAATGTATCTGTATTTGCATTCTCATATATACTAAAATACCGTATTGTTGTCAGCGGAAGCGGTAATTATTCTACTCACACGCGCCTCGGGACAAGTTAGGTACAGGTATTGTTTGTTTGAATATGTCCTGTGAGACCGCTATTGTACGGTTATGTCAAATTATGTTGTTTTATATCACTTTATATCATCAATTATGAAACAAGAAAGTAAATAATTAAATATAAATGGGCAAGTGCGAGTCAGACTCGTAAAGCAAGGGTTCCGTACCTCCGTAAAATGTTTTAAAACGCTGAAGAACGTTTCTTGTATGACGACCCCCTTTAATTTTTTACTTTATCTTAGGTACTTTTAGTATTTGTTGTTACGGTAGTCATAGTCATACATAATCTGTGAAAATTTCAAGTGTCTAGCTATTACAGTTCAAGAGATAGAGCCCTGACGGACAGACAGCGAAGTCTCAGTAATAGGGTCCCGTTTGCACCCTTTGGGTACGGAATCCTAAAAAACACGACTGTAAATATTAATTTGGTAAAGGCATGATGAAGTGTAACTTATTTTTGTAAATTGGATTTGGCACTTGTTCGCAAGCTTTACATACGAGTATTATGTTGTGATAACATTGTATTAGGTATAATATCTTTAAAAACTGACAAAGCCCTTCTGGCGCGTAGGCGACCAATACTGTGTAAATGAGTTTCTTTCGGCGTTTCTTCTCAGCAGTGGTCGTTGCGAAACGCTAGTATCGGTAGCTTTTAAACAAAGAAAAATAATTTAGATATAAATAAACATTACACGTAATGTACAATTTTTTTTTATGTCATAGGACGGCAAACGAAAAAGCGGGTCACCTGATGGTAAGTGATCAACGCTGCCCATGGACAACTTCAACACCAGGGGTGTATCAATAGCGTTAGCGGCCTTTCAGGGCTCTCTCCAGAGGATCTCTCTCACTCACCGAACGAAGCATAGAAGCGGTGAAGCTACTACTCACGACGTCGCTTTTCTGTGAGAGTGTGGTACTTCCCCGGACAAGCCGGCCCATTCATGCTACTAGCAAAACTCAGTTTTGCCGGTAGCGTGGCTCTACCACAACAAAAAATTACACTAAAATTATTGACGTGTAAAAGTGCCTGCAAAGGCCTAAATACTGAATAAATATTTGATTTTGATTCTGAAGAACTTTGGAGATATGGAAGAAACTCCTTAAAAAAAAACGAAGTCGGTCGATTTTTTGTTACAATTTTAATTATCTTATAAATTACAATGACAATACAATGTATTTTGACTGCCGCCGTGGTCCAGTGGTCAAGGCGTTTGCCTTAATTATAATTGATCTAGAGGTCGTGTGTTCAAATCCCACTGGGAAGGATGGATATATTGTAAAAAGTTGTTTACAGTCTGGATAGGATATTGCAGGCTTAAATCACCTGATTATCCGAAAAGACAGATGATTCCGTGTTTCGAAAGGCACGTAAAGTTGTGGGTCCCAAACGTCATCTAGCGTTGGTTTTAACCTATCCTAGGATTGGTTCTGGTCTACCCTTTGGATTGTGGAGGTCAGACCTCGTCAAATCACCTAGGTTAGGTGGCGGACCGCGGGCTCTGAAGCGTTACCGCTGAGGATGCAACCGGGAATAAACTCGGATGATGATGAATACAATTTGCTTTTATCCGCACCACCTGTAGGTTGACTGGTAGAAAAGGCCCTAGGCTTTAAGTCCGCCTGTTACATTTTTTTGTAATACGAGTATAGTTAAATAAATAAGATAAAATACAATGTTTTTTCTAATTTAAACGTAGTATCATCATTATCCGAGTGTATTCCCGGTTGCATCGTCAGCGGTTACGCTTTAGAGCCCGGGGTTCGCTACCTACCCTAGGTGATTCGACGAGGTTACTGGTTTTTATACAGAGCGACTGCCGTCTGACCTCCGCAACCCAAAGGGTAGACCAGAACCAATCCTAAGATAGGTACTAACGCTAGATTGCATTCGGGACTAACAGCTTTACCACTGAACCACGGAGGCAGTCAAAAATTTAACGTAGTATGTTAATATGAAACGGGGAGATCGCAGTCAAAGCACCACCTGCCCTCTCATAACAGAACGAAAAGCTTCTGTACCGTCACGTACAATTTGTGAGACATGTCGACATGTCCTGATTATAACGTGTGTCGTGTTCTATCTAAAGTGGCTCATTGCCCCAGGTGGAGTAACTTTACTATGCACGCAACGCGGAAGCGGACATAAAATATTATATTATGTCTTCCCCGACCAAAAATGCTCCTTGTGGGAAAATGGCCACTTCTTGGCGAAGGGAAGACGTAAAATTATTATTTACACCTCGGGAAGTTATGAAGAAAGCGTCACATTACTACTTTTTCATAGTTGAGCTCCGTGGCGTGATGATTAACATGCTAGTTCGTCACTCCGGAGGTTCTGAGTTCGATCCCCAGCCAGGTTAATTTGGAAAATGGCCTTTTTAAAAAAATCTTGGTCTT
Source organism: Acrobasis repandana (assembly GCA_963576875.1). NCBI lineage: Eukaryota > Metazoa > Arthropoda > Insecta > Lepidoptera > Pyralidae > Acrobasis > Acrobasis repandana. The sequence continues at coordinate 13,248,279 of OY756236.1, forward strand.
GAGTGTTTATCTATAAATGTTTTTAAAATAAAATATAGTATCGTTGAGTTAGTATCCCTTAACACAAGTTATAACCCGGGGTTTTAACTTTGGATAGGCTCAATCTGTGTTATTTGTCTTTATTTATTTATATTATCGCGTTCCCGACTGCATCCTCAGCTGTGCTGCTTCGGAGCCCGGGGTGCGCTTTCCCACTTTTTCTTCTCCAAATATAATTATGCACGTCAAAGTCACCCAGGGACACCAAAGACCAAGCGAGAAGAAAATGAAAGCAGGAACAGTTTAAACTATTTCGTTATAGTTTTAAGGTGAATACCAAGCAGAAGTGGCGCCCTCATGTTAGAAAGTAGAACGCACCCATTATATTTCTGTTATGATGTAGCATTGATTTATTTACATATTTTGTATGTTGGCAACTCCGTCTCGTTTCCTTTCACTCATGTTATTATCGAGTTCGATGCATCTTGTAATATTGTACTCAGTTTGCCGAATAGACATTTTTGTCATTTTTGTCATTTTGGACAACTGCCCTAGTGTTCCAACACCTCATTTGAAATAAATTGTTAATTCATAAATATGGTATAAATTTCCATATTTCTCAATGTTAGGCACTAGATAGCCCTTTATATTATTTTATGAACCACCATATAAAGTACTACATTAGTCCGTCTAGCTGTAAAACGGGTTTTAAAGCTAGATGGATCACCAATAATAGTTTCAACAGCAGTTCATAAAATAATTTAAAGGGCTATCTAGTGCCTAAAATTGAGAAATATGGAAATTTTTACCATATTTACCAGTTAACAATTCATTTGAAATGAGGGCGCCACGTCTGCTTGGTATGCACCTTAAGACCGGCCGCTTGCCTGACGTCAACCCGTTTTGGGAATTAATTTGTGCGAAAAGTTTTACCACTGGCGTTGGATGCAATTTTAGCACGAGATGTTTGTGCATAGTCCTTTAGTGGCCTCTTACGACATACACAAGAAGAGGTGGAGTGGTTCTATTCTAGGCCGGAAGTCATACGGCATAACTTTACTAAGTATCAAATCTAGATACTAATGTGATGAAAAATTTCGCCACGAGTGGGATGTGCTGTGCACAGTGCACTTCCAATTATACTATCGAGACTTCAAATTACCCTGACGAATTTCCTTATCAAATATTACCGCATGTACATACTAATTAGGTTAATTTAGATACTATTTAGGCTTATGTCCCCTGCTTGGAGAATTTTCTTTTTTCATCATCTTTGGTTAAAACTCGTAGTCTACTATTTAATAATAATGAATATCAAGGGCTAAAACGAGATGAAATACATATTTTTTAACGACAACTCAGAATGTTAAATTTCTTTAAAATTTTGGAAAAAAATATGGCTGTAGGTATCACAAATAAGTGCAATAAAGACAAAGGCTTATAAAATCTTATAAGGCTGTAATAAGTTAAATAAAAGATACCCCTGTAACATCACATACAATTTGTGAGACATGACAGTAAACATGAGTCGTGTTATCTCAAATGGGGCTGCTCATGCCCCGGGCGGAGAGGTTTGCTCATTGTTTTGTACTCGAATATTATGTTCGTTTAAAGATTTGTGAAGGAAACATTTGTTGTTGCAAATGTTCAGATGAAGTTCTGGTTACATGTCAAAAAGGGGAAAGAGGACCAGGAAGGCCGAGGCTACATGAAACAGATAAACGAGAAGGTGAACGTCGTGTCGTACAGCGAAGTAAAACAGCTGGCAGATGAGAAAGATAAATGGAAGAGAATTCAAACTCTACCGACAAGAGTATAGCTATTAAATATAGTCAGAAACTCAAACTTCTTTAAAGATAGAAGGAAAAAGAGAACCAAGAAGACCGAGGTATAGCTACATGAAATAGATAAAGTAGCAGGTGAACGTCGTGTCATACAGTGAAGTAACACAGCTGGCGAATGAAAGAGACAAACCGAAGATAATTATTACTCTATCGACAAGAGCTCTTAAAAATAGACAGTCAGCAACACAAGCTAGTTACTTTAAAGATAGAAGGATAAAGAAGACCAGGAAGACCGAGGCATAGCTACATGAAACAGATAAAGAAGAAGGTGAACGTCGTGTCGTACAGCGAAGTAAAACAGCTGGCAGATGAGAAAGACAAATAGAAGATAGTTCATACTCTATCGACAAGACTCATCATCATAATTAGAGCGGATTCCCGGTTGCATCCTCAGCGGTAGCCTTCTAAGCCCGGTCCGCTACCTAAACAAGATAAAGTCTCGACCCCACGTGAAGTGGGATAAGGTGAGGAAGAAAAAGAAGAAGAAGAATATCCTAACCAGACTGCAACCTATCTGGGGTCGGGACAGACTTTGTGAAAAGTTGTTTCCAGTCTGGTTATGATATTGTAGGCTTTAATCACCTAATTAAATGACATTGGAAAGTTTACTTTGTAAAAAGTTGTTTGAACAATGTCAATTGTCATTTGAACCCACAACCTCCGGATCTTAGGGCAAATACCTTGACGACTAGACCACGGAGGCAGTCAGTCCACTCTGTCAGACAAGAGTGCTCTTAAATATAGATATAGTCACAAACTTAAACTTCTTTAAAGCAGAGGGCACTTAGTTTTATTATAAAATTTTAAAAAGAATCATTTAAATAAAATGAGTCCGGTTTCCGAATTTGAATAGGTATTGTTCAAAACTCGAGCTCATTCATCTCAAGTCCGTGCTCCTTTGATTCGTGTTTGACTTGACTCTTAATTCGTGAATCATTTAGTCCACAAAGCACGTAAAATAAAGTCGAATTTACCGATGTTCTCCTGCACTTTTAGAATATTATGTGAAATTAATATAGGGTCTTGTCTTTCGCATTACCTACTACTAAGGCGTTGTCCTAATACACGCGATCATCGATGCATGCCACAATCACTTAACCCTAACAAAAATTTAAAATGCGTGATAAAATCGCTTGAGTTTGATTGGGACACCTAATCAATATGTTTGATCATGCTTAAGCGTACGAGTAAAATTCGCGTGAACTTTTGTTGACCGCGCATTCGTATACACTAATTTTTACATGAACTTTCCTTCAATATCCTCGACATGTAATGTGGTTGTCTGACCGCCAGTCGAGCGACAGGAAGTGGGTTACTTCATCTTTCAATGTAAAACCAATTGAGGTTAAGATGTGAGACTACGAGTATATTATGCGTGTAGAAAGATGACGTCATAACAATTTTTGCAACGTAATTGAAGGTAGCAATTGCAGATTGCAGCAAAGCTGTATACATTCTGGCTGTGCTTCTGTTGGTTCCTCATTAGACGCGACGTCTCAATACAATGTGTAACAAAAAGGGGGTATCAACCCGAAAGTGTGAACAACTTTTAGTATGGAACTATCTCTGAAATCGCGAAAAAAAATCTGCAGCTCCATACTAAATTAAATACCTACCGTGCCAAAATGTATGAAGATGCAGTTTTTTTTGCGATTTCAGGGATGGTCCCATAGTAAAAGTTGTTCAAATTTGGTAGTATGTAAACTCCCTTTTTGTTACACTTTGTATACATTGCCACGGAATGGATGTGAATTTTTGCATCTAAATTGTCATCATCACCATCAGCCTTGAACCTCCCACTGCTGGGAATAGGCCACTTTCATTGAATGCCAGTCCTGAGCTACTCTCATCCACGTTCGACCCGCGAACTTTCTTATGTCTTTAACCCATCTTGCTAACGTATGACCTGCGCTGCGCTTACCATTAATAGGCCACCACTCTGTGTCCGTACATTAGTACTCATAAGTACCTTTCGTATCCAGCACAATATCGAGTAAGGAACAAATTCGTGTCTTGAGAAAACTGCTTGGCCAACTTGGGTTAAGTGGATCAATACGATGATAAAAATATCTAAATATTCACAAGTTGGTTTTATTAGAATTTTTGTTCCAGTCAATATTGAATTCTTTCGTTATTAAGGAAAATTAAATAAGGTAAAATTCCTTTGTTATTTTAAGTATATAATACTTTGGCAAAAGCATAAGACGTTTTTGTTCTTCAAAATTATTTGGCATTTCTTTTGTAGGCAATTTGAAGAAGTATAACGTATAGTAACCTTTCTCTAATCAAATTTTATTAAAGTTTAAAAATAGAAAGCAAAATTTTGATTAAAACTAAAGTGAGATTATACAATACAGGCTGACTTTTAAACCACCAGCCAAATTTCTGGAGCAAGTTCATTCCATGATACTGAACTACTTTCTATAAAAAAAGTTATTTAAAATCGATGAAAATTTTTTGTCCTCCCATAGAAAATCCGTTTGACTGAGCGCTGAATTGTATGAAAAGGCGAATTTTTGTTTTAGTTTTTCGTTAATTGTTTTTATGGAAAGTAGTTCAGTATCATGGACTGAAGTTGCTCCAGAAATTTGGCTGGTGGTTTAAAAGTCAGCCTGTATATACCTAATAGTGCTCTTAATTTTCCGTAAAATAATCTATTTATGAGATTAAAACCTAGTCACCCAAGCTAACTTGAAGGCTAAGCTCTATATTAAAGTCAACCTTTTTAACGACCTACTAATTGTATGCTTGTTCATGACAAAGAGCTCTTATGAAAAACTTGAGAAGACACCAAATATTACGGTTTTGTCCCGTTCAATTGTAGCTATTTCCATAAATTTCACTCGATCGCTTGCTAGCTCTTATAAACCTAGCACTTTCGACAGTTTACAAGCGTAAACCATAAGAAAACATAGTTAAAAATGCCTTAGTGTGTGTTATACAGAATAATAATTAAATTTTTAACAAAAAAAACAACCGACTTAAATTTTTATAGGAGTTTCTTCCATATCTCCAAAGTTCTTCATCATATCTTCACCATATTAAAATGGGACCAAATTGATAGTAAAGGCTTTCAAATAAAAAAAGAATCATCAAAATTGGTTCACAATTGGCGAAGATATCGCGTAACAAACATACATAACAAAAAAAACATACAGTCGAATTGATAACCTCCTCCTTTTTTGAATTTGGTTAAAAAGGAACTCGGCACGTGTAAAGAAATAACTTTCCATCAGCAGTAGGTAACCAGATTTTATTGTTTAAAAATTAAATACGTATGATAAATTCACGCCGACATGAAATAGAACTGAAGCCAATGCCAATGTTTAAGATAGCTGGTCTTATATCCTATGAGTTGACAATGGTTTGTTTTGTGATGATATTCTAGGAAAGATGTTTGGACACTTTATGCGGCAAGACAACTTCATAAAAAACATCATAAATGGAAATGTGGAAGCCGGTAGAGTAAAAGAAAGACCAAGAAGGCCGTTTGTGAATGAATTAAAAGAAAATAAAGACGTCGTGTGGGTCCAGGTGAAACATATAGCAGATAATAGGGAGACAAATAATTAAATTTTTACCAAAAAAAACAAACGACTTTAATTTTTTTAAGGAGTTTCTTCCATATCTCCGAAGTTCTTCATCATTCACTTAATAGTAAAGCCTTTCAAATAAAAAAAGAATCATCATAATATTTGAGCTGCAGTTGTCTGTTGAGGAATTTCGGTCTCCAGCTCCAAGATCTTTTCTCCGATCTTAAAATAATTATAACATACACAAAAAAAAAAACATACACGTCGAATTGATAACCTCTCCTTTTTTTGACGTCGGTTTGACTCTTATGTATTCTGTGACGTCGGTTGAAAAAAAGCGGCCACGATTATTGCGGTTTACGATTTATGACGTATTAAAAAATAACTATCTATGATACCGAGACCGCTATAGTTTTAATTGAAAGTGCATACCTTTTCAACGATACCCCACACGTTGGGGTTAGACCAATTTAATTATTTTAATGCACCTTTCGTTGTTTGGGAGGCTGAAAAAAAACGTTTCTTCATAATTTTAAAAACCAACTTTTGGAACTTCAATATCTATCTCTCCACCAATTTTCATGTCAATCGGTGCAGTAGCGGCGGAATACGAGCCCAGACGGACTGACGGACGGACGGACATGACGAAACTATAAGGGTTCCTTGTGGACTACGGAACCCTAAAAATAATCATCAAAATTGGTTCACAATTGGCGAAGATATCGCGTAACAAACATAAATAAAATAAAAAAATAAAAAAAACATACAGTAAAATTGATAACCTCCTCTTTTTTTGAAGTCGGTTAAAAATACTCCACCGACAAGAACCAAGTTCTTAAATGTATACATGATGATGATATGATATTCGTATGTAAACGAAATATTTTTGAATAGGTACCTGTTTTTAACCGACTTCAAAAAGGAGGAGGTTATCAATTTGACAGTTCTTTTTTTTTACTTAGTTTTTTTATGTATGTTTGTTACGCGATATCTTCGCCAATTGTGATTATGATGATTATTTTTTTATTTGAAAGCTTAAACTACCTACCAAATTAGTGTCATTTTTATTTGGTGAAGATATGATGAAGAACTTTGGAGATATGGAAGAAAATCCTGAAAAAAAATTATTGTCGGTTTTTTTTAATTTAATTATTTTGTTTAAAATTTAATTATTTGAGTATAACAAACTAAACTTGATGCAAAAATTTAACTGGTGGATACGAAGACAGACAGACAGCCATGTGGTTCCCGGCAGAATAGAATAGGACCACTCCAAGTGGATGTCGTAGAAGGCTATTTAGGAAAAACAAGCTGAACAAAGCTTATAAACATCAGTGAGACCTCTCCAACTTGTCTGGCCATCGTGGAGAGTGTAGGCCATATCCTCTGATTGTTCTGGCTAATATATGCCTCTGGTAGTACAGAGAGGGTCGTGCTCATGCAGCGGAGACTAAAAAAGACCTGATAATAATACAAAGATAAGACTGCCTCTGTGGTCGAGTGGTCAAGGCGTTTGCCTTGTGATCCGGAGGTCATGGGTTCAAATCCCACTGGGAAGCATACTTTGTGAAAAGTTGTTTCCAGTCTGGTTAGGATATTGCAGGCTTGAATCACTTGATTATCCGCAAAGAAAAATGATTCCGTGTTTCTGAAGGCACGTAAAGCCGTTGGTCCCGAACGCCATCTAGCGTTTGTACCAATCCTAGGATTGGTTCTGGTTTACCCTTTGGGTTGCGGAGGTCAGACGGCAGTCGCTCTGTGTAAAACCAGTAACCTCGTCAAATCACCTAGGTAAGGTAGGCAGCGGAACCCGGGCCACAGAATACATAAGAGTCAAACAGAATGGAATCTCACACCGTTTCCCGCAAATTGGCGGCCCCGCACTTTGTGAGCCTTTTTGCGCTCTAAATCAGGGTTTAGTTACTGGCCGCCGTCTTGTCTTGAGAACTGTCAATCAATAGTAACCATCATGGTGAGAAGATGCGCATATAATAATTGTTTATCCACCGATTACAACAAAAAACACATATTTCATAGATTTCCAAAAGATAAAAACAGGTAGAAAAGCAAAAATATAATTTCACGTTATTACCCAGCAACCATCTTGATATATATATCCTTCTCGCGCTCTCGCATTGGCGGGAGATACACAAGAGCGAGAGGGATTATCAAACGACAGCAGTATAAACCGGTAAAATACATAGGCTCTTCGCTCACAGTTAATCACATACACGCAGTTGCCAACTAGATTTCCGCGGGTTATAGTGCCATTATATAATGCCATTGTTGACAATGACAACTTGACAAGCCGTGCATGGAAGCGTGATAAGATAAACATTTGTTTATTTTTATTGAATTTATTCAAATAATTACCGTATAGTTTTGCACCGAATATGCAAATTACTATATTACAATAGTGAATTAGTGAGTTTAGTGCGTTACATTATAAATGACTCAATAATAATCAGTAAAGTAAACTAATGGTGAAATGGACAATGGACATAATAAATAATATTTGTGAAGTGATATTGTGTAGCTGTTTCCGGCTTTTCTGTAACATTTAATACATATAAAACAGAATATTTTTCAGCAGTGGAAGTGTTAAGTCATAGTGTTGGCAAATCTCCCGTTATGGAAAGATATAATCGTAAATATGTCGAACTCGTTAGTGGGTAATTAATTCTGCGGTGCGACCCTAAGTATAATACTCACAGATCGACGTGTGTACAGATAAATTGTTTCATTTGTAGTAGTAGTAGGTATACGTTACTCTGAATCAATGAAGAGTCATACCAGTGCCCGGGCTCTGAAAGCGTAACCGCTAACGATGCAACCGGGAATACGCTCGAATGATGACGATGATGATGACGAGGATAATACAAAGATAGCCTGTATAATATACAGAAAAAGAGTAATTTTATTTCCATATAAAGTGCTAGCAAACTGAATCCACTGTAATGAAATTTCAACAGTTTTGTTCGTAGTTTTCAATTTTCAGTTTTAATATCGACATATTGGAGTCGGACATGTCAGACGTTTAAATTGAACACGAAACATTGTTCTGGAGTTGAAATATCCGCATTTGGCGTTTTTATTTGATTTTGTGACTGTTATTTGAATAACTATCCGACTTCCGAAGGATAGTTTTGTTTTTAGATTATATTTATGTCTGCCTGTTTGTTGTTAATTTTTTGGGTCAAATCTTGCAAGTTAAATTTGAGCTACTTCCCGGTTGCTAATTGAACTAGGCTTGCCCTGTTTAGATATGGGTAATCTCGACTCTGAGGAGTGTTTCGGCTCACTGAATCTTACTCCGCATCCGGTACCGACTCATCTTAATGATTCCTACTCCCTTATCGACTCCAGCTCCGAGGTGCGCTAAGTTTCGCTATTGAATCTACAGAATACAGACGTCCTTTCTGGTACCGGTTTCAATACAGAATAAATAATATTGACTCTCGACTCCCGATTCCTCTCGAGACGCGGTGGAGCCGAAACGCGGCTTGCGGCTCGCGACCCGACAGGCGCCACCGGTTCCCGGCGGGACCAAGATCGGTGCGGACTCAATAACTCGCGGGAGCCGATAACGATTACCGGGATTCAGTACGGGTATTGGCTCTTGTTGATGAGTCGGCTTATTTAAATATTCGAATCCGGAGTTACCCACGTCTAGTCCTGTTTGTTTTTTGAGTCAAATTTTGCAAGGTAAATTTTAGCCACTTCCTGATTTTTGATTGAGATGAATTGTGTATGCTAATGAAAATCAGATGACAATGCAACATTATTATATAAAGGAGCTGATCTGATGATATAGCTGAAAGGTGGCTTAAGGAACCGTGTAATAAAAAAACGCAAGCCCATCGAGTGTGGGCTTAAAACATTTGTCTTGATAAGTACTTAGGCTTACAATAAAAATGGTACGAAAAATTTTTTTTTTTTAAAAATTAATTAAGCACACGTATGACGACCTCCGTGGCGTTATAAGGTTAACACGCTAGACCGCTAATCCGGAGGTTCTGGGTTTGATTTCCAGCCAGGGCAAGTTGGAAATTGGCCCTTTTCAAATTATCCTGGGTCTTAGGTGTTTATGATAAACATGTATTTATGATAAAATATAGTATCGTTAAGTTAGTATCCTATAACACAAGTTTGGAACTTACTTTGGGTCTAGCTTAATCAGTGTGATTTATCCCTATATATATATATATTTATTTAATATTTATTGTGTTGTTCTCTTCCGTAGGTAGAAAAGAAAAGAAATTTAGCATGCTAGTGGGCGTGCGTGCAGGCGGAAAAAGGATTAAGAGCCCTTGTGATCCTGACAGTACTTGGAGCGATCTTAAATATTATCAATATTAACGAAAAACTCACTTTGAAATAAAAACACAGCAAAGTTCAGGACTAACTCTATACATAATATGTTTCGAAAACACGATTGCTTAAAATTTTCTCGATGGAAAAAAATTGCAAAGTTGCCTCTAAATCACCTCAAAATTATACTAAAACGGAAAGTATTCAAGAAATACAATAAATTAGCCCTTATAGCTTCGGATAATATAATTGTATTAAAAATAAGGCAGGGGTTTTTAATTAATTAATTATGTCTTATTTTTTGAATAACTCTTAAAGATTCTTTGTAAAACTAAAAAAAACCTCAAAAATCAGACCACCCGCCGTGACCGTTTCATACATGGCTCGCTGTCTCGCTTCGGCTAGTGTAAATTTGTGTGCGTGGAAGCGAGAGCAAAATTTAGATTATCCACATCAGTAAGGCGCCGTCTTAAAATGCATAAATTTGCTGGATCGTCTTTCATTGTTTGTTTGAGAATAGAATAGAAGTAGTTGGTGCTGGTGCAAGCAGCTCGTCCCCTGTGCAGTCTTTATACCATTTACTGCGATCATCAACCCCTCTGTTCATGCTGGAGATTTTTGGTATCCATTTGTCGGCTGATACCATTAGTTTTTATATGAAACAAGGTACATGACAGGTACTTTTCTTGATGGAAGCTACAAGGTTCAAAGTCACCTTGTAAACATATTCTAAACTGCCAAATGCCAAATGAGAATTAACCAATGTGTTTTATTTGTTTCAGATCCATTGCAAACTTCATTAAAGGTACTTAAATTGGATAATATCTTTACTATCTTATGTCACCTAAAGAAGTTACCTATGTCCAATAATGGGACACTACAGGCTAGTAAAAACGGGCAAGTGCAAGTCGGACTCGTACATGAAGGGTTCCGTACCTCCGTACAATGTTTTAAAACGCTAAAGGAACACGATTTTTGTATGAAGACCCCCTTTAATTTTTAACTTTATCTTATTTTTAGTATTTTTTGTTATAGCGGCCACAGTAATACATAATTAGTGAAAATTTTAAGTAACTAGTTAATGCCATTATAAAGATCGAGTCAAAAATGCTGGAAATGAAATGAAAACACGTTTCTTATATGACGACCCCCTTTAATTTTTTTTTTCTTTTTTTTTAGTATTTGTTGTTATTGCGGCCATAATAATACATAATCTGTGAAAATTTCAAGTATCTAGTTAATTCCATCATAAGTGCTAGTTAAAAAGACTAAAAAATCACGTTTTTTGTATGACGAACCCCTTTAATTTTAAACTTTTTTTTTATTTTAGTATTTGTTGTTATAGCGGCTAAAATAATACATTACTGTTCAAGAGATCCTGTGACAGACGGACAGACAGCGGAGTCTCAGTAATAGGGTCCCGTTTGCACCCTTTGGGTACGGAACCCTAAAAAGAAGCCACAGACCATGTGAAGTGGAGAAGAAATAGCTGAAATAGTATCATTTGGCTATAGTTTTATGACCGACCGCCTGCCTGACGTCAACCATCTTTGGGAATGCATTTGTGCGAAAAGTTTTCCTCCCGGCCGCAGCCCGACGTTAACCGTCCTTAAGAATGCACTTGAAGAACGAGTTGTTTGTGCTTATTCTTTTAGTCACTTTTGATGACATCCAGAGGAAGAGATTTATTTTAACTTTTGAGTGTTCCAAAGTAAAAATATACTTTTAATAAATGGCGGAATACAGACTATAACCAACCAATATATAACTTAACAATTTGTTTAACCACATGAATTATACAAGCATGTACCAAACTACATGTATTTAATTTTATGTAGTTATACAAAAATAAATAATTTTCCTTTCTTTTCTTTCTAGTGTTCTAAGTTGCGTGTTTTACTCCGCTTCAAAAGTGGATCCAACCCCTAAGTTTCCAAGTCATTAACTTTAACTTCAAAGTAAACTGAACTCGTGTCCCTAATGCATTTTAAGTCGAGGTTAAATTCATTGTAAAACTAAAATCGATACTAACTAAATTTGTCAAGTGTGAGTCATCCGGGTGTATAGGGTTCCAAACATGTTGTAAGATTATGAACCGTAATTATCAAGATTTTATCCTTAGGTATTATTGTATAATTAAAAAACAAGGCGATAAATGGGATTTATCAATCAGTGTGATTTGTCCTTATATGTTAATCTATACATTAATTTCTCATTTCTTTCAATTCCTTCGTTCGTTTAAAATAATTAGGGTACCGTTTTCATTTTTAATATTCAAAACTCTGAAAAGATACTTGACAGAAAAGTTAAAATGTAATGTTTAGACAAATGTAGTGAATTGGGTATTACGGTCGGTCAAAAATAAATTACTTGGAACTGTTAATAGAATAAAACGTCACAAAATAATGCCACTTGTCATTGATCACATCCACTTTGAACGTGATTTTAGATTTACGGATATTAAGAGCGCTATTTGACTCCAAGGAACTATCACGTCATAAATCAATATTTTATACAAATTCCATAGAAAATGTTTGTTTTTGACATTTAGAAAAAAGTATCTGATTTGACTTGATGCAAAATAGCGTATTCCTTATCGACTTTGAATGGCAGGGTTACATTACAATTTTTTTTTATAGCTAAGTATTTCAGTATATTTTATGATTTTAAAATTATTTGGATAATTATTATGACGCTTGCTAACAAAACTTTATTGATATTGCCACTTTATACAATGAAAAGTAAGGGATTTTCAGTTAGTTTAATTGCGTGCATTATTTACTACGGAAAATATTAATGGATCAGTTAATATTTTTTTCTTATCGAGTATTTTTAACGACCTCTGTGTAATCCCGGTTGCGTCCTCAGCGGTAACGCTTCAGAGCCCGGGGTCCGCTTCTTCTTCGTCTGACGTGGCCACGGCGAGGTTAAGTCGCTGGTTGGGGAGTTGCACCACTGCATCATTCGTTCCACCTGCAGAGAAGTTACCATCTGGCAGTGAATTGCCTGATGAGAACCCAGGTTGGCCGTGGAAATACATACACAGAGACGACAACGTCTGTGACTGTGGTGCATCTCCAAAGACTATGGCACACCTACTAAGCTGCCCAGCGTGCCTCGATACCTGCACGCTGGAGGATCTGTACAAACAGTGCAAGCTCTAACGCAGCATAGGTCGCTCGATACTGGGCCCAGAAAAATATAAAATTTTTTGAACATCGACACGCTAAGATGAAGAAGGGGTCCGCTAACCTAGGTGATTTGACGAGGTTACTGGTTTTTACACAGAGCTGCCGTCTGTTTGACCTCCGCGACCGAAAGCATGGAATCATCTTTCGTTTCGGATAATTAGGTAATTTAAGACTGCAATTTTTTAATTAAATTGGTTGCAGGCCGCTTCCGGTCGGAAATCCTTGGGGGAGGCCTATGTCCAGCAGTGGACTTCCTGTGGCTGATATGATGATGATGATGATGATGATTTAATTAAATTAATAAATAGCCTTTCGACTCGAGAAGAGGCCTGCAATATCCTAACCAGACTGGAAACAACTCTTCGAAAACTTTGCTTCCCAGTGGCATTTCAACCCACGACCTATGAATCACAAGGCAAACGCCTTGACCACTGGACCACCGAGACAGCGAACCAAATAACTAAATAAATAAACGGGCAAGTGCGAGTCGGACTCGTACATGAAGAGTTCCGTACCACCGTACAATGTTTTAAAGCGCTGAAGAAACACGTTTCTTGTATGACGACCCCCTTTAATTTTTAACTTTATTTTATTTTTAGTATTTGTTGTTATTGTGGTCATAGTAATACATAATTGGTAAAAATTTCAAGTATCTAGTTAATGCCATTATAAAAATCGAGTTAAAAACGCTGAAAAAAACACGTTTCTTGTATGACGACCCCCTTTAATTTTTAACTTTTTTATTTTTAGTATTACTTGTTATAGCGGCCACAATAATACATAATCAGTGAAAATTTCAAGTTTCTAGCTATTACGGTTCAAGAGATAGAGCCCTGTGACAGACGGACAGACAGACGGACAGACAGCGGAGTCTCAGTAATAGGGTCCCTTGCACCCTTTGGGTACGGAACCATAAGAACCCTAAAAAAGAAATATAATGTTTCCTTTTACCGAAACTAAGTAATTGATAAAATTTACCGTACATATTGAACTACAAATTTAGACAAACCACTGCACCACTATCGCTTTACACAGTTTTATTACTAACTCGGTCTATCAGTTAATACTGATAGACTGTTTATGATAGACGGCTTACGCTGGCCCATTACTACAGTCTGTTTACGAGTTGGAGCGTTATTACGTACGTTTATTACATCTATTGCCGCTTATCACCGTGTGAACGCAACTGGATGATTTTACACCGCATCGTACATAGTTTGAATTAATTTGTGGTCGATATTCCTCCTCATCGAACCTCTCGATTCGCCTTCTCCTTCATTGTGCGAACCGCTAAGGTGTGGAATTCCCTCCCTGCGTCGATGTTTTCCCATACATATGATTTAGGGATTTTCAAGGCAACAGTAAATAGGCATTTTTTGAGTCTGCGTGTTACACCTTAGACCTCATCTTAGCTTCCCATCAGGCTAGATAGAGGTCAAACGCACTCAAATATTTAATTTTTAAAAAAATGTTTTTTTTTAGTTACTTAGTTTCAGTTTAGTTTAGCTATTATCTATTAATAATTAACTTGTTACTTATGTTTTTTAAATTAATATACATTATATAGTTTGAATTTCAATTCGAGGCAATTTTGATGCCTTGGGGTGCGGTAGTTTCCACACGCTTAATTTATACATTAATGTATATTTAGTAAAAAAAATATAATGAACCGGTGTGTTGATAGATATATATTATTAGCTGTTATCCATGGCTCGTATGAAAGGGATTTTGATGATTTAATGGAAACGTACGTTTTTCCGAGACCTAAAGAAATTTTTGCTAATCGTAGTAATAAGGTATCTACATGCCTTTCATTCCAATCCGTTGAGCCGTTTTGGCATGAAAGCAGAATACACATCCAAACATACGTACATACATTTTAATGTAATAGTAATAGATTGCCAGCCGCATCGCCATTTAACATGATTCGCATTTTGGGCTTTAACTTTAACTGCGCGAGACGAAAAGCAGCTGGTACATTCTAAGTTTTTTCTTTTTGCCCAGATCAGTAAAAAAAAAGAATGAGTTTTAGAATATAGAATAGATCTATGTACAATATCATACTCGGGTTAAATTTGTAATACCTAAATTACTTACACACGTGTAATGTAAAGTTACATTACGGTGTAACAGTCTCCCGCCAACGAGTTAATGGACAAATGAAAAATTATGACCTCGTTGGTAAAATGTATTAATTTATGATCATTGGGAAAACTTTCAACACATAAAACTGGATTTGCCGGCAATATTTCACTCACTTTCATGGTTAATTGAAATTTATGGGAAAACTATGGGAGTGTGTCTTCAGTATGAAAATTATTATCTAAATTTTCGAGAAAATGTCAAGAGAACATGCCTAAAAATAATTATGAGTTTGTAGGTTCTACATGTACATGTTTTTTTGTACCTACTAGTAAACCAATATGTAGTTGGTTACTATAGAAAATAATAAGACTTACTAGAATAGAAGATAAAAACTAGAAATAACGTAAAATTATAGCCAAATCATTTAAATTGTTCCGGCTATTTTATCTCCATTTTACAAGGTCTTTGGCATCCTTGGGTGACCATTGACAGGCACGGTATATTTGGAAAAGAAAAAGCGGGAAAGCGCACCTTGGGCTCCAAAGCAGCACAGCTGAGGATGCAACCGGGAACGCGCTTAGACGAAGAAGAAGAATAGAAGATAAAACTAGAAGTAACGTAAAACTATAGCCAAATCATTTAAACTGTTTCGTCTTTTTCTTCTCCATTTTACAAGGTCTTTGGCATCCTTGTGTAACCATTGACAGGCATGGTATATTTGGAAAAGAAAAAGTGGGAAAGCGCACCTTGGGCTCCAAAGCAGCACAGCTGTGGATGCAACCGGGAACGCGCTTAGACGAAGAAGAAGAATAGAAGATAAAAACAAGAAAATATCAGGGAATAAGGAAGACTAAAAAAAGAGGTCGTACCTAAGGCTGAAGACCGTAAAGACTGGCGCATACTCTACCGATATAAGTCACTAAGCTCTTAAATAGAGTTGCTGACGACTCGGACACAGTATATATCGGATAAACTGTCCTAATCGACACATTTTAATTTTTTTTTTTTTTACTGACAACTCAGACACCTCTAAATTACTGAAGCTTTAGTACAGTCAGATAAAAAAGTTTTAAATATATGAAAAAAAGCGTTACCAAAATAAAGTGGCTTTAAATGCTGTGATTGTTGTAGGTTATATTATTTAGTCTATATTGAACTGATTGTTATCTGTGATTTTATACATACATACATACTATTACGCCTGTTTCTCACAGGGCTAGGCAGAGACTATGGACCTCCACTGCCTCCACTCCAGTCCTCCTCGATTTATACAGTTTTAATATTAATCAATGTGCCTGATGTCGAGATATTTTATACTAGCTGTGCCCGCGACTTCGTTCGCGTGGTTGTCGAAATGTTATATAGCCTAAAGCCTTCCTCTATAAATGGACTACCCAACAAAAAAAGAATTTTTCAAATCGGACCATTAGTTCCTGAGATTAGCGCGTTTAAACAAACAAACTCTTCCGCTTTATAATATTAGTATAGATATGACTAGCTGTGCCCGCGACGCGACTTCGTTCGCGTGGTTGTCGGAACGTAATGTAATATAGCCTAAAGCCTTCCTCTATAAATGGACTACCCAACAAAAAAAGAATTTTTCAAATCGGACCATTAGTTCCTGAGATTAGCGCGTTTAAACAAACAAACAAACTCTTCCGCTTTATAATATTAGTATAGATTGTATTTTATTCCATAATTCATTGTACATGCTTGCATATTTAACACCATTATATTTCATTGAAATATTAAATTGTAAATAGATTAAATCAAAATCAATATAAAAAAGATATGATTTTTTTCTCATATTGATGAAAATAATAATACATTAAGGAATCTAGTAAAATATTTAGTATTGAAAAATACACGTCGATTTATTTGTTGAAAAGTCCGCCCCGAATCGTACCTGACGCAAAAGTGCCCATAACATTTGCAGCATCTAAATATATATAACTCAAAAGTGTCTGACTGACTGACTGACATAGTGATCTATCAACGCACAGCCCAAACCACTGGACGGATCGGGCTGAAATTTGGCATCTCGTAGTTGTTATGACGTAGGCATCCGCTAAGAAAGGACGCGAGCAAAGCCGCGGGCAAAAGCTAGTTTCCCATATGATTGTATTTTACTTAGTTATGTGATTTTTTTATACCTAATTTTTTTAATCTATCTCACATCCCTTTTCATTTGACTCATTCCACTTCCGCCTTTAATTCTGAACGGATATTCAGTAGTTATGGTGAGAAATAAACGTTTATTATTATTATTATTATTAATAATACCTACTGTATTGTATGTATTGTATTGTATTGTATTGTACCTTACCTACTTATTATCATCATCAGGTATTTTAGAGTCTCCACAGCAGGAGCACGACCTTCTCTATACTACCCGAGCCACATATTAGCCAGAGCAGTCAGACGATTTGGCATACACTCTCCACGCTGGCCAATGGGTTGGAGAGGTCTCATTGATCTTTACAAGCTTTGTTTATTTAGCTTGTGTTTCCGTAGTCGCCTTTTACGACATCCACGGGAAGACTTGGAGTGGTCTTACTCTACTTTGCCGAGAACCATATGGCATCTTATATTACCAACTTATTACTTATAATCTAATTTATATTTTTTAAATAGTGTTGTAACTATATCAAGTGAAATAAAGTATATAAATTAGTGTTTTCGAGTCTCTAACTGCTCTCCACTACATCTGCCTAAACCTACTCTGTACCTACTTCTCATGTCTTCTCACCTGACTGCGCCGGGACAGGTCGAGATTCCACATTGGCGCCCAATATGGGACAACCTACTCTTCGCCTGCCTCTTTTCCGTCAATATTCTACTCAGTATACCGAATGTATTCTGGCAAATAAAGATGTCTGATTACTCAACTTCTCATCACCTCGCCTTGTCAGGTGTCCTGCACGAGTAGGGTGGAAATCCATTGAAGATCCATAGCATATTTTTCGGCATCACATTTGATTTTTTCAACCCAGCTTATCCGTTCTATTTTACGCCAGCACCATTTAATACTTGTCTTTAATAATTTACACACCTGTTATTTCCATACTTCAATAACGTGTTTTGAAATAGCTTAGACGTCATTGTATCGATTTAACACAAGTGTTAGAACTCTCATATTAAGTATTCGAGAAATGGCATAAATTTCAAACGTACCTACTTCAGGGCTAGGAAAAGCAGCTCTACGTTTGGTACACTTTTTAGTTAAGTAGGCTTCCCAGTGGGATTTGAACCCAAGACCTCCGGATCACATGGCAAACGCCTTGACCACTGGACCACGGAGGCAGTCCCCTAAAAGAAAATGGTGTATCATACCAATTTTAAAAAAAATAGTAAATGGCTCTCAACACAATGAGTGGCCGACTATAAATCATTTTGAGCCAATTCACGAAAATCCGAAACTGTAGCAAAGGTCAGAGTCTGGTTATTGGCCACGATCTAAATTAAAAAAGTTTCCTCCCACTTATTGAGAGGGAAGGTATTTCGCCAGTTTATTTATCGTTGGGGTTTCGCCTTTAATTTTAGGGGTATTACTTTGCACGTTTTTATCCATATCGGATTATTCAAGAATCAAATATTTATTCAGTAATTTTTCAGGCACTTTCACGTCACGTCAATAAGTTAGTTTGTATTATTCCATTCTAGTGACTGCCTCCGTGGTCCAGTGGCGTTGGCCTTGTGATCCACAGGTCATGGGTTCAAATCCCACTGAGAAGCATACTTTGTAAAAAGTTTTTTTCCAATCTGGTAAGGATATTATGAAAGGTAATTTCCTTCCCTTGTTTCCACTTAGTTTCTTCATTTTGTCCTGTTATGTTTTCTTTGTGTAAGTTGTATGTATGTATTTAAGTATTAGGTGTATGTATGTTTATTATAATTATTGTATATAAGTATTTTTATTATATTGACCACACCGCACTACCTAATTTCCCATCATTTTTTCTATATAAACGAGGTTGCCTAGAAGAAATTGCTTAGCGCCGCCTTTTGCGCATTTCCTAATTTTTAAGATAATTATGTTCTGTTTTTTACTTTTGTGCAATAAAGGGTATTGTATTGTATTGTAAGGATATTGCAGGCTTGATTCACCGGATTATCCGAAAAGAAAGATGATTCCGTTCTTCGGAAGGCATGCAAAGCTGTGCATCGCGATCGCCATCTCACTACTGCCCGATAACTCCCAGTAGTTCCCTCTAGCACTGTCCCCCAGGGTGACATCTGGAGATTTACTTCTCAGTTTTCACCCGGGTCGACAAATTCTCGATAATTATTTTATCTTACTTATTTAAATTAAACAATTGGTATATAAAAAAAATTTTGAATGTGGCTTTTTGACCACTTTAAACTTTGATTACAATTTGCCTATAAATCCTGTTTCTTTCTATGGATATAAAATGAATACTTGGCTGTCGTAATAGACCTAATTGAAATAAGTCTGGGGTTATAAAAGGACTGTAAGCGAAGAATTTAATAGCCCATTTCAGAGTCTGGAATTGATCATTATGAGTGTTTAGCTCGTTTATAGGTTATCAATATGCAAAACCTTAAATTTAATAGAAATTGGGTACAAAAATACTTGTCTTCTTGAAGGTCATTGTTATATTTTTTTTTTACTTTAGATCTTATTCTTTGTTATACTGACTGACTTATCTTCATCATCATCAGGTCTTTTTTAGTCTCCATTGCAGGAGCACGACCCTCTCTGTATTACCAGAGCCATAATTATATAAGCCAAAGGATTTGGCCTACACTCTCCACGCTGGCTAGACGGGTTGGAGAGGTCTCATTGATGTTTATAAGCTTTGTTTAGCTTGTGATTTCGTCGCCTTCTACGACATCCACGGGAAGATATGGAATGCGGTCTTATTCTACTCTGCCGAGAACCACACGGCTACTGACTGACTAACTTAAGCTTTAACAACGTTTCCGCATCGTACATCGTTTTAACGTAACGAAAAATCTTTTTTTCGTTACAGTAATAGACAAATAAAAAAACAAAGCGGCAAGCGCAGCGTAGGACACCCACCTGCTAGGTGGTCACACGACCTGAGCAAGGTTGCAGGAAAACGCTGGATGCAGGCCGCTTCCGATCGGTCGTTTTGGAAATCCTTGGTGGAGGCCTATGTCCAGCAGTGGACTTCCTGTGGCTGATATGATGATGATGAAGATGATTAAATAAAATATTTAAAAACCGATCCCCTATCTAAAACAATGAACTACAAAGTTTAAAATGCTCCTCAAGACGAAACAATTGAGTTTAAAATAGGTGGGGTTATGTTGTTTTATCACAGGGATGCCGTGGCCACCTTCCGGATACCTACCTACCTACCTACTTGGTACCAATGACTTATTGGTACCATAATATTGCATTGTCATCCAAATAACATAAGTATGTGAAGTTTCAGCCCAATCGAATAATGGGAAGTGGGTCTAAATTAGCTTAATTTAGCTTGATTACGGACTCACAACGGGACAGGTGAAACTAAATAAAAGCTTATAATTGTAAAATAATGAAATGTGTTACATGTAAAAATTAAAAATAATATGCATTTTTTGTCGATTCTGGCGGTGCCATGGCAGTTAACATCGCGAGTGCGCTGTAGACCTCGCGAGTCTGTGTTGCACAGCTATATGATATTTTTAGGGTTCCGTAGCCAAATGGCAAAAAACGGAACCCTTATGGATTCGTCATGTCCGTCCGTATGTCACAGCCACTTTTTTCCGAAACTATAAGAACTATACTGTTGAAACTTAGTCAGTAGATGTATTCTGTGAACCGCATTAAGATTTTCACACAAAAATAGAAAAAAAAACAATAAATTTTGGTAATAAATTGAATCACGGTCTAAACTAGATCAATATAGTATAATAAAATTAAAATAACAGGCGAAAAACAAAAAAAAAACAGCATTTCCATACATAAGTGTGCGGCCGCCCGGGCGATTTGTATGGGAATGTCGATTTTTTTTGTTTTTTGAGTGTTATTTTAATTTGATTATACTTTAGTGATCTAGTTTAGCCCGTGGTTTGATTTATTACGGGTATGTCCCTTCTACGTTGTAAACAAACATACTTATCAATGTATACCTAACCATTTAAACTAGAGTTAAAGACATCAACCACCGATGACATCTTCACTTAACTGACAATGGACACTTTAAGATGTATTAACTGAACGATAAAAACTCTACTAGTTGTCCCACTTTATGACGTCATTCGACCATGTTTATGACGCGTATATTTTTACCTCTTACTTTATGTTTTTGAGACGATTTTATGGGATGGTTTTTCATTTTTTTAAATTTTTTAAAATGCTAATCTAGATCTAGATAGATGATAATTTAGATAATCAAAAAAAACCTTGAATGTACCAGCTGCATCTTCTTCCGTCATAATAGTAGGAGGAGCCCAAGAGAGGATTTTGGGATTTACTCAAGTGCGTCAGGTAAACATGCAGTCGTGTCATGCCAGGATGACAATACGATATAACGATATCATATTGGTAAACTTATGGTAGAGCCGGGAGGTTGCCATAGGAACTCAGTAATAAAATAACGAAAACCTATCATGTTTGAGCTCATGGTCCTGACTAGTACTTTGGTACTTTAGTCTGACGGTTAATAAGTCCTAAATAAGTCCATCCAAAATATAAGTGTCGGATTGGTGTCCATTTTTGTAATCTATATATACAAAAATGAATGTTTGTCTGTATGTCCTTTATAAAATCGTAAACGGCTTGACCGATTTAGATAATTTTTGTTTTTGTTTTTTTCGTTATAGTTCAGGGATGGCTTAGGAAAAAAAAATTGGCGTAGCAACGCGCGCAGTGTACAGCTAGTTTAAAATAAAAGAGCTTATCGTGATAATCTCAAATATCATTTTCATTATTTTTAATGGTTCATCTTCTTCTTCTTCTTAGCGAGTCAGAATTTGATTGTTTAAAAGTTGTTTACACGATCGAATAAAAATTATCATAGAAACTATTACCTAGACCTTCAATTTAGAATAAGCTTGGTTTTAAAAATATTTTAAAAATAATTAATTGTTTACAAAATATTATTTGCAATAACAGTATTTTTGTTGCTGCAATCAACAACAAGACAAAAACAATCGACGCCAAATAAACTCCAATGCCAACACCACTCAAATACGGGTGTCCTTGATATGATAGCAAAACAAATCCAGCAACTATCCG
Source organism: Acrobasis repandana (assembly GCA_963576875.1). Lineage (NCBI taxonomy): Eukaryota > Metazoa > Arthropoda > Insecta > Lepidoptera > Pyralidae > Acrobasis > Acrobasis repandana. Next base: position 13,270,435 of record OY756236.1, read on the forward strand.
ACCTTAATAAAAGTCCGGCCATTTGAGATGGCCTTCCTAGGGGAGGAATTCCCATTGTTATGCCGGATTCCGATTTATGAGGTATGCCAAGATGAAATAGCGGCGCGTATTGTGCATGGGTTATGTAATTAAAGGTCTTCAAAACTCCGAAAAGCTTTTGAAAGACCTACCTAACGATTCTTCTGTGCTGATCTGGGAGAAAAGAAAACCCAGTGAGGTGAGAGTCGGACTCGTACATGAAGGGTTTCCGTATCTCCATAAAATGTGAAAAGAAACCAATTCTTGTGTGACGACACCCTTTAATTTCGAAATTTATCTAATTTTTAGTCATCATCAGATCTTTTTTAATCTTCATTGCAGGAGCACGACGCTCTCTGTACTACCAGATACATATTTAGCCAGAGCAGTCTAAGGATTTGGCCTGCATTCTCCACGCCGGCCAGACGGGTTGGAGAGGTCTCATTGATGTTGATAAGATTTGTTTAGCTTGTGTTTCCTAAGTCGCCTTCTACGACATCCACGGGGAGTCTTGAAGTGGTCCGATTCTACTCTGCCGGGAACAACACAGCACAGCTAATTATTTTTAGTATTTATTGTTATAGCAGTCACAGTAATAAATCTCTTCTTTGTCTAAGCGCATTCTCGGTTGCATCCTCAGCTGTGCTGCTTGGGAGCCCGGGGTGCGCTTTCCCGCTTTTTCTTCTCCAAATATAACTTGCAAGTCAATGGTCACCCAAGGATGCCAAAGACCTTGCAAAATGGAGAAGAAATAGCCGGAACACTTAAAATAATTTGGCTATAGTTTTACAATCGGCCGCCTGCTTGACGTCAACCCTCTTTGGGAATGTATTTGTGCGAAATGTTTTACAACCGGCCGTCGCCCGATGTTAACCCTTCTTGGGAATGCAATTGTAGCACGAGATGTTTGTGCTTAGTCCTTTAGTCGCCTTTTACGACATCCACAGGAAGAGGTGGAGTGGTCCTATTCTAACCCGGAACCACACGGGTATGTCACAGTAATACATAATCGGTGAAAATTTCAAGTTTCTATGTATTACAGTTCAAAAGATAGTACCTGTGACAGTCGAACGAACAGACGGACAGACAGCGGGGTCTCAGTAAGAGAACCCAAAAACTTAGAAAGTACCAGCTACTTCCCTTCGCATGCAGGATTTACAACCAGCCGCTGCCTGATGTCATCCCTCCTTCAAATTGCAGTTGAAGCACGACATGTTCGTATTAGTCCTGTAATCAAAGACATCCATAAGAAGAGATGGAGGCGTCTTATTCTAAGCTGGAAGCCACACGGCACGGCAAAAATAATTTCACATTGTTGATATGTACTAAGGATTAAGTCATAAATATCTTGATTACTAGTAAGAGCCGTGTGATTTCCCGCGGAGTAGAAAATGACCACTTTAAGTCTTCCCGTGGATGTCGTAGAAGGCGACTTAGGAAGCACAAGCTAAACAAAGGTAATAAATAGCAATGAGACCACTCCAACCAGCCAGGCCAGCTTGGAGAGAGTAAGCAAAATCCTCCGGCTGCTCTGGCCAAGTATGGCTCAAGAAGTACAGAGAGGGTTGGTTGTGTGCCTGCAGTGAAAACTAAAAGTAAGTAATTAAAAAAAAAGGTTAATTTAGCTCATCGAACATTTTTCTGAAAATAAACAACTCAAGTCGCTAAATTCCGACGCTAACCCTATAAAAATTGTTTAACGATCGACAAGTCAATTAATCGCGATTGTACAGTAAAAGAAATTTATGACCGGGTCGTAAATTGATTAACGTGAGCCGATAATGTTTTAAAAAATGTTTTTAAGCGCATCGTGTAACCAAGAGATTTTATTAGTATCATCATATTTTTTAAAATAACAATTCATCTAACAATAAATAATAACTAATTTAAAACAAAGTAACTAAAAAAAAAACTTTTAATATAACTCAATACTAAAAATAAATTACTTATAAATTTAAACCGTTATAAATAAAAAATACCCTGCAAATCCTTCCCCTGCGGAAGAGTGCCCAGAAGGCTGGCAGCATTGCCATGTTGGATGGCAATGCTTATTCTTTGTGCGAAAAAATTACCAGCCCGAGTCACCTAAAAAATTAACTTTACGGTGGTTATGTAGATTATTATATAGGTTTTAGGTAGTAGGTACGAGTAGTAATGTATTTAAGGTGAAGATATAGGCAAATGACCTTGAAGTGGCGCCCTCATTTGAAATAAATTGTTAACTCGTAAATATGGAGATAATTTCCATATTACTCTTCGTCATGCACTAGATAGCCCTTTAAATTATTTTATAAACCACCGTTGAAAGTATTTACATTAGTCCGTCTAGCTTTAAAACTTGCCTCCGCCAAAAGTGGCCACGGCAAGTTTTAAAGCTAGATGGATCACCAATAATAGTTTAAACGGCAGTTCATAAAATAATTTAAAGGGCTATCTAGTGCATGACGTAGAGAAATATGGAAATTATCACCATATTTACGAGTTAACAATTTATTTCACACTTCAAGGCCATTTGCCTATATCTTCGCCTTAATATGTTATATTCTATCTATTGCGTTCCATTATAACGCTTAAGAATTATTCTGTAAAGTTGTGTGTATGAAATAAATAAATAATCATAATTTTGCGCTATATTGATAAAAACATTTCCTAGTTTGATAATTATACAGGATGACTTTTTATTAACTGGCAACATTTTTGGAGCAAGTTCAGTTCATGATACTGAACTACTTTCTATAAAAAACAAACACTACAACACTAAAACTTTAAAGGGATCTTGTATGATTAAAATGTGAAGTGTATACATATTTAATAGGTAACATTTTGTATATTTTTATTTTACTTGTTTTCTCTTAGATTGTAAGAACACCTTTTTTATTATTTCATGTACACACATGTTTTGGATTGCAACCAGTTTTAATGTTTTTGTATGTTTCTTTGTGTGTAGTTTTGTAACAGTTGTAATCTGTTTTGTGTGATAATAAAATAAAATAAAAAAAGTTAAAAAGAAACGATAAAAAATGTTCGTCTTCCCTTAGCCAAACGGATTTAGTACGGAAAAACGAAAATTTTTTGTCGATTTTTAACAACTTTTTTTATAGAAAATAGTTCAGTATCATGGACTGAACTTGCTCCAAAAATGTTGCCAGTTAATAAAAAGTCACCCTGTATAAATTGGAAAAACAGTTTGCGAGCGGACATGTTGAAACGTTCAACGTACTAATGAGGTTATAACGACCAAAGTTGGTAGTTCATAGTTGTTGCATGTAACTTTGTGAGTTATTGCTGACCCCAATTTGATTACCCTCAACTATACATCATACTCGTACTGTAGGTAGTATTTATTTAAATCAATACATATATAAACTAGTCAAATGCAAGTTAAACTCGCGTGAAGAGCGTTCCGTACTTCTCATAGGTTTTTCTGTAATCACAAGCAATGAACTACATTTTGTATTTTTAGGGTTCCGTACAAAAAATTAAAAAACGGAACCCATATAGGATCACTCGTGCGTCTGTCTGTCCGTCCGTCTGTCACAGTCAATTTTCTCCGAATCTACTGGACCGAATCAGGTGAAATTTGGTAGAATATTGTAATCCTATGAACCAAACACATATGTGCGAAGTAAATTTTTTTTTTAAATAAGGTTTATTTTTGGGGGCAAATTGGGAAATGAAAAAATAAGCAATCTTTATTCCTTATTCTTTTAAAAATACTCCGCACGTGAATCAGGTACAGGCTAAATTTAACTAAATAGACAAATAAAAAATACATATATCAACAACTTTTTTAAAATTGTCGTAAAAGAATCTGTTTGCAAACCTTACTGTGTCATATATCAAATGAAAGGGCTCGTTATGAGGATCTCAAATATATTTAACTTTAACTTGTTATTATTGTAAAATGAATAGTTTTTATTTTATTCATGAAAGAAGACGAAAATTGACCATCCCCCCCTGATTTCCGAAACTACTGAGCCTAAAATGTTGAAAAAATACCAAATATAGTTAATTGCTTGTAGATTACAGGTAAACCTATAAAAATTCAATCAATTGTACGGAACCCTCTCCACGCGAGTTTAACTCGCACTTGGCCGGTTTATTTTTTATCTGCAATATCTTAAACAGACTATAACAACTTTTCTAAAGCTTATATACACTATATTAAACTAATTAGTAGTGACACAAATCCGATATCTTATTTGAATCTGTTTCACGTAGCTTCAAATAAGATACTAAAGCACGTAACGTAAATAATACCTAAGTGAACTTGAACGTTGAGTAGTATGTGGTGATATTGACCTAAACAAAAAAATGTAGAGCACCAAAATTATATTTTACGACCTACGCTGAAAATAAAACGTTATAAAATTTGTTTTACGAACAGAAAGAAACGGAGAGTCCATTGAGAGTGGAGAAAATACGACCATTAGTAACGTAACTCACTTTTATTGCTGTTTGCTGCCAGATGGTACACTTTTATTTATTTATTTAAAAAGGTACGCTTACAATGTTACATATATCTATCTATCTAACAGTCATTTATTGACCCAACGAGCAAAGCGAGCGAAGTGTCTCAATTTTAATATTAGCAAAAAATACTTCATGATAATTATAATTATAATAATTCATATAGACCAAAACAGATCCCAGGATAGGCTTTAAACAAACGCTTAGATGGCGTTCCGGATCCACAGCTTTACGTGCTTTCCAAAGCACGAAATCATCTTTCTTTACGGATAATCAGGTGATTCAAGCCTGTAATATTCTAACCAGACTGGAAACAACTTTACACAAAGTATGCTTCGCAGTGGGATTTGAACCCACGACCTCCGGATCACAAGGCAAACGCCTAGACCACTAGACCACGGAGACAGTCACAAACCTCATTTCATGTCTATCTATATTATACCCAATTGGTATACTTATGAACGTCATCTCACGGGATGTGAGCTTCCGTTCTGTACGTTAGTATTTAGTATAATTCTGTACCACAACATAAGCGTGCGCAATTGCACATATGAAAAACATGGCCTTTCAATGGCAATTAGCCAAAAAACAAGGTCAATCAAGATCCAAACAGCTGTGAAATTAAAGTGGCTAACATTAGATTAGATTGATGCATCTTAAGTGGTTGTGAGGTGTTTGAACGCATATAATTCATTGTTAGTCGTTTCCAGCCATGTGTTTAATATGAATCTCTTCTTATTCAAATATATACATGTGATGCATTAATATTAGCCGTGTGGTTCCCAGCAGAGTAGAATAGGACCACTCCAAGTCCTCCCGTAGATGGCGACTTAGGAAACACAAGGTAAACAAAGCTTATACATCATGAGGCCTCTCCAACCCGTCTGGCCAGCGTAGAAAGTGTAGGCCAAATCCTCTCACTGCTCTGGCTAATATATGGCTCTGGTAGTACAGAAAGGATCGTGCTGCTTCAGTGGAGACTTAAAAAGCCCTGATGATTTTTTTTTTTTTTTTTTATTAGGTTCACAAAATTGACAATACACAGTAACAAGTATATTTAGGGTATAGAGTATTCAGTAACATGTGAAAGTGTAAAATCTTCGCGAGCTACCTATTGATTACATCGACTTTGCACCCTTCTATGAAAAATCCCCGTTTCACCCCACTGTGATCATACTGTGACAGGGGTAATAAAGGACAAGTGTCGATGACCTTTCATAACGCGTTGACCCTCTTGCGTGAATGAAAGGTCATTCTGATGATTTATATAAAGCTACATAAAATATAACGGTCTTTGGTATAATAGAGAAAATATAAAATACAAGCCGAGGCATTTAGATGTTAGGCGAAAAGGGCATTTCATTTCAATTGGGTAAATGTTTTAGAATGCGAGTATTATGTAGCTTTTATCTTTTTCAAGTGAAAACTTTTTAAGGCCGTTCCTAAATTTTCCGGGGTCCAGTGCTGCCCCCATTTAAAATAAATCATTTTAAAGAAAACGGAGACATTATTTAAAATTTGGCTACTACCAAATCCTAGATAACTCTTCAAAGTATTTTATGAACTACTGTTTACAGTTTATAATGAGAACGTTAAGCTTTACTACGCACATTTGCCAAAAGTGGCCGTTTTTCGCAAATGTGCATAGTAAAGCTTAACGTTATCAATTAAAACTGTAAACAGTAGTTCATAAAATACTTTGAAGGGTTATCTAGAACTTGGTAGTAGCAAAATTTTAACTGATGTCTCCGTTTTCTTTGTAATGATTTATTTTTAATGGGACCCACTGGACCCCGGAAAATTTAGGTACGGCCTTAATGTGCGTTGGGCGTTTTTTGAGATGGAAAAAACCATTGAACTCGCGACTCTCACCTCAGTTTCGAGATAAGCCAAAAATGCGTTTGTCCGTCAATTTGTCAGTTTGTTGGTTTGCTCCCGCCTACAGGTCGCATTTATCAACCGATTCTCGTGAAAATTTATAAGCAGGTCCGATAATTACCTATACAGGCTGAATTTTTATCCACCTGCTACATTTTTGGAGCCAGTTCAGTCCATGATACTGAACTACTTTCTATAAAAAAATGTATTGAAAATAGATAAAAATTTTTCGTCCTCCCATACAAAATCAGTTGGGCTGAGCGCCAATCTGTATGGGAAGGCGAAATTTTTTTATCGTTTTTCGTTTATTGTTTTTATAGAAAGTAGTTCAGTATCATGGACTGAACTTGCAGCAAAAATTTGGCTGGTGTTAAAAAGTCAGCCTGTATGTATATGATATATGAGATGTTTTCAATTAGTCATATTAACATCAACCAGTATGTCCTCTTAACAGAAATGCGACTGGTATTGCGTGTCGCAGTAAATTGGTTGAATTATGAAATAGTGTTCTGTAATAGAGAAGTGTCATTGTTGTGATACAATAGAATGTTTGTGTTCAATGGCTTGGCGAATTTAACAGAGCATAATTGTAATAGTACCAAGCCAAATATACAAATTTTCAAGAAAAAATTGACAATAGTAAATGTCTTTTTTTCTCACGGTTCTATTAATGTTCGATAATGCTTCTGGTTCATTAATAGAACACAAATTAATGATTCTGACATAGTGTGGTTCCCGACAAAGATGAATAGGGCCACTACAAGTCTTTCCGTCGATATAGTAAAAGTTGACTCAGGAAACATAAGCACAAAGCTTATACTTAAATACTCGTATCAGTGACACCATTCCAACCTGTCTGGCCAGCGTGGAGGGTGTAGGCCAAATCCTCTGAATGCTCTAGCTAAGTGTGTACAGAGAGGGTCGTGATCCAGTGGAGACTAAAAAAGACCTGATGATGATGATGATAAGGAATGATTCTGATTTCAACATTTCAGTATAGCTAAGGGGGGCAGGCAAATCAACTTGTTTAACCCCACGGCTTAGCTTCGTTGTGTTTCTGGCATTATTATAATGTTTTAATATAAAACGTGTCTGGTTTACTCAAAAAATTAATATGGAGCTTTATTGTTAGCAATAATGGACACTAAAGTAAATAGGGTGGAGCTGAAAACGGTAATTGACTATTTTTGAAAAAAGCGTTTCGAATTGCTGGAAGTGCATTTTCAACATTTTATAGGGTAGCAGATCCCGGGCTATGGAGCGTTACCGGTGAGGATGCAACCGAGAACACGCTTAGATGATGAGAGTTCGATTGGCAATGGAAAGAGAGGAGTTTGGGAAGCTGACGGACAAGATCCAGCAATGGACAGGCACTAAAAGAAGAATGTTAGGTCATTACGAACTACTAATAAACAATGGTTCGTAAATTACTCTTATGAACTTATATAGTTCTCGCCTCTTCAGACGTCTTTGGTGTCCTTGAACTAAATATAAGAGAGATAATAAAAATACCTAAACCTAAACAATGTCATGTAACATAAAACACAATAAAAGAAATGACTGAGTGACTGTTCTGTTATAAAAAAACTTGGCAAATGTTTCGGCAATAAATACTGCGTTCGGTTTGAGTGACATAATAATATTCTAGTATGGTAGACTTTTACTGTGGCTTCGCTTGTACTAGGTTAAAAATAAGTTATAGTTTAAAACTAAAAACACGCTTTAGTGGTAAACCGAACTAAAAAGTTAAAAATAGATTTAAATATAACTGTATGTTACAAAAACTTAATTGATACAATTTAAACCACACAAGAAAAAGGCCCTTGACATAAATCTTCACTACGATGAAACCAAACATGATAGTTTCAATACATCCAACTACTAGTTCTAGATACGCATACAAACTGGAAAGCCCACGTTGATCAGAAAGCTAAAAAATTGTCCAAATTTACTTGAATTGAAAAAAAGTCACTAACCAAAATGTTTTACGATAAAATTAAAGATGACGTAATACATATTGTTATGAATATTAGAAAAATATATTATAAATTAAATATTATTAAAAAAAATTAATTACACACAAACTCACTTGGTCTCATACATTATTAGTATGACTAAGCAGAAACAAGATACGCTAAAGAAAACGCTGAAAAATAGAATGGCTTGCCCTTGTCACAATTTCACTTTTCTCAATGACTGGTGTTGAATTAAATTGTTCGTTCATAATGAAATTAAATTTGTTTCTGAAAAAGAGAATTCTTTGAAAACGGTGTGTTTTCTGATTATAATTTTTTTTACAAAAATTCTATATTTTTTTTTCTAATTAGACTAGTCTACAAACTTGAATTTTTTTGGTACCGACATATAAAATTAGTCGTTTCTCTGAGAGTTTTGTATAGGTACTTGTATGGTGATTATAATTTTTTTCTTAGATGTCAGAAATGGAAGTGTTGTTATAAAAAACTTGGAAAATTATATAAATTTCACCTTTTTGTCAGTTTTAAGGGTTCCGTAGCCAAATGGCAAAAAACGGAACCCTTATAGATTCGTCATGTCTGTCTGTCTGTCCGTCCGTATGTCACAGCCACTTTGTTCGAAAACTATAAGAACTATGGGTACTGTTGTAACTTGGTAAGTAGATGTATTCTGTGAACCGCATTAAGATTTTCACACTAAAATAGAAAAAAAGCAAAAAAAAAATTTAACCAAAAAAATTGTGGGTAAAATCCCTATACTTACAACTTAAATTTAATTTTTTTTTCATCATACCCATACGCGTGGGGTATCTATGGATAGATCTTCAAAAATGATATTGAGGTTTCTCATAACTTTTTGATTCACTTTTTTTCTAAACTGAATAGTTTGCGCGAGAGACACTTCCAAAGTGGTAAAATGTGTCCACCCCCCTGTAACTTCTAAAATAAGAGAATGATAAAACTAAAAAAAATATAAGATGTACATTACCATGCAAACTTCCACCGCAAATTGGTTTGAACGAGATCTAGTAAGTAGTTTTTTTTTTCATACGTCAAATCGTAAACCGCAATTTATCTTTAGAACTTTTATGTTACTTGCTGCTACGGAACCCTTCATGGGCGAGTCCGACTCGCACTTGGCCGCTTTTTTTCTTTTTCCACCTTGTTGCTCACCATTACGCTTAAAGTGGCCTTTGGTTCTTGCGGCTCTGGGCTCTCTCTGCTTAAAGCCGTAAGACCCAAAATGCTCTATCTGGCCCACGGAGTCTGGCCCATTAGGGATGAATAAAGACTCTTCATAGCAGTAGTCGTTGCGGAACATTATAATTTAGGTATATATAAACTTTACACGTACGAGTAATGCACCTACACTAAAATTGTTGACGTAAAAAGTGCCTGACTGAAAAGGCCTAATTACTGAATAAATATTTGATTCTTTGCTTCAGTTACTAAAGAAGTATGGTCTGGCACCTCTACGGCTCTTGGTCTAAGGTGGTATACTTTCAAGTTTTTTTCACCACCGGTTTTATCTACTGTTTTTCCTTTGACCTAGGCTAGCTTCAGTTTAAAATCTTTCTTCGCTCCCAGACTAGTGTTTTTATATAAGTCATAAACATCATCATCAGGTCTTTTTTAGTCTTCACTGCAGGAGCACGACCCTCTCTGTACTAAGTACCAGAGCCATATATTAGCCAAAGCAGTCAGAGGATTTGGCCTACACTCTCCACGCTGGCCAGACGGGTTGGAGAGGTCTCATTGATTTTTATAAGCTTTGTTTAGCTTGTGTTTCGCCTTCCACGACATCCACGCGGGAAGTGGTAATTCTACTCTGCCGGGAACCACACGGCTAAGAATTATTTTACAACTTTTTCTTCTTTCAACCTAACTCTTTGATCAGGTTGACTGGAAGAGATTGCTACTTAAGCGATAAGTCCGCCTTTGTATCATTTTTGTTTTTTTTCTCTGTATTGTTGTATGTATTCTTCATGGTGCAATAAAGAGTAATTGTATTGTATTGTATTGTACAAAGGTTTTATGCTCTTTGAAGGGATATATATTATTCACAAAAATCCAATAAAACCCGTACACAGGAATGTAAAGCACATTATATGATACGTATAACTTTCACAAAGGAAAACATTACAGATAGACGCATCATATAAGAATCGAGTCAAGAGTACTCCACTTACTGGGGTCTCATCCTCATTTTTTTACACGACTGTCCTAGAAAATGAGAGTAATGTTTTGCGAGTTCATGAATACAACTTGGAAAAGACATAAGCGAAATAAATAGCACTAGACCATTTATAGTTTTGGTTAGTACATTTTTACATGCATCTGGGAGAAAATAAAAAACTTAGAATACACCAGCTGCTTCTCTTCCCGATCTCAGATTGTATGGGCGTAGCATTTGTGCGAAGAGTTTTTCAATCGGCTGCCGCTCGATGTTAACCCTCCTAGGGAATGCAGTAGTAGCACGAGATGCTTGTGCTTAGTTCTTTAGTCGCCTCTTACGACATCCAAAGTACGAGATCATCATCAGGTCTTTCCGGCTCTGGTAGTACAGAGAGGGCCAGAGCAGGATTTGGCCTACACTCTACACGCTGGCTAAGCTTTGTTAAGCTTGTGTTTCCTAAGTCGCCTTCTACGACATCCACGGGATTACGGGAGTTTTTCTATTCTATTTTGCCGGAAATCACACGGCAAATAGGAAAAGATGGACTGGTTCTATACTAAGCCAGAAGCCACACGGCCATATTCCATTAACTAGGAAGTTGAAATAATACCCAATACACTTCTAAAAACTCGTACCACTTTGTTTTAGTACCGGTTCATTCAAACTTCTGATTGGTCCAAATTTCGAAGGAAATTGCACATTAGAGTACGTCCGGTGATACCACAGCGTTCTAAATAGCTGGAAGTGATTTTAACTTTTTTTTTAATACCTCCACTTTTCGTTATATTTAGGGTTGGGCTACATCTGCACTTTCTTATGCTGCTATCCTTTTCTGTCTTTCTGAACCATCATTTGTTAGAGCGAGAGACAGCGGGAATGTATCGCTGATTCCGTGGCATACCCGCTCTCTTTCTATCTTTAGCCAATGACGATTTTGAGCGACAGAAAAAGATACCAGCGAAAGTGTTGGTTCATGCTGCCAGATATAGCCAAACCCTTATGCTTATTGTTAATGGTATGGTATCAAACTATGTAGAAATCGATTGATAGTTGTTGTTACTTCAATTTGATTCCATTTTCCATTCATTTTGTTTTCATTTAGGTAAAAATGTGCATCGAAAACACTTGTGCCACATTTTATTGTGCGACTTGCTCTACACCATTTATATAGCATTTTTATATATACTTACCTAAGAATTAATTGTAATTTTGTAATAGAGCTTTATTAAAACTAAAATAAAACTTTTGTATAGAGAGCGGATATCACTAACACAAGTATACTTGAAACTTTAAAAATGATTCCCATTGCCACCCAATAAATGTAAACTCAAGTTACTGAATTAACTTTTGGATTAGGTTTACGATACGGTTGATATGTTTATAAAAAAAAGCCTTAAAAAAAATTAAAGTAAAAAAAAACTTCTTGATGCTTCTTCTTTCAAAGCATGACTATTGATTCTTTGTAGGCTTTATTTCTGTCTATCTTTGCAAATTGATTGAATGAACGAAACAAGCGCAGTTCTTTGAGAATACTTGGAAAACTCATTTTTTATCACAACAGATTCTCGTCTGACTCAGAAAAGGGCGATGCTGCTGGCAACCCATCACTTCTATCACGCTAAAAGTGGCCTTTTGGGCCTTATGGCTCTGTCTTCCCCGTTATAATTAAACACGTGATAATGTATCTCTTATCAGAACTTTGTGAAATTGGTACATAAGAACAATAAACGGGCAAGTGCGAGTCGGACTCGTACATTAAGGGTTCCGTACCACCGTACAATGTTTTAAAACGCTGAAGAAACACGTTTTTTGTATGACGACCCCTTTTAATTTTTAACTTTATTTTATTTTTTGTTATAGCGGCCACAGTAATACATAATCGGTGAAATTTTCAAGTGTCTAGCTATTACGGTTCAAGAGATAGAGCCCTGTGACAGACGGACAGACGGACAGACGGACAGACGGACAGACGGACAGAATTTACTTTTTTTGATCAAATTGTATAAGAGATGCTGCGAGTTCACAATTCGGGTTGATTTTCATTTGAATAAAGCCACATCCAGTACTCGATTACCTCTGCCCATCGTTGACCTCCCGTACAAGTTTAAATGGGCTTTTCCTGTCTGTTCTCGTATTAGTGCTATTGTTTTATATATAAATCCGTTCTGTTTTAATTCGGCCATTAGTTTGTCATATATAAGGGTGCGATATGTAAATAAATAAACTCATTTATTTGCTACTGTAACACACCGAACACTGTGTTTCCCCGGGCGCGGCGTAGTGAAGCAAATAGGTACCTAATTTATACGTTTTATATATTTTTGGCTTGACCTTTTAAGGTTGAATCACACGTACCGCAAGTTGCGACGCAACTTGAATAAAAGGTTATTTTTAGGGTTCCGTACAAAAAATGAAAAAACGGAACCCATACCCACCCAAATTGATTTTGATTGTTTTATTGCTAACTTAAAACGAAGAAAAGAATGTGTCGGCTTTAACGCACGACTGGAGATTATTTTTAACTTCCCGCTGAGAAAGATATAGCGGGCACTGTGAAGGAGGACCCATTGCAAACCTCTTTGCCTACACCCCGACGATCTACGCGTGTGCGAAGAGCAGCTCAAGTTCTTTCACCCTGATTTGTTTTTGACAGTAAGATTTTGGTTTGTAACAAAATGGCGAGCTCACGCGCGATGATTGGAACTTTTTTGCTGCTCGCTATAATTAAACTACATTGAATCAGACCGTGATCTTCGAAAGGACTTAGTTTTGGATAATACTGAAGCGTATAAAAAAAATGGACTTGATCAGATAAGTTTTTCGGGAGTTATCGTGACCACGCCAGTTTCCATACATACAGACACACGGACGTCCACAAAATGATTTTATTAAACATTGTTTTTATTTATTTAAAAGGCAAAATGTCTTTTAAAAATGTCATAAGTGTTGAAACTAGTGTTTTTCCTTGACATTTATGTGTAAAAATTATTGTATAAGTGCGATAGAAAATAAATAGAGACACATTTAGTTAAAAAAATCACTTGATTTTTGTAAGGCGAGAGTAGAGCACTACCTCATGCGCTTCGCTTATGAGGCGTGCAAAAATACAAAATACAGTTCATTGCTTGTAGATTACAGGAAAACCTATAAGAATTCAATCAATTGTACGGAACCCTAACCACGCGAGTTTAACTCGCACTTGGCCGGTTTTTTTCTATTTTATTCTAGTTAGAAATTCACCGATTCCATAGCAATCGCTTTTGATTCGCATTCTCTCTAATTTTTACTTTAGTAATATAGTGTACTTACCCACATTAGGAACTCAAGGTCTATTGTATACATATTGTATAAGAAAGTTGTAAGTAGGTATTATACTGTATGTTGCAAGAATAAAATAAAAAAATAAAAAATCTTGCGACGTGTTACGCAGTTACAATTTACGCACTCCTGTTCACACCACGCACAAATTACGCGGTTAGAAATTGTATGAACGACGCAAGTTGCCTCGCGAACGCGCATCTTGCGCTGCTTGTGGTTCGACACTTATCCGACTGGGTAATGTCCTTACAGCATTTACATATGGGGCGCTGAGCCAAGTGTAGCTAAAGGAGACCGCTTACGGTGGTGGAAACTGCAATAAAACTGTTACCCTGAAATAAATGTGGTCATAGAAGTGAATTTATATCACGATGCCTCTTTGTATTTCACTTTTTAGGAGTTGGATAACAACAGCTCGTTTTAAAATGAGAATTTATAATAATTAGTTCTAAACATAGGTAGTACGTGCCTTATGGATTCCGGCATGTCGTAAGAGGTGAGAAAGTCCTTAAATTTACAAATTTAATAATTAAATTTTTAACAAACTGCGTGTTGATTGACATGCGAAAAAAAGAGGTGACAAGTTTGAACCAGTTCTTTTTATTCAAAAGGCTCTATGTATAGGCTTGTCCTTTTATGACAGTAAGGGTTTGCAAAGTTGACCGCACTCCCTTTTACAAATTACACCTTTCGACCTTAATTGACAGCTGTCAAACTGTGAATGGATCTGGAAATGGCCGGAATTCACCTTTTTTGTGTACAAAAAAATAACGGCAAACAACCATGGACTTATATATTACTAGCGTAAGGACTAGGTCAACCTATTGATTCCACCTACATCCTAAGATCACTGTTCAATTGACATAATGACATGTCGCTTATATATGTCGCAGTTGAATGGTATAATCCGCTAATTCACGAAACCTCTAGCTGTTTGGCCTTACAGCTCGGTTTTGTAAAACAGCGAACCCTAATACGCGGATGGAATGAACGACTTGTATTCATGCATGCGGCTAGAGAAGTTGATGAACAATGCTATCTAAAGAAATTATATACAATTTAGAATGCCTACGAAGTGGCAATGTGGCGAGCGAGTGTTCTATCCATTTTAATAGGTTAGGGCAAACCTATAGGTTAGGTTAGGTTAGGTTAGAACTGCGACCAACACACGCTAGTAAAGCTAGAAACGCTAGAAAAGTTCTATCCATTTTACTAGGTTAGGGCAAACCTATAGCAATATTAATCGTGAAATAGTTTTCTGGGAAATAAAATTCGATGTCGAAAAAATCTGAATTCTAATAGACACCCAGTTATATTTCATTATGGTAACTCTACACCAAATCCTTATCATGCATGTGTCGCAGTTGGATTGTTTAACGGTTTCGTCAAACAGCGGATTACCGCTACTGATTCACAAAACCGCTAGCCGTTTGGATTAACGTAACACGTTGCGCAATATAAGACAATCCAGCTGAACGATATTCGGCCGTTTAACAAAACCGAGCTGTAATGCCAAACAACTAGAGGTTTCGTGAATTAGCAGTTTATACCATCCAACTGCGACATATACATTTAGTTAAATTAGTAGTAGTAAAAATATTGTTATAAATGTAGATATTAATTTCTTGCTTAGTATGAGAAATCAGATGATTAATATCACCCAGATTGAGCTAGCCCCAAAGTAAGTTCGAGACTTGTGTTATTAAGATACCAACTCAACGATACTATATCTTATAACAAATACATATGTAGATAAACATCCAAGACCGAGGTCAATCTGAAAAAGATAATTTTTATCTTAACCTGACCGGGGATCGAACCCGGGACCTCCGGTGTGACAACCTGGCATGACGGCCACAGAAGTCGTGATGATAGCTCATAAACAGTGTAAAAATTTCTAGGCAATATACAGAAAATATTAGAAGGGTGAAATAATATTTATAGGGCGTAGCGTAGGTCAGCTTGATTACCCACTAATTAATGCAACAGACTATAGTCTGTTGCATTTATTGTTTATTAATTTATTTGTTACCTACAAAAAACATTATTTCGCAATTTTAAAACACTTTGTAGGTAAACAAAAGCATGAGTAAACTAGAATGTTATTCTAATAGAAAAAGCACTATCGAAACATCTTCATGCATTTACGAATTTTACTAGCAAAAATGTAATCTCATTTTTCATAATGGAATAAAAATATTTTCAGAATTTTATGAAATTTATTGTTGACGTACCAGCTATTTACGAATTCAGCAGAATTTCACCCATTCAGGACATTAATATTGCGAAGACCAATAAAAAATTTTCGGTAGAATTGTCAATTTCCAATAACTCGTTATATTTTAACGAAAGTTTACGAATTATATTATCAATTATATTAATTAACTTTTGCCTGTAAAAGTAAGTTTTTTGACTTGACAACGTCTAATAACTACGGGCTGCATGCACGAAAAAGATGACGTCATTGTCCCGTTACGCTCATTGTCGCGTTCCGCAAGCGAGAACGCGGCACGAACGAGAGAGAGAATGTTTGACGTTGTCACGTCAAACTACCGTCCGTAAACCGACTTTACAGACAACCAATTTTTTTATGCAACTAAGCAAACATACATACATACCTACATACTATCACACCTGTTTCCCACAGAAACAGGCAGAGACTATGGACCTCCACTTGCTACGATCCTGACAGACTGACTCTTTCGTTTCTCTACACTAATCAACCTTTTCATACATTGGTCCGAGGGCTGGCACGAATTTTTGGGTAAGTATTTGAGGCAAGTTGAAAACTTGTCACATACCTCTCTTATTATACCCCAACATGGAACTGCAGACCTGGCTGGTGAGTAGCGGGGCTAAACCATTTTGATTTATTTAGATTGACCTGGCAGGTAGAAACTACGTCCTCTTTCACTCCACACCGATCCCTTATAACACCATTTCTTATATAAGCAAGCATATCATTATCATATATCATCTATGACGACCGATCTAGAGCGGCCTGCATCCAGCGCTTTCCAGCGACCTTGGTCAGGTCGTCTGACCACCTTGTGGGTGGGTGTCCTACGCTTCGCTTGCCAGTTCGTGGTCGCCATTCGAGAACCTTTTTGCCCCATCGGCCATCGGTTCGTCGCGCTATGTTTCCCGCCCACTGCCACTTCAACGAGCTAATCCGCTGGGCTATGTCAGTGGCTTTTGTTCTCCTACGAATTTCCTCATTTCTGATTCGATCACGTAGAGAAACACCAAGCATAGCCCTCCATGACAGTCATTAAACTATATGAGATGCCTCGAAAACTCTGATACCAGTGTCAGTAACAACACGCTTGATAAGAAAGAGAAGTCGAATGTTGGCTTTGTCACGACCGAGGATGTAA
Source organism: Acrobasis repandana (assembly GCA_963576875.1). Lineage (NCBI taxonomy): Eukaryota > Metazoa > Arthropoda > Insecta > Lepidoptera > Pyralidae > Acrobasis > Acrobasis repandana. The sequence continues at coordinate 13,287,648 of OY756236.1, forward strand.
AGACGTGAAATTGTATGTTAGTATAAATCTCAGTTTATTCTGTCATCATCATCAGGCCTTTTTTTGTCTCCAATGTAGGAGCACGACTCTCTCTATAATACCAGAGCCATATTAGCCAGAGCAGTCAGAGAATTTCGCCTACGCTCTCCACGCTGGCCAGACGGGTTGGAAAGGTCTCATTGATTTTTATCAGCTTTGTTTGCTGAACTTTGCTGTGTTTTTATTTCAAACTAAGTATTTCGTTACTAGGTATACGAGCTCTTAATTAGCATTAACCAGACAAACCAAATTGGACGTTATTATCATTTTGTAGCAGCTGGTATTGCTTGATAATACAACTTTTTCTTTACATTGCTAGACTAAAGGTCATCATCATCATCACGTCTTTTTTAGTATCCACAGCAGGATCAAGGATCCTGTTCTCCGTACTACCAGATCCATATATTAGTAGTGGATTTGGCCTACACTCTCCACGCTGGCCAGACGCGTTTGGAGCGATCTCATTTATGTTTATAAGCTTTGTTTAGCTTGTATTTCCTAAGTCACATTTTACGACATCCACGGGAAGACTTGGAGTGGGCCTATTCTACTCTGCCGGGAACCACACGGTATCAATTATATTCTGTGTATAAATCAAATTCATAATTAATGTATATAAGAAGCTTTTGTACTATTTTTTTTAATCTTCAAAATTCGCAAAGGCCTACTGAATAAACATTTGATTATAACTACGTACTAACGTTTTAAATTTTACTTTACAAAAGTAATTTAATGTTTCTACAACTTTATTTATATTTAAAAAATATTTAATTAAAACAAAGCATATTTTTCTTACTGCGAATGTACATTTAATTATTTTTCAAACGAAAACCCAAAAGACTGAAAGCAGTTCTATTTTCTAGTATGTCTCAAAATTGAGCTTTCTCTTTGAATGTAGATTAGATATTATCTGTCTGAATTCAAACTTAATTTTCTTGAAGTGCGAAAAAGCGTTAGCATAAATTTGTAATGCATTATCTACTAGGACGTAACCAGAGGCGGGTTAAGGGGGTTATGACCCTGAGCTCGAAGTTTTAGTAGTAGTAATTTGTGTATTATGTTTTTTATTGTGTTCCCTTCTAATGAAAAAATAAAGCCGTGTGGTTCCTGGAAAAGCTGTGTGGTTCTTGGCAAAGCTGTGTGGTTCCTGAAAAAGCCATGTGGTTCCTGGCAGAGTAGAATAGGACCACACCAAGTCTTCCCATGGATGTCGTAGAAGGCGACTTAGGAAACACAAGCTAAACAAAACATTAATGAGACTTCTTTAACCCGTCTGGCTAGCGTAGAGAGTGAAGGCTAAAGCCTCTGGCTACTCTGGCTGAGTATGACTCTGTAGTACAGAGAGAGTCATGCTTCTGCAATGGAGACTGAAAAAGACCTGGATGATTATGAATAATGAAATCTACTTGTAAAATGCACAATACACAACCAGGAATGCTTTGTTTACTACGTCGGGGGCATACTGCCAGCCCTATTGGGTGTTTATTGCAAACAGTGCCCAATGCTTGCATTGGGCGCGCGAGTAATAATTGAATAAACAACTACCTACCTATTCTACCTATGGATAGTACGGCATCGTTGACATGTGACCCCCCTTAAATGAACTGAGGGCTGGATCCGCCCTTGATTATCTTTTTAATTCGGGGTGCAATTTACAATGTTTTTAGACGTCATGTTCAGCTAAATTTATTATATCTAAACTTAAATTCAAAAGTATTATTGAAGTACGATTGAGATGGTAAATTGATATCTACTTGTTACCTAAGTTTTTGGATATAATATTTATGTTTGTTTTGTTATATACCTAGTTTAAGCGTATTTGTATTGTGTGTTTCTTTGCGATTTTTTTTTTTGGTTTTAAATACAATACAATACAGTACAAATTATATTTATTGCACCATAATAATTACATACCTATTTACCTAAGTTTTGATAAAAATAATATTAGCGTGTATGTATAACTTTTTAGGCATTTCATTACAAACCTCAGTGGTTTATAGAAATGTGTGAATGTTTATATATTTATTTATCAAACTTTATTGTTCCATAGTAAAAATATACTTTTATCAAATGGCGGACTTAATGCTAACTTAATGTTCTGATGTACTAAGTGTGTACTCGTTATATGATATTAAAATAAATAAAAATAAACAGAAATATTCATCAGCAGCATGTTTTAATAAAAAGTGCAAAAGTATAATACCCGCAACAAACTTCGTTAAAAAAATTACAATAATGCATCCCCGCATCATGCTTCGTCAAGTTTTGATTGATAATAAAGGACATATAATTTTTATTACAGCGAACTCTTTTAGAAAACCACTCGACAATTGGTAGGCGAGACGTATGACAAAAATAAGTCCTCGACATTGTTAGGTGCACCACACACATTGTCACTTATGGAACTAATATAAGTAAAGACATCGCAAGTCTCTTACATCCCCGACTTCTCTAAGCTTATCGGATAAAAAGTTGTTCGGACAAAAAGTTGCGTCTTTATTAGGGTTACATAATTAAATTTTTAACAAAAAAAACAACCGACTTCAATTTTTTTAAGGAGTTTCTTCCATATCTCCAAAGTTCTTCATCATATCTTCACCAAATTAAAATGGGACCAACTTGGTAGTAAAGCCTTTCAAATAAAAAAAGAATCATAATATTTGAGCTGCAGTTGTCTGGTGAGGAATTTCGGTCTCCAGCTCCAAGATCTTTTCTCCGATCTTAAAAAAAATTACATGGGACCAACCTTGCAATGTATTCTTTAAAACGAAACATATATTTTATAAATCGGTTCATATTTGACGGAGTTATGAGGTAACATACACAAAAAAAAAAACATACACGTCGAATTGATAACCTCCTCCTTTTTTTGAAGTCGGTTGAAAAAAGACATAGTTAGGCATTTTCACATTTTTTGAAATAGCTGAAATATGATTTACTTATTTAAGTTTCAACCCTGAATCGACAAAAAAATCATTTAAGTAATTATTGAACGTGGTAACAAAATTTCAAGGAAATTAGTTGATAAATGCGACCTACAGAGGAGAACGAACGAATTATTTATTGTCTGCTGAAAAAGAGAGGCTTCGCGCTCGCTTGGTCAATAAACTATAGTTATCCTGTGTGTTTTATCCTGATCTAAATGCAGATATTCTTAAGGTGGAGGTATAGGCAAATGACCTTAAAGTGGCGCCCTCATTTGAAATAAATTATTAACTCGTAAATATGGAGATAATTTCCATATTGCTCTTCGTCATGCACTAGACAGCTCTTTAAATTATTTTATGAACCACCGTTGAAAATATTTACATTAGTCCGTCTAGCTTTAAAACTTGCTTCCGCCAAAAGTGGCCACGGCAAGTTTTAAAGCTAGACGGATCACCAATAATAGTTTCAACGGCAGTTCATAAAATAATTTAAAGGGCTATCTAGTGTATGACGAAGAGCAATATGGAAATTATTACCATATTTACGAGTTAACAATTTATTTCACACTTTAAGGCCATTTGCCTATATCTTCGCCTTAATAAGCTAGATTGTCTCATTAATAATTGCATTCACTTTACCTTTTGCCTTCGTCCCAAGATACGCGACTCTCGAATGCCTTAGCTAAAGTCATCAAAAGTATCTCAAACAGGTACCTACGAGTATTTAAGAAAAAATTTACGCACAACTTTTTTTAATTTGTTTAAGTTGAATTAGTCATTATCTCAAAACATTTGTAGTATGTACGTTCGTTACATACATATGTATATAATTAGTATTTATATGTATGAATGTTTTTAAGTAGACTTGTATATATTAGTGTATTTTAAGTACAATTTTAAGTGCCTATCAGAAATTAAATTAATTTCGGTTTTTTTTAAAGGCTGACTGGTGAAGAATACATTAGCGTAAAGTTCACATTTCGTACCATTGTGGTCAATAAACAACAATGTTTTCATACCTTACCTATACATCTTGATGACCAAATCTAGACAGTATTCTCCCCATTTGATTGTGTCGAAATGTTTAAATCAAGTTTAATTTCTGCTTGTTTCAGATGACACTGAGATGAACATACAAAATGCTGACTCCAAGATAACAACTGAAAATGAGTATTAAGCTAGAAAACTCGAGGACTAAAGCCGTCAAGAAGAAAATGAACAAACCCGACTCGCCTCGCTTGCAAAAAGATATAAATTTGTAATAATGCTTGGAACTTCGAATATTTCCAACGAAAACGCTAACGTACGGGAAAGGGGAATAAAAAAGGGAAGATAAAGGTAAGTTTGTGTGGAAGACGAGTATTCTGAATTCCACATAATTTCTAGAAACTTTTGTAACATGTTTTAAATTTTACGACTTACGTCGCGTATTTGGTTTAACAATTTAACACTTTGCGGGAGACTCCATGCCCAACGAAGATTTAAATACTCCATTAGATTCTTTGATTCTAAATGATTTCAATTTCCAGGCTTGGTGAATATTTAAACATGTAATTATTAACATTATAAAATTTTGTCGTAATACTTAAATATATGTCGATTAATGTATAAGTAATCTTACAAATTCACACTCACATTTTTCCTAAAATAAACGAAAATATTCTTACTAGGTAAAACTACCACATAACAAACAAAACAATACCTCAATATAGTCAGTAATGCTTTATCCTCTTACACTTCTTATAAAAAAGGAACAAGTAAGAAGTGAAGTGATTTATTTTACAGAATCGGTCGTCTAAAACTGGGGTTTTTGTTATACGATATTCTCAAATAAAATCCTCTTCTTTGATGATCGTCGATAACCTTTTTCAGATTTTAGGATCGGATTCCGTATCTTAGTAGCATGGGGATTTTATGTATATTTGTAATGGTTCGGGTTTTAAGTAAATCGGTTTTGTATCTCGAAAAGAATATAAACATACAACAACTCTATGTTATATATTTTTTCTCTCAAATTCTCAAACGTTTTGTAATGAAATCCTTAAATATCACAATGTCCTTGTCTAACCAAAAATATTATCTAAAGGTGAATCTACACCGCGGTTAACTTTTGTGGAGCAACATTGTGTAACACGGCACCATTATGTAACTATCCGTAACTTTTGTGGCTATTTGTTGAATGTTTCTCATCGCGACCATATATAACAAAATATAACAAGTATACAATAGTAATAACTGTCTTTCCATAGATGTCGTAGAAGGCGACTTAGGAAACACAAGCTTAACAATGCTGAAAAACATCAATGAGACCTCTCCAACCCTGGCCAGCGTGGAGAGTGTAGGCTAAATCCTCTGACTGCTCTGGCTAATATATGGCTCTAGTAGTACAGAGAGGGTCATGCTTCTGCAGTGCAGACTAAAAAAGACCTGATGATGATGATATTGACTATTTAAAACTTAGGCGACATTATGTAAATGTTGCTCAGTAACACTTGGAAACGTTCTAAAAAAGTAGCTGCAATGTGGATGCACCATAAAGAAATGAGAACTTGAGACTCGAGGATAGACAGCAAAAAAAGAGATATTATATGAGTACTCATTTCATTCATTTGGCACTCAGTGGGCACGCACGTCGCTGTTGATAATAAGCCAGTATTTCTTGTGTCTATAACTTCGGGTAAAGATTGGAGGGAGCGGCATCGTTATACAGTGCGTCATCTGTTTAAAAGATTTGAGTGTAATGATATATAGCATTTTTAATCGTAAAATCATCCTTCATTTTTTTTTCTTTTTCTTTCATGTTTTTAATGGCAGCCATTTTGTTTATTAGTGGTACCGAATCTGGGCGCTTGTACTTATCAACTCATGACTACTTAAGTAACGGTGCTATAAATACAAAAATCCCACCATTTGATGCTAAACATATGTATATTAAAACTCGATCTATCTTTATAATGAGACTTTAAAGAGAATATTTTAGTAGGACTGATACCTGTTACAGGCCAGCGTGGAGAGTGTAGGCCAAATCCTCTGACTGCTCTGGCTATTATATGGCTCTGGTAGTACAGAGAGGGTCGTGCTCCTGCAGTGGACACTAAACAAGACCTGATGAAGAAGAACAATTTAAAAATAGCATACATTTTTAGAGAAATAAATAAATAGTTAACATACAGATACACTATCACGTCTTTATCCCTAACGGGGTAGACAGAGCCAAGGGCGGTAAAGCCCAGGCCACTTTTAGCGTAATGGTGGGCATGAAGGTGGAAAAGGGAAATCATAACAGTGATGGGTTGCTAACCGCATCGCCTAGTCATATGATTCAGATTCTCGCCCATTCCCTCGATCGGCTTTTACGATCTGCACGGGAAGAGAAGCAGCTGGTACATTCTATGTTTTTTCTTTTCTCCCAGACCAGCACAGAAGAAAAATAGTCAACAAAATTTATTTAACTTTTTAGTTTAGTTTTGGTTAGACTTTTACTATGAAAAGTTGTTTTATATTTTTTTTAATAAATTTTTAGAGATCGAAAAAAAATAAAAACAAAAAAAAAAAACAAATTGAATAGAAAAAAATTGAAAAATTATCGGTGATTTGGTTTTTCCAAATTTCGTACCTATCATACCACAAAAAGCTCCGAGACTGATGGCAGAACATAATACTGATTTGTATCATGTACAGTAAAAATTTTTTTTTTTGTCAATTCTGTTATATCGTATAGTAAATTTTTGTTCCAGACCGCCACATATGGATCGAATAAACGGAACGAACGTCACAGCCAACGTTACCGGCGATGACTGGACCGGCAACGGCACCTCGCCAGAATGGACATACGACGTGATGTTCAAACTGCGGACGAGCATCCTTCTACTCATTGTGGTGACGGCGGTGTTTGGAAATCTGCTAGTCATCGTCAGTGTTATGAGACATAGGTACGTACCGAATCTTATAACCTTATATAAGGACAAATAAACTCATTGAGCTAGCCCCAAAGTAAGTTGAAACTTTTATTATGGGATACTAACTCAACGATACTATATTTTATAATGAATACATATAGATAAACAGCCAAGACCCAGGAAAATTTGAAACAGGGCCAATTACCAACTTGCCCTGGCTGGGGATCCCAGAACCTACGGATTGGTGGACTAGCGTGTTGACCACGGAGGTCATCAAAATAATAAGTACACATTAATCTATATAAGAACAATGATTCAGTTGAAGCCATTTCTGATTTCTGTAAAGCATTTGACACAATACTTACTTTATTTGAATTTGCTGCTTTCAATGGTATGCCCTTATTCATAGGACTGACACGTGGGAACGAGAATCATAGTGACGATTGGAGACCTTTAATGCAGCCTAACAGTGTTTTAGATAATAGATTTTAATATGCAATTAGTATTCCTCAAAGATCTATCTTAGATCCAATTATGTTTACCAAATAAACGAATTTTCTTTCTTTCTTTCTTTCAATTATTACAGTACAACAACTACAGTAACCTTTTTAGGACAGGTGTTCTCTAAGGCTTCATCTTGGTGCCCATATTGATTTTATTCGAGCTTATTAGGAAAATAGGCATAGTAATATGGCACTTTGCCAGAATAGATATTATGATGTGTGGTATTTGACCTATAGTAATAATATCTAATAATCTTTTTCTATAATTTGAATGTTGAAAGACATAAATTGCAGTCACATCCACGCTGGTTTGAGAAATCTCCCGTACCCCAAATGCGAGCCGGTACGACCAATAAAAATACATACATATTTTCATACCTGTTTCCCATAGAAGTAGGCAAAATGAAAATGATCCAGTATTTTATCTATTAGTAGGTAGGACTAAACTGGTAGACAAGCTCAAACTTAGTAACTATCATAAAATAAATATTGATTTTATAATCTTAGCACCTAAATATATTTGAAGTCAAATTCTTGAAGAAAAACAAAAGCACTTAATCAATTTGCAATAGAAAATGATCGGTGAATTTGTCACGAGTCACGTTGTTAGAATAAATTGAAAGCTCCAGGACTGTGATCAATTACAGCTTTAGATAAGGCGCCATTAATATCTCGTAATCTTGCAATTAGGGCTTATGTACGTAGGCACTAGTAGGTATTTATTGGGCTTTTCAGAACACACATCCTTTATGTGTTCTGAAAAGCCCAATAAATACGTTGAAATTTAAATACTTAATTGGGCTTTCTAATTCACTTTAACAAAGGCCCTCCGCCCCTTTTGGGTCAGTTCGTTACACTTTCAGTCAGAACTACTATATTTATATCCATTTGGGCTTCCAGTCGCATTTTATGTCGATGAGCATTTTTGGAAACGTATCTTCCACTTCAGTCAGGTCTACTTCTTTTCCATCTATTCTGGTGACTTCCAATCGAATTTTAGACCATAATGTAGTGTATTTTTGCGAAGGTATTAGAATAGCATCATATTGCTCATAATTTATAATTTTAACTATGTGAAGACCAAGTACTTTCTCAGAAGTAATTATTATATCCACGTAATCTCCAATATTCAAAGATGTGTCAACTGATCCGGTGATAGTCATTTTCACTGTGCGAATGCCACATATTTTTCTCTTATACATGATAACAATATCCACGTGATCCCCAATATTCAATGACATGTCAACTGATTCGATGAACAGGTAGATATTTTGAAATAGCTGATACCCTGTTTTCCGAACTACTTTACAATAACTGATCAAAATTATAACTGAATCACATACTTATATCATATCACAGAGTCAGTTTGTTTCGATATATATATAAATCGTTGCTTAACATATAAAAAAACATTCAATCAAAAACTGTCTTAGTGGTTAAAAGGATGAAATTCGTTAAACAATCTCAAACTTTACAATTGAGTAGAATATGTCCAGAGGAAAAAGCAGATGTTTCTCGACATGGTGACCTTCTACCTAATACTATTCGATGTATTATTTGCGGTCCCTCGAATTGTGGTAAAACTAATTTAATCATAGGTCTTCTATTACATGAAAATGGTTTACGTTTTAAAAATGTTTATCTTTATGCAAAAACATTGTATCAACCGAAATATGTGTTTTTAGAAAATGTTCTTAATTTAGTGCCAGATGTATCATTTGTAAAATATAAAGATAATGAACTTGTTTTAAGTCCTCACGATGCAAAATCACACTCAGTAATAATATTTGATGATGTCGCATGTGAGAATCAGTCCAATATGAGGGATTATTTCGCAATGGGTAGACATAAATTTATTGACTGTTTTTACTTGAATCAAACGTACAGTAAGATACCTAAACAGCTAGTAAGAGACAACGCAAACCTTTTAATACTATTCAAACAGGATGATGTGAACCTCCATCATGTATATGATGAACACGTTAATTCTGACATGTCGTGGTCCAAATTTCGAGAAATGTGTTCAAAAGTATGGAGCGAACCCTATACCTATTTGGTAATCAATAAAGATTGTATAAAGAATAAAGGCTGTTACAGGAAGAATTTTGATACTTTTATCTTGTTTGATGAGGATAAAAATACGAGCATATAAGAAGATTTATTCGATAATCATCTTCAGTTGAACTATTACCATACTAAGAAAATAACGTATATTCATCAAGTTCAAAATGGAAAAAGAGTTGAAGACTCAGATAGTTAAAATAGCAGAAGCTGTTAAAAAGAAAATCAAAGATATGAAAAGTATGGAATCCTATAATGAAAATGTTTTGAATACAGTTTTTAGACCTGTTACTGACCCAATGCATCAGTTGATTAAGGATGGGGACCATAAAATTAAATCAAAAGAAGCAAAGGATCATCATATTCAATCGCCTCAATCGCATTTTAACAAAACTCTTAAGAATAATATTTTTCAACAAAATTCTGAAGATGAATGTGGTGAAGATGATTCTGATGAAGATATTAGTTTAGAAAAATCTAGAGACTCTACCAATACCAGTAATACATCGTTTAGAACTGTTGAGTCAATACCTAGTCCTAGTCAAAATACTTCGTCCTGGTCACTTTCCTCCGAAATATTTAATGATGTACCTTTTGGTGTTAGACGAGAACGAGGTAAATTAATGATGGGTTCAGCACGTGTGCATATAAACGATCAAAATATTATATCTGTAGCAGGACGTGATTATCAAATTACACCAGGGTTGCAGGAGCTATTGTTAAAAAAAATACCTAATTTGGATGTGGTGACTGAAAATGACTGTCAAGAATATAAAACCATGTTATTAGACACAAATGCTCATCGACGAGACTTTGATCCCAGTAAACCAATTAAATCTAATAAAGGACGGAAGTACTTGCGTATCATTAAACCGCTTTTTAGACTGCGAAAGCCTTCGACATCTTCTACCAGTAATGTTGATGATATCAGCGCTGGAGAAGGTTTAATACTTAAAAAGAAATATAAAAAAATACTGACTACGTTTACTGGGATGACCCTAACGAATTAGTGGATAGGCTAAAATTATTAATAGCTTCTAAAGATGCCGGAAACACTGGTCTGGATAACGAAATAATTTCAATCATAGAAGAACTACGTGAAAATGGTAGTATAAATTCATAACCGCATATCATACTTAGATCATTTATTATTTCACTGCGACCGAATTCAGTTCAAAATGAATGTTGATAAATTTGGTCACCATGTTCATAAAAGACTGCGTTTGTCAGAAATACTAGATTGTTCGACAAATCACCTACTTAGATCGGAAAACGGAGATTTTGATTTAAAATCATCTCGATTGAGAGGAGTTCCAGAACCTGTGGCACATGATGATGTGGTGAATAAAAAATATGTGGATAAAAAGATTGCTGATGAAATAACAGCTCATATAAAGGCAATAAAAGAGGATGTGATAAATAATCTCAATCAGTTTGAAAAAAAGTTTTATACTAAAGACTACATCGATAAAATTATTAAACTACAAAATGGCGAAACTGCAAGTGGTAGATGAAATTCATAGATCAGCACGCAAAAATTTTGATCGTCGTAATGTGATCTTGAAAGGAATGGACGACTTATGGCAAGCGGACCTTGCCGACTTTCAATCATTTAAAAAGTATAATAATGGATACGCGTACATTTTAACTGTCATTGATGGTTTCTCAAAATATGCTTGGATGATTCCTTTGAAAACAAAATCAAAGAAAGAGGTTATTTTAGCATTTACTCAAATTATAAGGGAAAGTGGTCGTATCCCTAAAAACCTACAAACTGACAGAGGCACAGAGTTTTATAACGATGTTTTTCAAACACAAATGCAGTTAATGAAAATTAACCATTATTCATCGTATTCAACAAAAAAAGCTTCAATTGTGGAAAGGCTAATCAGAACATTGAAGACTAAATTGTATAAATGTTTTAGTTATAATGGTAACTATAAATGGATAGGAAAAACTATAAACGGCGTTTTGTTTTCGTATAACAATGAAACACATAGCGTTACTAAGTTTAAACCAGTAGATGTAAATACAAAAAATGAAAACCTAGTGAAAAATAACATTAAAAAATTCCAAGAGAAACGTTGTAAATTAACCAAAAATAAATTTAAAATAGGTGATCACGTTAGAATAAGTAAGTTCAAGAGTAGTTTTGCAAAAGGTTTTACGCCTAATTGGTCTACAGAAATTTTTATAATTAAAACGGTAAATAATACTAAACCAGTTACATATTTAATACAAGATCAACGAAAACAAAATATATTGGGTTCATTCTATCAAGAAGAGTTACAAAAAACGAAATACCCGAATATATACTTAATCGAAAAAATTATTAGGAAAAAAGGCAATAAATTGTTTGTCAAATGGTTAGGGCTCTCTGACTCAGAAAACAGTTGGGTAGATAGAAATTCAATTGTATCATAATACATATAAGTGTTAGCATCTAGTATTTTGCTCATTAGGTAAAAAATTATGAGAGGAGGTGGACTGATCAATAACTTGATAAACAATATCCCGTTTGAGCTTCACTTACCAGGTTACAACTATTGTGGACCAGGCACTAGGCTACAAGAAAGATTATTGAGAGGTGATAAAGGTGTTAACAAATTAGACGAAGCTTGTAAATACCACGATATTGCATATAACAATCCAGACCTCTCCGTTCGTCATAAAGCTGATTTACAGCTTATGAAAATGGCTAAGAAGCGATTACATTCTAAAGACGCTGGCAAAGGAGAAAAGTTAGCATCGTGGGTAGTAAACAAAGTTATGAAAGCAAAATTAAAAACAGGTGCCGGAATAAAAAAATTTAAAACCATTGTGTCAAAAATACGTTCACAAATAAAGAAACTGAAATCAAAGGATAACAAAACTGTTATTAAGTATGCTTATGAAGCGGCAAAAAAAATGTTTCCTAAAACATGTCACGTTCGTTTACCAAGAATAATACCAATCCCTAAAACAGGCGGGATTTTACCTTTGATACCAATTTTTGCGGGTTTATCAGCACTAGGCGCTTTGGCAGGAGGTGCGGCTGGTATAGCTAAAACTGTAAATGATTGTAAAATAGCTCAACAAAATTTTAAAGAATCTGAACGTCATAACAAAACTATGGAGGCTATTGCGCTTGGAAAAGGATTTTATCTTAAGCCATATAAAAAAGGAAGTGGACTATTTTTGAAATCTAAAAAAAACTAATAAGCAGGCTACCCAAACGTGCTCTTACGAATATCGATATTATTAAATACGCTAAAAATATTCCCTACTTTCGTGGTGTGTATATGAGAGATAGATTGCCACGTAAACCAAAACAGATAGAGTGTGGAATATTAAACTTAGACAGTCACAATAATAATGGAACACACTGGGTAGCTTTTGCAAAAATTATAATTATTGTGAATATTTCGATAGTTTTGGAAATTTAAGACCACCCAATGAATTGGTGAAATATTTGAATGTTAGTGATATAAATTATAATTATACTAGGTTTCAAAACTTTGATACAGTGATCTGTGGTCATTTATGTTTAAAATTTTTGCAAGACTTTTGGTGTCAATATTGTATATATTAGTTATTACGTTTGAATAAAACATCATTTCAAAAATGTCTTTCACTCTGTCTATAACTGGAAACAGCTCAGTACTAACAACGAACTATTCCCCTCCATTGGAACTTGATGGTCAATACGAGTGCTCTCTTTTACATTTTTCTACTTTTAATTCTATACCAAATGTAACAAATACAAATAATAAATTTTATTACGGCATTAACGAAGTGGTTGAAATTCCTGAAGGAGCGTATGAACTCCAAGACATCAGCGAGTTCATACAATCAAAAGTAAAGAATTGTGTTTTCAAGTTATTGTGCAACAATAATACATTGAAGCTCTCGATATTCTGCTCTAAGGATATTCACTTTGAAAAACAAAATTCTATTGGACCTTTATTGGGTTACAGTAAGACTTTACTGATGAAGGATATATGGCACAAGTCTTTACTGCCAGTGAACATTCTACCTACAACTGTGCTCCGAGTTGAATGTGACATTACTGGAGGTTCCTACATTAATGGAAAATCAAGTCATATAATTCACGAATTTGCTTTGAATGTTCCTCCAGGCTATCGACTAATAGAAATTCCAAAAAATACGATTTATTTTCCTGTTAATAGAAGCACAGTGAATAGTATAAATATTAGAATATTGGATATAAATAACGATTTAATCAATTTTTGCGGTGAGCAAATTCAACTGTACTTACATTTAAAGAAAATATGATTGACTACAATAAATACACTACTACATGTATTCAAAAGATTAGTACCCATCGAGCAATCAAGAAGACTACACATACTAGTGATAAAAAAAAGAAATTGACAGCTGCCAATATACATTTTCTCAAATCGATTGGATTACTAAAATGAGTATTTTAAATATAACTAACCCACCTGCTTATGATAACTCCATAGACGGCATAGAAATTCATTCTTACAAGCCATATACCACTACTTTCAATATAAATGATGAAATTCGGATACCTATAAACCAACAAGATTTATATGTGCTTCCATGTGCAAGTACCTTGTATGTTGAAGCTGTGGTAAATGTTATCAATGTTGAGAAGAAAGAAGCAGCTCAAGCAGTACATTTTACCAACAACCCCCTTTTATTCCTTTTTCAAGATATAAGATATGAATTGAACGGTATTGAAATAGACAAAGTGAAGAATGCTGGTATAACTACTACTATGAAAGCACTGGTGTCTATGAACGCAGACGAGGCGAAGGTATCGAGAGCGTGGGGTTGGGATATACACGGTACAAAAAATGAAATTGCAGGTCATTTTGCTGCGTCAATACCTCTCAGCAATATACTAGGTTTTGCAGAAGATTATAAAAAAATAATTCTCAATTGCAAACACGAACTTGTGTTGTTACGAAGTAATACTAACCTTAATGCTTTAAAGCTAAACACTGGCGAAAAGGTTGAAAGTATTGACATAAAAAAGATTGTATGGCGAGTTCCTCACGTTAAAGTATCAGATAGAGAAAGAATTAATTTACTTAAAATACTTGAAAAAGATAGACCCATTCAATTAGTGTATAGAAACTGGGACCTTTATGAGTATCCTTTGTTACCAAAGACTACAAAACACACTTGGTCAATTAAAACTTCGTCACAAATTGAAAAACCAAGATATGTCATTTTAGGATTACAAACAAACAGAAAGAACAACGGTATGAATGATATGTCTCGGTTCGATCACTGCAATGTTCGAGATGTCAAAGTTTTTTTAAACTCTACATATTACCCGTACGAAAGTTACAACACCAACTTTTCATATCATAACTATGCTTTAATATACGAGCAATATGTAAATTTTCAGCAGTCTTATTACAACCGCCCATGCAACGCATTGTTGACTGCACAAGAGTTTAAAACTTTTGCACCATTATTCGTGATAGACTGTTCTAGACAGAACGATAATATTAAATCAGGACCGGTGATCAACATTCGCCTCGAACTAGAGTGTGATAAAGAGATACCAGATCAGACATCAGCATACTGTCTAATTTTGAATGACTGTATAGTCGAATACAGACCTCTGAGCAACATTGTTCGTAAATTATCATGAACTCGATTATTTTCGTTGATGTTCAGGGATTCAAGGATTGCTATAATAAATTTATTATCAAAGAGTTTGCATTATCTACTGAGGAGTTCACTCAAGTTTTTTTAATTAAACCTCCATATGCATATACTTCATTATTTACGAAAGAAAAGAAGACCGTTCGATACCTTGAAAGACAGAGAGGGATCACTTGGAGTGAGGGTCATATTGATTCTAGAGAATTTAAAAGAATTATTACACCAATAATGCAAAACAAAACTATTGTAATGAAAGGTTTTGAGAAACAGAAATGGATAAAGGAACTGTGTGAAGAGTGTGTGTTATTAGATATCGAAAATATGGGTAGTCCTAATTTTTTAACGTTATATCAAACTTATTGCATAAATGAATGTAACTTCAATTGTTTAAGTCATAAGAACTTTTGTGCACTAAAAAATGCTATTTGTATAAAGAAATGGTACTTAGAAAATATTTAGTTTTGTCATGATATAAGGTAAAATCAAGTTTTTTTTTTGTTTTATGTTGTATGTGTAAAGAAGTTAATGATAGAAAAAAGTGTATTTTTATAAATTATTTGTAAATATATTTCATGTTTATGAATAATAATAAAGCAAGATAAATTTATAGCGTTTTTTATTCATTAGTTAATAAATTCTAGAGTTATATACAAACTTATAACATACAAAATATTTATTTTAATTTAAAATACAATTTTCATGAATACACACATATTAACTACATAAAATTAAGTTACAAGGAGAAATTAACTCTACTTACATATTTAAGTTTTTATTCCAAGATATAGGTACTAAGCTATACACTATTTATATTTAAGTTAACACCCATAATTTATATTATTTACATTACCATTTAACAATTTTATTTCTTTAACAAAACCTTAAATAACCATAATTAGAATTACACAAAAAAAAATTAAAATCTAAATAATAATTAATTTATATACTTACATAAATTTTCTTAAACTATTATATACATATTTTACAATCAAAAGTTATCACTAGTTAGCTTTTTACTAATTTTACTAATTACATTTTCAGTCAGGTCCATAATTTCATCAAAAGTATCACTCATCACATATTGCGCACTAAGTATCACGTTTTCAGTACCATCACTGCACTGCGATGAAGAATAACTACCAGCTTCGTTTTCCAAATCCAACACCTGAATTTTTATCATTCTTATGCCTTTCTTTGCTTTGCTGATAACAAAAGAGGAGGATGATATTCCACTTTTCTTTTTTGCAGCTTCTTTCTTTTCTTCTATTTTCTTTAGCTCTGCAATCCGATTTCTCCATCCTTGGAAGCATTCTTCAGCGTCTTCGTTGGGATCTTGAGCGTATTGTGAGCACAATATGCAAGTCTCTTGCGAGTCCGTCATGATCTGTAAAGAACAAAATATAAATGAAGTGACTAATACCAAGAATAATATTTTTAAATACTTTATCGGTTAGGCATTATTAATGAAAAATATGTCTTCTTACATTCAGTTATAAAATTGAAGCACTAGCAGTGAATCGATGTAGTGAGTTGATGCAGCAGATGATGTATCGCAGTTTGGCTGTTCAATATACGACTGAAAAACCATTACAAACAGAACAAGTCTTTTATAAATAACATTTGATTATATTTCAAAACAGGTTGTTCCTCGCAAAACTAAATAAACAGGAATAGACATGTCTGTACATGATGTTCACCTTGTAACTAGCAGGTATATCAATACAGTAGCTATCATATTTCATATCAGGCTCAATCATATTCTAATTTTAAGTCTTTCATTCGACAACCTCTGTGGCGTTACGGTTACCATGCTCACCCGCCACGAGGTTCTGGGTTCGATTCCCAGCCAAGGCATGGTGTAGAACGATATTTTTAAAAATTCCTTGGGTCTTGGATGTTATCTAGTTTTAAGTATCATATACATCACAAACTTTTCATCACAAAAATTATTAATTAGATGGCAATATACTATCCACCATATTAAATTGAAACGAATTATTAATTTTTGTTTTTTATTTTGTTTTGTGATATTTTGTTTGCATTAAGATTTTGATAGCAACCACAGATAGAATGAAAATGTATATCTATCGGATTATTGAAGGAGGGACATATTAACAAATTAAACAAGTTTTTTTAACTTCATTTTGATTTTTATTAAAATGCATAAAGGTCATGTTAATTAATAATCAAATGCTAAGACTTACTTATCTATCTATTACTAAACATGTTATGTATAAGATAGTAAATAGTTGAAGACAGGGAACCATAGAAAAAAACATCATTGATGAGAACATATAAATGTACATCATTCATTATACATGATACATTAACAAATTATGAAAATTTATTTAACACATATATTTATTTTATAGTGTAATCTAATTATATCTATATCATATTCCAAAATTCTTATATAATTATATTTTAGTTTCAACCAGTCTAATTCAAAACCTAGATTTATGTCCCCAGGATATGGTACTTATTTTATCTTTTAATATTATACGTTTGTCATCGTTTGAAGATAAAGCTATTTTGTCGATAGCTTGAGTGAATACTTCATGTTTTAGAGATTTAAACACTACATTCCTTTTTTTCAAAGATATATTATACAACAACACATTATTATAATCTTTAAAATTAAGAGTTTTTATTTCGGATTTCTTCACACCCTTAGCTTTTTTTATTTCTTTATCCTGTGTTTTAATACAGTAAAGCTTTGATCTCAAACCCACAAATTCATTAATAAGTTGACCTCCAAACTCATCCTTAAACAACCCAGGAATTTTTTTGTTCTGACAAACAATATTATACTGATTATTTTTCTCATAATTACTGGTGTCAAAGTATGATTGAAAATATAATTTTATATCTTTATATACGTCTTTTGTCTCTATGCAATATAACAAGCTGTCAGTGTCTGTATAACAAAGCCTTAAATTGTTGACATAGAATGGTTTCATGATAGAATAGTGAAAGTCATACATATGGTGTTTAGATATCTCCAAAACTGTAAATCCTATGTAAATAGGCTTATCCAACATAACCGACTCTGGTTTCATTTGTACAGCCACAAAATTTTCTGCAAAAATAGTGCAACTATGGAAATTAGGTCGTGAAATAAGATGCTCTGCTGTATAAGATTTTTTAGTAATATTTTTAGTGTCAGTCCACTGATTAACTAAGTGAACGTTTACTCTTTTTTCAGAATCTTCTAATGTTTTCCCAAAAACACTATTATTTAATAATTTGAAAAAATCCTGCTCAAATGCAGACTTGGCTTTTTGACGTAATTTGGTATTCAAATCAATGTACTGTTTTAAAAACGGATGTTGTTTGAATTTTATTACTCGGTGAACTTTTTTTAGCAGCAATCCATGTCGAATGCAAGTTTTCAAATGTACGTAATGGATAACGTAATAAAATTTGTCGTATAAATTAGGTATTAACTTTGGATTTTTTGAACCCGGAGGAATAAATTTTTGAGGACAAAATGGCAGATCATTATGAAAATCGTGTAGATGATCTGGATATTCTAAGTCCACTTCCAAAATATAACCGTACTCCGCATCGTCTGGTACGTTGAGGATATTAAGTTCATCAATAGCTTTTTGTGTTATTAACTCAAAATTTGAATACGGTAAATAAGAGCACATAGCGTAACCATACAAATTATTGCAATCTATGTATAGTAAGTACTTGTCAGGCACAGTTGGATTGTAGCTAGCCAAATATTTGTTGTTCGCCTTAGCATATCTAGTTGAGCATAAACACACTCCTCCACGAATGCCCTTTTGAATCATACGTAAAATTTCCAAGTCGTCTATAAGTTGAAGTTTTACTTTCGTTATGAGTAACATGGCATCAAAACTTAGTCCAGGAGCTGTCATGTAAAATGCTGGGTCTAATCTGTAATTAATTTTACAAGTTAGTCGAAAATGTTCAAATATATCCGCCAGTAATATAACATCTGATTTTAAGTATAAATCTGTATATTCACCAAGATTTTTTAATCCAAATGTTTTCCAAACATGCTGAGCATAACAATAATCAGATTCAGAAATAATGTTATTGGTTAAATGACTATAAAAGCAATTACGCGCCGGTAAACTATTTTCTTCAAAGGAATTCCAACTCGTCATGTATTCATAAGGATATACACCTTTTCGTTTTAATATATCAAAATGCTTTTTATTTGGAAAAAATATTGCTAAGTGTTTAAAATCGTTTTCATTTAAGTTAGCTGCAAGTTTTTCCAAGCTCGTACCTAAAAACTTAAATGAGTCTACAAACCGTACTGGCAAATATTCTTGTCGACCGGTATTAAAAAATTTTGTAAATGAAATGTAGTTTTCTTTATTTTTTGCAATTACTTTTATTTTGCCTGGCATGTCTCCTAACTCTCGAATAAACAAATGACTATCGTATCCAGATAGATTGTGAAAAAATACTGGAATAAATTTCGGTAAGCGATATTATAAGAATGAGCTGCACCACGATATTTTCCTGTTAGATGACAATGATCTTTGACTTTGTCGTCAAGTAACAACTGTTCACAGATAAAGCAATATTTGGATTTTTCAAAGCTTTCCTGTTCCTGTGACGTCAATGTAGTCATAGAAATGGGATGTTTTAAAATGGTATGTATTTGCTTCACATCTTTACCGAGAAGTTCGAGGAATTTTGCAACGCAATCTTTCCCACGATAGGTTACATATTTATTTCGTGAGCGGTCAAATGAACAAACAATGTAATAGGCAAATGCAGCTGGTAAATGATTTTGTAAAATTGTAGTACATTTCTTATCAGGCTCATTGTTATTTGTTGAATGGGGTACTAATAAAGATTCGAAATCAGCGTATATGACGAACGGCATATCTTGCATCCTCTCGAAATGTTTAAATTGAATTACAGAGCCTTGTTCAGGTAATAATGTGCGAACACCACTACAAACGTGAACATTTAAACTCTCTTCGGTGTTAAAAAAAATCATGCACTCGTCACAAAAATATATTTTCCCATGATGTTTTGTTAACTGAGGTCTAAGTAATTTACTCAAGTTTTTTATTAAGCAATAATGTTTAAATTGACCTTTTTCTAATAATAATAGATTGACATGATGCTTCCTTTTATGCTCTGTCTTGTACAGGGGGCCAACAATATTTGACTTGGTACCAATACCATATAAGTTAATGCTAATTTGACGGTTGTTTTTCTCAAAGATTTTAATGTCTGAGAAGCCAACAGGAAACGTCATATTCGTAGTATTGAGAATATTATCATAACAGGGGTAAGAAGATGTTCTATGATGATTATTCTTAGCAGGAAATAATGATGCCATTACAGACCATAAGAAACAGAATGCATCATTATTTTTTATATTTATACACGCACGTTTTAACTTTATACATTTTGGCAACTCAATAAAGCGCGCAGCTCTCAAGGGATTGTATTTGTTTATATTTACTTCTAAGTACAAATTACGTACAAAAGCCCAACCACTATCTTTTTCTTGAAACTCATCTATCTTTGTAACAATGGTATAAATTACCTTAGAAAAAATATCGTTAAAATTATAATTATTATGTAATATTACGTTTTCTGTAGCAAACGATTTAATTTCGCTGGTTAATTTTGAAGGCAAATTGAATTCTCCAAACAATTCAAAGTTTACTTTAATAGAATTATAGGTGGATTGTCTCGCAGCTAATAGCTTTTTCACACGAGGTATTAAATCGTGTAAATATCTGGCTGGCTGTGTAGGATTATTCTCGTCACCGTTAACACATGCATCAGCGGATATCGGCTGCACTCTATAAGAAGCAATTCTATTCCTGAATGCAGTACCTATCTTTTGAATACCGTCACAAACTTCAATGGAATAATTATTTTTATGTATTTTACTTCTTAAATGACCTGAAAATGCATTACTTTTTACTGATATATCGCAAACTGTGCAGTATACTGTTCTGTTAGCCATATCTGTAGTGATTATCAATTATTATTTAAACAGACTATATGTACGTAATTAACTTTTCAAGTAGACTGGTTGAAAAAAAAAATATAATTTGAATTATCATATATTATCCATGACCATAACACATACATATACAAGAAATAAAAGATAAAAAAGATCAAAACTTCTTAGAAGCAAAAAATTTTCCCTCTTCTGTAAAGCGGGATTTGCACTTTTTAATAAAGTCTTTTAATTGGCTCAATTCGCCAGAGTCAGAATCAGCTCGATATTTTAGTGCCAAAACGGCGTATTGCCAGCGCTCTTTAGGGTCTATAGAGACGATATCGGCTGTGTTATACACTTTTAAATCAACAAATATGTCGCCATCAAGGCTTGCGGTACGACGCAAGACCCCGTCAACAACCCTCCGCGTTAGCACCGACTGTAGTTCCTCTTTTTTAGAAGCCTTGCGCAGGGTTACAGCTTCTTCTTCAGAGTCAGAGCCGAACACACCGGAAAACTGCGTCGCAACCGATTTCTTACTTGTTGTCTTCCGTTTTAACGTAGGCTTCGAGATTTGTTTTGATCTGAAAACGAGATAAGAAAAATTTTAACTAAGTATGATTTTTTATTTAAATGTAGTTTAGTTTAGGTAGTTTAGGTGGATAGTTTAGGTAGGTTTAGGTATAATTAAATATAAATAAATAAATATATACGGACAAATATCACAGATTGAGCTAGCCTCAGAGTAAGAGCAAGACTTGTGTTACGGGATACTAAGTCAACGATACTACATATATAATTACATATGTAAATAAACTTCCAAGACTACAGTCAATCTGAAAAAAGACCATTTTCCATCTTGACCTGACCGGGGATCGAACCCGCACTAGCATGATGACTACTAAACCACAAAGGTAGTCAATTAGAGTGAATTACAATTATAAAAGTTAGGAAACAAGTTCGTAGTACAACAAAATAAATACAGTGAGTGCCTAGTGATTTTTACGTTATACATACTTTTTAGGTGTAATATCCTCGTCTGATCCGTATTCTACAGGCACAGTTTTGGCACGTTTATTCGCGTGGTTTGAAGACACTGGTTTTGATCTGAAATTAACGAGTTTTTTTAATAATTACCTATTTAAGATTTATACGTTAAATATTACATTAACATAATATAACCGTGGATAACGGAATACTGGTTAGAATTCACATAATAAATAAAAGGACCTGGTATCGAACCAGGGACCTCCGGTGTAATAGCTTGGTATGATCATTACTAAAACACAGAGGTCGTCAATTAGAGTGTAAGTAAGGTTAAATAGAACAATTATGAAGTATAAAAATTAGGTAACGAGTCACTTTTAGGTTAATACATACTTTTTGGGTAAAATATCTTCGTCTGATCCGTATTCTACAGGCGCGACTTTTGCACGTTTATTCACGTGCTTTGAAGACACTGGTTTTAACCTGAAATGAGTATTTTTTAAAAATTATTAATTATGTAAGTTATATAATCTACGTACAGTTGTAAATATTTATACGCTAAATATTATATATTCATATAACTGTGGATATAGGAATACAGTTTAGAATTCACATATCATCACACAAAATCACACTTAAACTTAGGTTAGCTAAGATAAGAAAGAAGTACGTACCTTATTCCAGAAGTAGTTGCACTATCTTCATCCGTCTCAATAAGTTCTTCTATTTTTTGTTTTTTTACCTCCTTGGCATGACGTTTAGTCGCATAGTACTCCGAATCAGACCTGCAAGTAAGTAATAACACAAATACTGGGTGGCGCAAAAGTACTGGCACTAAAGAAAATACTTTTATTTTTTTTATATGACATTTTCTGTCATTCTGTTGTTGAAAATTGTGTAGTGAACAAATGTAAAATACACTGAAAATAAACATGGACCGTTTTACTCCCCAAGAACGTGGAATAATTGTGTCAATGTTCTTACGGAATAATTCATCAGTGATAAGAACACAACGTGAATTTCGTCGACGATTTCACCACCGTCCGGCACCGATTGGTCGCACAATTCGACGCTTTGCCACACGCCTTGAAGCAACTGGCTCAACATTGGATAGACCTAAGTCTGGGAGACCAAGAACAGGCCGTTCAGCTGAAAATATCGATGCTGTGCGCGAAGATGTGGAAGAGTGTCCAGAAACATCAACGAGGCGACGTGCCACGCAATTGGGCATTTCCAGACGGACCCTGCAGCGTATTTTGGTGAAAGACTTAAAGATGTTCCCGTATAAAACTCAAATGACTCATCAGCTGCTGCCTGCTGACCACCGAGCTCGTCTAGATTACAGCCAGCGCGTCATAAACCTCAACCTTGAAGAGGATGATTTTCCTTCAAAATTGGTTATGAGTGACGAAGCGCATTTCCATCTCTCAGGGCATGTCAATAAGCAGAATACTCGGTTCTGGGGCACTGATAATCCGCGCATTATTCAAGAAACACCTCTACACCCACTAAAAGTTACTGTATGGTGTGGCATCTGTGTTGACAGAGTGATCGGACCCTATTTTTTCGAAGACGCTGGAGGCAATGCGATAACTGTCACTGGAGAACGCTACAGAACCATGTTACGAGAGTTTTTGATACCCAGTTTGGACGAATTGGGGCTGGAGCACATCTGGTTTCAACAAGACGGCGCTACGGCACACACAGCGCGCGACACTATGGACTTAGTGAGGGACGCTTTTCCAGGCCGAGTTATCTCTCGTTTTGGCGATTTGCCTTGGCCTGCAAGATCACCCGATCTGACCAGTCCAGACTTCTTTCTTTGGGGTTTTTTGAAATCTCGGGTGTATGTGAACAAGCCACAGACTCTCGCAGCTCTAAAAGAAAACATTCGTCAAGAAATAACGAACATATCGCAGGAAGTGTTACGGCAAGTTATGCAAAATGTCATAAATAGGGCTCAAATGTGTATCAACTCTGGAGGTCACCATTTTAAAGACATCATCTTTAAATCCTAATGGTACGAAATTTAATGGCACAAATATACATTTAAAAAAACCTAAATCTAGTTTTCTAATTTAGAAAAAATGTTATAGCTGAACCAAATAGGGTCTTTACTTTTGCGCCACCCAGTATTAAGGTATGAAATGAGGTTAACACAAATAATAAAATGCATAACATAACATTAGTTACAAACTTACGAACATGATTGTACGTGCGAAGATCCTCGTGGTGATAGAAAATTACAGCTAACTTTCAGCTGATTGACGATGAGGTCGATCTACGAGCAGAGAGACTTCGTATGTAGATAAACGGTGCACAGTACTTCTTGAGTAGAGCTTCACCTGGATAGGACTGATTTGGAGTGCATCACACCAATAAACGAATTAAATAATGCGTTTTAGCCAAATCATCAATTATTTTACAGGTATTGTAAACCTTAAGGTTTGCCAAAGAGACTCATGATTTACGTACAACAATTAGCAATATGCAATGCAAAATGGTGTACAAACTCTGTATTTTTGAAAACATAGGCACTTTATTGAAGACATAAGCACTTTATTTTATTTCCTTTGAAATAATAAGTCGAAAACAAAAGTTTTATGTTTCATACTTCCTTTGTAACACGATCATCAAACACACCGTCTTTATCAATAGCGCACCGCAAATGTTATTTCAATTTATTACCCAACTGTCAAAAAAGGGTTATGTAGTTCTAATTTAAAATAATATTTCGTATTTTACTTTAGGTAGGTATTTGCACTTAGTAACTTCCATCCTTTACAACTGTACATGTTTGAGAACCTCTCTTTGTCTTTACAATGTAGATGTACTTATGCTACTTTTAGCATAACGCGCTATCACGATTGATTATCATCAGTGTTGGATTAACACCGCAGCAAGAGGTGTTGGCCACTTACACACACGAAAAACAGCAACCATAGCAAGAGTAGGTAATGCTGCGGGCCTCGCGCAAAAAGGGGCCCCGCGCTAAAGGTGTTACATTCTAAATTGCTACATCTCGTTAGACCTAGCATTGAGCTGCCTAGAGAATTAAGCATTGGGTGTATGAAGAAATAAGATATGGTAAAAAAATCCATGCGAGCAGAGCTGTTTCAAGAATTTTTTCATCATAAATCTTATTTATTTATTTAATAAGATTAAGATAGTATAGCATTGTGAATTCTTAAAATAACCCGTACAATCTAGTAGGCATACATTTTCGATTTGCATATACTCCACCATCCCTCGTAACACTCGTGACTCGAGCCCCTTAAAATAATTGGCTACGGACTTCGCACTTGCTTAATCCGCCACTGATTATCATGTTACGCTCAGGAATATTCACGTGGGAGCGCATAACTGCAGGTTTAGCAAAATTTATCATAGTGCTTGAATAGTGTTACTCTTATTCGATTTATATTCATAGGTAGAATCGATAGAAAATATTCGCAAAACAATTTACAAGTAAACTTCTTTGAAAAACGGAAAGGTGTTAATTGAAACTAGATATGCTACCTACTATTAAACGGTTTACCAATTCATCACACAGAATACTCTAAACGTTAATATGATTTGATATCCAATAATCGATTACCGAATAATCGATTGTTTATCACTACCATACACCATGCAATGTTACATCACTAATACATCGTGGTTCATTTATTGGCAAACCGCATTTGTACAAGGATCGTGATTGTGTAAAGTGTAAAAATGTAGTTTAAAAGTTATTTTGTCTAGTATGATATGTGAAGTGATCTGAAAACTCGTGGTGGTTTTGGGGGGGAAATAACATTCTCACTGGAGTGTGATTTGGAATATGAAATTGGTTTGATATAAAGCGATGATCTATAGTATTAGTCATGGTGGATATCATTGTCTGCGAAGGATCTCATTTACTGGGTACCCACAAAAACCTACGGGTGATCGGGACGACCCTAATCTGGACCAGCAACGAGATAATTCTTTCGCAACTACAGACGTCCCGTTGACTTTGCTATTAAATATCCGTCAAGCGAAAGTTCTTTCTCATCGCTCACGATAGTTTTCAATGTTGAGGAATCGTATTTAATGGGTGCTAACAACCTACGGGTCATCAGCACGAGCCTAATCCGGACCAGTTTGCGATACCTCAGTACTGTCGAAGACGTGTCTTGGGTCATGAGGTAGAATGATCGTCAAAGCGATAGATCTTTCGCGTAGTTTACAGTGGGTATCAAAATACCAATGTCCTGACTTCGATATGAAGGAATTGTACTTACTGGGTGCCTAAAATCTACGGATGAAAGGTACGAGTCAATCTGATCCAGTGATGCAATATCTGATTGTCGGAGACAGGGCGTCCTGTCAAGCATGCGTAGAAATATCGTTCTTGGTGCAAACCAATATAATCATCGTATCAGAACAGAGAGATTTTCCTTTCCCATCATTCACTACGGTTTAATCGTGTAATAATAGTTTAAGGTGATAGTGAATATACCTCGGGAAGTGGAAACTTTCGAGTAAAATACAGGTGAGTTAAGCATGATATCATATCTTTTATTGAGACTTTTGAAAAAGAGGGGCGGCCTTTGATGAAGTGAATTTTAAATTTCAACGTATTTATTGGTCTTTTCAAAACACGGATACGTGTGTTGAAAAGCCCAATAAATAACTACTGGCACTTTTCAGGGCTTAAGCGTTAAATAAATATATTCTGATGAAATTGTTTTGGCTTCCAAGCTGTTCTGTGAGAATTTACCCGCTCCTTCTCTTACCGCACAGATCGTAAAAGCTGATCGAGATAATGGGCGAAATTGTAAATCATGTTTATAGACGATGCGTTTTTAGCAACTCATCATTATTTTGATTTCTTTTTCGCCAATACGCTAAGGCGATTCCCCCACTGGAAATGCGCCCAGCCGCGATGCGCGGATCGGCAGATTCCGCACGCGGCGACGGAGGCGCAGATTAAGACAAATATTCACTTTACAGTCGATCGTCGTGAAGAATGGATACCGAACTCATTCAAGAAAATATCTTGAATGAGTGCCGTAGTTTTTTTTTTTTCTTTGTCCTTTATACATAAAAACACGGGTGGTACAGCGAAGCAATGTGTTACCGTGCGGCTAGCACCGCGCCCCCACGCAGGTTGGCAGAATCTGCGCGCGGGACGCGCTTCCGCGCGTTGACACGTTTCGGGGGGGTTGGACTAGGCGTGTTTTCTATCTTCTTCTTCTTCTTTTCAGCCTTTCTCGACCGCTAGGGTGTAGGCCTCCTCCAGATAATGCCATCGATCTTGATCTTGAGCAACTTCTATCCACTTCGATCCTGTTGTCCTTTTGATATCATCATACCAACGCATCTGCGGTCTTCCTTGTGGGCGTTTTTCTCCCAATGGTCTCCACTCTGCCAACGCTTTGCACCACGACCCTTGTTTCCTGGCGACATGACCAGCCCATCGCCATTTAAGCTTCGTGACTCTTTTGATGACTCTAATATGTTTTCTATACAAACTGAGATACTTGCATACAATGTTAAAATATAACAGTGCACGGCACGGTGCAGTGGGACCACCGCCCAAATGTGGCCTTTGAGTCTTGCAGCTCTGGGCTCTGTCTGCTTAGAGCCGCAAAACCTAAAATGCTCCGTCTGCCTTATTCGGGACTTATTTCATTCAGCTGGTAGAGTGAAATAAGACTATTCCAAGACATTTTCATGGGTTGCAGAAGGCGACTTATGGAATCAAAAGCTTATTAAGTTATTTCGAAAAAAATGTACATGTGAAATAAACCCTTTATTTTCACATATTTTCATCTCCATCGGAAACCGAGAAGTGGCTCAAATTTAACTTGCAAGATTAGACCCAAACAAATAATAAACCAACAGGGCAAGCTAAATAAAAGCTTATAAATATCAATGAGACCTTATTTTTAACCGACTTCAAAAAATGAGGAGGTTGTTCGACTGTATGTTTTTTTTTTATTTCTTTTTTAGGAATTTTTCTGTGTATGTTTGTTACGCGATATCTTCGCCAATTGTGAACCGATTTTGATAATTCATTTGAAAGCTTTTACTACCAAGTTGGTCCCATTTTAATTTAGTAAAGATATGATGAAGAACTTTGGAGATATGGAAGAAACTCTTAAAAAAAATTGAAGTCGGTTGTTCTTTTTGTTAATAATTTTATTATGTGACGTTTTATTCGGTTAACAGTACAAAATAATTCATTTTTGACCCAGGCTACACTATAGTACTTAATTAAAACACACTTAACAAACAACCTGCGAGAACATTCCAAGCAAACGCAATACACCACAATTATGGATGACAAATGACTCGTACCAATAATTGATACGGCTTTTTCGTAACCCCATTGTTTCTACAACTGAAACGCTACACTTGGGTACAGAAATACTGCCTTATATCTTTTATATTCTCAATTTCAAACTTTACGAAAAAAAAATACACGTAAAAGAAAAAAAATACGGGCAAGTGCGAGTTGGACTCGTACATGAAGGGTTCCGTACCACTGTACAATGTTTTAAAACGCTAAAAAACACGTTTTTTGTAAGACGACCCCCTTTAATTTTTAACTTCATTTTATTTTGAGTATTTGTTGTTATTGTGGTCATAGTAATACATAATTGGTGAAAATTTCAATTATCTAGTTAATGCCATTATGAAGATCAAGTTAAAAACGCTGAAAAAAAACACGTTTCTTGTATGACGACCCCCTTTAATTTTTAACTATTTTTCATTTTTAGTATTTTTTGTTATATCCGCCACAGTAATACAAAATCAGTGAAAATTTGAAGTGTCTAGCTATTACGGTTCAAGAGATAGAGCCCTGTGACCAACGGACAGACAGACGGACAGACAGACAGACAGACGGACAGACAGCGGAGTCTCAGTAATAGGGTCCCGTTTGCACCCTTCGGGTACGGAACCCTAAAAAAGAATGAAATTGGTCACCTAACTCAACTGATTCGATATTGTGTACTCCGCACGTTAGTTTTAAATACAAAACTTACATATACATCTCCACCATTTTGAAAAAATCAAAAAATGAATCGACAAAAAGAAGTAAGCGTGTAGGCGAGAACAAACCGATTGCCAGACAAACTGACGGACAAAGGCATTTTTGGCTAATCCAAAACTGAGATACTTCGCTTTCTTTACTCGCTCGGGTAACTATATTATTTTAGCGTCAAAATGTTGTCCACCACATTGACTATTGAGACATAATTTCCCAAGTATTTTGATAAAGTTACCTTATTTAATGCTTGGCCTGCTCACAATATCGGGACACGCGTTTGGGCTATATTTTCTGCCACCGAGTGAATTTCTTTCCAATCCTGCTCCATTAATCAATCTAGAGCAACGTTTCCCAAAGTGTATTCGGTCCGCCCATTTTTTTTTGTTTGAAAATATAAAAATGAATATAAATGGATTACACTCAATAACAACTTTTTGTTCTTTGGAAAGTTGTTTAATGTCATGGATTGAACTCGCACAATATTTTCAGTATATTGATTATATCGAAGTAGGATATACCGATGGACAACACAGAGACATGCGATTTGTAGTTGGGCTGGGAATCGAACTTCAATCGACCCAACTTCCGTTATCTCAAAAAAATCGACTTATTCTATTCAAATTGTCTGGTCAGCCAGCTTTGGTCAGCAGGTTAGTATTGTTTACGAAAAAATGTTTATTTTGATGTGCTGCGTTATCCCTCTAATATGGTGATGAATAAACATTTTAATTAAATGAAATCAAGTTTACTTTACGCCCTGTAAACAAAAGTAACAGTTTGGGAAACACTGGCCTAGAAGCATGCATAGCGACTATTAATCAAATCCTGACTGAGCCAATCAGCTTAGATTTCAAGAGTAAGTTTGTCAGTTACTTAATCAAAAGTATAGACTGTGCTTTGATAAACTGAGTGAGCGCGAAGCGAAACGTGCCCCGTTTCAGTTTAGAAAAAAAATATTTTGTATGACCAGCTGCCTGGCTATTCTCCTCTACAGGTCGCATTTCTCAACTGATTCTCGTTAAATTTTGTGAGCAGGTTTGACAATTGTATGGAATTTTATTGCCGATTAAGTTTTTGGATTTTTGTCAAACTGGCGGAGCCATCTCATTGGTTGAAAAAGTAAAAAATATCATATAGGTATTTCAGCCATTTTAGAAAAAGACCAATGACATGCATGATATGCATATCAATGGTCTTTTGAGGACCTTGACAAAAAAAAAAAAATAGCCCACCCAGTTCTCCGAAGCAATGTAGCCAAGGATGCAACCGGGAATGCACAACACACCTTTTTTTTTATTAGCCGACTGATGTGTCCCACTGCTGGGCAATGCCTCCCCATTCTTTCTCCACTGATCCCTATCTATAGCAGCCTTCATGAAGCTGTCGATGTTAACAACACACCTTATCATATTTTAATCCCTAATGTGGCAGACAGAGCATTTTGAGTCTTGCGGCTTTAAGAACAAAGAGTCCAATATCGCAACACTCAAATACCACTCTCTGGGTGATGGTGGGTAAGTAAATGGAAAAACGAATCAAAATAGTGATGAGTTGCTACTCTCGCCTATTAAAATGATTCGCATTAACGAAAAGGAATAAAAGCACCTGGTACATTCTAAGTTTATTTTCCAGACCAGCATGAAAGAACTGGAAACGCACTAGAATAATAACAAACTAGTTTATCTCATTACAACATCACAAACAAATTGGTTGTACAAATTGGATCGTCAAAAGTCAAGGCCACTGATAAATGACTCACAGGATACGATAACCATTCTAAAAACGTACGGGCCCAAATACAGCGATCGAAAGTTCAATGACTTTTGACGTGAATTCGACGAATATGTTCCTCATTGTCCAGGCGGTCATTCCAAAAAAATTCCAACACAAAAGGCGAATACACAAAAATGTATGTTTGATTCCCTTCACCCTCTGCAACGACGTCATAGATCGCGAAAATGAGCGCGGGCACCGATCAGTATAACTTGTGATAGCATCAAAACAACTGGTTGGATTTCAACACTTTGACTTTGATTTGACAGACTAAAGTTGAATTTTCATAATCATTTGAGTAACGGTAACGCCTCAGAGCCGGAGGTCCGCTACCTAAACTAGGTGATTTGACGGAGTTACTGGTTTTACACAGAGTGACTGCTGTCTGACCTCTGCGACCCAAAGGGTAGACCAAAACCAATCTTAGGATAGGTTTAAACAATCGCTAGATGGTGTTCGGGTCTCAAAGCTTTGCATGCCTTCTGAAGCACGGAATCATCTTTATTTTTCAAATAATCAGGAGATTCAAGCCTGCAATATTCTAAACAGACTGGAAACAACTTTTTACAAAGTATGCTTCCTAGTGGTATTTGAACAAAAATAGTTAAAACTAGTGGTCCGCCATGTTCATCTATTATCCGACTAGGATCTTATGACGACAAAGTTTTATTACAATATTAGGTATTGAAAAAGTTTATATGTGCTGTGCGGTTTTTGGTCTAAAATGGGACTACACAAACTCATTATTGGGTGACATGAATTTTTTAAGAGACAAATAATGTTCATTCGTTTGGCGGTGAAATATTTTGCCGTATGTTTTCTTAACTTGACCAATCACAGATTCGAAACGCGCACCTTCAACAAACCATTAAATATTGTTAAAAAAAAACTAAACCCCAGTGACAATCATTAGATTTACATTACATTAGAACTAAAAAAAGATTTGTTCAACAATCTACTGTCACTGAGAAAACCGCACATGAAAATTGGGTTTTAAAAACCTTATATATAGAGGTTAGGCAATATTTGATTGGGCAAGTAGAGTCTCATCACATGTGTCCGAGGCAAATATTGTCGATTAGGACACGATGGGACATGAGGGAGACATCCGTTGTCGCACGATCAACGTTAAAAGTCTGCAACCAACCAAAGCTATAAACCTGTTAATCCAAACAACTATGAATAAGTCAACCTAAAACACCTTTTTGTTTTTTTTTACATATTTTTACATATCGCGACTTGATCGAATGCTCTGTCCATCTTTCTGTGTATTTGTATATCTTTCTTGATAGTTAATGACGTTACAAGTTGAAGACTTCAAGTTTTCTTCATTTCTTGAGTTTATCATATCAGTAGGGGCCTGGTAACGATGGCATGAACAAATATTATATCTTGCCAATTTTTATTAGATACTAGCGGCCCGCCCTGGC
The DNA here is from genome assembly GCA_963576875.1 of Acrobasis repandana. Taxonomy (NCBI): domain Eukaryota; kingdom Metazoa; phylum Arthropoda; class Insecta; order Lepidoptera; family Pyralidae; genus Acrobasis; species Acrobasis repandana. The sequence continues at coordinate 13,319,890 of OY756236.1, forward strand.
TTCGCACGGGTATTTAAGCTCCGTAAAAACCATCCTCGTACTTCAAGGAATATTCTAAAAAAAGAATTAGCGAAATCGGTTTAGCTGCTCTCGAGATTTGCGCTTAGCAACACATTCAGCGATTCATTTTTATATTATAGATTACCGAACTTACCGTCGACCTCCGTGGTGTAATGGTCAACATGCTAGTCCACCAATCTGGAGGTTTTGAATTCGATCCCCAGCCAGTGCAAGTTGGAAAAATTGCCTTTTTCAAATTGCCCTGGGTCTTTGGTGTTTATCTACATGTATTTATTAAAAAATATATTATCGTTGAGTTAGTATCCCATAATACGTAAGATTTGACTTACTTTCGGGCACGCTCAATCAGTGTGATTTGTCCTGCCTGATCTATTTATTTCTTCAGAAAGAGCCGTGTGGATCCCGGCACAGTAGAATAAGACCACTCCAAGTCTTCCCGTGGATTTCATAGAAGAAACACCAGCAAAACAGAGCTTATAAACATCAATGAGACCTCTCCAACCCGTCTGGCCAGCGTGGAGAGTAAAGGCCTAATCCTCTGACTGCTCTGGCTAATATATGACTCTGGTAGTACAGAGAGGGTGATGCTCCTATAGTGGAGACTAAAAAAGATCTGATGATGATTTATTTATTGTTTATTGCTACCATAGCCAATCTTCTTACATTAAAACGCTTTTCCAAATCACTGATTCCCATTTCTTTTCCAGGAAACTCCGGGTCATTACGAACTACTTCGTTGTATCGCTCGCCTTCGCCGACATTCTTGTAGCCATCGTGGTGATGCCCTTCAACTTTAGCGTCCAGTTCAACAACGGCTGGGTCTTCGGGGAGGTCCTCTGTGATCTTTGGAACTCTTCTGATGTGTACTTCACATCGACGTCAATATTACATCTGTGTTGTATATCGGTGGATCGGTATTATGCGATTGTGAAGCCGCTAAAGTATCCAATTAAGATGACGAAGAAGGTGAGTATATTTCCTCTACTATTATTTCCTCTATTTCTTCTTTTATACTGGTTTTGGAGAAAATAAACGTAGAATGCATCAGCTGCTTCTTTTTTCACGAAGATCTTTAAATGATCCTGACAATTGGCGATGAGGTTGATGTTTTCTATCCCTGTTGATGTAATCAATGGGTCTTGGGGCCCTAGGCCCTGTCTTCACCGTTAGGGATAAATACGTGACACTAAGGTAGATAATTCGGTATACCGCAAAGCACATTATAATCGCTGCGCTGCATAGAATACGTGCACAGGTAGGGCACTTCATACAAGCGGAGTATAATTTATGCCTACTACTACAAATGAAACTTTACATCTGTTCACTGCACACCCATGCACATGCCAATGTGAAAAAAAATTGGTTGTCTGTAAAGTCGGTTTACGGACGGTAGTTTGACGTGACAACGTCAAACATTCTCTCTCTCGTTCGTGCCGCGCTCTCGCTTGCGGAACGCGACGATGAGCGTAACGGGACAATGACGTCATCTGTTTCGTGCATGCAGCCCGTAGTATCGAGTTATTAGACGTTGTCACGTCAAAAAGCTTATCAAATGCCACCGAAAACGGATAGAGGTGCGGGATGCCATATTGCGGGGGACGCTGTGAATTTCCGTTCTGTATGTAATACTTATATTAATTCTGTGACATGTGGTAAGAATAGAGGTGGATAAAAACTGCATAATCTATACCGGCTAACTGGCCCGTGACTCATGTGATCATGAAACGCTTATGTTACGCTAAAACCTTTAAAGTCGTTGCTATTTTTAGGATCCATCCGAGAACCCTTTTGGCTTATTGACCTTCAGATGTTCGGGCAGGCTACATGCCCCTTATCTACATTCACGGAGATAAGAAGAGGCTGTCGATATTTTAAAAAGCAAAGCCTTATAAATAGAGATCCTCAATAAAAATGCCCTTAATCAGCTTATCAAACAGAAATATTTGAATCATTATCATCTTCACCAGGTCTTTTTTAGTCTCCACTGCAGGAGCACGGCCCTCTCTGTCCTACCAGAGCCATATATTAGCCAGAGCAGTCAGAGGATTTGGCTTACCCTCTCCACGTAGGCCAGACGGGTTGAAGAGGTCTCATTGATGTTTATAAGCTTTGTTCAGCTTGTGTTTCCTAAGACGCCTGCTACGACATCCACGAGAAGACTTGGTGTGGTCCTATTCTACTCTGCCGGGAACCACACAGCTATTTATTTTTATATTTGAATAACTCAAAGAAATATAAATTAAATACAAATTATTTCGTCACATTTACAGAATCATAGTAACTTTTGACAGCTGCCTGTACTTTTCGAGCCGTAGATAATTTGTTTTTGCTCCAGTGAATAATTAGGGATCACATTGCCCTTTTAAGTTGACGTCTGTAAGGACTTGCGAATTTACTCTAATTTGTAGTCGTAGCTTTAAAGCTTTAGATCTTTTTGAAGTCTTTATTGTTTTAAAAAATGTTATATTAAGCTTTGAACTTGAAAAATATTGATCATTAATGGACTCTTGGTTGTAAAATCATTGGCACACTTATCAAATGAAAATATATATGTATACAACGTATGAATGAGAGAGTAGGAAAGTTTAACAGTTGTGTGTGAGCGAGATAGTTAAATAGCATAAGGTGAAGGGTTAGAAAAAGACAACGAATAAATCAGACATCGAACGTCATCTTTGTTTCATTGAATATCTTACATAATTTACACTATTAGATGGAAATACCAATTTTCTGTTTGAATTTTTTACTGTTATTTTAATTTCATTATACTATAGTGATCGACTATAGCCCGTGGTTCTAATTCATTACGCATATGTATCAAGGAATAGGTAATCAAGATTGATGGGTTCCTATCCGCATCGCTTTAATTGATATGATTCAGATTGTCACCCATTTCATCGATCGGCTTTTACGATCTGCGCGGGAAGAGAAACTGCTGGTACATTCTATGTTTTCTATATTCTCCCAGACCAGCAAAGAAGAATATATTTACAAAGAATATCTATCTATAGGTAATTTAAGAACTACGTTCTTGTCGGTGGAGTAGTTTCCATGTCTCCCTCTCTTGAGCCATCCCCTTGACCTCCCTTTAACGACACGGCGTCAACTTTCTCCTTCACTTGATCTATAAATGCTCTTCTTGGTCTTCCCTTTCCTCTTCTTGCTTCTATTTTTCCTTCTATTATGTTTTTAGTAAATTGATCGTGGCGTATAAGATGACTAAACATCTTTCCTCTTCTAATATCGATTGTTGTCAATAAGTTCCTTTTCTCATTAACTAAATTAAGTACTTCTTCATTTGTCTTTTTGTCTATCCAACTTATACCTTCCATACGTTTTACAATTACTGTAAACAAAGAATATACATATAGGTATTTATACAGGGTCTAAAAAAATATACTGAAACTATTTTAAGGATGGATTCAGTCCATGATACAGAACAACTTTCCCCAAGGAACATATATCGAAATATTAAAAATGATTTTTGGCTTTTTATCATCATGTCGTATTTATTACTGCAAGAAGGCTTTCTATACAAACTTGGATCGGCTGATCGGTCAACTTGTATGGGTGGTCAAAAATTACTTTTCATATTTTGATGTATGTTTCTTAATGGTTGAATTAACCGTTGAAATAGTTTTAGTATATTTTGTTAGACGTCATAAATCATCATCAGCATCTTCCTCGCCTACTCCCTATTTGAGGTCGGCTCTGTATGTCAACTCCCCCCATCGTTTTCTATCATTTACCATATCTGTACTAACCCCCTCTCCTTCATGTCCCACTTCACACATTCCCCTCACGTCTCTCTAGGTCGTCCTCTATCTCTGTGGCCATCCACCTTCAAGTTAACCGTTTTAATAGCCAGATTTTCGCAATCCCGCCTCTTGACATGACCGTACAATGTTAAACGGTGTGTATTTAGGTATACCTATACTTATACATCGTGTTAATGAAAGAACGCAAAACCTCTCAGATGGTACCTCAGCCCATGAAACTGAACAACCTTTGTTCAACAACTTTCAAGAAATCCAAAAATAAAATTCGGATTTTCATAAAAATTACTCGATATATCAGCTGATCAGTTTTTGTTTTTTTTTGTTATCAGATTTTTTTTGATTTCGTCAAAGTTGTTGAACAAAGGTTGTTCAGTTTAATGGGCAGAGGTACCATCTCAGAGGTTTTGCGTTCTTTCATTAACACGATATATATATAGTATAGTATAGAATTTATATTAAGTACTAAGATTTTTCTTCAAGAAAGGGATGGTTAATCTTTCGATCTAGGTCGAGGCTACACAAGTGTAGTGAAAGCTACCGAGAGCTTTAGGCTGCTTCAAAGCTTAGACCCAAGGCTTCATGTTAATCCCTTTTCGTGATTAAAATTCGTAGGCCTTATTACAAGGTTTTCTAATCCTTGACTTTTCAGAAGGGGAACTGGTGCACAATAAAAATACTTTTTTCTCCCGAACAATTTAAACTACGTCATAATAGATTGCATTTTTCAAATGACATCCTCCGATTGTACAAAAAATTTAAAAAAAATGCTTCAGTTTGTTTATTTCTCTACGTGATATTTTTTATTGCTGAGTTTTGAAACCAATTCAGTTTTATGATGATCGTAAACTGCATTTACAGGAATTAGTAAGAACGGCACCAGATAATTATCATAAACATTAAACCACCACACAGTGCACCAGCTCCCCTGCTATTTATCTAAAGTTTAGACTCTTAACTGTAACGAATAAAGACTCGATAGTATATATGACGTATGCATGTATTTCATTGTTATTGATATTCCTAAGTAAAGGTATACTAATCCTTTGTTCCAGATGGCATTCGTCATGTTAGCAGCGACATGGCTGAGTCCAATCACGATATCTTACGTCCCAATCTTCATGGGCTGGTACACAACCGCTGACTATCTAGAGCACCGACAGACCGACCAGTGCGAGTTCAAAGTGAACAAGCCTTACGCCGTCATATCCAGTTCCATCTCCTTCTGGATACCCTGTACCATAATGATATTCACTTACTTAGCTATATTCAAAGAAGCGAATCGCCAAGAGAAGGCGCTACACGCAAGAGCTGGAAATGCTATGCTCATGCACAGACATTCTAGAGAAGTCGGTGATAAAAATGGAGCCTTACATATCAACACGAATACTCCAACTAAAGATAAAAATATCCTTAAAATGAAAAGAGAACATAAAGCAGCGAGAACCTTAGGAATCATCATGGGGGCTTTCATACTCTGCTGGCTTCCATTCTTCCTTTATTACGTCTCAACATCGCTCTGTGATTCGTGTAAATGCCCTGACGTTGTGACTGTAATCATGTTCTGGACTGGTTACTTCAATTCAGCGTTGAATCCTGTCATTTATGCGTATTTCAACAGAGATTTCCGCAACGCGTTCAAGAACACTTTAGCTTGTGCGTTTTGTAGTTTTTGCAAACGAAATGCGTCAGATTTGGACGCAATGGAACGGTTAGATAGACGAGGATCCGCGCAGTTAAGGGTCCCTATACCGTCGAGAAGAGCGTCGGACTTAGCGTCTCTTTGAATAGGTAAGGAACTAGTGACAGAAGTTTGAGGCCTAGTTAATCTCAACGAAGTATTTTAGGCCAAACGTACTTATTTCCAAAGTTGTTGCGACTGAGTTTTTAGATGTCGCTTTGTATAATTATGTACAGTTTAGATATAAATGTCATTATGTGATGTTAATAAAAATATCATTTTACTTTTCTTTATACAGGATGTTTCAGAAAGGCGGGATAATATTTTAAGTGCATGCTCAGTCTATGATACTGAACAGAAAAGAAAAAAAAATGTAAATACCAAAAATTAATTAGGTATGTATCAAAGAAATGATAATAAATTTAAATTTAGATTAAAAAGTCACTACTTACCTAAGCATACGTAAAGCGACTCGCCGGAACCCAGATAAACCCTACAACGTTTTAGTGGTTCAGATTTCGTATGTCAAATTTTATGCGTTGTGAATATTAAAACAATGATAAAAAAAAAATGGTTGCCTGTAAAGTCGGTTTTACGGGCGAAGATTTTACGTGACAACGTCTTTTCATAGTTGAGTGAGAGAGAGACGCAAGGCATTCGGCGGGCCTCTCTCTCGTTCGGTGACTCATCGTAACGTTACCGAGCGTTACACTTTTTCATAAGTGACTCCCAGCCGCAACCTAATTTAAGACGTTGTCACGTCAAAAAAAATTGTTTGATTCCTCATAAAAATAGTGCAATCCTCATAAAAATAGCCAATCGGCTGATTGCACTATTTTTATGAGGAATCAAACAATTTTTTTTGACGTGACAACGTCTTAAATTAGGTTGCGGCTGGGAGTCACTTATGAAAAAGTGTAACGCTCGGTAACGTTACGATGAGTCACCGAACGAGAGAGAGGCCCGCCGAATGCCTTGCGTCTCTCTCCCACTCAACTATGATCGGTCTGCCGCCGTTGTCACGTAAAATCTTCGCCCGTAAAACCGACTTTACAGGCAACCATTTTTTTATATATTAGTTTCTATAAAAAAGGAAAGAAACGTATTTTTAAATTTCTTTCTTATGTATTTATTGATTTATACAGCATTACAATGTTCCAAAGAATATCTAAAATAAAAATATGTGATGAAAAATTTCGCCACGAGTTAAAGCAGTATTTTTTTTTTAAGGACAAATCACACTGATTAAGCTAGTCCCAAAGTAAGTTTTAGACTTGTGATATGGGATACTAACTCAACGACACTATATTTTATGATAAATACATATATAGATAAACACCCAGACCCAGGAAAATTTGAAAAAGGTCATTTTCCAACTTGCCCTGGCTAGGAATCGAACCCAGAACCTCCGGATTAGCGGTCTAGCGTGTTAACCATTACGCCACGGAGGTCGTCGGATATTCTTCCCTATGTAGGTACAAGGAGTGCTCATAGTCCATAATATTGAACAAATTAGGTAATTTGTTCAATATTACGGACTATGAGCACTCCTTAATAATATTATTTCGCCTTACTGAAACAACCTGTATAGTTATTTGTTTTAGAAATGGTTATGTTCTGTCAATTTGGTTTTTAATAAAGCTAATACTGTAGCAAATACAACACAGTACAGAATTATGTAAATTGTGCAGCTGTGTTATCAATACCTATATCAAATAATTTCAAGACTTTTGGACCAATATCTTTTAACCAACATAGTATTTTTATTGACATCTACATTGTCTTTTTATTAACCAAAGAAATGTATTTTTCTTGTATTGTCTTTCTTACGAAACTTGTAAGTATCATAATAATTTTTAGATAATAATTTGTAGTATTATTAGAACAAATAAATAGTGATTTCCAAAGTGTAATTATTTTTCTATAACATATTGTATGTATTTATTTATAAAATGCACAAATACCTGTATATATGTAAGTAGATATAGGTGAATGTTTGCTTAAATTTACTTAACCAATTTATATTTTACTGAACTATTACTATTTTGTAGCTTGTAATATAATATTTCATTAAAAAAATATATAATTCTAGCAAATCATGCAACAAACCGAGGAATATATACAAAGTGGAAGGGACATACCCGTAATAAATCGAATCACGGTGTATACTAGATCATTATAGTATAAAGAAATTAAAATAAAAACCAAATAACAAAAAAAATTTTTGGCCTTTCCATACAAAAGTGTGCAGCCGCTCGGGCGATTTGTATGGGAATGTCAAAATTTTTTATGTTGTTTTGACTGTTATTTTAATTTCATCATACTTTAGTGATCTAGTATAGCCCGTGGTTCGATATATTACGGGTATGTCCCTTCCACGTTGTATACATTTTACATCAAACATAAAAATTTCGTTTTTAACATTACCTATGTGAATTTTAAGTTTTTTTTTCTAATATATACTTTACATGCAAAAAATTATACACAGTCATTCAAAAATTTTATATTAGAATTAAAACAGTCATTAAATATTGTATCTATTTGATACGTAATATATTTAAAATTAAAATGTACATATAACTTTATGTAGGTATGATTTTAATTATCTTAAGAGGCTAAATGAAGCAAGGGCCTAATACAATTTATTATATTAAGAAGGCCAAAGTTGCATTGTAAATATTAGTCAAACATAGATAGTATTTTTTTTTAAAGTAGGAAATAAAAATAAATATTAATGATTATTATAAGTAAGTAATTATGAGAAATACAAACATATTATCCCTTATATTTCCTTATTTTTTCCACAGGAATAGGTAGAGACTATGAATGGACCTCCACTTGATACGATCCTGACAGACCTCTCTCTCTTCACCTACACTCATCATCACTCCTTTCATGCATGCCCGCCGGTTACGGGTACTTCTGACATCTTCTTTTTTAAGAATTTCTGCAATCTCATCGCAGTGCTTTCATTCAGAACGACCCTCACTCACTCTTTCACTCACATTTTTTTCATAGACCCTTTTAGTAAATCTCCTTTCATTCACTCTTTCTACATATCCGAACATTCCTTTCTCAATTTATGTCACTACATCTTCTTTCAGTTCACAAGTATGTCATCATTTCTAATCCGATCTTTTTATATAAAAATTATGATAAATATTAAAAATTGATCAATATAAAAAATAAAACGTATTAAATCAGTTTCAATATTTTTGTTATTTTTCTAGTTGTTTTTTAAAAACTCGGTTATATTAAATGTAATATTTAATAATATTTATTGATATCATTGTAAATAAAACTACACGGGTAGTAAAACTAATATGATGTAAATAAGTTAGGTAGGTATGTAGCATAGTTATTACAGACATTTAGTATTTAAATAATTTTGTTTAAACTTTAATAGGAAGATACTATAAAGATATGGGGACAAATAACGCTTCAATAGGAAAAAAAACGATTTTTAAAATAATTATTGATGTGCTACGATTAACTTTTTAACAAGTAACAACCCGTTAGATTCGGTGTGTCAGTGTTGTGTCAAAATAAAACTGTAATAATATAGTTATATTATATAAAAAAAATGATTAACTTGACTAATCTCGATGGTCTTCTAGTGTGAAAACACGAAAGGAATTTTAGAGTAATATTTTAATGGCTTATACAGGGTCTAAAAAAATATACTGAAAATATTTGAAGGCTGAAATCAGTCCATGATACTGAACAACTTTCCCCAAGGAACATATATCGAAATAATAAAAATTATACTTGGTCTCCCATACAACTGGCTTGACCAATTAGCTGATCCAAATTTCCATGGAAAACAAAAAAATCATTTTCGGTACTTATATCTTCCTTGGGGAAAGTTATTCAGTATCATGGACTGAATCAACTCTTAAAATTGTTTCAATCTATTTTGTTAGACGTTACCTTAAAATTATATAAAATATTGTATAATTATATCCATATACTAGATTTTTCCCTTTGCGTTTTTAAAGATATTATATGTTACTTGCTGATAATGTATTCGTAGCTTTATATAGGTGAAAGAATTTTTAAACTTGGTTCAGTACTTTTTGAGTTTATCCATTACAAACAAACTCTAAAACAATCAAATATTTTCTCTTTATAATATAATTATAGATAAATAAATAGTTTTAGATCAGAATACAATATAAATCACTTCCTTTAAATAAATAAAAATAAATTCAGCTGATAATTTAACAGTCATTTTCCTTTATTAAACCTCAACGTAATTATTATATATAATATTTTAATATAACAGCACATTTGAATTATTTTTAACAATTTAAATACCCGTATTTATTAATACTCCAACGTACTTTTTAATACCCTAACGTATCTTTAATACCCCAACGTATTTTTAATACCCGAACGTAATTTTTAATACCCCTACGTATACTTAAATACCCCAAATACGTTCGCTCTAAAATTCCTATCGTTGTTGAAACATTATCAACGTGGCTGATGCTTTACTTCTTTCTTAAATTTACATGTATTGGTGTCCATTTAAAGAACTCTTAAAGTTTAGAATTATTTACGCATCATACTTAAATAATATACATATATATATATTGAAATTATAATATTATATAAACCTATAAGTTATTATACGTTTTTAACAACTAGAAGCTATTTTTATTGCATTTTAATATAACAAGATAGTAAAATGTTTTCTTTTTTTTAAATTACAATACTTGTATTTAATTAAGAATCAAAATGCTATTCATGACAGATGCAAAATATAATTTTTACTATTCAAAACTGGGATAACTGGGTGCAATTTTACATAAGTGTTTGTGTTAATTTTTCTGTAAATATATCTTTTTTATATGCGTAATTAATTCCTAACTGTATTCTTAAAAATAAATTTCTTTGACAATGTGGCAAAAAACAATCAAAAATTTTTCTTTCCTAAAAATTGACTAACTGCTATTGTAAATTCAATGTGTCTTCCTTTGGAATAAGTAAATTAGGCTCAACTTATATGTAAATGGAGAAAATACATATAGAATTTAGATTAACTTTTAATAAATATTTATAGCCAAGTTTTAGTCACCGTCGTGCGTGATAGTAGTGTGCTGAAATTATGATTGTTAATATGGCAGATGGATATTATAATAATTTCCAAAAGTTCAATTCACTTGAGCTAAGTATGTAAAATTTACATTTTTAAATAAAGTCGGCCTTTCCGACTATATAACGTGAGTTAATTGTTGTTTTTATTATTAATTTAAATAAATTTTTAATTCATTTTGCTCCAAATTTTTGTAAAAACTTTTGTAAAAAGAAATTTCTTATTATTATATCGCTTCTGCCATATTTATAAATCAAAAACTAATACACAATTAGGCTGTATATGTAAAAAGAGTAATAATAAATGGTTGTGACTTCTATAGATATTACAACTTAACTCTATAACAAAGTAACCATATCTGATTTTATTTATTCTAAGATTTTTTGATTTAATTTTACCTCATAATTTTATATTGTTTGATGCCTCCATTATTAAAAAAATATAAATATTTATATACATCTTATTGTAATTGATAATTATAAGTGATATATTTAAATGTTCATATATTTATGTTGAAAAAATTTTTATGCTGACTATTAAGCCTTTTTTCACATGATACACCATTTTTTATTTAAAAATCACATTAGAAAGGTTTAGTTTGTATCCGTCCAAATATTTTGTTAATAATTTAGCTTCCTCTTTCATTAGCTAGTAGAAGAAAATGTGACTTTGAAAGCTTGTAAATATTATTCAACTGGCACATGTTTACATTAGATTATTAAAATTTTTCATTGTATATGTTTCATATTCAAAATTACATACTTATGTATGTATAATCAATACATTTTATATTGAAACGTATACAATAGTTAGCTGATTTTATAGTCATAATACATTTTTATTTACGAATTAGCTAAAAGCAACAGTATTGTAAAAACTAGATAAAATGACACAGCAATATGTAAATCTTAAATAATTTAAATTGTAACGTAGATTCTGTGTATAGTATAGAATTTTTAAACTACCGTTGCATCTTCGTGATAAATGTCTAGAAAATAGAATTTTTCGAAAATCTTGTGCTAATAAAGACATTTTTTCTTGAAATGAATATTTATTAAAATATTTTTAATAATGTAACAGTAAAATTTTGTTAAAATGTCTTGGCTAATGTGCCTACCCAAAGATATTATTATAAACGTATTAAATAAAGATTGCTATACTTTGAAAGTAAAACTATGTAATTTAATTTAATGTTATTTATTTTTTAAATGCCTCATTTCAAGAAAAAATATAACAAAAATGGATGCAAAAGGTAGTAATGATGGATATTATAATATATTATTCCAATATGTATCTATTAAAATATATCTTTTTAATATTTCTTCATACTGTTGTCGTTTTGTTGCTAGTGATATATATTGTTATTCATTGTTATTATAGGTTAAAAAACCATTACGAAATATTTTATTTAATGAACGATATGTTCCATTAAAATTTTCACAATATTTACTGTTATTGCTCGATCAGATATAAGTAATTTAAGCTGTTCGAAGCTTGTCATTATTTATTTTAGTACAAAACGATATTTATTTTTATTGAAGTAAATTTCAATTCAATATTAAAATTCTCTAAGATTTGTTGCGCTGTTACATTACATTTTGGACTGTGATAGTTTAAGATTCTTGTTACCATACATTATAATTTTTTTGTTTATATAAGAATTATTTAGGTTATATACCTAATATTCATTTGGTCATTGGTATTTGGTCAAATCATTACTCGCAATTGATGTAAATATTATTTTATTTTCATACGTGATATAAATAAAAAGTCTTAGTTAACTCAGCCCACTGATTTAGCCAACATATATTTAATTATTATTTTTAATAGCATTACAATGCTTGAAAATTTATCCAAATTGAAAATATGTGATGAAAAAAATACATACATATATTTAGGGAATTAATAAAAGCAATACAGCCAAAAATTTAAAAGAAACGTGATCAAACTGTTGACAACATTTCAAGATGATTATTTCTTATGTATGCAATTAACTAAAGAGCATCTTTAAAACCTATTTTTTCTGTTAAGTTAAATACAATATAAATCTCTTTTGCACGTCTTGTATGTATCCTGGCAACATTAAATCTCCAACAACTTATTATATATATTTGTTACTACAATTTTTTTTGTTATTATATATAAATATATGTTTATGTATATATATATATAAACATATATTTATATATATATATATATAAATGTAGAGAGGGATTTGCGAGATGATCTCGAAGCATTCCAAAAAGGATGGTCGAGGTTTACACGGGAAAGAAACAAGTGGAAGAAGATGGGAGAGACCTTTGCCCAACAATGGGACAAATAAGGTGATCAAAATGTATATATGTTATATAAATTTACATGTAAATATATATTAAAGAGCGAGATGACGCTAGTATATACGATATAATGACGCTAGTATATAATATATATATATATATAATATATTTTGTCAATGTTTTATCGATGGTTCACGAATATATTCATAGAGTAGCTGGAATTGAAATAGTATGTGAAAAGGGCGAAATTTCACGTGGACTAAGTTGACTCTGACTTTAATACCTACTATTATTATTGCTAATAGATATGTTTAAATTATTTCATGAATGCATGGAGAGATTTTAACCTAATATGTGCGTGTAATCAATGCTTTTTGCAAAATAAACGAAAATTGTTTCGTATATAATTTGCGATTTTATTTCTACACCTGACTTAATAATAAGCATTTTAAATATGAACAGATCAGACTAAATAAAAAGACGACCCCCCCCCCCCCCCTAACACATTAAAAAATAATCTTGCATAAATATAAACGGACAAATCTCACTGTTTGAGCTAGCCACAATGTAAGTTCGAGACTTGTGTAATGGGATACTAACCCAACGAAACTATATTTTTATAAAAAATACATATAGATAAACATTCTAGACGCAGGTCAATCTAAAAAAGATAATTTTCCATCTTGACCTGACCGGGGAACGAACCCGGGACCTCCGGTCCGGTGTGAGAGCCTGGCATGATGACCACTAGGCCACAGAGGTCATCAACATCATGAAAGTCATGAAACAATGAAAGTCGACGTCATGAAAGTAATAACATATTCAAACTGTAAAAATAGTGGTCGCCATTGTAAAACGTAAAGGCATTTAGTATGATATATATGGCCGCCTTTTTCGTCTCACATTCATCACGTAGACGGCCCCGTCGTAAATCAAGGGGATTTGCAAGCGAATTCTGAACGTCCTACAATTCTCTATTTTATTTTTCACTAGCTGGTGTCCGCGACTTCATCCGCGTGAAGGATTTGCATGCGAATTTTTGTTTATTTATTTAGTTTCACCTGTCCCGTTGTCTGTGTGTCCGTAATTAAATCTTGCAAGCTAAATTAGACCCACTTCCCAATATTCGATCGAGTTGAATCTTCACATACTTATGTCACTTGGGTGACAATGCAATATCATGGTACCAGTGACCTGATCTCATGATGAAGCTGGAAAGTGGCAATGGCATCTCTGTGATAAAACAACATAACTAGTAAAGAATGAAACAACTACTATTAGTATTACATAATTTTAATATTTTTTTTTCATCTTTACGCCCACCTACACTCTAACAGCCTTTGGGTTTTGCGGTCCTAGGTTCTGTCCACCCGTAAAAGAAAAAGACGTGATTGTGTAATTGTATGATTTTCTTATCCACAAATCCATTAAGGCCGTATCTGAATTTTCCGGCGTCCAGTGCTGCCCCCATTTAAAATAAATCATTTCAAAGAAAACGGAGACATCCTTTAAAATTTTGCAACTACCAAGTCCTAGATAACCCTACAAAGTATTCTGTGAACTACTGTTTACAATTTAAAGTGAGAACGTTAAGCTTTACTACGCACATTTGCGAAAAACGGTCACTTTTGGCTAATGTGCGTAGTAAAGCTTAACGTTCTCATTATAAACTGTAAACAGTAGTTCATAAAATACTTTAAAGGGTTATCTAGGACTTGGTAGTAGCAAAATTTTAAATGATATCTCCGATTTCTTTGAAATGATTTATTTAAAATGGGGGGCAGCACTGGACCCCGGAAAATTCAGGTACGGCCTTAAACACTTCTGTCCGATCAACAATATAAACGGGATAAAAAACGGCACTACATAACAGATCACATCGATCCACCCCGAAAGGACTGGCTTAAACGAGAGTAGCTAGAGATTTATGTCCTAAAAACACTAAGGCCAAAGATATAAAGCCATACATCAATTTGGAGGGTAGGCTATATAGTCGATTGTGCAGATTGTGCTACAAGGCATTAAAGTAATATTTTTAGGGCGAGGGCGTTACTTTGAGTCTAGAGCAAAACGAAAGATTCTTCGGTCGAATCACTTATCCCAAGAAGGGATCTTCCTATATGTCCGTCTTTCTTTCTCTTCCAATCGACCTAAAACTAAAAGGGCACAATAAATTAAATACGACATGAGACCCATACGAACACATACACACGACACAATAAAGTTGTTTATAATATCGAGCTGGGTCGCTCCTTTAAATAAGTGAAAACTGTATTTGTAACCGGTTCGTATGAAGTTTAGTGACTGAAATAGTTGAGTAAAATTAATTTAAGGAATTAGAGTTTTAGAGGCCAATTACTTAAACCCATTTTAACTACTTAATGAAATCCTTAAATCCCATACTGTCCCTGTATAACTAAAATGAGATTTAATTAAAGCAATAACAAAAATGAACTGAATTGAAGGATTTTATTTACGTATCTAAAGCATCTATCTTTAAATGTTCCATGGTGTGGGAGGACAGGAACCAGCTGCTTCTCTTCCTGGCAGATCGTAAAAGCCAATGGAGGGTATCAGCAAGAATCTGAATCATGTCAATAGGCTGCGGCAAGAAGCCCATCACTATTTTGTTTCTGTTTTTAGATGGATAAAGAGAATCCTAATTATGAAGGGTTATTACGCCCACCGAAAAGTATAAGCCGTTTTGTTCCCGGCAGAGTAGAATAGGACCACTCCAAGTCTTCCCGTAGTCGTAGAAGGCTACTTGAAAAACACAATTACACAACAAAAAAAAGTAAGAATACAAAATACGAGACATACAAACTATATACAATTATACTAAAATAAAAGATAAAAATTGTAAGGAAAGACAAATGACTGGTCGTTTTACCTTCAGAATACGAATATCAAGGGAAACATTGAGCTGTTGGTGGGAAATACTGGAGGGCAAAAGGAATTCACAATGTATTTTATTTATTTACAGTTGAATCATCAACATTCAGGCCTTTTTTAGTGTCCACTGCAGGAGCATGACCCTCTTTGTAGTACCAGAGCCATATATTAGCCAGAGCAGTCAGAGGATTTGGCCTACACTCTCCACGCTGGCCAGATGGGTTGGAGAGGTCTCATTCATGTTTTAAAGCTTTATTTAGCTTGTGTTTCCTAAGTCCTCTTTTACGACATCCACAAGAAGACTTGGAGTGGTCCTATTCTACTCTGCCGGGAACCACACGGCTTACTATTTACAGTTTAGTTTTACTTAATATTTCCTTCTTCATCCTGGCGCCTTCCCAGTTGCATCCTAAGCTGTGCTCCTCTGAAACCCTGGGTGCACTTTCCCGCTTTTGCTTCTTCAAATATAATATGCATGTCAATGGTCACCCAAGGATGCTAAAGACCTTGCAAAGTGTGGAAGAAATAGCTGAAACAGTTTAATCAATTTGGCTTTAGCTTAACGACCGGCCGCCTGTCGTCAACCCTCTTTGGGAATGCATTTGCGAAAAGTTTTACAACTAGCCGCCACTCGACGTCAACCTTTAGGAATGCAGTTGTAGCACTAGATGTTCGTGCTTAGTCCCTTAGTCGCCTCTTACGACATCCACGGAAATACATGGTGTGGTTCTATTCTAGACTGGAAGCCACACGTTACTAAACTATTTAGGGATTATTTTACTCTAAGGTTGGCTGGATTACTACACTATTTGTTTTTTATAATAGCTTTTTTCAGCTTTAAATAATATTATAAACAGCTGGAAGATATAGCTTTAGTTACTTAATAAATATATAAGGACAAATCACACTGATTGGGTTAGAACCCCAAAGTAAGTTTGTAAACTGTGTTATGAATAAACACCCAAGACCAATAAAAATTTAAAAAATGCTGTCGATCGAACCCAGTAACTCCGAATGGCGCTCAAGTATGGATACAAATAATACGCTACGAAGGTCGTCAAAATAAACACTAATTAAATCATAGATAAAAAAAATTAAGTCAGAAAGAAATTCACAACACTAACCTCCTCCATTTTAGAAAAAAAAACATAAATTACTAATTTCCTGTACAAAACGTCGTGTTAACAGTTTAAAAATTACAGAAAATCTATTTTTACAAATGGCAGACGACATTGGTGCATATCTTTGTATCATTGGACAAGGGCCAAGACATCCACATCGTATTTATTATTAAGATTACAAATACTTATATCAAAGTATGTGTACAGTCGTGACAAATACATCATTTGATTTATTCCGTATTCCTTTTTGTTCAGCTTTTTTCTAGGTTTAGGCTTTTTTTAGGCTGTAGGCCTCCTCCCTTCGAACCACAATGTATATTAAATAGTTATAAAGTATTGATTTGTATTCTATTGAAAGTTCTATTTATCCAAAATGAGGTGGTCAATAAATATTTTTGATAACGCAGTTTTGGAAGCAAACATCTCTGACTCTATCCATTAGCTGGACGCAGAAGGTATCTAACGTTAAAGTTCTGCAACGCAGTGGGCAAAAGCGTACTCTTATGCTTACGGTAAAAAGGCGTAAAATTTCATACCTGGGTCATGTTCTTCGACATCGGCGGTATGATCTCCTTCAGCTTATAATGATGGGCAAAGTTGCAGGGAAGAGAAAGGTTGGAAGAAGAAGAAATCATGGCTGAGAAACATCCGGGAGTGGACCGGGATAGGAAGTGCTGCTGAGCTATTCAGCCGAGCTAAAAATAAGGAGGACTACGCCAAGCTGATTGCCGACCTTCATTAGTTGGAGAGGCACTTTAAGAAGAAGATCTCTAAGTTGAACTAAACACACATTTTACTCATTTTTTTAATTTTTTTAATCTATGGCTTGACGCTACTGCGTATTTAGCCAGGAACAAGTTAATAAAACGTGGGAAATTCTTTTTTCCTCACAAGTTACAATCAAAGGTTGGTGTACGCCTTTGATTGCTTTAAGGGAGCTTCTGGCGACAAATCTATACGAGTCCACTGGTTTTCATAGCCGATTGAGTGGTGGACGACGCCCGAAGACACAGTCCGCGAAACAAATATCACTACAGCCGTACTATGACTGTCCACTTTAACTATTTCACATATTGTTTATAAGCATGAGCATTTATAACACCAAACAACACCAGTTTCATATTATAAGGTCCACTAAAATCAATTTGCAAAATAATTTAAAGAAAACCCCAACCAAACACCTTTACTTCCCGTCAAAAACTCCACACATAATTTTATCCTTATTTATCACATATATTTATATAACTACTGGTTCTGTGAGAACAGTAGACCTCGCGAGCTCTTATAACCATGCAATAACCGAACTTTCCTTTTTCCTGGCTAAACAATTATAATCAAATCAAAAATTTATTCAGGAATTAGGCCTTTGCATTGACTTTTACACGTCAATAATTTTAGTGTTCATTGCGTGTTATGTTTATTTATATCTAAATTGTTTTTATCTTTGTTTAAAAGCTACCGATTTGCAACGACCGCTGCTGAGAAGAAACGCTGAAAGAAACTCATTTACACAGTATTGATCGCCTACGCGTTAGAAGGGCTTTGTCAGTTTACAAAGATATTATGCCTAATACAATGTTATCACAACATAATACACGTATGTAAAGATTGCGAGCGAGTGCCAAATCCAATTAACAGAAATAAGTTACACTGAGTAGTCTTAAAAAAGCCTTAGCAGAGCCATTTTAGTGAAATCCGTCCATATATAAGGCTATAATGTTTTGTGTTTTTAAAACGCTTCATCAAACTTATATGATGCTGATAACGTAGGTAAGTGTCAACAAACGTGTTAAATAAATCCATCTTTCCACACAGACTGTACAGGTGACTAAATGTTTACAAAATACTCGAAATTTGCAGCGACCGAGTTGTAAAGTGTTTCCGTAAGCATTTCAGAATTTAATTGAAAACCTTGATTTTGATTTGTTCTATACTGTACTAGGAGATTTGAAAAACTTACAATGTACCACCTGCTTTATTTTCTGCGCAGATTGTAAAAGCCGATCGAGGAAATAGGTGAGAATCTACATATTATCACTAGCAGTAGCATAAGTGGCGCCCTCATTTGAAATAAATTGTTTAAAAGTAAATACGGTGATAATTAGTTTAAAACAATTTATTTAAAATGAGGGCGCAACTTATGCTACCACTTCACCTTAAGACGATACACGGCGTCCAGTGCTGCCCCCATTTGAAATAAACTATTTGTAAGGAAACGGAGATATCATTTAAAATTTTAAGCTACTAAAACCTAGATAACTTCAAACTATTTTATGAACCACTGTTTACAGTTTAAAGTGAGAACGTTAACCTTTAGTTTGTGTTTTTTCCAAAAGTGGCCGTTTTTCGCAAACATGCAAACTAAAGCTTAACGTTCTCACTTTAAACTGTAAACAGTAGTTCATAAAATAGTTTAAAGGGTTATCTAGGTTTTAGTAGCTTAAAATTTTAAATGATATCTCCGATTCCTCACAAGTAATTTATTTCAAATGGGGGCAGCACTGGACGCCGTGTATCGTCTTAACAAGTGAGGTATTGTCGGAATCGTCTGGCTGTCTGCTGGGTTGGCGCTCTCTCATCATCATCCGAGCGTATTCCCGGTTGCATCGTCAGCGGTTACGCTTCAGAGCCCGGAGTCCGCTACCTAACCTAGGTGATTTGACGAGGTTACTGGTTTTTACACAGAGCGACTGCCGTCTGACCTCCGCAACCCAAAGGGTAGACCAGAATCAATCCTAGGATAGGTTTAAACAAACGCTAGATGGCGTTCAGGACCCAAAGCTTTATGAGCCTTCTGAAGCACGGAACCATGTAATGACTAGACTAATGTTAATACTTTCAACGGTGGTTCATAAAATAGTTTAAAGGGCTATGTAGTGCCTGACGATTAGCAATATGAAAATTATCACCATATTTACAAGTTAACAATTTATTTCAAATGAGGACGCCATTTCAAGGCCATTTGCTTCTATATTCACCTTAATATCACGTGAGTCAATCGGTTAAAATTAATAAATTATAATCTACTTCTTCTCGAGTCGAAAGGCTATTTATTAAATTAATTAAATCAAACTTGACCAGTATTTGGCACAGCGATTTTTGCCTCATTTATGTCTTGTATTGTACAGGATTTAGGGTATTTTGGACATGACAATAATAATAATAATAAAATATATTTATTTGCCTCCAATAAATTACACTTTTGTACTAGAAAACTTATTGACTAAATATATATTACTTAGGTATTTATGTTTAGTGGAGGACTGGTGCCCATGCTAGGTTTCCGAAGAACCTGTAATTACTAACTTACTTAATAAGTGGTTCATTGATTGGACAACACCGCAATAATCTACAGATATTTTTAAACAGTTTGATTTCGCACGCCCTAGCTATCCTGTTTAGCTAGTAGTCTAAAATCAAACTATGTATACCTGTATAACTACTTACATAATAATTACATAAAATAACATTTATCTACTCGAGCTAGGACCATCAACACAAGTTCAAGTAGACACGTCACTGCTACATGTAATTTTAAAGATATATCGCCTCCCTTATTAAAGGGTGGATGGTAATTTGGTAGCTCCCTACCTGGTATTATCCCGTCGGAGTCGACGTGATGCGTTAAGGGTAAGTGCTCACGAGTACTAGATAGTTGTTTCAAAATTATGCTCTTGTCGGTGGAGTTCCTTTAAATTTCGTGTAAATACAGTTACATATAGGGGTACAGTACATTCGAAGCTTTGGTAGTCAATTGGTTAAGAGGAAATCGATGGGCCGTATTTCCATACCATTGAAGTCCCTTGATTCCTCGCTCGATCTGTAGATCAATGATATTCCAAAAACAATATATGGACGTATTAGCATATCCTTATGTTTTAATTTTTTCATAATTTAATTATTAAAAGAGATAAACCTGAAAAAAAGATTGTACACTATGTTCAGACATCTAGCAAACTAGGTTTATTTTACTCTAATTTTGCTTACCTACGCATTCTACAACACAAATAGCTTTCCTAAGCTCACAGAAAGTTTTTATGTGTGTTTAAAGTTAAGGCGAATTCTGCATTTGAAATTTAAACACAAATACGCAACATGTAGGTAGATGAGTACTACTACCTATCTGATTCATTAAAATGTTTGAAATTCTGAAAAAATTGAATACAGGCAGTCCTATCTATTATAAGCTTTATAGATAGATAGGACTGCCTCCGTGGTTCAAGAGTCAAGGCGTTTGCTTTATGATCCGGAAGTTGTGGGTTCATATCTCACTGGAAAGCGTACTTTGTGAAAAGTTGTTTCCAGGATATTGCAGGCTTCACCTGATTATCCGAAAATAAAGATGATTCCGTGCTTCGGAAGGCACGCAAAGCTCTGAGTCCCGAACGCCATCGAGCGTTTTTAACTTATCCTAGGATTGGTTCTGGTATACCTTTTGGGTTGCGGAGGACAGACGGCAGTCGCTCAGTGTAAAAACCAATAACCTCGTCAAATAGGCATGATGACTGAAAAATTATTATTGGCCCGTCGGTTAGATTTAAAAAAAAATATTGTACACGTATTTTTTCTTTTCTCTGAGAAACAATAAAACTGCGCAGTATCTATCACACATTTGCGAAAAACGGCCACTTTTGGCAAATGTGCGTAGTAAAGCTTAACGTTCTCATTATAAACTATAAACAGTAGTTCATAAAATAGTTTGAAGGGTTATCTAGTACTTGGTAGTAGCAAAATTTTTAATAATGTCTCCGTTTTCTTTGAAATGATTTATTTTAAATGGGGGCAGCACTGGACCCCAGAAAATTTAGGTACGGCCTTAAAAGAATATTTTTACTTTGAACCAATAAAGTTTGATAGATAAATAAATAAAATATTCATAGTTAGGTACCGATATATCATTTAAAACACACGCATTGAAAGTATCTGTTGTTAAGAACCAATTGACTATAAAGTAAACTGCTTAAGAGCCCGTAATACCCTAAAGTTCTTAGAGCGATCTTAAATATTATCAATCACATGTCTTACTTTTTAAATAACTCTTAAATATTCTTTGTAAAACGAAAAAAACCTCAAAACCAGAACCAGCCTCATTGACCCACCGCGATTCCCGACGCCCCGCATGGCCCGCTGTCTCGCTTCGGCTAGAGTAAATTTGTGTGCGTGGAAGCGGGAGCAAAATTTAGATTATTGGCATCAGGCTTCCTCTTAAATGAGTTCTCGCCCGCGGAATACAGGGGTGCGTTAGACCGAGAAAATCACAAATCTGAATAGATTTGCGACATTACTTACTATAGGTAAACCGCTTAAATGAGTCCTCGCCCGCGGAATACAGGGGTGCGGGGGTATGACGAAAATGGGGACCGAGGTGAGGTTGCGGGCGGCGGGCGGGGGGCGCGCGGCGCGCCCGCCGCCTATCGCAAATCTATTCAGATTTGTGATTTACTCAGTCTAACGGCCGACGACGATAGCCCAGAGTTACCAGACTTTCCTTATTTTC
The DNA here is from genome assembly GCA_963576875.1 of Acrobasis repandana. Taxonomy (NCBI): domain Eukaryota; kingdom Metazoa; phylum Arthropoda; class Insecta; order Lepidoptera; family Pyralidae; genus Acrobasis; species Acrobasis repandana. Next base: position 13,342,252 of record OY756236.1, read on the forward strand.
TCAATAATCATTTGTGTGCGATTAAGTACTGTGTAGGTACTTTCACTTTACTCACTAGATTGAAAACAAGGCCGATTTACTGGTACAGGTGCTAAAGGTTGTAAATCAGCAGTATCAGAGATTTGAAAACACATAAACGCAAAATAAGGCCTTTATTGTATAACATTGCCCCTAACTGTAGGCAGCAGCTATGGAAATATCTCTATTCAGCAAAATACCAAACTTGACTGTAATGCGCTATAAATCAGTGAGAAGCCAAGTTGAACGTAAATTCGGGAACCGGATAACGCTGTGAACCGACATTTGTTTGCCTAATGACTTCAATCCAATCTTTTTATATTTTTCTTCTGTTCTGTTTTTTTTTCTTTCCATTTTTATTTTTATTTATTTATTTTATTGGTTCAAGTACTTCTTTAAGTAGAAATTTCTTCCAGTAGACCCGCGAAAGGAAATGGGAGGAAAAAGGTAATTGGCGTGTACAGTACAAAACTTCATAAACACATTAACAAAATACCTAAGTTCATAATTTACTAAATACTTACCTACATAATGAATGATCTCATAGTCGAGCTCAGTAGTATGAGAGTCGGTTGCAGTGTGGATGGGGTTGCCGTAAACAACATTTCATACGCAGACGATATGGTGCTTCTGGGACCGACTGCGGGATCTATCAACGATATGTTGAGGGTATGTGAGAAGTTCGCGGCAACGCACGGACTCTCATACAATGTGAAAAAGTGTGAGTACATGGTCTTTAAGGCCGTCGGTAAGTGTCCTGAAAATACACCAGCTGTAACCCTTAATGGTGTAAATTTAAATAAGGTAACCACGTTTAAATATTTAGGGCATATTCTTACTGACGACCTTAAAGACGATGCTGATGTAGAAAGGGAGCGGAGGGCTTTGGCGATCCGAGGTAATATGCTGGCCCGTAGATTCGCCCGCTGTAGCGACCAAGTCAAGATAACTTTATTTAAGGCATTTTGCCAGGGTTTCTACACGGGTGGTCTGTGGGCCTGTTGCACCAAAAGATCGTTAGATGCTATCCGCGTCCAATACAATGATATTTTTTGAATGTTGTTGAGACTCCCTCGGTTCTGTAGTGCCTCTGAAATGTTTGCGCAGGCCAGAACGGACGGATTTCATGCCGTGATCCGGAAAAAAATGGCATCACTGTTAAGAAGAGTGAGGTCGAGTCACAACAGCATTCTAAAAACGGTGGCGGATAGACTGGATTCGCAAATAATGGGACACCTTGTGCAGGGGACCATGCCGGTAGCCTTATATGGTCAAATTTAAAGGCATGCCCGCAGGGCCCTCTGTACACAGAGGTTGCATTCTATGTTACAAAAAAATACTGTGTAGCTATAAGTACTAACACTAGTTTTAAGTTACTGTAATACTAACAAATCATGGATCATGGTTATCCGAATAAAAACAATTGAAAAACAATTGAATTGAATAAACATACTTACATAAATAAATACATATTCATAAATCATTTATAATAAACCCATATTTCTAAATATATCAGGATGATAAAGTCAGATCGTACTAGTTCTTTTACTCATTTTTTGAACGTCTATATTACAAATTTACGTGTTAATTAATAAATTTATTGAAAAAACGTAATCTAAGGACGGTTAGAGAAAAAGGCAAAAAGTGTCCGAAAAAGAAAACAAATCGAGCTTGAAACGTAATTTCAAGCAATATTAGTCTTAGAATGAAACAGTATTCGCCTAAATACATCGTAGACAGCTAAAACTGATTCTTTTTAAATGATGATGATTCAAATGGTTTTGTTTTTGTTTATTTATATAAATTACACACAGATTAACAGTTTATATCAACCAATAGCATAAAAATAATAAATAAAACACAGTGAAATATTCGTCGAGATCGGAGAAAGGCCTCTCTACGATATTTCGCAGTGTTTTTTAGTTATTTTCTATTATATTTATAACTTTTTTTGTAGTTGGTTAGATATTTAGATAATAAATTTTTTTGGTATAATTTTCATATAAAAAGGTGATTGTATAATAATGCCTAAATTTGCCTTTATAAAACATATTACTATTAATACGAGTATGTATTATAAAGGCAAATTTAGGCAAATTAGAGGTAAGTTTGTGATTTTTTTGTATCGAGGCAAAAATGCTCAATCGTGTTTTGGCTATTATAGGTATCTGTAGAAAATCCTTAAGACTTTTATGTATTTTTTTTAAGGAATAAGCTATAGTAGTTTAATAACAGTGACTTTTCAAAAACACGCACAGTATTGCAAATTGTGATCCCACGTCGTCGCCTTAAACAACTCTTCCAATTGCCATACCATAAACACACTTTTAAGTCTTATCAACAGTTGTAGTATTCACTTATTTTTTTTATTACGTATATTAAACAGTATGCAACTTTATAAATCTGTGTATCATGTAATTAAAAAAATAAAATAAGTAAAGGGTACAAAAAAGCAAAATCAAATATATTTTAACATCTTGCAAATTATGATTACAAATAAGTAACCATGAAAATATATACATTCCTAAATAAATAATAAATACATTCCTAAAGAGGGTTAACGTCAGACAGGCGAACGGTCGTAAAACTATAGCCAAATCATTTGAACTGTTCCGGCTATTTCTTCTCCATTTTGCAAGGTCTTGGCATACTTGGGTGACCGTTGCCATGCATGTTATATTTAAAGAAAAAAAAGCGGGAAAGTGCACCCCGGGCTCCGAAGCAGCACAGCTGAGGATGCAACCGGGAACATGCTTAGATGAAGAAGAAGAATAAGTAACCATGAAAATATCTCTATCCCGTAAAACATCAATGCTGACGGTAATGGGCAATAAGAAGCTAAGTTAAACGTAAATTCGGGAAGCGGATAACGTTGTGTTATGACCCGACATTTGTTCGCCTAATGACTTCAATCCAATATAAAGTCGGTTACAGGAAAAGGCAAGAAGGCCGAAACAGAAATCTAATCGTTGGAACTTGAAACGAAGTTCCCGGAATAAGTATTCACCCAGTAGATTTTTCTTTGCTTTATATTTAACTAGCTTTTGCCCGCGGCTTCACTCGCTTATCCCAATTCCCATGGGAACGCGCCAGTAGTCCTAACTATGTGTACGCGAATTTTCAAGAGGATAGGATTTTCTTAAGTCCGCCAATTGTACCATTTTTAGGGTTCCGTACCTCAAAAGGAAAAAACGGAACCCTTATAGGATCACTTTGTTGTCCGTCTGTCCGTCCGTCCGTCCGTCTGTCAAGACCCTTTTTCTTAGGAACGCGTGGAGGTATGAAGCTGAAATTTATATCAATTACTCAGGTCTACTGTCCCTTGAAGCTGTGAAAAAATCAAACTTCTAAGCCAACGCAATCAAAAAATACAGCCGTTTATGCCGCAAATTTTCGACACTTGCAAGGGAATCAAAACCTACAGGGTGCTTCCCGTGAACTCAGAATCTTGAAATTTGGTACGAAGCAACGTCTTATAGCATAGATAAAGGAAAAATTACGAAAACCATAAATTTTTAGTTACATCACATAATATTTTTTTTTTTAATAATTTTAAACTTACTACCCATTTCCTCATAAACGCGTAGAGGTATTAAATTGAAATTCATACCAAATACTAAACCTTGCAGGTTTGTACGGAACCCTCGGTGCGCGAGTCCGACTCGCACTTGGCCGGTTTTTTTGATTTAGGAACAATAAAGTTTTTTAAATAAATAAAAAAAATCTTTGAGACACTTTTAAAAAATAAATAAAATAGGTACCTTATTCTAAGGTAGTATACTTAATGACTTATAAATCCAATCCGAGGGGCGTAGTACGTGCTTCCAACGGGGATGTAATAAATACATTTTAATGTTATTTATTACTTGGTTCGACGGTTAACGTGAAGATACCTTACGCGGCGATTTGAAAAATGTTTTTACACGGGTGCCTTCAAGAAACGGGCAAGTGCGAGTGGGACTCGTATATGAAGGGTTCCGTACCTTCGTAAAATGTTTTAAAACGCTAAAAAAACACGTTTTTTGTATGACGTCCCCCTTTAATTATTAACATTTTTTTTATTTTTCGTATTTGTTGTTATAGCGGCCATAGTAATACATAATCTGTGAAATTTCAAGTATCTGGTTAATGCCATTATAAAGATCTAGTTAAAAACGCTTAAAAAACACGTTTTTTGTATGACGACCCCCTTTAATTTTTAACTTTTTTTATTCTTAGTAATTGTTGTTATAGCGGCCATAGTCATACATAAACGGTGAAAATTTCAAGTGTCTAGCTATTACGGTTCAAGAGATAGAGCCCTGTGCCAGACGGACAGACACACAGACGGACAGACAGCGGAGTCTCAGTAATAGGGTCCCGTTTGCACCCTTTGGGTACGGAACCCTAAAAAGGAGTATAATTTGACAATTCCATACAAATCGCCCGGGCGGCCGCACACTTTTGTATGGAAATTCCGAAAATTATTTTCGTTTTTTTGACGTTATTTTAATTTTGTTATACTATAATGATCTAGTGTAGACTGTGGTTTGATTTATTACGGGGATGTCCCTTCCACGTTGTATATACAGGCTGACTTTTTAACCACTAGGCAAAGTTTTGGAGCAAGTTCAGTCCATGATACTGAACTACTTTCCATAAAAACAATTAACGAAAAACGATAAAAAATTTCGTCTTCCCATACAGATTGACGCTCAGGCCAACTGATTTTGTATGGGAGGACGAAAATATTTTTTCTATTTTCAATACACTGGTTTATAGAAAGTAGTTCAATATCATGGACTGAACTTGCAAAAAAAATTTGGCTAATAGATAAAAAGTCACCCTGTATGCATACATACATTCAAATTGAGAAGCTCTTCCGTTTTTGAGGTAGCTTAAAAAAAGATTTCGAGGAATTGAGAACCTCTCCTTTCAAGTCGGTTAAAAAGAGGTAATATTACCATTTCATAAAGGTAATGTCGACTCCTTAATAGCCTATTAAGGCGCTTGTACAGTCTTAATGGTAGTGCGGGTCAGTTTAAGTTAACGCGTTTAAACTTAAGTTATGACGTAGTGTTAGTGTCAGGATTATCTCTTGTACGTTAAGTAGCTCGTTGTTTTCATACAATACTCGTTAAGTGTTGTTATAGTGTGGGTTAGTGGCCAACACTAGCAGTTTAATGTTATTTGACGCAGCCAAATTGTTATGACTTTTTTCTCCATGTCGTGGGTGTATCAAAATATGGTGAAACTATTTTATAAATAGATTCAATCCATGATACTGAACAACTTTTCCCAAGGAACATATATGTAGCTTTTGCTCCCCTAGCTCTATTTAAATCTTGCAATCAGATTCATTAATACAGGGTGACTTTTTATCCACCGGCAAAATTTTTGGAGCAAGTTCAGTCCATGATACTGAACTACTTAATTAGCGGCCACACACTTTTGTATGGAAATTGCGAAAATTATTTTCGTTTTTTGGCCGTTATTTTAATTTTGTTATACTATAATGATCTAGTGTAGACTGTGGTTTGATTTATTACGGGGATGTCCCTTCCACGTTGTATATACAGGCTGACTTTTTAACCACTAGCCAAAGTTTTGGAGCAAGTTCAGTCCATGATACTGAACTACTTTCCATAAAAACAATTAACGAAAAACGATAAAAAATTTCGTCTTCCCATACAGATTGACGCTCAGGCCAACGGATTTTGTATGGGAGGACACATTTTTTTTATCAATTTTTAATAACTTTTTTTATAAAAAGTAGTTCAGTATTATAGACTTGCTTTAAAAAAATTGCCGGTGGATAAAAAGTCACCTTGCTTGTATAACACAACACCGTAAGAAAAATAACTTACTTTTTAACCAACTTCAAAAAAAAGAGGAGGTTATCAATTTGTCGGAATCTTTTATGTTTTCCTTTATAAAAATATTTTTTTGTTTGAAAGGGTTATACTTCCTATAAAAATTTTATCAAAATTGATAAAGTAGTTTGGTTTATAAATGAGAATAACTGAAAAATGTATCGTTTAATTCTGTGACTGTCACTTCACTGGTATTAAAGTCGAAAAAATATCATAAATTATTTATAATTTTGTAATTTTTTTCTCTCATATTTTTAAGAAATTGATAACCAGCTACTAACTTTATTATACGCGCGTCCGTTACCACGCCATGAGCTCGGTAGGCGGCTTTTCTTAGCATTTTTGCAGAAAACGGCCACTTTTGTTAAAAATGCTAAGAAAAGCCTAACGTCCTCACTTTAAACTATAAACAGTAGTTCATAAAATAGTTTAAAGGGTTATCTAAAAAGAAAAAAATTTAAATGATATCTCCGTTTCATTTGAAATAATTTATTTTAAAACGGAGATATCGAGACCAATATTAATTAATGTGCCTTCCAAAGCCAGAAAAGCTCGAGAAAATTTTATGCCACTTGTGGTGACTCATGCAAGTGCGGACTACGCCCGGTGTCGCTTAACTTGCGAAAGCGCTAGTGAAGAACTGGCTCCAATTTTTTGGCTTTTGGTTAAAAAGTTACCCTATATGTTCCTTGGGGAAAGTTGCTCAGTATCTTTGGCTGAATCTACTCTTAAAATAGTTCAAATGCATTTTTTTAGACGTTACATTTAAGGCCGTACCTAAATTTCCCGGGGTCCAGTGCTGCCCCCATTTTAAATAATCATTTCAAAGAAAACGGAGACATCATTTAAAATTTTGCTACTACCAAATCCTAAATAACCCTTCAAAGTATTTTATGAATTACTGTTTACAGTTTAAAGTCAGAACGTTAAGCTTGACTACGTACATTTGCGAAAAACGGCCACTTTTGGCAAATGTGCGTAGTAAAGCTAAACTTTCTCATTATAAACTGTAAACAGTAGTTCATAAAATATTTTATCTATCATCTTATTTATCTAGGACTTGGTAGTAGCAAAATTTTAAATGTAGTCTCCTTTTTCTTTAAAATTATTCATTAAAAATGGGGGCAGCACTGGATCCCGGAAAATTCAAGTATGCCCTTAATAAATTGTATAAAAATTAAAATAATATTTCAGTATATCTCAACTTCATTCCATAACCCCTAAACCTTTCCCTTTTCTTGCAATGGATCCTTCTGCCGAAACCTATTCAAGGCCACATTACACCACATTACATCAACTTCTCCATAGGGTCTCTACGTATTGGATCTGTATTCCCACGCAAGCCTCCGAAAGGACCGGGGTAAAAAGACCCGTGAAACCAAAGGAGATAAAATAATATTATTTTTAAGAAAAAAAAAAGACAAAAGGTTTTGAGTTTTTTGTTTGTTTTTTCGCTTTTATCGTTGGCGATTACGGGACCTCCCTCGAGTCCCATCACGTCCTAATCGACAATATTCGCTTCGGCCTGTCGAGAACCTGTGGTAGGGTTACTCCACTTGCCCAGTCGAATATTACCTAACATATAGTTACCACAGGACCGGGTCCACCAACACTTGTTGGAGATGATGAGCCATTACGGGTACTAAACTGAACCCAAGAGAGCATTGTTTTATTTCAGCGGTTTTCTCTAGAAATTGGCAGATTGGTATTCGTATCTGCTACAGTTTGTACCCGTAATGCACACCAGACTCCGCCTCGTGCTGGCCACGGTAGTGGGTCAGTCAGTGATGAAGCTCGAGGGAGGACCAAGAGTATATTTTCAGAAGTTATATTTATGCAACCGTTTCACAAAAACTTCAATATCGCGTTTCAGAATCAAATGTTTAAAGCCAATAATCTGGGCAACTGCTCACCATTCATTACAATTTATTAAGTCAAATTGTTATAAATAACTAAATCTTATGATTTGCGTGTATATCTATAATAGTTTCATTTATTTTGGACGATATTTTACGATTTCTTTTAAACTTAAGTTTTTATTTACGATTGGTTCCGACTGGCTTTAAAACATACGGGACAAAATGTTATCAGAACATGTAGAAATTGTTTAGAAAATATACGAATAAGAAAATATAGATATGTAAGTAATACCTAAATATTGTGTGACTTCGCTACCTAATTTCTAAGTATAAAATTCCGAGGTTACCGGCAACTCGGACCGCGGGCGCGGTCCCGGTTGCCGAGTAACAGAATTATTGAAATTGTTTATTTTCCTGGTTATAATTAAAACTAAACTAATAGCAATAAATTATATTTAAAACTTATAATAAAAATAACAAATAATAATTTATCTAAAGATAATGAAACCCAAATCGCCGCCTGCTAACAGGCAAGTTCCCCAAAAGGCTGCCGACATTTCAACGGTGTATGGCCAGACAAGCAGTCAGAGGATTTGGCCTACACTCTCTACGCAATCCTCTGACTGCTCTAGCTAATTTATGGCTCTGGTAGTACAGAGAGGGTCGTGCTTCTGCAGTGGAGACTAAAAAAAACCTGATGATGATGGCCAGACAAGACTTTGACTGAAATGCGTACCAGCGTAACTAAAGACAATAGCAATAACATTTTATTAATTTCTTTAGTTAGGTGCACGAAAATAGTGCAAAAATATCTCATTTGAAATTATAAGGCCCGTACTCGTACCGTATCGTGATAGACCGACATAACAGGCCAAAAAATAATTGTTTCATAGTTAATCATAATACAAGCAATTGGAGACATATATAGTGCCGTAGTACGTACCTAGAATAGCCAATAACCATTTCTTACGCGTCAATTAGAAAGCTCTTGAATGTCATAGGGACCGAAATATCAGGAAATTTGCAAAGAAAAATATCATTTTACTAAGTCACGAGAGTACTATCCGGGAATAGGGGGTCGTCTAAATAAATAGAAAAACCATTTCTTAAGGCGATACTGATTTTCAAGAAAGCTTCCTTTCTTGAAAATCAGAAGCTTTTTGTTCAGTAGGTAAAAAAAAAATTATATTACTAAGTTGCGAGAGTACTATAACATCATACTTGATACCACCAATGACTCAAAAAACAATGTACTTATAACGAAGTTTTTAGAAAGACAAGTACGAAATCAGAAGAGTCTAAGTTTAGATTTTTTGCAAAAATATGTGAGAGTAATATTACGGCGATACTATTACCTTTCTTGAAAATCAGAAGCTTTTGTTTAGTAGAAAAGAATAAGAGTATAGAGTTATAACCGTTTAAATTAAATTAGTTATTATCCCCGTAACACAATTCTCGAACTTACTTTGGGGCTAGCTCAATCTGTATATATAATACTAGCTGTGCCCGCGACTTCGTTCGCGTGGTTGTCGGAATGTTATATAGCCTAAAGCCTTCCTCTATAAATGGACTACCCAACAAAAAAAGAATTTTTCAAATCGGACCATTAGTTCCTGAGATTAGCGCGTTTAAACAAACAAACAAACAAACAAACAAACAAACAAACAAACAAACTCTTCCGCTTTATAATATTAGTATAGATTTAATTTTATTTATAATTTATAAATTCAAATGTTCGCGAAATGTGCTACATTTCTGAAGCTACTCTAGGTATAGGTCTAGGGCACTATTGTGTCTCCAATGCTAGTACTATTATATGATACACTTTTTTTACCCTGTGACGTCGGGCTACGACGGGTTATCGCAATATTTGGGAACGTATGTTTCATAGCAGTTGCCGTATCCTGCTACAAACGGCCACTTTGTTTCATAATCTAAAAATAATTACTTAGTTACCACATACAATGTGGTAACTGTTAGTAAGAAGAATCAAATAAAGAGCAAACAGTAAGGTCGAGAGAATTGGGTATTTTACTGGGTCAAAATAAATTATTTGGTACTGTTAATAGTATAAAACGTCACAAAATAATGCCACTTAACATTAATCACATCCACTTTGAACGTGATTTTAGATTTATTAATGCAGAAAACTCCAAGAAACTATGACGTCATAGACCGATATTTCATACAAGTCCGATAGAAAATGTTTGTTTTTGACGTTAAGAAAAAAGTATCTGATTTAACTTGTTGTAAAATAGCGTATTTAAAAATAATAGGTATTTGTAATAGTAGATTGTGCCACAAGGCGTAAAGGTAATAGTTTTAACGCGAGGGCGCTACTTTGAATCCAGAGCGAAACGAAGGATTCCACAATAGAATCACGAGCGTAGCGAGGGATTCTACGGTGGAATCCTGAGTAAAGCGAGGGATTCAAGTATATTGCCCGAGATAAAACTATTACTATAACTATTCTTTTTATCTCCGTCTATGAGAAAAAGCAAATATATACCTATAACGAAAGTAGAATACCTACATATACCTAATTACTTTAACAGTCAGTTACTAACCTTTATTTGGTGGCGTTTTCACTGAAGAAGTACCTAAAAAAAAAATTTTCTAGGACCACTACATCTTATACATTTTCCAGTCATTAGAATCGTTTCATTGCTTTTCTTGTGTGTAAATTCTTTATATATTTAAATATGTATATTATACGTAAACTTCATACTTATTTACTATCGGCCTAATCAAGAAATTTCTTACATTTAAAATAGTTTAAGTAAAAATAACCTAATAGTTCCATAATAAAATTTCTATATAAATAAAAGAAAACAATTGTGCGTTTTTATTGGTTTTTAATAAATTATATTTTGAAGCAAGAGAACCAAAAAATTTTGACCTACAGTCATCCACGTAAAACGTGTTGTATACCAATTTTAAAAAAATATGACGCCGTTACCTATATTTTATAATTTTAAAACTAAATTCTTCTTTTCTTTTGCTGACTGCCAATATTATTTATGATCTCACATTTGTGTTCGGTTTTCAAATGTGACACCTAGGGACTTAACTTTTTACTTTTCAGTGTCTAGAGAATTACCAGTATCTTTAGCCCCAAATATTTGGGATAAAATCATCGTTTTTCGAATAAATGAGATGAAAAATCGTTTACTGTGGCGCTGTGCTTGAACAACAATCGAGCAAAGGCGATAGAAACAACTGCAGCTGGGAGCGAAAAAGTGAGCTCGAGACTGGCGTTCCTCAAAGAGGTATTCTCTCACCTCTACTTTTCTCTATTTTATCGATTCTATTACCACAGAATAAATAATACTAACAAACAGAAGTCTCACTTAGCAAAGAAATTCAAAAAATATCTACTTAATGTGGCTAGCGATATGGTTTAATTTAGCTCACGTCAGAACTCAGCACCTTTTCGTTTATATACCTACACATCTATTGCAAGCCAATTTCATTCTTATTACTCTGGACAAACGATTCGTATAACTGAGTTTACCACCCGAAGGGGCCGCCTGCGCGCATAGTAATAACGTAGGTACATTTTCGATACCTAAACGGGGAGTGACACAGGCCTGCTATTACTAAAGATCTTCAGTGTTCGTATCACCTTTATGCTGATGACTTGCACAAGCTGATGTAGATAATCTGGACGTTACTATTAGTCAAGTCAATACTGCTCTGAATGCCGTAGCTGATTAGTCGCGAAAGTTCGGGGTTAGGGTCAATCCAAAAAAAAGTCAGACCTTATTACTTGGTTCTTCACATTTAATTAGACGTTTTGACATTGATTCCCAACTCTTGGTACAACTGTCGAAGACTTGGGTCTGCACACTGCACAAAGAAAAACCTATGAAAAGTACACAAAATCAACGTTTCGTAGTCCAGAGGATTTCTCCTCTAAAACTGAACCAATTTGATTTATCAATTTTTAAAAGTTGAAGAAATGCTATGGACACCCCATAGCTTTTCTTCCTATGTTTTCTTTTTATAACAAAATCTCGTCTTTGTTGACTAGATGTTTGAACAAAGTAAAAAATCTAAAAATAAACAACAAATACTAAAAATAAGTAAAAGTTAAAAATTAAAGCGGTTCGTCATACAATAAACGTGTTTTTCAGCGTTTTTAACTAGATCTTTATAATGGCATTACCTAGATACTTAAAATTTTCACCGATTATGTATTTCTATGGCTACTATAACAAATTAAAAATAATATAAAGTTAAAAATTAAAGGGGGTCGTCATGCAAGAAACGTGTTTCTTCAGCGTTTTAAAACATTGTACGGTGGTACGGAACCCTTCATGTACGAGTCCGACTCGCACTTGCCCGTTTATTTAACCTGAACTGTTTTGTTTTTCAACAACGGACAAATAACGATTTTCAATAAAGATAAATAGAAGACACTCGACGGTGACTGCCTGGCTGCACTTCGATAAGACAGAAGACTTAAAGTTGCCCTCTTGAGGCTTGAAACCGCTTTGAAGTAACTGTAAGATCTGGAAAAGTTTAACTTAAAACAGTTCTTTTTCAAACGCTCACATTTAGACAATATTTTATTTATGATAAATGCCTGCTTTATACAACGTGGAAGGGACATACCCGTAATTAATCGAACCACGGTCTATACTAGACCATTTTAGTATCATAAAATTAAAATAACTGCCATATATAACTGCCAAAATAGTATCATAAAACAAAAATAAATTTCGGCATATACAAAAGTGTGCGGCCGCCCTGGCGATTTGTATGGGAACGTCAAAACTTTTTTTGGTTATTTTACTGTTATTTTAATTTCATTATACTTAAGTGATCTTGTATAGCCCGCGCGTGGTTCGATTTATTCGATTTATTACGGGTATGTCCCTTATTAATAATAATAAAACACTTGATTGCACCAAAACACTAGAAAGACACTAGAAAACACAAATAGTCCCTTCCACTTTATTTGATGGACTAACGTGATAATAACCAAAGCCAAAATAATCCCTTCGGCCGCTTAAGGCGAGATGAGTTTACAGCTCGCATTACTGTTGTGGTTGTATTTACTTGTAGTGACGTTGCCACAGAACGTTACGTTATTGAACCGTGTCTGTTAGTATTAATAATTAATTTATATCAAACTAGCTTTCACCCGCGGCTTCGCTCGCGTATCCCATGAGAACATTACATTTTTCCGGGATGAATGGTACCCTATGTCCCTTTCTGTAGGTACTTCTAACTATGTGTATGCGAATTTTCAAGAAGATTGGTTCAGTAGATAAAGCGTGAAGAGGTAACAAACAAACAAATATACAAACTCACTTTCGCATTTATAATATTAGTTAGGAAGTTAGGACTAGTTTTAAGAAAATAAAATTATTTGGCAGTGGTTTACAACCGGCTGTCTACCTGCCATCTAAGCCGAATGCTGTTGCTGCACAAGATGCTTATGCTTAGTTTTTCATACGACGTTCACAGGAGGAGATGGAGTAGTCCATTTCTAGGCCAGAAACCACAGGTACCCCCTTAAATACTCGAATAAAAACAATAAATACATGTTTATGTATGTATTGACGTGACAACGTCTTAAATTAGGTTGCGGCTGGGAGTCACTTATGAAAAAGTGTAACGCTCGGTAACGTTACGATGAGTCACCGAACGAGAGAGAGGCCCGCCGAATGCCTTGCGTCTCTCTCCCACTCAACTATGATCGGTCTGCCGCCGTTGTCACGTAAAATCTTCGCCCGTAAAACCGACTTTACAGGCAACCATTTTTTTAAATGTAGAAAATGTGGTATAGATATGTAAATAACATGAAAACTACGTAAAATGCATGTAAATCCACCTGTACTCAGCCATATTTTACAATTTCGTTCTGGTTGTCAGTTTTTATTGCGGCTGCGAAATGAACTTATAAAAATGTAAATCTTCGAGTGTGGAGTGAATAGAGACAGCCTGAGAGATTTTGTAGGGCTAGAAAACCAGCAGCTGTACCATAAAATTCAATAACTTGTCACGTGGGAATAAAACTAGCTTTTCTTCTTGACTTACCTTAACTTTTTTTAAAAACATTAAAGATTAACAATACCTTATAGTTATAATCATGCCTATGAAACTTAGAACATTGCAGAATTTTGATAAAAAAATTCAATAAAACACCATCTAGTCACGAATCAGCTGACCTAACTTATAATGAAAAAAAAAATGCGTGTTATAGAATAGTAATATCAAATGGTGGAGAAATTCGCCATACGAAGTAGAACACGTGATAGCTCAGTTGATTAGAGCATGGTTAAAATAAGAGCAACATTGCGAGTTCAAGTCCCACTCTCGCAGTATATTTTTTACACCATTTGTTATTTGATAGGAATATTATATGATGGATAAATTTGACATGCGCGGTTAATCACTCAATAGCTCAGTTGTTTAGGCTATTGAACATAGTCGTATTTGAACCGAGATCGCGGGTTCAAGTTTTATTTCATCTTTTAGTCCTTTGGTGTTGCGAAAGCATGTTACCAGATGGCGCCACTGGTATGATCTAATGTTAAGGCCGTACTTGAATTTTCCGAGGTCCAGTGCTGCCCCTATTTAAAATAAATCAGTTCAAAGAAAACGGAGACATTATTTAAAATTTTGCAACTACCAAGTCCTAGATAACCCTTTAAAATATTTTATAAACTACTGTTTACAGTTTATAATGAGAACGTTAAGCTTTACTACGCACATTAGCCAAAAGTGGCCGTTTTTCGCACTTTGGTGTCACACTTGCGTATCGCGTCAAAGTCAAATATTTGGATTTATTTTTTCAAAAAATTCGGTGTTTTGTCACTTACCTGTATAAGATGACAGTTAAAATATAACGTACCAAATAACTTGCGGCAGCTTGAAAAGGGAACGGGCAGTAGCTTTATCAGTGCAATGACTTTATACCGGTCTACTGCGATCAAAAACCCATATGCCCAGCGTAATTGGGTAGATGACTGGGTCAAAAATAAATTATTTGGTAGTGTTAAGAGATTATAGACTTATGAATGCAAAAAAAACTGATATTAAGAGCGCTATTTGACTCGAAAAATCGATAACGTCACGGTTTTGAATTTCCTACAAATCCCATAGAAAATGTTTGTATTGACGTTTAAAAAAAATGCCTGATTTGACTTTTTGTTATCTAGCGGATTATAGGAAAATCTTCTCTTTATTGGGAAAGGCCTTTAGTATTTATTTGGCTGATAAAAACGAAAAAGAAGAAAATTGTAGCACCAGTGTTAGCCATGTACAAACATAGAAAAGAGAAAAATAATAAACCTCAAATTTCGTGGCCCACAACAATCTCGACAGTTGAATAACAAGAAAAAGTTCCCGAGAAATAGGGTATCAAAACTTTTCTGTTTCTCTTTGATGCGATCGGGAGAGATTTTAGTGATTTCCCTCTTGATGTTTTTAATAGAACTCCAGAAACCTTTTTCTCAGCCCTTTTCTTACCTGTTACATGATACGAGTATAAATTGAACAAAATGCGAATTATGTTAAAATTGGCGATGTGGCATCGCTAGCCACATCACTATTTTTATTCCTTTTTCAACCTTCTCGCCCACGTTCATGCTAAAAGTGGCCTGTGGTTATTGCGGTCCTAGGCTCTTAAAGCCGCAGGACCCAAAACCCAATATGCCTCGTTAGGGGTCACAAACGAGATAATCTATATATATATTCGTATAAAAGCATTCACTCACTCATCACGAAATCTCGAAAACTACTCAGCCAATGAAGATGAAATTTGGCAGGAAGGTAGATTGTAACTAGGAGGCGTCCGCTAAGAAAGGGTTTTGGAAATTCTTTCCCTAAGGGGGTGAAATAGGGGTTGGCAGTTTGTATGAAAGTTCGTAATTTTTAAAGTGAGACACATGAAATTTTTTATGTATTTTATCTACACCCATGCTATAAATCCTTTATAAAAGTTTCTGAAACAGTTAGCTTATTGCCAACATTATAACAACCAGTGTCATAGTAACCATGATATCATCCAAACGCGTTATATAATGTTGTACTAAATTTAATTATGCAACGCAAATCTTTTTTTTTTAATTCATAAATTTAGAGGGAGCCTCTATCTTCATGAATTTATAAAAAAAGAACCATAAGTGCCATTTTTGAAACGCGAATTCACGCAAACGAATGTTTTTTCCTTACAAAAAACTTTCGATTAGTGATTCCGCGTTTGAAAAATGGCACCATTGTCTTGCACGCGTGTTTCACTACCACAGATTCGAAATTTAAAAAAAAAGTATGTTATTTGAATTTACATCGTATCCTGCCATTTTTGTTAATAAATAGCATTTAAAAAAATTTTTACTTTGTTGTTTACAAAAATGAGTGATTCATTGATAATACCTACCACCAGATATTTCGAATGCAGCAAATGACATTTCTAACCAATTATTACCAGAAAAATCAAGAAAACAATATGAAAAGGCGTACCAAGATTTCAATAATTGAACAATATCAAGTAGTACTTACATCATTTTCTGAAGATGTGTTGTTATTAGTATATTTTCAAGAATTTGTAACTTTGAAACTTCATCCCTATGGACCTTCTATTCAGTGCTCAAAAGTACGCTGAGTATTAATCACAACGTGGATATCTCAAAATGTTCAAAATTATTTGCCTTGTTAAAACGTAAAGCAGAAGGCTATACCTTTTATTACTTCTATGACCTTTTATAGAGGATTCATATCATGGGTGTAGATAAAGTATTGTATGCAACTGTACATAACTAGGTATTAAAACACTCATGTGATACTATTATCACACTCGGCTTCGCCTCGTGTGATAAACCCACATTCGTGTTTTAATACCCCTTATTATATCACAGTTGCATAAATAACTATTAGTAGTTAGTAGAAAATAATAACGCATTTATAAGATTTTAAAATTAAATCCCTATAGGGGGGAAATAGGGGTTGCAAGTTTGTATTAATCTTCGTTATTTTTGAAGCGAGACACATGACATTTTTGAATTAGTGGTTAGTAAGAAATAATAATCCATTAATTGGATTTCAATAAATTGCAACCCAAGATAAAAAAAAAACGAATTTGTGTAGTCTATGCGGGCGAAGCCGCGGGCAAAAGCTTGTGTTAATATAAAAGCTTTGTTTAACTTGTCTTTCATAAGTCGCCTTCTACGACATCCACGGGAAGACTTGGAGTGGTCTTATTCTACTCTGCCGGGAACCACACGGTAGTAATAATAATAACGAAATCGTGTTCTTTACGTTAATTCAACGAATTTGTGTTCTTTAATATGCCGTTGTCTGTACTACCCGGATACATCGGATTTTTGCCTTATCTTACAAACACTTCAAACAGTGAAACTTTGTTACGAGTATGAACTACGAACTTTGCCCTAGCTTATCGACGTTCTAAAAATTTACGATACGTTGCACTTAAATCTATTATCGAAATGAATTTAAATAGAAGCTGTTATACACAGTCAGGGATGTTAGTTACATTTGCTATTGATTTACAAGTTGTTGTTTAAGGTAATACATGAAGTCCAGTGCTGCCCCCATTGGAAATGAATTATTTGAATGAAAATAGAGATATCATTTAAAATTTGGTTCTAGTAAGCCCTAGATAACCCTTTAAAGTAATTTATGAACCTGTTTACAGTTTACAGTGAGAGCGTGAAGTAAAATAAACTGAAGGTTAGAAGACAGTTGGCCCTGGTGTTATATTTTTTTTAATTATTATTATTTTTTTATGTCAAAGGACGGTAAACGAACAAGCAGGTCACCTGATGATAAGTGCCACCGCTGCCCATAGACAACTGCAACACCAGGGGTGTAAAAACAGCGTTACCGGCCTTCCAGGGGGATGGGGAGGGGCTCCGGCTCTCTCATTCACCGAACGAAGCATAGAAGCGGTGAAGCTCAAACGTCGATTTTCTGCGAGAGTGTGGTACTTCCCCGGACGAGCCGGCCCATTCATGCTACTAGCAAAACTGAGTTTTGCCGAAAGCGTGACGCTACAACAACTAAAAAACATATTAAGCGGAAAAGTCTCGAATCCGGAGGTATTGGAACAGATTAGTTTGTGTATGCCGAACAAGTACGTGTGGCGCCGCCTACAGCCGCCGCTGCTGGCGGTGCCGGCCGCGCGAACTAATCTGCTGCAGAAGGCTCCGCTGACGCGGGCGTTGCACACGCTGAACCAAGTAGCGAATGAGGTTGACCTATTTTGTTGCAGTTTGAGTGAGTTCACAAGGATATCATTGAGAATGATTTGTAATATGTAATAAGGTACGAGTAATTGTAATGCGAGCATGTCACATTGAGTCGGGATGCCTGTAAAGACAGTTGTTTGAAATAAATACAATACATATAGTATTAGGTAATCACCCGTTTAGGCTCACGTTCTCTCATTTGCCGGTTGTGACTGAAAATCAGCGTTTGCTCCCTGAGCAAGTGTATAACTGAGTTATTGCTTTTTTGACGTGACAACGTCTAATAACTCGATACTACGGGCTGCAATGCGAGAGCGCGGTACGAACGAGAGAGAGTCATGATCGGCTCGAGCGATCGGCTCAGTTCGGTTTTGACGTTGTCACGTCAAACTACCGTCCGTAAACCGACTTTACAGACAACCAATTTTTTGTGTCACTGCGGTACCTACCAGATGGGGTACCTACATACACCAAAGTCTACGAATATCGTCATTATTTTTGTCTTAATTTATGTGTATAAGTGTGTGCCTTAGTTACACAAATAAAGTGAATATCTATCTATCTAATAACAGGCTATGGGGAGTTGTTTAAGTTTTGGATTCAATTTTTTTTCTTCGTTTTTTATTCGATCGGGGCTTACTTATTTGTTTACCAACTTAAAAAAGGAGGAGGTTATCAATTTGACTGTATGTTTTTTTTTATGTATGTTTGTTACTCGTTATCTTCGCCAATTGTGAACCGATTTTGATAATTCTTTTTTTATTTGAAAGCCTTTACTACCAAGTTGTCCCATTTTAATTTGGTGAAGATATGACGAAGAACTTTGGAGACTTGGAAGAAACTCCAAAAAAAATTGAAGTCTGTTGTTTTTTTTTTGCTAAACATTTAATTATTATTAACACTTTTACTGCTGAAAAATGCAACGTGTGTATTTTTCCAAAGAGGAAAACACATACGGTGCGTTTTCAGTATATTTGTATAGATTTATAACATGGACTATTTTTATAAATTTCTAATAACGGTGTGGTTTATTGATTTATTTATTTATACATTTATTTTTACTACCTACTATTACTTTGAAAAGATCACACATTTCATGCACAAGGTATCACATTTGGTATCAAGCGTGAAGTTGGGCCTGAATATTGAAAAATATCAGAATCTTCTGGTAATATTATGTTCTTGTTATTGAGACGGTTGGTACTACAAACACAGAATAAATAATACTAACGTACAGAAGTCTCACTCAGCAAAGAAATTCAAACTTATATCTACTTAATGTAGCTCACGTCAGAACTCAGCACCTTTTCGTATAGATACCTAGACATCCATTGCAAGCCAATTTCATTCTTATAACTCTGGACAAACGATTCATATAACTGAATTTACCACCCGGAGAGGCCGCCTGCGCGCATAGTAATAATGCAGGTACATTTTCGATACCTAAACCAGGAGTGACACAGGCACACATTTCATGCACAAGGTATCACATCTGGTATCAAGCGTGAAGTTGGGCCTGAATATTGAAAGAAATCAGGATCTTCTGTTAATATTTTTTTTTGCGACGGTTGTTGCTATAGCATTGATATAAAATATATATTTTGAAGGAAAAATAAATCTACAAGTATTTCGCATTCATTGCGAACCTTCCACCTACGCTGTCAGCCAGCCGCGTACTAAATTGTAATAAATAAGGTGTGGAATTCCCTCCCTGCGTAGAAGTTTCCCCATACATATAATTTAGGGATTTTCAAGGCAAGAGTGAACAGGCATTTTTTGAGTCTGCGTGATACACCTTAGACCTCATCTTAGCTTCCCATCAGGCTAGATAGAGGTCAAACGCACTCAAATTTCTATTAAAAAAAAAAAAAAAATATATCGTATTTCTCGGATCGAAATTTATTTTCGATGGGGTACCAGCGGCCCACGTTACCCGTGTGGTTCCGGCTATTTTTTCTCCATTTTGCAAGGTCTTTGACATCCTTAGTTGACCATTGACATCGTTATACAGGATCTAATATACTGAAACTATTTTAGGGGTAGATTCAGCCCATGAAACTGAACAACTTTCCCCAAGGAACATATAGCGAAATATGAAAAATAATTTTTGGCCTCCCATACAAGTTCACCGACCTGCTGATCCGAGTTTGTATGAAAAGTCAAAAAATATTTTTCATTTCATTTATATTTCGATATATGTTCTTTGGGGAAAGTTGTTCAGTATCATGGACTGAATACATCCTTAAAATAGTTTCAGTATATTTTGTTAGACGTTATATTTGAAGAAGAAAATACGGGAAAGCACACCCCGGGCTCCGAAGCAGCACAGCTGAGGATACAACCAGGAACGCACTTAGACGAAGAAGACCAGCGGCCGTCAGAAGTTTTCGGACAGATTTTTTTTATAAAATGCGGCTGACATTGTCTTCCATGATGGTCAAGGGAAAAAAACGTAAAATGTTCCAGCTGCTTTTTTTCCCGTGCAGATCATTAAAATCGGTCGAGGGAAAAGGCAAGAATCTGATTGTTTTTCAATATTCACGCCTAACATCAAGCTTGATACCACGTGATACCATATATAATAATTTTAATTCAAGATTTATGCTTGAATTGTGTGACCTTTTCAAAGTAATAATGGTAAAAATAAATGATTAATGAAAGAACTCAAGATAGCCACAGCTTTATTTTACCGAGATATTTAGTAAAACGATCAGGTATTTTTTTGGCTTCCGCCTGCAAGGGAAGCCTCTGAAGGTATGCCGAACATTTTACGAATACTTATAGAATTCCCTGAAACACAATTTTATTAATCAATGTGCTTCAATATCTCATAAATTTTACATTTGGAATGGCTGGAAAATCCAGTTTTATTTGTAATAAAATTCTATCTAGCATTATCAATGAAGTGCTGAACTGAAAGTGCGATCCTGTGTCTTAAGCAAACTGTGCAGTATTATACGAAGAAAAACACACCAGTTTTTGCCTGTTTCCTGGACTACTCACAAGCGTTTGATTTGATCGCGTATGATGTACTCTGGGAAACGATGGCTAACGACACGACACTGCCTAGAGATATTGTATCAATATTTAAATATTGGTACAGTAATCAGACGAACAGTGTTAGGTGGGCAGGCGAGCACTCGGACGTATACAGGTTGGAGTGCGGGGTGAGGCTTGGGGGTTGACCTCGCCCAAGCTGTTCAATCTGTATATGAACCGACTAGTTGGGGAGCTCAACAGCACCAATATAGGTTGTGACATAGATGGGTTTTGTGTTAACAATATTAGTTACGCCGACGATTTCGTGCTTTTGAGCCCTTCTAACGGTGCGCTGCAGAGGCTGATACACATTTGTGAGACGTATGCGGAATCTCATGGGCTCAGATATAACGCCAGCAAAAGCGAGATTTTAATATTCAAATCTGGGTCTAAAACTTATTCTACACCGCCTGTAAGTCTGTGCGGTACTGAACTGACTAAAGTAGATAAGTTTAAGTATCTTGGGCATTGGGTGACCGATACGTTAGGTGACAACTTGAATATTGAACGGGAGCGCAGAGCGATGGCTGTGCGGTGCAATATGCTGGCCCGCAGATTTGCACGATGTAGCAAAGAGGTTAAGGTGACACTTTTTAAAGCTTACTGCCAGTCCTTTTACACGTGCAGTCTGTGGGCTGACTATTCGCGGCGCACATACAGCGCTTTACGCGTTCAATATAATGATTGTTTGGGCTGCCGCGTTCTTGTAGCGCGTCAAAAATGTTTGCCGACGCCAATACAGACTGCTTTTATGCAATTATTAGAAAGAGGTGTGCGGCGCTAAGTCGCTTACGTGCTAGCTCAAATAGTATTTTGCGCGTACTAACTGACAGATGGGACTCCCCACTACTGGGCCACTGGATGCGCCTTCATACTGAGGTGGATGTTAAGATACCGGTGACCAATAGGTGGGAACCTAGCTGTTAGTAAGTATTATTAGTTTGTTATGTTGTTTTTTCGTATTCATGTTACTCACACTAGATTAAGTTACCTTTGTTAATTACTTATACAATATGGATCAAGTTTGTCCGAAATAAAGCGAATTATTATTATCATTATCAATCAAGAGTCAATCAATAAATTATTGGTAATACACAATTGTAAGTTTTTTTTTTTAGTTTTAGTTTTTGGAAAGAGTTAATTTCTTAAAATTTCAGTATCTACCTTAAACTTAATTTGAATTTTTTATTTTAATTTAACAATTAATACAATATCATTTAGGAACGGTAAAAAGAAACATAAAAGAAATACAAAAGGCCGACTCCAATAACAGAAATCGTTAGCCGTGTGGTTCCCGGCAGAGTAGAATAAGACCACTCCAAATCTTCCCGTGGATGTCGTAGAAAGCGACTTAGGAAATACAAGCTAAACAAAGCTTATAAACATCAATGAGATTTTTCCAACCCGTCTGGCCAGAGCGGAGAGTGTAGGCTAAATCATCTGACTGTTTTGGCCAATATATGGCTCTAGTAGTACAGAGAGGGTCGTGCTCCTGCAGTGGAGACTAAAAAAGACCTGATGATGATGATGATGAATACCAGAAAAGCTAAATATTCAAACAATTAAATACTTAGACAACATAGGTATTTTTTTCTAGTAGATATTTTCGTTTAAAAAAACCACACAACTGATTTTAATAAAATAGATTGCACTAAATTCTGATCACCTACATACACTTATTGTAAATAACATTATTGTTTAATACATTTTTCTCTGCCTGCTTAAAAAAGAGGCATGTCTCATCATTAAAAAGAATATTTTTAAAACTGCTAGATAAACGATTATCTTAGGTGGTATGTAAACAGAACGCTGGAAAAAAGTAAGGGGTTTGTTTGCGCATGGGTACACTCGCACACGAAGGTACTAGGCCTATTGTATTATTTACACTCGCGGCTTGGTATAATTGGGCTATTGGTAGGTACATTAAAAATATGTTAGGTATAAAATTCATTAAATAGATCGATAAATAGCCTAATGCGCAGCTTGACCGCCAGCGTTATTTTTACGAGACGCGACCACAGAATCGAGACTAATTACTCACGTACAGAAGTCTCACTCAACAAAGAAATTCAAAGAAATATCTACTCAATGTGGTTAGCAATATGGTTTTATTTAGATCACGTTAGAACTCAGCACCTTTTCGTTTACATACCTAGAAATCCATTGCAGGCCAATTTCATTCTTATTACATGGACATGCGATTCCTATAACTGAAATTTCCACCCTGAGGGGCCGGCAGCGCGCATAGTAATAATGTAGGCACATTTTCGATACCTACCTAAACGGGGAGTGACACAGGTCTGCTATACCAACCTAAGTATAAAGCCTTCGTGTGGTCATTTTAACGATATATAGGTATGTAATCATCGTCATCCGCTCGGATGAAAGCAGTCGCTCGGTGTAAAAACCACTAACCTCGTTAAATCACATAGTTAGCTAGCGGACCCCGGGCTCTGAAGCGTTACCGCTGAGGATGCAACCGGGAATACGCTCGGAAGATGATGACCGACAGGTCCCAAGCGGGTATTGACGACAGGTTCGATAATATTTGGCTTTTGAGGGGTGGTTCCCTTATCTTGACGCTCACAAAAATATAGTCAATCCAAATAAAAAATCACAATTCTAATCCAGTCGAATTTCAATTTCATCAAAAAAAAAACCTTTCAAACGAATTGGGCTCAAATATCTTAATACCAGCAGATTAAGCTCACCTATTATTTGCTGTCGTTTTTATTCTTAAGTCTATCGTAACAAGGTTCGTTTTTGTTTGAAAAATGTTGTATTTTTATGGTAAAACTGTGATAGATTCGTTGGAAACACGCCAATGTATGTGTCAATAATTCACCACTTTCCGTGTGATGTTCCGTATGGGAATTTATCTCTAAATTATTTTTCGGAGACGTCTGGTCGTGGCGTAGTCATGATGAATAATATATTTACATTTTTCCTACTTCCTGTTAACAATATTAATTAGGTTTGTAATTATTAGAATCTGATTTGACTGTACCTGTAATTATAATAAACGGGAAAGTGCGAGTCGGACTCGTAAATGAAGGGTTCCGTACCACCGTACCATGTTTTAAAACGCTGAAGAAACACATTTTTTTTTTTTTATGAAAACCCTCTTTAATTTTATTTGTTGTTATAGTGGTCATAGTAATACATAATTGGTGAAAATTTCAAGTGTCTAGCTCTTACGGTTCAAGAGATAGAGCCCTGTGACAGACAGACAGATAATGCCATTATAAAGATCGAGTTAAAAAATTTAAAAAAAAAACACGTTTCTTGTTTGACGACCCCTTTTAATTTTCAAATATTTTTTATTTTGAGTATTTGTTGTTACAGCGGCTATAGTAATACATAATCGGTGAAAATTTCAAGTGTAGCTCTTACGGTTCAAGAGATAGAGCCCTGTGACAGACGGACAGACAGACGGACAGACAGCGGAGTCTCAGTAATAGGGTCCCGTTTGCACCCTTTGGGTACGGAACCCTATTCACAGTGCTCTATTTTTTGAACCGTAATAGCTAAACACTAAAAATTTTCACCGATTATGTATTACTATGGCCGCTATAACAACAAATAGTAAAAATAAAAAAAGTTGAAAATTAAAGGGGGTCGTTATACAAGAAACGTGTTTCTTCAGCGTATTAAAACATTGTACGGTGGTACGGAACCCTTCATGTACGAGTCCGACTCGCACTTGCCCGTTTATTTTTCTTTTTTTCTTTATATTTTTTTAAATAATATCTACTTATGTATTTATTATAAAATATTGTATCTCTAAGTTAGTATCCCATAATACAAGTTAAAAGTTACTTTGAGGCTAGCTCAATCATATCGGGAAGGGAAACAGCTGGTACATTCTTAGTTTTCTTCCGGACTAGCATGGAAGTTATTTACTGTAAGTTAAATATCAGATTGCAGCAAATTGTGTACTAAACGAGCTAAATCTTCATTGTAAGCTCTGTTCAGTGGTTTTGTTTTTACTCAAGAGACTATCTAGCTTTTAACCCTCCTACTAAGGTTTCTCGATTATGATTTTTTTATTCCTTAGATGTAGGTTACACGCTTAGTTTTGCATCAGTTCATTCCATCAGTCTGGTCAGAATCATCGGAGAATGATCGTGTAACCCACGGAATGACAGACTGATGGTTTGGACTGATGAAAATTATAAATCTGTCAGTCTGTTTTGAATGATGAAATACTGATGGGAGACTGATCGCGTAACTCGCTCGTATCATTCTCGCGTCAGTCACCGCCGCGTACTTTACTACACACCGTACACCAAGGTACATAAGGTACATTATAGTTCTTTGCCGTACACGTAATTTTTATCAGTCTGCTGTCAGTCCAGGTTAACCGTGTCACCGTAAAAATCATCCATCATTCTGACGTCAGTCAAGTCAATCCAGACTGATAGACTGAATTGATGCTAAACTGAGCGTGTAACCTTGCTCTTACATTTTTAAAAAATGCTTAATAATTTTATTTTTATGTTTATCAGCCTATACTGATCCACTGCTGGGCAAAGGCCTCCCCTCTTGTAGGCCACTGAACCCTTTCTTGCGCGATGGACTTCCAGATCTTGTTGATAGACTCCAGATCATCACACAACCTTGTCCTTGGGCGACCTCTTCTGCGACTCAGCCTACAGGCTTCTGTAGTTATGTTAGTATATCTATATGTATATCTATCTGGGTGCATCCTACACACATGTCCAGCCCAGTCCCATTTAAATTTGGCTGCTTTTCTCCCTATTTTTACTACTGTCTTAGTCTTGGAATGAATGCTAGTGTAAGTGTCTTATCAATACCTTATATTATCCTAGGGTAGGTTTAAACAAACGCTAGATGGCGCTCGGGACTCACAACTTTGCGTGCCCTTCGAATATAATAATCTTTCTTTTTGGATAATTAGGGAATTCAAGCTTGCAATATCTTAACCAGAATGAAAACAACTTATCACCAAGTATGCTTCCCAGTGGGATTTGAACCCACGACCTCCGGATCACAAGGCAAACGCCTTGACCCCTGGACCACAAAGGCAAGCAGTGGTAAAAGAGGAAACCGCCACAGAATATAAATAGCAAACCGATAGCACGGAATACATACTAGTACTCACGCCAATAGTAACGGCGTAATTTGGGAGCATTCGCACAAGCATCGTTTATTTAACCGAGGCACTTTGTCTCGAACCGAATGATATGTAAATTGGCCAACAGCGAAGATGCGTGATTTCCCAGAGGTTTTCCTTTCAGACTTTTATCTAGGAAATGCTGGTGAAAAGCTGGATTGTTTTCTTGAACAGTACTAGGTTTTGTACAAGTTGAACGTTGCATTTTAAAATATTAAGTACAAATTAAAATTATTGCGTTCGTTTACAAGTTACAAATTAAAATATTTAAAACGTTATTCATATTATAATTTGTCGTTTAATTGTTCGACCGTTCTCTTGAGTTGGTATCGAATGATTGCAATGCAAATTCTAATTGAATAACGACTGCCTTTATGTTCGAAATGTTCTCAAGTGAAGTATGAATTAATGATTCGTATTATATTATTTATTCTGTGATATTAGTCACCACCGGTTAAAACTGGCAGTGATGGTTAGATCAAATCAACTTCCAATAATTATGAAATAAACGGACAAGTGCGAGTCGGACTCGTAAATGAAGGGTTCCGTACCACCGTACAATGTTTTAAAACGCTGAAGAAACACGTTTCTTGTATGATGACCCCCTTTAATTATTAACTTTATCTTATTTTTAGTATTTGTTGTTATAGTGGTCATAGTAAGACATAATCGGTGAAAATTTCAGGTCTAGCTAGACGGACAGACAGCGGAGTCTCAGTAATACGAGTAGGGTCCCGTTTGTATCCTCCGGGTACGGAACCCTAAAGAGAAAAAAAGAGAAGTAGAAAAAAAAAAGATACAAATGTGACCAATCGAATGTTAACACTGGTAAGTTCGGACATGTACCAAAGTGATCAAGGATTTGGTATTAATTTGTGGTCACAGCTAGGCAAATTAGTAGTACAATACCTACTTAATCATCATTACCAAGTTATTAAAGACTATGTTCTTGTAGGTGGTGTATGGAATATTTTCCATGTCTCCCGGTATTCAGCCAAATGCTTGACTTCCATATGCGACACGACTTCTGCCTTTCCCTTTACTTCATCCATAAACGTTCTTCTTGGCCTTCCTTTTTAGGGTTCCGTACCCAAAGGGTACAAACGGAACCCTATTACTGTGACTCCGCTATCTGTCTGTCTGTCTGTTCGTCTGTCACAGGGCTCTATCTCTAGAACCGTAATAGCAAGACCCTTGAATTTTTTACTGATTATGTATTACTATGGCCGCTATAACAACATATACTAAAAATAAAAAAAGTTAAAAATTAAAGGGGGTCGTCATACAAAAAACGTGTTGTGGACACTATGGGCTATCTCTCTATAGTTCTGACTCCAAAGTTATTACGGAATTTACTGTATCTATTTCCTAGCTATGTGTATGTATTCAGAGAGTGTACGGGTGCCTAAGCTATGTGATTCAGAAGGTAAAGTTCAACACTCTGTAAATAAGTTCTGGTATATTTCTCACAAGTCCACACAATTTACAGTTTTTGATATATGCACAAACAAACGGATCGACACGGGAAGCTATCTACGGACACACGCGAGACTCTAAACAAAGATGGCAAGCGACTGGCGTTCTATGCTAACGCGTCGTGGAACGAAATAATAAATGCTTACTTAGCGTATTGTGTCCCTACAGTGTTTTTTCAGCGTTTTTAACTAGATCTTTATACTGGCGTTAACTAGATGCTTGAATTTTTTACCAATTATGTATTACTACGGCCACTATAACAATAAATACTAAAAATAAGATAAAGTCATACAAAAAA
Source organism: Acrobasis repandana (assembly GCA_963576875.1). NCBI lineage: Eukaryota > Metazoa > Arthropoda > Insecta > Lepidoptera > Pyralidae > Acrobasis > Acrobasis repandana. Next base: position 13,370,151 of record OY756236.1, read on the forward strand.
CGTGTTTTTTCAGCGTTTGAAAACACAATGTTTTCACAAACGGAGCTACGGAACCCTTCATGTACGAGTCCGACTCGCACTGGCCCGTTTATTCTCTTCTTGCCTTGATTGTTCCTTCAATCATATTTTTGATAAAATTATCGGGTCGTACAAAATACATTTTTTATAACTTTGATGTCCCTAGATATTAGAAATAATAAATTAAACCCTAATTAATATTCAAGGTAAAAATCCTCATTTGCATTTAAAATTTAGTACTTATCTACTTTCCACTTTACAATCAAAGCTCACTTAAAGTTACATTAAAAACTTTATCGTAAGTTATTAAGTAGCAACTGCTGTCAACTATCGATTTTCTAATATATTTTAGGCTACGAACAATAATTCTCTAGAAATCTAACGCTCCTACATTCATCGCTTTGATTCTGATTCCATTTATCTAACTAACAGTAATTACAACGAAACACACACACACATAGACAAAGATGCATGCGATTGGTCGCGACAAGGTCACGCACGCGTTATCGTCACGTCGGTCGAGCAGCCGGCTGCCCTGAGCCGACTACTTGACCGACGTAAAGAGCGGTGAGGTGTCAACAGATGTCAAGTATGGATTATTAAAATATTTATTTACTTACATATGAAAGGCGAGTCCTGTGTTTTTCATGTCTGTATGGCTTCTAAACTACTTCACGGCACATTACGGCATTCGAATCGACTATCGCAAAAACACAGCAATATTCTCAAAGGAAACTTTTTGCGACGCAACCACGACTCGAGTTTCACGGCGAACTGTCGCGCCGCGCGGTTCATGTTTTAAGCCCCGTCCACCGCGGTACATGTCACGTGGAATGATTTTTCGGATTAGTTAGGCTTCTAGAGAATTATATTTCGATGATTTTAGGATTTCTAACTTGGCATAAGTTGACCACTTTCAAAGTTAGACGACGTGGTCATCATAATAATTTTTTGTAGCTTAAACATCATTATTGGTTTCATGCTGACTTGATTTCATCTAAGCGCGTTCCCAGTTGTATCCTCAGCTGTGCTGCTTCGGAGTCCGGGTGCGCTTTCCCGCTTTTTCTTCTCCAAATATAATATGCATGCCAATTGTCAGCCAAGGATGCCAACGACCTTGCGAAGTGTAGAAGAAATAGCTACCGGCCGCCTGCCTGACGTTAAGGGTTAACTTTGGGAACGCTTTTCTGTGAAAAGTTTTACAACCGGTCCCCGTCTGACGTTAACCCTCCTTGGGAATGCAGTTAAAGCACGTGATGGTTGTGCTTAGTTCTTTAGTGAATCTATGCAATTAGAAGAAAGAATCAGAATATTAAGGTTACTGGCCTTAACGACATGATACCTTGAGATTTTTTTTCCTGATCCTCTTGATTAATTGACTTTCCACTCAATCTTTTAGACCAAGATGAAAGGGAAAACTTTGTGTGTAGACTGTATTCATGAATTATTAATCTATACTAATATTATAAAGCGGAAGAGTTTGTTTGTTTGTTTAAACGCGCTAATCTCAGGAACTAATGGTTTTGTTGGGTAGTCCATTTATAGAGGAAGACTTTAGGCTATATAACATTACGTTCCGACAACCACGCGAACGAAGTCGCGGGCACAGCTAGTTACAAAACAAAACGATATATCAGTCGCAATTGAGGAAAATATTCAAAGGCCTTTTTCAGTGTGACAATGGATGAGTGAATGGAGAAGTGTAACTTTTCTTTACTATCAAAGTAAACTCTCGACTGCTCTAAAAGGTGTAGTTCAATTAAAACTTTGCGTTGCATCGCGAGAGAGCGGTGATTTTATTTAGAGTCGACTGTAACACAGTTACGTCACTAGTTCTTCAGGTAGAACTAGGTCTTTAGCAGTGCCGGTTTTAGCTCTACCAGCGCCCCGGGCGAGAGATTTTCACGCCCCCCCCCAAAACTGCAATTGCCGCTCCATTGTAAACGAAGGGAGGGAGGGGAAGGGGGGGGGGGGGGCAATCAAATAATAGTCTAGGAGTTGCCGCCAGTAACCAGCCGCTATTTATTATTACCTGTGACCCCCTCCTTGCCCAAAAACGCCCCCTGTCTCCCCTTTGTATCTGGCGCCCTGGGCGGTCGCCCAACTGCGCCCTGGGCGGTCGCCCAACCGCGCCCTGGGCGGTCGCCCAACCGCGCCCTGTGCGGTCGCCCAACCGCGCCCTACCCTAACGCCGCTACTGGTCTTTAGGTAGAACTAGGTCTTTAAGTAATTGTGTCATTTGTCTAGTAACTTTTTAGGTCTAACAAAATATACAATACATATCGTACAAAATATCACGCCTGTTTTCTACAGGGGAATTCAGAGACTATGGACCTCCACTTGCTACGATCCTGACAGACCTCTCTCGCTTCATCTACACTCATCACATCAATCTATCCATACATGCCTTTCGGTTACATACAATACAAAACAATACCCTTTACATGACAAAAATATCTTAAATTTAGATTGACATTACTTTAAGGGTCATTTTAGTTCATGATGCTTAACTTAACACGTCGAATGCCACAATTTCCAACTACTATGGCATTAGTATGACTTTGACGGTTAGTACCACCATTAGGGACTGGGACATTGTCCATCAACACTTTTCTTACTGTCTGTATTAAGGCGTATTTGTGCGTGGGCATTTTGTTTGAGGAAATGAGTGGTGGCAAATCATATTCTAATCTTCACCACACGGCATGGCTATCTTACAAATATTTCCCAAATATTCTTACGAATGTTTCCCAAATTATCTTACCCTACCTATACAGGATGACTTTTTATCCACCTGCAAAATTTTTGGAGCAAGTTCAGTCCATGATACTGAACTACTTTATATAAATAAAGTTAATAAAAATCGATAAAAATTTTTCGTCCTCCCATACAAATCAGCGCTCAGCCAAACGGATTTTGTATGGGAGAACGAAAAATTTTTATCGATTTTTAATAACTTTTTTTATAGAAAGTAGTTCAGTATCATGGACTGAACTTGCTCCAAAAATTTTGCACGTGGATAAAAAGTCAGCCTGTATAACTAGATATTCCAAATGATCTCACCTTACATACATAACTAGATATCAAATGTACCGATTCGTCAGTGAGTGCAAAACTCGCAATTAAGGTAGGCGGCGACACAGAAAATTAATTCTGAAGACGTTCTTAGGGACGGGGCAGTCGCCCAGCCATTGGGATAAAATATCTCTAACTGCCAAATGCTGAAAGGATTTCATATCGTTTTACTTTTATTTATGATTAGTTTTATATTCAATGTTAACTCAATATGTAAATATATATATATTTAACACATATATATATTGCATTTATGCACGTAAAGGGTGACTTTTTCGTGACGTCATGACTAAGTCCGATTTTTACATAACATATCAGTGACATCACAAGCCCCCACTCTGAAACTTACGTGCTCTGTATCTTTGTGAATTATTACTTTTTTGTTAAACTGAAAAATATGGGTCCATTAGTTTTGGATAATCTACAAGACGTAATAATCAGAATAATGCTTTTCTGATTCTGTAGTAGTAGTAGAAGCATTTGAAACGTGGTGCTGGCGTAGGATGGAACGGATAAGCTGGGTTGAAAAAATTATAAATGAGGAGGTTCTGAAAAGAGTAGAAGAGGAAAGGTGCATTCTGGATATAATAGAGAATCGACAAGGAAAGATTTTGGGTCATCTGCTACGACATGACGACTTCATAAAGTCCATCATGGAAGAGAAGATAGAAGGGAAAAGAGGATCAGGAAGACCGATGCATAGCTACATAAAACAGATAAAGTAAAAGGTGAACGTTGTTTCGTAAAGCGAAGTTAAACAACTGGCAGGTGAGAGAGACAAATGGAAGAGAACTCATACTCCACCGACAGGAGCATAGCTCTTAAATATAGATAGATAGATTCTTTAGTCCCCCTATTATGTAACATGACAGCCAAAATACTTAGTGGATGGTAGACTACATCATCCCCGACTCTCCTAACAGCCGTTTACGATATAATTTATGGGATATTTTAATTTTAATTAACAAGGTTCGCCCGGGCTCTGTCGTCAGCTCAAAATAACAGATTTATCGGCGCAAGCCGCTGTCAAGACCGTTTTGGTAATTATTTATAGAAAAATTTGTCAATAAGGACTCCGCGGTTTTTAGGTAGCAAATTAAGTAGGTTTTTTATTAAACTGGCCGTTAGACTTCGCTCCGGACATATGCCACTAGCAAAGTTTGCATTTTTAATGAATAAAGTCGATTCACCAAATTGTAGTGTATGTGGCACTCTAGGAGATACACAACACTTGCTATTGGAATGTGTACGAAATGAAAGGGAGAGACAGTTACTGTTGAGCAACCTGAATTTGAATAAATTTGATATTGGCGTTATATCGTGCTTATTACCGGAGCCATCTTCGGATGGAGCAATTGCGGTATATAAACTAGCAGCGGCAGTAACTCTTTTTGATGTAAGCATGTTTAAGGTTTACGATAAGGCTGATATGTTTATTAAAAAAAATAAAAAAATGACAATAAGGATGTGGACAATTTTTTTTGGCTCAAAGTCAAAGTCAAAAATTTTTATAAATTAAATTCAATGTAGTATAAATATATCACTTATTGAAGGTCATTATTTTTTATTATTTTTAGAGCAAAAGCTGCCGATACTAGCGTTTCGCAACGACCACTGCTGAGAAGAAACGCCGAAAGAAACTCATTTATACAGTATTGGTCGCCTACGCGCCAGAAGGGCTTTGTCAGTTTACAAAAGATATTATGCCTAATACAATGTAATCACAATATAACATGTAAAACTTGCAAACGAGTGCCAAATCCAATTTACAGAAATAAGTAACACTGAGTAGTCCGAGCTGAGCTCAATTAGAAGATTACAAAAAAATATTGGATACGTATATTCTTTTCGTTGGTAAGCAAATAATAACGATTATACAGGGCATTAAAATTTTGCATGACTTCATAAATCATCATAATTCGACCGTATTCCTGGTTGCATCCTCAGCGGTAATGCTTCAGACCCCGGTGTCGTTACCTAGCCTAGGTGATTTGGCGAGGTTACTGGTTTTTACACAGAGCGACTGCCGTCTGACCTCCGCAACTCAAAGAGTAGACCAGAACCAATCCTAGGATAGGTTTGAACAAACACTAAATGGTGTTCAGGCCCACAGTTTTATGTGCCTTCCTAAACACGGAATCATCTTCTTTCTAGATAATCAGGTGATTCGAGCCTGCAATATCCTAACCAGACTGGAAACAACTTTTCACAAAGTATGCTTCCCAGTGGGATTTAAACCCTTGATCTCCGGATCACAAGGCAAACGGGTTCATGGACCATGGTGGCAGTCGTATTAATCAATGTAAATATAGAGAAGTAAAAAGTAATATATAGAGAATCACCTTAGTTACTTATATATATTTATAAAAAATATATCAGCTTTATAGCGTAACCCTTTCAAATTGACACGGATTATAAAGCTTTACATGGCATATATTACGCACATTATCCTAAACAAAATTTGCTGAAATTTCCTTTATTTCATAACAACGTGATGTCGGGACTTTATCCTAGATTACAAGGAATAATATACCTTATTTAACTCTAAAATTCATGTTGGCACGAAAGTGTAATTTATATTTACACTATTGTGTAATATATTACTGTATTTACCTTACACTATTGTGTTATATATTTATTTGCAACAAACAGGTTGATTTCACACCTCTTGCTTTTTTATTAAAATCTTCCTTCTGCTTATCTTCCCGCGCAGATCGTAAAATCTGATCGAGGAAATGGGCGAACATGCGAATCGTGTTTCTAGGCGATGCGGCTTGCAACCCATCACTATTTTGATTTCTTTTTCCACCTTTCGCCCACCATCATCAAAATTTAAGAGCGACGCTCTTGTCGGTAGAGTTTCTTCCATTCTGTTCTATCTTCCGCCAACCTCTTGACATCTTGATACGACACTGCTATCAACTTTTCCATGACTTGCTTCATATAGCTGTGCCTTGGCTTTCCTCTTCCCCTCTTTCCTACTATTTTTCCTTCTTTTATAATTCGCATAAAATTATCATGCCGTATCAAGTGTCCCAACATATTGCCTCGCTTATTTCCGATTCTCGCCCACCGTCTCGCTAAAAGTGGTGGTTTTGCGGCCCTGGGGTCTGTCTGCTTAATGACGCTGGACCTAAAATGCTCTGTCTGCTCCATTAGGGATAAAGACGTGATAGGGTATCATTATCTGAGTCACTCACCGTAATAAAAAGTATAAGGTATTTTTGTCCATTTATTTTTCTCCCATATTTCTATTAAATGGGTAACCTACTAGTTTACTATATGCGCGCACGCTGGCCGCTGCCCGCCAATCACCCGGTAGCGAGCGGTGACGTTCAAATAGTAGATTTCCGGTTTATCACGTTTTTTAAAAAACCCTGGTTAGGATATTGCAGGCTTGAATCACTTGATTATCCGAAAATAAAGATTATTCCGCGTACTTCGGAAGGCACGTAAAGCTGTGGGTCCCGAATGCCATCTAGTGTTTGTACCATATATATCCTAGCATTGGTTCTGGTCTACCATTTGGGTTGTTGCGGAGCTCAGACGGCAGTCGCTGTGTCTAAAAACCAGTAACCTCGTCAAATCACCTAGGTTAGGTAGCAAACCCCAGGCTCTGAAGCGTCAACGCTGAGGATGCAACCGGGAATATGCTCGGAGATGATGAGTTTAAACGATTTGGCTGTATAGATTTATACAACCGGCTGCCTGTCTTCCGTCAATCCTCTTTAGGAATGCATTCGTTCGAAAAGTATTACCAGACGAACATATAAAGTAACCAAATGAATAACCAAATAACCACCAGGAGCTCGGTGGCCCCGTACGCATTGCTAGAGATTTCACAAGTTAAGCAACCCCAGGCGTGGTCCGTACTTGGATGGGTGACCACAAGTGGTACAAAAAATTGTCGAGCTCCTCCGTGCTTTAGAAGGCACGTAAAGCCGTTGGTCCCGGTTGTCATAATTGCATGGCAGTCGTCAAGCTATGTCAGATGCCTTTACGCAGCTTGAAAAATCTGACACCAGTGTTGGCCACTTACACACACGAAGAAACAAAACAAACAAAACCACATAATGTCCCATATCCAGTGACATAGTTATCGTAGTCACACTCACTCGCTGTATATAATATAGCAGGGGCAAGCGTATCGATTTAATGCTCCACTTGAGTGCATGTCACACTGGGATTCTGAGAATTACTGCATTTTCAAGTATTTCTTACCCGTGTGGTTTCTGGCAAAGTAGAATAGGACCACTCCAAGTCTTCCCGTGGATGTCGTAGAATGCAACTTAGGAAACACAAGCTAAATAAATGTTATAAACATTAATGAGACCTCTCTAACCCGTCTGGACAGCGTGTAAGCTAAATCTCCTGACTGCTCTGACTTATATATATTATATACTTTTTTCTTAACAAGTTACAATCAAAGGTTGGTGTAGGCCTTTGATTGCTTTAAGGAAGCTTCTGGCGACAAATCTATACGAGTCCACTGGTTTTCATAGCCGATTGAGTGGCGGACGACGCCCGAAGACGCCCACACAGTCCGCGAAAAAAAAAATCATATTTCACATATTGTTCATGAGCATGAGCATTTATGTCATTTCACACCAAACAACACCAATTTCATATTATAAGGTCCACTTAAATCAATTTGCAAAATAATTTAAAGAAAACCCCAACCAAACACCTTGACTTCCCGCCAAAAACTTCAAGTATCCACCTTACGAGTCAAATATTCCTCCTGCTGAAAAAGTCCCACCGGGTAGAGACCTCCCCTGGTCAGTCTGAAAGTCTTTCAATAGACTCCGGGCTGGTGTTGGGAGGTGTCGGGAAAACCGAGTTAGGTGGCGTCACGCTGATAAAAACCTTTGCGACTGCGGTGCCATTCAGTCGATGGACCACCTTTTGTCATGTCCGAGCTGCCCTACGTCATGTACCATAGAGGACCTTAATAAAGCTAACGACAGAGGGATCGCCGTGGCCACATACTGGTCACAAGTGATTTGAAATTGAAGCAACAGTGTAACCATTTCGACTCGATAAGAAGAAGAAGAAGAAGTATTAGTAAATTGACAGACATAATAACAAAGCCCTCCAACACTGTGTAATTGAGTTTCTTTCGGCGTTTCTTCCCAGTATTCATTGCAAAACGTAAATATTAATAAACATTACACGTAAGATTATGTTGCGTTAACAAACATTTCTGTATCCACTTGCATCGAACTTTGTATCATTTCAAAAAGAAAATTTTAGAAGGAGGTGCAAGTTATATAGGTATTGTCACATTTACCTTATGAGGATAGCAGTAACAATCTAATATATATATATATATAATATATATATATATATACATATGAATAAACTTACATTCAAAATATACATGGTTATAATATATAATATAATAAACTATACGTATATTTTAATTCCACGCATGATAAAAAAATAACAATGAATTGCCCCGTCATAAATTACCTTTTCTGCGGTCTATACGTGGTTAGCTTGTTTGTTGAACGTGACACAGCTGAACGATATTCAGCTGTTTAACAAAACCGAGCTGTAACGCCAAACAACTAGAGGTTTAGTGAATTAGCGAGAATTAGTTTATACCATCCAACTGCGACATATACGAGTACATACATTTTACAGGCCTCCCAACCCAATGCGACATGCTTGCCTTACAACTACCTAACTACATATTACAAATTATTCTCAGAGATATCCTTGTGAACTCCCTCAGACTGTAACAAAATAGGTCGATCTCATTCGCTACTTGATTCAGCGTGTGCGACGCCCGCGTCAGCGGAGCCTTCTGCACTTAATCATTTCAATACACATATATATACATTATCACGTCGTTATCCCTAATGAGGTAAACAGAGTATTTTGGGCGGGTCTGAGCAGGCAGAGCCCGGAGCCGCAAGACTCAAAGGCCACATTTAGCGTGATGATGGGGGAGAAGGTGAAAAAAGAAATCAAAATAGTGATGGGATGGGTGGATGCATTGCCTATTAAAATGATTCGCATTTTCGCCCAATCTCTCGATCGGCTTCTACGATCTGCGCGGCGAGAGAAGCAGCTGGTACATTTTAAGCTGTTTCTTTACAACAAATTCTAACAAAACCCAAGTGAAAACCGCAGTGAAATGTGTAAACGTAAATATGTAATAGCACGACGAACCGATGGCCGATGGGGCAAAAACAGTTTGCGAATGGCGACCGCGTACAGGCAAGTAAAGCGTAGTACTACACACCCACAAGGTGATCAGACGACCTGACCAAGGTCGCTGGAAAGCGCTGGATGCACGCCGCTATAGATCGGTCGGAAATTCTTGGAAAACGCCTATAATGTCCAACCAGCAGTGAAACCCTATGCGGCAGATATGATGATGGGTTATTGTTTATTACATTATAATAATAATTTAAAAAAACTTTGACTTAAACAGGAGATGATGATGAATTTCTAAACTAAAGACATACTTACATTTTATTAACTTTGTAATATAAACGCTCTAACAGTTACTTTGCTCAATCTTTCCATTATTAACACTAGAGTAGGCGCGCCCTAACTCATTAAACCCGCGCGCGGGGTACATATACGTAGACCAATTTGAATTTTAGATTATAGGTAAATTAAATGAAAAGCTGTATTTTTTTTTAATAAGTAATAATCTCATAATCTTAATAATCATATTTATTAAGGCGAAGATATAGGCAAATGGCCTTGAAGTGTGAAATAAATTGTTAACTCGTAAATATGGTGATAATTTCCATATTGCTCTACGTCATGCACTAGATAGCCCTTTAAATTATTTTATGAACTGCCGTTAAAACTATTATTGGTGATCCGTCTAGCTTTAAAACTTTCCGTGGCCACTTTTGGCGGAGGCGAGTTTTAAAGCTAGACGGACTAATGTAAATACTTTCAACGGTGGTTTATAAAATAATTTAAAGGGCTATCTAGTGCATGACGAAGAGTAATATGGAAATTATCTCCATATTTACGAGTTAACAATTTATTTCAAATGAGGGCGCCACTTCAAGGTCATTTGCCTATATCTTCGCCTTAATAAAAAAATTCTCTTCATCGATTCAATTCAATTCGAAATATCTTTATTGTCATAGGATATTTATAATATCTCTTAATAATAGTCACTTTGTTTTGTTTTGCACGAATGTTGACGTCAAATCGTTACTTACAGCTATGTTTAGTCCCATCATCATCTACATACATCTTTCACCTTTTGCTCACTTTTTGACTGATGACTAAAAAATCAAGCATATCTCAATCAAGTTTATCTCAAAGTATCCCAGTTAGTCCCGACCGGCTCAAATGCTCAATTTGTACCGTAGTGCAGCGTCGACGCGCGAACCAAATTTACATAAGTACTGTGGTTGGCACAAGTTACCGCACATGTAATATTACTTATGTTGGATGAGTTGGTTAATAATTATAGTGTAACATAAACCTGTGCAAAGCTGGGGCGGGCTGCTAGTACTTTAATAAATCTTGGGCAATATTAACCAGCATATGAGAAGAATGCATCCATTTGCATTTTACCCGTGTGGTTCCGGGTTAGAATAGGACCACTCCATCTCTTCCTGTGGATGTCGTAAGAGACGACTAAAGGACTTAGCACAAACATCTCGTGCTAAATTTGCATTCCCAATGAGGGTTAACGTCGGGCGGCGGCCGGTTGGAAAACTTTTCGCACAAATATATTCCCAAAGAGGGTTGACGTCAGACAGGCGGCCGGTCGTAAAACTATAGGCAAATCATTTAAACTGTTCCGGCTATTTCTTCTCCATTTCGCTAGGCCTTTGGCATCCTTAGGTGACCATTGACATGCATGTTATATTTGGAGAACAAAAAATGGGACAGCGCACCCCGGGCTTCGAAGCAGCACAGCTGAAGATGCAATCGGGAACGCGCTTAAACGAAGAAGATGAGAAGGATGCATCCGCCTTATCCCAGCGAAAAATTAACATTGAGACATGGATAATGTTAGGTTAGGATAAGAAGAAAAGAGGACGGTGGTTCGGGGGGTGGTTTACCAATGTTACGGAAAATTTGCACTACGGATAGCAAACTCAAAAGTAGAAATCAAGTTTCATCTAGTGTCTCATCTTCTGGCATTTTACATCAACAAAACTACAATTGGTATTAACTAGTAGTTCGCCGCGAACTTAGACCTCGCGATTATTAATCGCGTTTTTATTGATATTTCAAAAACTACTGAACCGATTTTGATGACCATCGAAATTCAAAATTCTTTTGATATTTTCTACATGCCTACCAAATTTCATCAAAATCGAACCATCGGCTCGGCAGTTATCGCAGTACAGACATACATACATACATAAAAACTGATTTGAATATGACGTGGTCGTGCGTTTTCAAGAAATAAATTCGAGGATTCTGATAACGCATGCCCACGGCATTTTAAACTTAACTAGTAGTTCGCCGCGAACTTAGACCTCGCGATTTTTTATTAATATTTCAAAAACTACTGAACCGATTTTGATGCCCAACGAACTTGAAAATTTAATTGATATTTCCTACATGCCTACCAAATTTCATCAAAATCGGACCATCGTTTAGGCAGTTATCGCGGAACAAACATACATACATACAAACAAACAATGTGTTTTCGCCCCAACTTGAATTATTAAACTTGAATATATATATTTATTTAACTATCGAAAAATAATTAATTATGGATTTCAATTAAGACCCGTGCCAGCGACAGTTCGCTACTGTGGGTGGTCGGCAACGGTCGCAAACTCTGGCTGACTCAGCTGACTGTCGCTGACGGTCACTGGTACAGTCGTTGCCTGTTAGAGTCCTTACGTCATCCACAGGAAAAGATGGAGTGGTCCTGTTCTAGGCCAAGAACCATACGGTGGAATGACATCATGATAATAAAATGCCTAAAAATAGATAAATAGCCCGCGAAAATGCTGTAAGCCTTCAGAACGAGGTTGCAGCATATAGGTGTATGTATATATATGTATTCTGCCGCTCTATTCAGCTGGAGATTCCCGCAAACACTTTAGCTGCACAAAATGATGCTCTACTTTCAATGAAATGAAATGAAATTTATTTGAACTTTTAAATTTACACATTGGTTTACACAGTTGGCTCTACACTACAACATGCCCGTCCTGTGGTAGCCAGATAAAATTTCCTGTTAGCGTTAAAATTGTGCCGACAGTAGTTTTACAAAAAATAATAGGTAAGTATAGAAAAAGATTTCAGTTTAGATTAAAATATATTTTTAACTGACTTAAAAAAGGAGGAGTTATCAATTTGGTTGTTTATTTAATGATGTTACCTGGAGTAACATCATTAAATAACAACCAAACCAAACCAAACTACGAGTATACTATGTCATTTATCAACCGATTAGATTTATTTTTTAAAACTTTCATTGCTACCTTAATTTTCCTCCTTTAACGCAAAACTTATGTAACAAACAGCAGCGAAAGCGTTAAAAAATTACTGATTTCAATTTTTAAGGCAAAATAACTATAAAATATATCATCTTAGTAAACAATTGTTGCGTATTCTTAAATATTTACTTCTTTCGCTACCCAAAGTTTCACTGAAAGCGATTGCTACTCGTATGCGATAAGTCCGCCTTTGTATCATTTTTCTGCTGTTTTTTCTCTGTTTTTAGGGTTCCGTAGTCCACAAGGAACCCTTATAGTTTCGTCATTTCCGTCTGTCCGTCCTTTTGTCCGTCCCGTCTGTCCGTCCGGGCTCGTACTCCGCCGCTACTGCACCGATTGTCACGAAAATTGTTTGAGATAAATATTGAAGTACAAAAGTTGGTTTTTAAAATTATGAAAAAAATATTTTTTTTCAGTCCCCGTCCCATACAACGAAAAGTAAATTTAAAAAATTAAATTGGACTAACCCCAACGTGTGGGGTATTGTTGTTAAAGTTTTTTAAAATGCAACAAAAACTGTTTTGAAACTATGTAGATCAAACCCCCCAGTCTTGAGATAATCTAATACAAAGTTAAAATTTGAGGTGTTCCCCCACCGTAACGTTTGAAATATTACTAAAATAATTCTGAAAAAAATGTGGTATATACCTAAAAGTATGTACTTTCAATTTAAACTATAGCGGTCTCGGTATCATAGAAAGTTATTTTTTAATACGTCATAAATCGTAAACCGCAATTTACCTTTAGAACTTTTATATTATATTACTTGCTGCTACGGAACCCTTCATGGGCGAGTCCGACTTGCACTTGGCCGCTTTTTTGTAATTCCTTTTGTTTACTATATAAAAAAGAGTATATAAATGGTATTGTATGAATAATTAGAAAATAAAAATTAGAAATAGGTACCTATAATATTTATAAAACAAAAATTCATGAAGTAGAGCATCTGTTACTGCTATTGTTCGCACCTGCCATCTCACTTAAGCAGCTGAATGTATTCCAGCGAGTCTAGGTCAAAGTTAAAAGTGTACCTTCAAGGTAAGACGCAGCGGGATATGCTAATCTTAGCTCGCTTAGTTCCTGTTACTCAATGTTTTAGAGCTTTTTCGTGCTAGAAAAAGCTCTTTCTAGCACGAAACTACTACTATTACTAATAATATAACTAATATTAATTACTAGAAAGGTATTCTCTAGTAGATGGCGCTTAGCGTTACGATTATACCTATTGTACATTAATTTTATAGTGCAATAAATTAAATAAATAAAATAAAATAAAATGTCGGCTTTCAAATTTAAAAAAAAGTTAAAACGATTGGGCTAAATTGGCAAATTGTTAATCCCACAGGCACCTCACATTTCCCCGGGATAAAAAGTAACCTATGTGTTTTAATCCAGGTGAGCTATCTAAAGCCAAATTCTTACAATGTGATCAGCCGTTTTGACGTGAAAGCAGAACAATTTACATACATTTACACATTCATAATTATCAGGTCTTTTTTAGTCTCCACTACAGGAGCACGACCCTCTCTGTACTACCAGAGCCATACTTTGCAAGAGTAGTCAGAGAATTGGCCTACACTCTCCACGCTGGCCAGACGGGTTGGAGACTCATTGATGTTTATAGCTTGTGTTTCCTAAGTCGCCTTCTATGACATCCACGGGAAGACTTGGAGTGGTCCTATTAAACTCTGCCGGGAACCGCACAGCTTACATTTACACATTCTCTGTACCCTTTTCTCAATTCTCTTTGACCCAAAAACACCGTTTTATTTAAATTAAATTTTGCTTTTCTGGGCAACATCTATGACAGAGAACTTATCTCCTCCCATAATCTTCTCATGGCTACATCAATTCATTGGTGTGGGTTTTTCCAACATTATTTTACTATAACAGCCGTGCAGCTCTGGAATCCCATCCATCCCAGTAGATATTTGCAAATATTGTACTTGCCTCGCGTTCAAGAAAGCCGTGCGCGGTCATCAAGTACCTGCACAAACTGTCAGTCGGATAGAATATATTTCCCGGCAGAGTAGAATAGGACCACTCCAAGTCTCTCCATGGATGTCGCAGAAGGCGACTTAGGAAACACAAGCTGAACAAAGCTTATAAACATCGAAGAGACCTCTCCAACCCGTCTGGCCAGCGTGGAGTGGAGACTAAAAAAGACCTGATGTTATATGATAATAATGACACAGACAACGGGACAGGTGAAACTAAATCTTTTTCGTCTAAGCGCGTTCCCGGTTGCATCCTCAGCTGAGCTGCTTCGGAGCCCAGGGTGCGCTTTTCCGCTTTTTCTTCTCTAAATATAATATGCATGTCAATGGTCACCCAAGGATGCCAAAGACCTTGCAAAATAGAGAAGAAATAGCCGGAAAAGGTAAAATGATCTGGTTATAGTTTTACGACCGGCCGCCTGCCTGGCGTCAACCCTCTTTGGGAATGTATTTGTGCGAAAAGTTTTACAACCAGCCGCCGACCGACGTTAACCCTTCTGGGAATGCAATTGTAGCACAAGAAATTTGTACTAAGTCCTTAGTCCTTTAGTCGCCTCTTACGACATCCACAGGAAGAGATGGGGTGGTCCTATTCTAACCCGAAACCACACGGGTGGGACAGTTAAAACTAAATAAAAGCTTGTAATAAATACATATTTTCACAGTATATATATTTTATATATTAATATTAATTATGATCGATATTCAGTTCACCAGTCAGCCAGTTTATTAAAGGTATTAGGGTACTTACCTACTGCTGCCAAACCCATATCCATTCCCACCGAACTGCCAAGTCATTTTCATACTTATTCTAAAACACTCCTATTCTATCCGACATTTCATTACACCTAGCATCCAATTGGAATAAAAATGTAAATATGTTCCAAGGAACCCCCAAAATGGTCGGGCCCATGAATTATTTAGATCGTTGAATAAAATTTCGGTAAACCTGCACACGAAATTCGCACTTATTTAATTTGCACCTGTCAGTAAATAAGGTCTATTTTTGTAGAATGGACGCAGTGAAATTACTTCAATTTTTAAGCGCTTGAAATTTTCTTTGGATGTTTAAAGGCTTTTGAATATTTTGTAAGTACTTAGGTGAGTTTGGGGAGTAAAATAAAATATTTCAAAATTTCTCTATAAATAGATAAAAAGATACATTTATTTTTATTTAATACCAAAGTCGACTTCTGTGTGAACGATCTGTATTAATAAACAAACATCGATAGATTTAATAAAATATATAGGTACCAGCTGTATGATGACGTCAGGGTAAACTAGTGATTATTTAAAAAATAATTTTAAAAAAGAGGTTTTATTTAAAACAATGAACTAAATAGTTTAAAGTGCTCCTCAAGACGAAACAATGGAGCTCAAACTCGGTAGGGTTACGTTGTTACATCACAGAGATACCGTAGCCTTCCGACTTTATCATGAGATTAGGTAATTGGTACTTCCTCCTCCTTGCGTCGAAATCCTCATTGTAAGGGGTCGTGATCTCTTTGGAGCACCTTTCTGTGTACTGTGTATAATAATTGGTACCATAAAGGTCATAGCACACTTACACGACTCGGCTCCAACACCGCTCCCACCCAACACCGCTATAAACTAATACGACTGCTCGCGGTCCACGCACCGACAGCTAGCAGGCGCCCAGCGCTCCACGCACCGACAGCTATCAGGCGCCCAGCGGTCTTGTTGCGACAGCTAATCTAGGGGACAGCGCGTAGACCGCTTGTTTCCAACGCACGGCCAGCGAGGTGTCAACCACCGCGCAGTCTGATGGCGGTAAGCTCGCTGACAGTGAGCTGTCTGCTGATTTATGTTGCCAATGTAAAATATATCTAAAGAGCACTACCTGAAGCCCATATTTCAATAATATTTTATTCGTTTTGTGGGAGCAGAGTCGCGTAAGTAGGCTATGACTTAATAGTGCATTGTCACCCAACTTACATAAGCATGTGAAGTTACAACTAGATCGAATAATGGGAAATATGTCTAATTTGGCTTGCAAGATTTGATTACGGACACAGACAACGGGACAAGTAAAACTAAATAAGAACTTGTCACCACCCTTCTCTCCCACAGGTGTCGTAAGAGGCGACTAAGGGACGTAAAAAATGTTAAAATACCCTCGAAAAACAAAACTCTCCTTCTGTCGCAGGTAAACAGTCAGTCAGGTGCAGGTGTTAGTGATGTCAGATTTTTCAAACTGCTTTTCAACAAGAAAAGTATTACTGCCTAAAATTTCTAAAAGCAACGAGCGAATCTTTTTCGTATCTCCCTGGAGACACGTACAGAGATTAACATTTTTATTCGCAAAATGTTTTTAAAGTACCTCGAAATACTCTTTTACTCGTATCTTACTGCTTTTTGTCTTGCACTGAATGACGACACGTGGATAAAACCTGGGATAAAACTTAATGTTGTACTGTTTTGTGCACATTATCATTCTCAAGAAAGTAATTTAGGCGACTTCAAAAAGGATGAGGTTCTCAATACTGATGAGGACTAAAAATCTTTAATTAAGGCTCATCAGGTAGATTATTAAAAAATATTGAACACATATTTTTTCTTTTCTTTGATTAGCAACTAATGACGAAGATACAGCGCTTTTAAATTTCGCATGACGTCACTATCTATTGTGATTTTTACAAGACGATGTCATCAATCGTCCACTGCGGAAGTTCAATGCACTGTATCTTTGTAATTACTACTTTGATAAACCGAAAAATAAAGGACTTTATTATTGGATAACTGACGGACTATCTATCGATCTATAATTTAAGAACTACGTTCTTGTCGGTGGAGTAATTAAGCATTTTTTTTGTGTCATAGGACGGCAAACGAACAAGCGGGTCACCAGATGGTAAGGGATCACCGCTGCCCATGGACAAATGCAACACCAGGGGTGTAACAAGAGCGTTACCGGCCTTTCAGGGCCCTCCCCAGAGGGGGGAGAGAGAGGAGGGCTCCGGCTCTCTCACTCACTGAACGAAGCATAGAAACGGTGAAGCTACTACTCAGACGTCGATTTTCTGTGAGAGTGTGGTACTTCCCCGGACGAGCCGGCCCATTCATGCTACTAGCAAAACTGAGTTTTGCCGGTAGCGTGGCTCTACCACAACTATTTGCATTCAGAAAGTGTATTTTGATGTAAAACTGATGATGAAAACCAGAAATTGAAGTCCATGAAACAGCCGCGACCAAAACAAAAATTTATGTGCCTGTCGAGGCACGGAGGAGCTCTGCTCTAAAACTTTTATGCTACTTGTGGTCACCCATCCAAACACGGACCACCCAGACTTGCACGCAAAATCGTCCCAGTAGACCACCGAACAACTTTATATTATAAATAGATAATTCAATCGATAAAATATTTTACCAAACTTTAGAAAGTTTACCGTAGCCGTCATACAAGATTTATAATACAATTTTTGTTCACAAGAGTCTGAGTGATCCAAAACACATAATTTTTCGTCGCGAACTTTATAAAAGTCTCGAATCAAAAGCTCCTTTGTAAAGCTTCTGGAAAGTTCGCGGGAACTTGCGTTTTGTACTAAATTCACGTCACATACAAATTCCGAGTTTATTTCTTTGCTTCAAAAAGGACTTTATGACGGATAAATCGTTGAGTTTTACGAGGCGGATTTTTAACATGAAAAAATATTTTTTTACATTGAATGCACTCAACGTACTGACGTGGTGGAATCCAAGTGCTTTAGGTACTGGAAAGCGGTGCGTCTGTAGGCACAAGTTCGATCCTTACTAGGCAAGACTTGTACTTCTGACACAGAAAGAGTAACATACAGAACGGAATCTCCTAAGGTACGCGCAATAAGCGTCCCCGTTCCCCGTCCCCGCACCTCTCCCCCGTTCTTGTGCCGCCACGTGCCGCCGTGCAGTGTGTGTTCACCCACTCTCGCCCGTCGACAAGGCGAGAACGGGGAGAGGTGCGGGGACGGGGAACGCATATTGTGCGTACCTTAGGAGATTCCGTTCTGTATGTTACTCTTACTGTCTTCTGAGTTAGTATTCATTTAGGTAAGGTTAGTCCAGGCTGGCATCACTAATTGGTAAGTATTTTCCGAAACATTTATTGATATTTCGACTTTCTCATACATAGTTGTCGGCTGAATGGACAGTTTGTACAGAAATTATAGAATTTTCGTAAAATTCTTACTATAATATTTATCTTCTTGTACTTTAAGAGCTAGCCCTTATCGATAAAGTGAAGTAGAGATATCTCCATTCTCTCAATTCTTCTCTTCTCTCTGGCATCTCTTTGATGTCCTGGTAGGACCTTAGTTCCAACTTTTCTTTATTATTTTGAAAAACTTCACCCTAATATCCTATTAAATTATAGGAAAAATATTTCTACCCACAGACATAGTCATTATACCTACATGAAAACAATGCATACTTTAGGGTACACTAGTAGCCCAGGATCACGTATTCATGGTACGTGCGAGCAGGCCTGTGTCACTCTCCGTTTAGGTATCGAAAATGTACCTACGTTATTACTATGCGCGCAGCGGACCCTCCGGGCGTTAAATTTAGTTATACGAATCGTTTATCCATAGTAATAAGAATTAAATTGGCTTGCAATGGATGTCTAGGTATTATGCGAAAAGGTGCTGAGTTCTGACGTGAGCTAAATTCAACCATATCGCTAGCCACATTGAGTAGATATTTCTTTGAATTTCTTTGCTGAGTGAGACTTCTGTACGTTAGTATTATTTATTCTGTGGTGCGAGTAACACTGTTTGAAGAGCGACGTGATGAGCACACAAATAGACAGACAAACCGCATCAAAGCTTTGTGTCTGTGCGTACTACAAGTAGTGTACTCGCTTAAATTCCATTGTGGCGCTGGGTTGAAAACGTGAGAACTGGTTTTTATTCTGGGGTTGTAAGTACAAGTGCTTAAGTAAGCATACTTGAATTTTCCTGGGTCCAGTGCTACCCCCTTTTGAAATAAATCATTTCCAAGGAAACGGAGACATCATTTAAAATTTTGCTTCTTCTTCTCGTGTCGAAAGCTCAAAATGTAATTAATTTTTTTCCCTCCAAAAGGTTGCCACTTTCACAGCGTCGTCTGTAGCCTCACATAGGTTACGCTTAGTGCAGCTGGTGGGGCACGATGGACAGGAGCGAAGGTGTGACATAGCCTGGTCGTTATGACCACACTGACACTGTGTTGCAGTTGGGTCAATATAACGCCATCGGGCCAAATTATGCAAGCATCGGCCTTCCTCTGTTCGGAGGCGATTTAAGATTTTGCTACTACCAAGTCCTAGATAACCCTTCATACTATTTAATGAACTACTGTTTACAGTTTAAAGTGAGAACGTAAAGCTTTTCAACGCACATTTGCGAAAAACGGCCACTTTTGGCAAATCTGCAGGACTAAACCAGAATGGAAATCCTTGTGAACGCGGTATACAAAAACGTGAGTTTTTAGAGTGTAGGTATGTTTGTAAATTTCCTTGACACGCAGTACAGCCTAAACGGCTCTATGGATTTTAGCTTGAGAGGCGTCAAAGAGAAAGTGATACAGGCTATATAAAAAAAATTAAGTAATGTTATGCCAAGTTATGTCCTTATTTTTTTTTTTATTTATAACCTATCGAGTTGGTATCAAAAGAAAGGATTACAAACTACGAACAATAATTCTCTAGAATCGTAACTAATCCTAAAAAACCGGCCAAGTGCGAGTCGGACTCGCGCACCGAGGGTTCCGTACAAACCTGCAAGGTTTAGTATTTGGTATGAATTTCAATTTAATACCTCTACGCGTTTATGAGGAAATGGGTAGTAAGTTTAAAATTATTAAAAAAAAATATATTATGTGATGTAACTAAAAATTTATGGTTTTCGTAATTTTTCCTTTATCTATGCTATAAGACGTTGCTTCGTACCAAATTTCAAGATTCTGAGTTCACGGGAAGCACCCTGTAGGTTTTGATTCCCTTGCAAGTGTCGAAAATTTGCGGCATAAACGGCTGTATCTTTTGATTGCGTTGGCTTAGAAGTTTGATTTTTTCACAGCTTCAAGGGACAGTAGACCTGAGTAATTGATATAAATTTCAGCTTCATACCTCCACGCGTTCCTGAGAAAAAGGGTCTTGACAGACGGACGGACGGACGGACAGACGGACAACAAAGTGATCCTATAAGGGTTCCGTTTTTTCCTTTTGAGGTACGGAACCCTAAAAATCATACCACGCGATATGTACCGCGACGGGCGGGGCTTAAAATATGAACAGAGCGGCGCGACAGTTCGCCGTGACACTCGTGTCGTGCAGTTGCGTCGCAAGAAGTTTCCTTTGAGAATATTGCTGTGTTTTTGCGATAATCGATTCATTAAAAATGCCGTCATGTGCCGTGAAGTGGTTTTTACATCACTTCACGGCCATACAGACATGAAAAACACAAGACTCACCTTTCATATGTAAGTAAATAAACATTTTAATTTTGTACCTCACCGCTCATGGCGTTGACCGCGGCCGTGTCGGTCGAGTAGCCAGCACCCCGGTACCGACACGGCGGGTACGTGACCTTGTCGCGACCAATCGCATGCATCTTTGTCTATGTGTGTGTGTGTGTTTCGTTGTAATTACTGTTAGTTTGTTTGCGTAAATTGAATCACAATCGAAGCGGTGAATGTAAGAGCGTTAGATTTCTAGAAATTTTATTTCGATGATTACAAATATATATTAATACTTTTGTGTTTAAATGTAATTTGGAATGAGAAATTTTGAAAAAAAACAACATAAAATCCCGCTCTTATTGTTAGAACCGGGCAGTCGGATTTTTTTAAATAATTACTTCTTTCTTTCGTTTTATAAAAGTTGGTGACGTCAGATCATTTACTTACAGCTCAGTTTAGTACTACATACGCGTCACATAATATTATATTATTACATTACGTGCTTTAGATGGCACGTTAAGATACGTCATGAACGTTATCGTTAATAAATAGATCGATAAAATCTTTCTCAAACTTTCCAATATATTCACCGTAACTTCCTTAACCGTCACAGAAGATTAATTATACAATATTATTCACAGCATTCTGAGTGATCCAAAACATAATTTTTATACCGTTGGGAACTTTATGAAAGTCGCGAATCAAAAGCTCCTTTGCAAAGCTTCTGGAAAGTTCGCGGGAACTTTCGTTTTGTGCTTAATTCACGTCACATTCAAATTCTGCTTATTTCTTTTCTTTAAAGACTTTATGACGGATAAAACATTTTTATTTGTAACATGAAGTAGGCAATTTGGAAGTTGAATACACACATCACATTTGGATACAATACGTAACATCTTTTGTGTGAAACTCAGATTATTACCTCAAATACAAATGTTTTGTCATAGCTAGTACATCCTATGTTCCGACTGTCTCATAGAAAAGTCCTCAAATGACTTTGAAAATGAACAATTTGTATGGAAATATCGAGATTTCCTAACATTGCTCCCTCCATTGCCCACTGAGCAACTCTGAGTTTTTCTTTAGATTTAATTGTCAAGGTAGTCGTTTCCATTCCATAGGTGAATACTGGCAGGACACATTGGTCAAAAACTTACTTTTCAGCTTTTGTGGGATGTTTCTTGATCGGAGAATCTGCTTATTTGCTCCGAAAGCTGACCACGCCTGCTGTATACGCCTGTCGACCTCTGCGGTTTGATTTTGCAGGCCTAAGGTTAGCTTGTGTCCTAGATAGATGTATTGTATGTAATGTTAGGAATAACATTGCTCGATCGTATACGAAACGAGGTGATTCGAAGGAGGACCAAAGTCTGGGACGTTGTTGATACTATAAAAAGACAGAAATGGAAGTGGGCGGGACACATAGCGAGAATGGACGCAGATCGATGGACTAGAAGGGTAATGGAGTGGCGACCATGGGCCAATAAGCGAGGTAGAGGACTAGCAAGGACTAGGTAGACGATATTGAGCGTCACGAAGGCCGCAAATGCATGCAGGTGGCATGGGAGAGACACAAATGGAATGATATGGAGGAGGCCTATTCCGGTCCTGTAAAGGATAACATAGAGGCTGCTATTAATGGATGGATGGATCGAGATTTCCAAAAAATCGTAGTACGGTCTCTTAGATTTCTTTTTATATTGCCAGGATAAATTACCTTGTGGCATTTATGTGGCAAATAAACAGGATACTTTACAGAACTTGGCTGCGATTTAGATCTCAATTCTTTTGTCGGATATTGAACTTGGCTCCCATTTTCACATTTATGTTTTTGGTGGGATAGGTACACTTCACAACAATTTAATCATAAAGTAATTGTACAGTAACTTATTATTTTTAATCATTTAAATTTAAATTATGATCGTCTAAGGAAAAGGACAGCAAACGCCGCACTTAGATTATTTTTAGGTTTCGTTTTTTAGGATTCCGTACCCAAAACTGCCAACGAGACCCTATCATTAAGACTGCGCTGTCTATCCGTCTTTCCGTCCGTCTGTCACAGGGCTCTGTCTCTTGAGCCGTAATAGTTAGACACTTTAAATTTTTTGCGATTATGTATTTACTTTGGCCGCTATAACAAATACTTAAAATATTAAGATAAAGTAGAAAATTAAAGGGGGTCAACATATAAGAAACGGGTTTTTTTAGCATTTAAAAAAAATGTATGGAGGAACGGCATCTTTCATGTACGAGTCCGACACACACTTGACAGAATATAAATATATAAATACAAAAATCTTTTTCTCTCAATAAAATACTTTACGAAAAACCGCAAACTGATGGTTTACTGCACAGGTTTATTGTTACAGACGGTTGGTTAGTTTTGTTTTTAACAATTTAAACTTTGCGTATATATACCCGAATTTCCAGGTTCCAGTGCTGCAATTTAACTAGAGCGAGTTAACTAGTATGGACAAACAGGAAGCTTTGATGTGGTCTGTCTGTCTGTTTGTTTGTCAGGCTGCTCCGACAGATAGTGGTACTAACGTATCACGAATACGTATCCTCGTACTGTATACATATATATGAAAATAATGTAAATCTCACGTACTAAATCGTAGAAGCTGGTCAAGGGATTTCCCCTTACCAGATTTTTTATATAGTTATGGAGAAATCACACAGGCTAAGGAATATGTGCAAATAAATATACTTACTACTGTTTTTAAACGTAGTAACTTTCAAGGAAAGTATAAAAAAAACATATTCTATCATATCATACGATATACAGGGTTACTATTTAAACACCGGCAACGTTTTTGGAGCAAGTTCAATCTGTGATACTAAACAACTATTAAGATAAAATACTTTCGTCCTCCCATACAAAATCCATTTGGCAGAACGCCGACTTTTATGGGAAATCGATTGTTTTTTTTTGTTTTTCGATAATTGTTTTTATAGAAAGTGGTTCAGTATCACGGACTGAAGTTGCTCCATGTTGGCGGTGTTTTAAAAGTAGCCCTGTATTATTTATTATATTGGGCTACTTATGACAGAATATGTATTTTTCATATTAAAATCAAAGATATCAGTCGACGATTGTCTACCAAAATCTCGCATTTTAATATCACCGCCCGCTACTGAGCTCATGGCGGGTGGCGGTTGGCGAGCGGGGAGGGCAATGGCTGCGCAGTCGGTTAGCCATTTACAAAAAATTTGCAAGAAAAAAAATTTAGTTTTTTCTTTCATATAAGGCGACTTAAGAAACACAAGCTAAACAAAGCTTATAAACATAAATGAAACCTCTCCAACCCGTCTGGCCAGCGTGGAGAGTGTAGGCCAAATCCTCTGACTGCTCTGGCTAATATATGGCTCTGGTGGTACAGAGAGGGTCGTGCTCCTGCAGTGGAGACTAGAAAGATCTGATGATGATGATGAATGATTCTATTAAGTGACCGTGTGGTTCCCGGTAGAGCAGAAAAGGACCACTTCAAGTATTCCCGCGCATGGATGTCGTAGAAGGCTATTAAGGAAACACAAGCTAAACAAAGCTTATAAACATCAATGAGACCTCTCCAACCCGTCTGGCCATCGTGGAGAGTATAGGCCTAATCCTCTGACTGCTCTAGCCAAGAATGGCTCGGGCAGTACAGAGAGGGTCGTGCTACTGCAGTGGAGACTAGAAAGACCTGATGATGATGATGAATGATTCTAATTAGTAACTTGTGGTTCCTGGCAGAGTGGAAAAAGACCACTCCAAGTCTTCCCGTGGATGTCGTTGAAGGCGACTACTTGAAACACAAGCTAAAGTAAGCTTAAAAACATGAATGAGACCTATCCAACCAGTCTGGCTAGCGTGGAGAGTGTAGACCAAATCCACTGACTGCTCTGGCTAATATGTGGCTCTGATAGTACAGAAAGGGTCGTTTTTTTTTTTATGTTTTAGGGCGGCAAACGAACAAGCGGGTCACCTGATGGTAAGTGATCACCACTGTCCGTGGACAACTGCAACACCAGGGGTGTAACAAGAGCGTTACCGGCCTTTCAGGAAGATATAGACTCGTTTTTTGAAGGTTTCAATGTCGTATCGGTTCGGGAACACCGCTGCAGGAAGTTGATTCCACAGTTCGGTCGTTCGTGGCAGGAAGTTCCTTTTAAAACGTACGGTGGTTGATTGCCAACTATCCAGGTGGTGGTGGTCGTGCTCCTGCAGTAGAGACTAAAAATAGACCTGATGATATATGATGATGATGCTGTTTCATCATGTTATCCATTTATTTATTTATTTAAAAAACTTTATTGTTCCACATTAAAAAAAAATGGTACAATTGGCGGACTTAACGCTAAAAGCGTTCTCTCCCAGTCAAGCATAGGGATAAACAGAAACAAATCATGTTGCGGCGCAAAAAACTAGATACAAAATAAAGTATTAAAATATGTGCATAATATAATATATGTCTACTTAACAATATATAATATACATATAAAATATAACTCATAGAATATACCTACATACGTACATAAGACTATCTATAATACATATAACAAATAAATATATACAAACCTACAATATATATAAATAATGAATGATGATGGTGAAAATAAAGAAAGATACTAACATATATCAAAAAGATAAGAGTGCACTCTTCTCTTAAAAGAAAATTTTGTCGAAATATCTTTTAGCATTCCAGAGCCGTATAGCTTGTAAGTTAAAAGAGTTCGCCATAAAATTTGTGCGATGAGGAGGAACAGAAAGGAGAAGATTATCAGTAGAACGAAGTTGCCTATCATGCGTGTCAGAAAGAAATTTAAATTTACATCTAAGATACTCAGGGGAATTAGGATTCAGAAGAATTGAAAAGAGAGTGCAAAGAATTCGCACTTGTCTGCGTTCACGGATAGGAAGCCATTTAAGCTCAGAACGAAAGGATGATATATGATCATATTTGCGAAGGCAGAAAATGAAACGTATACAATTATTAACGAGACGGTCAAGCTTATTCAGTAAATCTACATTGAGATCAGGGTAACACACATCAGCATAATCAATGATGGGTAATATCAATGTATGGACTAATAAGAGCTTTGTTTTGAAAGGCAGGAAGTTCCTTAGACGATTAAGCTGTTGAAGAGCAACAGTAACAGAACGACTGACTTCAGCTACCTGAGTGGTCCAACTAAGTGTGGAATCAATGTGAAAGCCAAGATCCTTTACGGATTTACTGTAGGGGATAATACAGTTGTTAAACATGACAGGTGCAACAGCATTAAAGTCAATCAGAGAAATTTGCCTTGTACTGC
Source organism: Acrobasis repandana (assembly GCA_963576875.1). NCBI lineage: Eukaryota > Metazoa > Arthropoda > Insecta > Lepidoptera > Pyralidae > Acrobasis > Acrobasis repandana. The sequence goes on from OY756236.1 coordinate 13,396,423, forward strand.
CTACAATTATAGCTTGGCATTTGGAGGGATTAACCTGAATTCCAAATTGATCGGACCAGGACAAGATAGCCGACAAAGCCAAGTTTACACTCGCTACACTAGAATCAAGGTCGTCAACTGATGATAGGGCATAAATTTGTAGGTCGTCAGCATAAAAATTGTAAGAACAGCCAAGGGAAGTGGAAAGTAAATTAATAAAAAGAGAGAAAAGCAACGGTGATAAGATACCCCCTTGAGGCACGCCATTAGACAGATCATTCCAGTCCGAGAAAACGCGGTCCATACGAACTGCCTGCTGGCGGTGACAGAGATATTCAGAAAACCAATCCAACACTGAAGACGATCCATTCCATATTGAAATCTTATACATTTCAATATAGATGGGGGTGCAAATCCGTGGTGCAAACCAACCTGTACAGCCGCAAGTAGCATAGGTATAACATACATGGCTGACCGATCTCGGATTATGGTAATACTGGTGACAAACAGGGATAGATTTATGATGACATAAATCCTGCTGGCTTTGACGGCGGTTGAAATATGGGGTTGCTTTACATCCCGATACATAAGTTTTTCCATGCTGATCCAGAAGAAACTGGTCAAGTGCGTGTTGGGCCACGCAAAGTTTAGGGTTCCGTAGTAGCGAATGCTGACTTAGTTCACGCCTCACGGTTTGACTTATAATTTTCAATTAAATTTGCATGAAATCTTCCTTTTTCAAGTACATTTTGTTGTTCAAGTTGATTGACTATAACTCTATCATTTGTAAACTCTTCTTAGCTCTGATAGTTTTCCTCTTAATTTCGTTACATATATTGCTGCCGTGAATTTTTTTTGTAACGAAAAGATCGGGTATCAACCCGAAAGGGAGTAAACGAACTAATCAATGTGAACAACTTTTACTACGGGACTTTCCCTGAAATCGCGGAAAAAAAAATCTGCAGCTTTATACAAAATTAAATACCTACCGTGCCAAAACGTATAGAGGTGCCGATTTTTTTTTCGCGATTTCAGGTATGGTCCCATAGTAAAAGTTGTTCACATTGATTAGTTCGTTTACTCCCTTTCGGGTTGATACCCCCTTTTTCTTACACGTTGTATGGTGGCATATGGACACGTAAAAGAATTTACTTGTCTCTTTTAAAAATTTGCAATATTTCACAAACAGGTCCCTAAATCGAAAAATTGTATTCACAAATTCACAATATCTTTTTCATCTCATCTATTCGAAAAACAATGTTTTTATCCCACATATTTGGGGCTAAAGTCGCTGGTAATTCTCTAGACACTAAAAAGTAAAAAGTAAATTCTCTAGGCGTTAAAAGACATTTGACAACCGAACACTATTAACAGTCAGCAAAAAAAAGTTGAATTTTGTTTTAAAATTATAAAATAAAGGCAACGGCGTAGTAATTTTTTAAAATTGGAATACAACACGTTTTACATGGATCACTGTAGGTCAAAATTTTTTAGTTCTCTTACTTCAAAAAAAATATATTATTAAAAACTATTAAAAACGCGCAATGTTGTCTTTGATTTAAATAGTAATTTTATTATGCAATTATTAGGTTATTTTTACTTATACTATTTTATATGTGAGTTATTTCTTGATGAGGCCGATAGTAAATAAGTATGAAGTTTACGTATTTAAATATATAAAGAATCACACACAAGGTAAAAGAAATGAAACGATTCTAATGACTGGAACATGTATTAAGATGTGGTGGTCCTAGAAAAATATTTTCATAGTACTTCTTCAGTGAAAACGTCACCAAATAAAGGTTTGGAACTGACTGTAGGTATTCTACTTTAGTTATAGGTATACATTTGCAAATTTTTCTCATAGCTGGAGATGAAAAGAAGAATGTGCTACACGGTGTACGGTAATAGTTTTATCTCGGGCGATATACGAGTACTTGAATCCCTCGCTACACTCAGGATTCCACCGTAGAATCCCTCGTTACGCTCTTGATTCTGCTGTGGAATCCTTCGTTTCGCTCTGGAAACAAAGTAGCGCCCTCGCGTTAAAACTATTTTAACCTTTACGCCTTGTAGCACAATCTACTATGAAATACCTGTTCAAAAAAATGATTCCTTTTTTACATGTATGGGAACTCCCCGAAAAATTTTTTAAGATTTTTTTTTACCACTTTGTTGTCGTGATTAACATACTCATGCTAAATTACAGCTTTCTGTACTAATTGTGTCTGAGTAAAACCGCGCATAGACAGACAGACTGCGTGCGGCAATTCGAAATCAAGTAGTAAACTCCAAACTCATAAACCATACAATCAAATCGAAGTAGTCACTTGATCTAGTTACTGAGAGACACATTTTTCTTTTTTCGTATTTTGATATTCATTTACTGGGAAAAGTTGTTCAAAATAAAAGAATGAATCACCCCTTAAAATAACTATACGCCTTTACTAAACTTCAGTTGTTTTCTTTGCCCATAAATTAACCTGATATTCTAAGTCCAAACTAAAATTAAAAGAAAACACATTAACATAAAAACATTCAATCCATGTAACGCAAAACATTAGTTCTATAACAATTAAGAAGAAAATTACAACTGTGAGTGGTCGGGCGATAAAACTTAATTACAGTGTTTTGCTGAAAGCTCATAAATCGCATTGGAATTACCCTAAGGTGTGTTCACACTAAAAGGTAAAACTACACTTTCAATGAAAAATCCATGAAACTCTTAGAAAAAAATGTTTATGGCACTTCTAGTATGTTACTAGCCTACATGTTACAAGCAAGTGTACGTACACAGCCCAAAAGCCCGCGACAGGCATACTTCCGTTATTTTATAGGCTGAAAGTTTTTCTTTGTATGGCTCAAATACAAGTAAGTCAATCCCCGAATATGAAAGTTGGCTCGTGGTGGGTTTGGTAGATATCAGGTTGTTAAGTACCTGGGCCACTATGATATCATAGTAGAATATATTTTTAGGGTTCCGTACCTCAAAAGGAAAAAACGGAATCTGGATCACTTTGTTATCCGTCTGTCTGTCTGTCAAGACCCTTTTTCTCAGAGATGCGTGGAGGTATCAAGCTGAAATTAAATACTCAAATCCCTTGGAGCTGTGAAAAAATTAAATTTCTAAGCCAACGCACGATTAAAAATATTTTTAATAATTTTGAACTTACTCATATACCTACAGGTTTGTATGATACCCTTGGTGCGCGAGTCCGGTTTTTTTTTTCATAATAATGTTAGAAATCATCCCCTGGCAGATACTATTAAGGTATCAAAAATTGTAAGTAGGTACTTTTACTTCTGAAGTATTATAGTCAAGTCGCGATATCATATTATATAAAAAAATTGAGGGTTTTAAAAACTTTGGCTAGGACGAAGAAGCGGCTTCCTAGCAACATTTTTTTTTCACAAAGCATGTAAGGCTAGTCTATATATTTTTGGAGCAAGTTCAATCCATGATACTGAACTACTTTCTGTAAAAACCAAGTAACTTAAAAAAAAATATTTCGCCTTCCCATACAAATCAAAACTCAGCCAAACGATTTATTTTACGGGAGGACGACATTTTTTTATAGAAAGTAGTTCAGTTGTTGAACTGTACTTGCTTCAAAATTTTGCTGGTGGTTGAAAAGTCATCTGTATAGAGACACTAATTATTATGGTATCCTTACATGAAAAGTACTTGACTTTTTTAAGGCCGTACCTGAATTTTCCGGGGTCCAGTGCTGCCCCCATTTATAATAAATCATTTCAAAGAAAACGGAGACATCATTTTAAATTTTGCTACTACCGCGTCCTAGATAACCCTTCAAAGTATTTTTTGAACTACTGTTTTTAAAGTGAGAACTTTAAGCTTTACTAAGCTCATTTGCGAAAAATTACCACTTTTGGCAAATGTGCGTAGCAAAGCTTAACGTTCTCATTATAAACTGTAAACAGTAGTTCATAAAATACTTTGAAGGGTTATCTAGGACTTGGTAGTAGCAAAATTTTAAATAATGTCTCCGTTTTCTTTGAAATGATTTATTTTAAATGGGAGCAGCACTGGACCCCGGAAAATTTGGGTACGGCCTTAAGTTTGTTTTTGATTTTCTTATTTAACATACGATTCTGCATCGTCAAATGTGTAACTTGCTTATGACATGTCAGCTAGTAATATACTAGACGTTTATATCATAAATATCTAAAAGAATTTTGTAACAAATTTGAGAAACGTGCGCGGTGTTCCAAAAAGTTTTTCCTTTTCTTCTAACACCTGTCTTAATAAGTTCTAGCGTGAACTTTTGCTAGGCGAACAAGGTGAGATGCTTTTGTTGTCAAAGAAAAAATAATACCTTGTATAAGTAAGTTAAGTATCTATTTATAACCTTTATGTATCAATGTGCTAAGAACTAAGAAACGGTTTACGGTTGTAAAACTTTTCGCACAAATACATTCCCAATGAGGGTTGACGTCAGGCAGGCGGCCGGTCGTAAAAGTCAAATCATTTAAACTGTTCCGGCTATTTCTTCTCCATTTTGCAAGGTCTTTGGCATCCTTGGGTGACCATTGACATGCATGTTATATTTGGAGAAGAAAAACCGAGAAAGCGCACCCCGGGCTCCGAAGCAGCACAGTTGAGGATGCAACCGGGAAAGCGCTTAGACGAAGAAGAAGTGCTAAGAACTAAGAAAAGGAAAATATTGTGTCAGTTGTTGTGAAGTGTCACGAAAAGTATGTAATAATTAAATGTGTTAAGTTAAAAAATAATGGTTTATCTAAGTAATTAGTACAAGAAGTAAAAACAGATAAGTACAATCCATTACAAGAGATTTAACAACCTCATAATTTAACTAATGATGAAAAAGAGAGGTGTCATAAGTTTGACGTGTCTGGGTGTGTGTTGTTAGTGTTTGAAAATGGTATTTAGTGTCTACGTGACTTAAGGCCGTACCTGAATTTTCCGAGGTTCAGTGCTGCCCCCATTTAAAATAAATCATTTCAAAGAAAACGGAGACATCATTTAAAATTTTGCAACTATCAATTCCTAGATAATCCTTCAAAGTATTTTATGAACTACTGTTTACAGTTTAAAGTGAGAACGTTAAGCTTTAATACGCACGTTTGCGAAAAACGGCCACTTTTGGCAAATGTGCGTAGTAAAGCTTAACGTTCTCACTTTAAACTGTAAACAGTAGTTCATAAAATACTTTGAAGGGTTATCTAGGACTTGATAGCTGCAAAATTTTAAATGATGTCTCCGTTTTCTTTGAAATGATTTATTTTAAATGGGGGCAGCACTGGACCCCGGAAAATTTAGGTACGGCCTTAAAAGTCCGTATGACCCTAATAGTACTTAGAGCGATCTTAAATATTATCAGTAGTAATGAAATACTCACATTGAAATAAAAACACAGCCAACTTCAGGACTAACTATATACATTATATGTTTCGAAAACACGATTGCTTAAAATTGTCTTGATAGAAAAACATTGCGAAGTTGCCTCCGAACCACCTCAGAATAATACTCAAACAAAAAGTATTCAAGAAATACAATATACTCGTACGTCATCTGATATAAATACTTTTAAGGTGACGTGGGTTCATAATTTGCAAAACTGTGCGTGTTTTTGAAAAATCACTGTTATTAAACTACTACAGTTTATCCCTCAAAAAATTTACATAAAAATCTTAAGGATTTTCTTCAGACACCCACAATAGCCAAAACACGATTGAGCATTTTGATAAAAATTATGCAACGAATGTAATTTATTTATTTTCAAAACATTTTTTGCCACCGTATAGATTATTTTTATATGTTTTTGTCATATTTCAGCCTTGAGGTAATTCTTGTGACAGTATAGAAAGGAAATCACGTGGAAGGTGTTTCTTTTATGTAAGTACTTACCCACTTCTTGACGAAAATATAAAAATATGAGCACGTGTAATCCGAAAGCTTGTGTTGGTTGGTTTGCCATTTTCGTTATGTTGGCAATTCACTTGGAATTGTTTGTTGCTGTTTGGTTTTTAGGGTTCCGTACCCAAACAAACGGAACCTATTCTGTCACAGAGCTCTATCTCTACCGTTATAGCTAGACACCTGAAAATTTCCCCGGTTATTTATTACTGTGGCCGCTATAACAACCAATACTAAAAATAAAAAAAAAACGTGTTTTTTCAGCGTTTTAACTCGATCTGTCACAGGGCTCTATCTCTTGAACCGTAATAGCTAGACACCTGAAATTTTCACCCTATAACAAAAAATACTCAAAATAAGATAAAGTTAATAATTAAAGGGGGTCGTCATACAAGAAACGTGTTTCTTCAGTGTTTTAAAACATTGTACGGTGGTACGGAACCCTTCATATACGAGTCCGACTCGCACTTGCCCGTTTATTACAATAAATATTTTATCTATTCTTAGTCGGCAATTGGACATTTCTTCGGTAAAAAGTTCGGTGCTTGTATATACGAGTACATATGTTTCTAGACAATATCTCACTACAGTATTTATATACTTATTCTATTGGAACTTATTTATTTATTTAAACATTTTTTATTTTTTACAGAGAACTCACGACCCTCGCACTCCCCTTATAGAGGGTCGCGACCCACACGTTGAAAAACACTGATGTAAACAAAGAGATTTTATCTAGACTGATTTTTAATGGTAAATCTTTTTTATCAAAAAATATGATATATTTATTTCCCGCAATTACAAGGGCCAAACAAAATTCTTAGCAAACAAAATAACTGTGTTTTAATCTCATCCAAGTTCTGTAATTAACGGGCTTGGTGAACGTGGTAGAACTTTAACACACAATAGCGTCATTACAAATGTAACGCTTCATACAAACTACCTACGAAAGGTCTTCTTCTCATCTAAGTACATTCCTGAATAATTCCAAACTAGTTTTTTTTTTAAATCTAGCATAAGGTTTGTTCATGAATATTATTTCGATTCACTAGATGCATTCTTCTCTATTCCAGAAGTCATCTTTAATAAAGAAAAAAAAAACGAGTTTGGAAGCAGCACAGCTGCAACAAACAGCAATCCATGCAACCAGGAATGTACAAATTCAAAAAAACATTCGTGTTGCTTCTCATAGAGAATCAGTTCTATTTCACGCTGCTTTTTTCTATTTGTGTTTAAATATTAGAAATCCACATGTTCAGAGCAAGTTTAGTCCATAAAAACGAAAAAAAAGCCACTATTTTGGATGGTGATAAAAAAAACTCACCATATGCTCAACTAAGGACATGTGAAGTGTATGCCAGACAGAAAATTCAAAGCTTATACGTAAAGAAAGTACTTTGTGAGAAGGCTTATTATTAGGACCGATGACTATCTTAAACACAAAAAAATCTGGTTTAAGCTTGTCGCGGATCCCTCTTAAAGATTTGTATACTTAGACATGTCATAATTTAGGTAAATTTACATTATATTATTAAGTTGACATTATTTTAAATTTCGTAATTCTTTTAATTCAATTTAATAATGACATAACAAACAATGTAATCTCAGTCCACCCATATAACTAGTATTAAGTTTTAAGTTTGTTAGTTGACGTCTTTGGAGAAAACGTGCAGTGCAGTTTGTTGCCGCTTCCTCTGCACTTCGCCTAGGAAGCGGCGTAAACTTAGCTGTAAGTAAAGATTTGACGTCAACATTTGTGCAAATCAAAGTGACGATTATTAAGAGATATTATAAATATCCTATGATAATAAAGATATTTCGAAAATTTGAAAAAAAAAATGTACAGACAAAGTATTCTATAGAGTCAATGATAAAAAAATACAGGGTCTTTTTATCCAGCACGAAAATATTTACAGTAAATTCTGATATACGGAAAAATTCAATTATATTCTGCTGATGAACGGCAATTATTTGTAATATTTAGCAAAATTCTTTTAAAATATAAGAAATTAATCTCTATTTTTTCAAATAACGCAAAATATGATGTATCTGTCACATGGACACCATTTTTTAGATTTTTGTAGTAGATATTTAACTTTTCTGTATCTGTGAATGTAAATTGTTATATCTTCTTTTTTAAATAAACTTAAACTCCCCTTAATTCACAAAAAAAAAAAAAATAATAATAAAAAATAATAATAATAATAATAAAAAAATAAAATAGTAAAATTTTTAAAATAATAAGAACTTTGATGACAATGTTATGTGCATGGGTATCTACCAGTTAAAAATTTTTGTGAATAAATGTTATGAATATGAATAAAATTTGGTTTGTAAGAAGAGCGTTAGTTTACAGTTTGGGAACTGCTAGTTTATTGTACGCAACATTTGTAGGTATTTAAAGCGCTACTTCTATACCTACAATGTTTTGCACTCCCGTTGAACTTTGCTAAGTCGATTTAAGATAAGCTTTTGATCAAATTCCCTTATCGGCATAAAGTAAATTTCTTTGATGCCAAAAATTCTTTTGTGTCGACCTAATTTCGCGTTAATGCGTAATGTTTTGTGGATTTGTGTTCTTTGACATCGTAAATTGAGTTATTATCAATATAATTTGTTTAGCATTGTTTCAAATGATTTGCATCGTTTCGTACAATCGTAATTTTGTTTTATTTTTTACCTCCACGGGATTAAAGGCTTTATTTATCACTTGTGTCAATGTTTATACTTAATTAATGTCTTCTGTTATTTAGGAAGAGATATTTTTGGTGAGCGTAAATTAGTGAATTAAATAAAACCAGCCAAGTGCGAGTTAAACTCGCATGGAGAGGGTTCCGTACAATTGATTGAATTCTTATAGGTTTTTCTATAATCTACAAGCAATGAACTATATTTCGTATTTTTTTCAAAATTTTAGGCTCAGTAATTTTAGGGATCAGTGAATGGTAAATTTTCGTCTTCTTTCATGAATAAAACCAAATTTTTTTTTTTAAATTAAAACAAAAATATATTTGAGATCCTCATAACGAGCCCTTTTATTTGATATACGATACAGTAAGGTTTTCAAATATATATTTTTTCAATTTCCTAAATTTATCCCCCGAAAATTACCCTTATTTTAAACAAATATTTATTTACTTTGCACATATGTGTTTGGCCTGTGGCATTACACTATCCTACCAAATTTCACCTGATTCGGTCCAGTAGATTCGGAGCAAATTGGCTGTGACAGACGGACGGACAGACAGACGCACGAGTGATCCTATAAGGGTTCCGTTTTTTCGTTTTTTGTACGGAACCCTACAAACACATAACGGCCCACACTTACAAAGCTTATATCTTGTGTCCGATAGGCATAAACACAAAGATATAAACAGTATGCCCAGAATCTCACACAGGCACCTGTGAAAATGATTACAGCGCTATTTTCGCGCGCTGGGAATCGAATTCAGAACCTCCCAAATTTGATTAGATTTTACCTTAGTAAGATTGATTTCTATTACTGAAAAACTATTTTTCCTATTTCTTTGCTTGTGTAAATTTAAAAAGCCCCTAAATAAGCAACTTTATAAACCCAAAAACATTTTCTAGTATTTGAAAAACAAATGACAAACTTTAGCATAAAAAGACGCTTGATCGCCTTACAAGGGATGTTAGTAGATAACAATGAAAACTCTTAATGCCTAAGAAAAACTGAATTCTTGAGTAAGCGGGCCTTATTTGGGAGAAAAAAAAAAATTAATAAAATATAACGTCTATAAAAATATATTGAAACTATTTTAGGGGTAGATCCAGTCATTAGTCAGTTATTTTCCATATTTCAATGTATAGTTGGGGAAAGTTGTTCATAATCATGGACTGAATGTACCCCTAAAATAGTTTCATTATATTTTGTTAGATTAGATATTGGTCGCCGACGCGCTGGAAGGGCTTTGTCAGTTTACAACGATATTATGCCTAATACAATGTTATCACAATATAATATGTAAAGCTGGAGAACGAGTGCCAAATTCAATTTACAGAAATAAGTAACACTGAGTAGTCCGAGCTTACTAGTCCCTACTAGCGGCAACCGTTCACGAGTTGACGCGTGGTAGGCAAGAAGGCTAAAATAGGAATCAAAATAGTGATGAGTTGTCGTAAGCCGCATCGCCCATTAAAATGATTCGCATTTTCGCACATTCCCACGATCGGTCGTTTCCAAATTGATCAAGTAGCTATAGATAACTTCATCATCTTACACTGTACAGCTGTAATACTTTAGAGCCCGAGGTTCGCTACGTAACCTACGTGATTTAACGAGGGTACTAGTTTTACACAGAGCGACTGCCGTCTGACCTCCACAACCCAAATGGTAGACCTGAACCAATCCTAGGATATGTTTAAACAAACGCTAGATGGCGTTCATGACCCACAGCTTTGCGTCCCTGGAGCACGGAAACATCTTTCTTTTCTGATAATCAGGTGAATAAAATATTCTTTAGACACACTTGATGCAACTCTCGGAGAAGCAAATTGGCTATTATTCCTTACGGACTGAATACTACGATAACAAAGAAAATAATTGGATAGAACTATCGTAGTGGAAGGTTTTTGTACTCTTTATTTATTTATATAATACTTATACGAGGTATGGGGAACCCCCAAAATTTATTGTTTTTTTTTCTATTTTTGTGTAAAAATCTTAATGCAGTTCACAGAATACATCTACTTACCAAGTTTCAATTACCAACAGTATAGCTTTTATAGTTTCAGAAAAAAGTGGCTGTGACATACGGACGGACAGACAGACATGACGAATCTATAAGGGTTCCGTTTTTTGCCATTTGGCTACGGAACCCTAAAAAGGCGTTTTTCAAATTGTCCTGGGTTATGAGTGTTTAAATGTTTTAATTGTAAAATAAAGTATCGTTGAGTTAGTATTCTATATCACAAGTAAAACATTTACTTTGAGGCTAGCTCGATCTATGTGCTTTGTTCCTATACTACGTGGAAGGGACATACCCGTAATAAATCGAACCACGGTCTATACTAGATCATTATAGTATAATGAAATTAAAATAACAGCCAAAGAACAAAAAAAAATTTCGGCATTTCCATACAAAAGTGCGGCCGCCCGGGCGATTTGTATGGAAATGTCGATTTTTTTTTTGGTTTTTTGACTTTTATTTTAATTTCATTATACTTTAGTGATCTAGTATAGCTCGTGGTTCAATTTATTCGGGTGTGTCCCTTCCACTTTGTATATTTATTTATTTAATACCTCGCGAGCTCTTATTAAGCTCTTATAATCTAGGAACTTGTGTTCTTATTTTCGTCAAAATCGGTTGAAAAGTGGGATCTGTGGGCGACAACATAACAGACAGACGTGCAAAAGCATTTATGGCCAATATCAAAATGCCCCGCAACCTAGGACCTGGGAAATTTTGGAATCTGTGAATATCGTCTTGTTTCTATAACAGGCAACCTGTTGATGCAAGCCTAATTTGCCATCGGACAAATCTCTGGACATTAATTAAGTAGGTATATGAATATATTAATTGTAATTGTAGACTGTAACAGCGACCGACATGTAAAAATTTTAAATATGGGTCATAAGTAACCTGAAATAAATTGATTTTATTTTATTTTTATTTTTTAAATACGAGTGCACTTTTGTCTTTGTCGTCGAGTAAAAAAACAAAGATTCTAGCTCTGTACCCACTATTTCCCCGAAAACGCCCCGGATTGGATTCCCCCTATAAGTTTATCGGCCCCACGGGACCTCCCGAGCTCCGCAATAAATTGGGGAACTGGGATCTTGGATCTTGAACAAATCTTTTGATAACATGCCTATATACCATGTAACCTTCGCACAACTTTTTTTCTATATACATCAAGTAAATTGATGTGGGTTGTATACATTTGGGTGGTAAATCTAAATGTATCAATAAATGTTATCCGAAGTATTAGGGTTGGGACACATTTATTAGCACGGAACAGCAATTTCTTATGCTGCTATTCTTTTCTGTCGCTCAGAACAGTCATTTGCTAGAGCGAGAGAGAGAGCGACGGAACGCTAGAATATCCAGTGCTGAAGCGTTCCGTCGCTCTCTCTCTTTCTATGATGACTGTTCTGAGCGACAGAAAAGGATAGCAGCATAGGAAAGTGGTCTCCCGTGCTGACAAATGTGTCCCAACCCTTAGGTAATCTATAAATTGAGAATCGCACAGAGAGCTATGGAGCGTGAAAGGCTGCATTCCTGACACCGTGATCCGACAACGTATCGAAATATAAGATATCGGAAAACGTTCATGAACCTCAAATGGGCGTGCCTTCGGCGTGCCAGATGACCTGCCCAAACTGGGCTGGTGATAGAATCGACAGAGGTTCGCACCACGTCTGTGCTTCCGCCATCGTCCTTGTTCCACCACATTCATAGAGCTTTCGCCTTAGAAACTTGGGCATAAGTAAAAAAAAACCACCAAATTCATAGACACCTTTGTGTCTTTCGCCTTATAAACTTGGGTATAAGTAAAAAAACAATCGGAACCATTAAAATATTTTGCTGGGAAAAACACATAGTAACCGGTTTAAAATTTAATACAAACAGAAATTTCAGCCGCAAAACGTCCACAGTTAGTCCCAAAATTCAATATATGTAATTTTTCGTTTATTTACGTTGCTTCGTACCAAATTTCAAGATTCTGAGTTTACGAGAACAAAGTGATCGTATAAGGTTTCCGTTTTTCCTTTTTGAGGTACGGAACCCGACAAAAATAAAAAAATACCTTTATATTGTTTGCCATCAGTTTTTTTTTTTTCTTATATGTAAGTTGCTAACACTGGTGTCAGATTTTTCAAGCTGCCTAAAGGCATCTGACATAGCTTGACGCCTGCTATACAAGAAAAAAGCCATCGGTTCATGTATTCGGATCCAACTTTTAAAACACCTCTTTTGCGTCAGGGGTTAAAAAGAAAAAGAACGAACACAAAACAACTTTCCAACCAAAGCTTCAATATCTGAAGCATAATTTTCAATGATGTCTCATAAAAATTTGATTATTCGATACGTCTGGTTTACGACGAAGTAAACTCGAATCTTCGGGACTTACCCGACCGTCGTAAAACCAGGTACGCTTTTATTAAATTTTCTCTAAATTCAGAGATCGTGACTACTTAAAAGTTATGTGTTTAATGAATGAATGAATGAATAACTCTTTATTGCACCTAAAAATTAAATAAAAAAAATTAACAAAACACAAATGTAAATATATATACATAGGTACAATGGGCGGTCTTATCGCTGACAGCGATCTTTTCCAGACAACCAGTGGATGGAGAGAAATGTAGGCACGTGAAAAAGAAACGGTGGCGCAAAGAAAACGATAAAATGAGATAAATAGTTAAATAAGGCTACTTTTAAATTAGCATATATCAATACACTACACTATAGGTATTCTATAATATACTTACACATAAAAACTTCATATTTATAATACAATATATCTACTTATATAGTAATGTACGATTACTCAGCTAGATAGACTTCTTTAAGTCTGTGTTTAATAAATTTAGAAAGATAAGTTTGCCGTGTGATTCCCTGCAGAGTAGAATAGGACCACACCAAGTCTTCCCGTGGATGTCGTAGAAAACAGCTTAGGAAACACAAGCTAAACATAACTTATAAACATCAATGAGACCTCTCCAACCCGTCTGGCCAGCGTGGAGAGTGTAGGCCAAATCCTCTGGCTATTCTAGCTAAGTATGGCTCTGGTAGTACAGATAGGGTCATGCTCCTGCAGTGGAGACTAAAAGGGACCAACTAATGAGGTAGATAAGTAGATTATTTCAGCGCCGTGTGGTTTCAGCCATCTCCTCTCTCTCTTTCTCCTCCATTTCTTCCTCTTTATTTCGTAGTACAAACATCTTTTGCAGCAAATGCATTCCCAAGGAGTAACATCAGTATGATGTTAGTCAGTTGCTAATAAAACCACACCACAGTAGCGGTTGCATCGGCGGTTTTGGATTCGATCCCCAGCCAGGGCAAGCTGGAAAATAGGCCTTTTTCAAAATTTTCTTTGATCTTGGGTGTTAATTTATATATTTATTAAATAAAATATAGTGTTGTTAAGCTAAGCACAACATAAGCTTAATTTTTGCCTTGCTCAATCAGTGTGATTTGTCGCTATTTTCATTTTGAAATTTAATTTATTTATTTTTTAATTTATTTTTTTTGTTTTTGTTTTTTATTTTATTTTAATTTCTTTAGCAGCTTTTCTATTTCATCTTATTCTTAATAAAAATTGACGATAAATAAAGGCAAAAACAGAACAAATTCTAAATGCAACCGGGAAGGCGCTAAATATAAAAGAAAGACTAAGTTTGAAATGTTGGTCCGTTAACTCAAACACGCTTGAAACTTTCCCCGTAAATTACAGAAACATTACATAACATCTGTAGAGTGTATGTTCGTTTGTGGCTGTAACTCGTAACTTTACTAATTAAGTCTGAAGTGCCGGTTGAGACAATAATTTATACAACTTTTAGGATACGCTCTTAGTGCGTTGACACATTACCACAGAAGACAGTAAGAGTATACAGAACGGAATCTCCTACGGTCCCACGCAATATACGTCCCTGTTCCCCGTCCCCGCACCTCTCCCCCGTTCTGGCCTTGTCGAGGGGCGAGAGCGGGCGAATACACACTGCACGGCGCACGCGGCCGCACAAGAGGTGCGGGGACGGGGAACGGGGACGCATATTGCTCGTACCTTAGGAGATTCCGTTCTGCATACTCTTACTATCTTCTGTGACATTACGCCGCCATGGCAGCGGTTTTCGCTGCTACGGCGCTGCACCCTTGAATTTTGTTAGGGCGTCCTATACGTGCGGGCGTATGCGACGTGTTTAATCTAATCAATAAAGGTTGATGAGTGTAGATAAAGCGCAAGAGGTCTGTTTGGATCGTAGCAAGTAGAGGTTCATAGTCTCTGCCTACCCCTGTGGGAAACACGCGTGATAGTATGTATGTATGTATAAAGTCTACGTGCAAAATAGATAGCAGAATCAGTCGCGTGATTCCGTCCCTGTCGCACATTGACTGCCTCTCCAATATCTCTGGCTGTAACTCGTAACTTTACTAATTAAGTCTCAAGCGCCAGTTGAAACATTATTCAGGAAACTTTAAGGCTAAACAATGGTCTGACCTGCTTTAGATTATTTCGACAGGAAACTAGTATAATGTTTAGTACTCCACCAAAGCTGGTATGAAAATCAAAGTTAAAATCAAATATTATATTTATTCATATTAGGCCTTTGCGGGCACTTTTCCACTCAATAATTATAGTGTACATTACGTGTTATGTTTATTTATATCTAAATTATTATTTTTTAGTTCAAAAGCTACCGATACTAGCGTTTCGCAACGACCACTGCTGAGAAGAAACGCCGAAAGAAACTAATTTACACAGTATTGGTCGCCTACGCGTCAGAAGGGCTTTGTCAGTTTACAAAGATATTATGCCTAATACAATGTTATCACAACATAATGTGTAAAGCTTGAGAACGAGTGCCAAATTCAATTTACAGGTAGGTATAATGTTTAGTAGATAAACATGAACTTTTTTACCCGTCCTGGGAGGAGTGGAGGGGGAAAAGTATGCTATATACTCGTAGGCTTTGTTTACATATAGATAAACACCCAAGACCTAGGACAATTTGACAAAGGCCATTTTCCAACCTTCCAATCCAAAATAATGAAACATTTCCTGAAAATCCGCTTCTAAAGCACATGTAATTAAGTCCAGAGGTAAAGGCCGCATAAATCCCGGTAATATATCTTTTTACGCAGGTGGGATAGTTGGCCCACGAGATTATTTTGTTTCCCGTGAAATAGGGTAGGGTTAGGATAAGTAGTTTACGGGGTGATAAATGTTTAGTTTCGGAATCTGCGTAATAAATATCGAGTGATTACTCGATACAGATTACAGATTTTTTATCAAAAGCCTTGTCTGTCAGATGTTTGATGAAAATTGGTTCAGCCGTTCAAATATTTGTTTGTTTGTAATAACTTTATTGTACCAAAAATGTAAGTATACAAGACAACATAATACGAAAGAGCAAATATACAAAGGCGGACTTATCCCATGTAGGGATCTCTTCCAGTCAACCTGCGACAGATTGAGAGGATATTAACTCTGTTACATATTAGGTAGAAGCCGGTACGTATAAATTTAACTACAAGATACTTACACACATAAATATTTACAAACATACTTAAAAAACTATACATAAAGTATATAACGTCTAACAAAATATACTGAAACGAATCTAAGGGTGGATTCAGTCCATGATACTGAACAACTTTCCCCAAGGAACATATGTCGAAATATGAAAAATAATTATTGACTTTCCCTACAAACTCGGATCAGCTGATCGGTCAACTTGTATGAGAAGTCAAAAATTATTTTTCATATTACAGTATATGTTCCTTGGAGAAAGTTGTTCAATATCATGGACTGAATCCATCCTTAAAATAGTTTCAGTATATTTTTTTAGACCCTGTATATCTTACATACATAGGTATGTATTTAATCTCATATTAAAGATAAGTACTTAATTCAGTCCAAGTATAATATGACGCAACCAGAAATTTTGGTGAGAATGCTTGAAAGTCAGGAATTTTTAGTCGTATTTTATAGGGACACTACCGTCGCAAACATTTGTAGGAAGGTTTAAGCTAAGTCTATCAAATTGTTAAAGCTTTTCGTGTCTAGACGACAAGCTAGTGACTTCGGCGAAAAACTGTTGGATTTATTTATTTAACTTTATTACAAAACATTTAATAGGCGGACTTAAGGCCCAGGGCCTTTGCTATTAGTCAACCTACAGGATTTGTCCCACCCGTGTGGTTCCGGGTTAGAATAAGACAACTCCATCTCTTCCTGTGGATGTCGTAAGAGGGGACTTAAGGACTAAGCACAAACATCTCGTGCATTGCATTGCCAAGGAGGGTTAACGGTTGTAAAACTTTTCGCACAAATACATTCCCAAAGAGGGTTGACGTTAAGCAGGCGGCCGGTCGTAAAATTACAGCCAAATCATTTTAACTGTTCCGGCATCTTCTTCTCCACTTGGCAAGGTCTTTGGCATCCTTGGGTGACCATTGACATGCATGTTATATTTGGAGAAGAAAAAGCGGGAAAGCGCACCCCGGGCTCCGAAGCAGCATAGCTGGGGATGCAACTGGGAACGCGCTTAAATGAAGAAGAACCTACAGGGTTTGTCAAAAACAAAACACTTCAAATTAAAGACAAAAAATACGTCATTTATCTTGAGTGAGTGAAGGATTATAAAAATCTACCACACTATCGCAGCTGCGAATTCAGGAACATGTCAACAAAAACGATATTTTACCAAATATCCAAGATCCAGCCCAAGTTATCTCGTCCCTTCTAATCGGCGGACAAAAAACTGACAGCTATGTTTTTGTTAGGATAAACCACGGAGAATAATAGAAATAGATGCAATAAATGTCTCTTTAAAAATATTTAGCGGATGTCTGTCGGTCTGTCTGTCTGTCTGTGGCATGGTAGCCGTACGGATGGACCGATTTCAATGCGTTTTTTTTAACGTGAAAGCATGTTCCCTTGCGGTGGTTCTAAGCTATGTTTGGTGAAAATCGGTTAGACCATTTAAAAGTTATTGGGGGTTAACGCTTGAAAGTCAGGGCTTTCTCTAACAAATAACTTTTGCTACGGATATGAAGTCGTAGTTTCACAACTTGTCACTAGATGGCGTTTTTGACAGTAGCAGTTTTTTTTATTTGCCTAGCAAATAAACATGTTTATTTTTGAACGTGTCTTTAATTAAGATGATCGAGAGAGTGCTATTTTGTTAACAGGATTTTGATATCACTAGACAAACAAATATTCTACCATCTCTACTTCTTGCGAATAGTCAATACCTACTTAAGAAAATATCATTGGTTGTAAAAACACCGCCTCTCTTTTGATGAAGCTTTACCTCATAAAAATCGGACTAACTTAAAACTTGAAACTTTAACTTTAACTTAAAACTAAAACGTAATTGTTTGTTTTTTAATGATTTCTAGTCTAGTAATATATAAGTCAATGTTTGTTTTCATCGTTATGCAAACTGTATAAATTGGTATCAAAGAAACAGTTCGAAACCTTTTTGCAATAAATAATACTGGCTACTTACAAATAGTTGCAGAAAAAAGTAATGTAAAACTTGTATTCTAATTTTCTAATTTTTACACATTTTTTTCCCCAAGGAACATACATTTGCATATTAAGGTGTTCAATACTGAATTCACCTTTACAATAGTTTCAGTATATTTTGTATGATTTTGCAACCGTGTCAAACTAATGCAGCAAAATTCAAATTCGCTGTCTATTTTTTATAGCTAGTCAATAGGGTCAGCCATATATCAACGGGACAGCTGTGTCATGATGACCATGCACAGCAAAAAGTAATGAATACACCATGCTACGGAGCAATGTCACGCGTCGCCAAACTGATTCTAACCAACTTCAAAAAAGAAGATTGATATTATATATATCAATCTTCTAAAGTTATTCAGTTTTCTTTTCATCATCATCATCATATCAGCCACAGGAAGTCCACTGCTGGACATAGGCCTCCCCCAAGGATTTCCAAAACGACCGATCGGAAGCGGCCTGCATCCAGCGTTTTCCTGCAACCTGGTGGGTGTCCTACGCTGCGCTTGCCGGTACGTGGCCGCCATTCGAGAACCTTTCTGCCCCATCGGCCATCGGTTCTTCAAGCTATGTGCCCCGCCCAATGCCACTTCAATGAGATAATCTACTGGGCTATGTCTGTGACTTTTGTTCTTCTACGAATCGCCTAATTCCTGATTCGATCACGTAAAGAAACACCTAGCATAGCCCTCTCCATAGCCGGTTGAGCGACCTTGAGCCTTCTTATGAGACCCATATAGTAAGGGACCACGTTTCAGAGCCATAAGTCATCACTGGTAACACACATTGATTAAGCACTTTCGTCTTGAGGCACTTTTGAGGCACGACCCCCCTCTAATTTTTAACTTTAACTTATTTTTAGTATTTGTTGTTATAGTGGCCATAGAAATATAATATTAGGTCCTTACATATGAAATTGCCGATTTTCAATACTGGCAACTTTAAAATCAAATATCTTGCGTTTCATTAGGAATTCCAAATTCAAATTTATTTCGAAATAAAGTCAGAAAAATATAGATTTAAAATTCGTATTTCATTTGTTTTAACATCATTTGTTTGAGTTTCAACATTGCTATAACAACAACTATGGACAAATTAAAAATTAGCGGTATTTACGAATACGAGTTCCACCGTGGCACCAGTGCTGCAGAAACGACTCGAAGAATTAACGACGTGTATGGACCAGGCACCGCTAACGAACGAACGGTGCGTTTTTGGTTTCAACGTTTCCGTTCTGGAAATTTCGATTTACACAATGAGCCTCGTGGACGACCTGATACTCAAGTGAATAACGAAGAATTGAAGGCGATAGTGGAAGCGGATCCATCTCAAACCACTTCTGTATTAGCAGCAGCCTTCGGCGTAAGTAACAAAACGATACTTATCCACTTGAGCCAAATCAAAAAATTAAAAAACTCGAAAAGTGGGTACCGCACGAATTGACTGAAGCAAACCAATAAACACGCGTTGCTTGCTGCGTTTCTTTGCTTAATCGCCACAATAATGAGGGGATTTTGAACCGTATCGTGACTTGTGATGAGAAATGGATCCTGTACGACAATCGGAAGCGATCATCACAATGGCTTGACACTGGAGAACCGGCAAAACCTTGCCCTAAGCGAAAACTGACCAAATAGAAGATTCTGGTTAGTGTTTGGTGGACCAGTGCTGGTGTTATCCACTACAGCTTCTTGAGATCAGGCCAGACGATTACTGCAGACTTGTATTGCCAACAATTGCAAACAATGATGGAAAAGCTCGCCATTAAACAACCGAGACTGATGAATTGCTCTAGCCCACTGCTCCTTTAGGATAACGCTAGACCACACACTGCACATCAAACGATCGCCAAGTTAGAGGAGCTGCGACTGGAACCTCTGCGTCACCCACCATACTTTCCAGATCTGGCCCGAACCGGTTACCACTTTTTCAAAATTTGGATAACTTTTTACAAGGAAAAAATTTCAAATCTGATGAGGCAGTCAAAACCGCCTTCAAACAGTTCATAGACTCTCGCTCCCAGGATTTTTTTTCCAAAGGTATCAATGATCTGCCTATAAAATGGCGGAAGTGTATCGATAACAACGGCGCATACTTCGATTGATTAAATAATAATTTCATTAAAAAAAACTTGTTTCACTTTTTTGATACTGAACGGCAATTTCATATGTAAGGACCTAATATTATACAATATCTGTGAAAATTTAAAGTACTCATATCTAGTTAATGTCATTATAAAGATCCAGTTAAAAACGCTGAAAAGCGCGTTTGCACTCTTCGGGTACGGAACCCTAAAAACATACATAAAGCTTATGTTAAAATACCGAACGTTCCCAAAAAATGTACCTAAAGTTATAAGCATCCCTTTCCCGCAAACTGCCAGTACAATAAAGTAGAAAGGGAGACCAATAACTTTAGGTGTCTTTTTGGGAACAGCTTTGCCACTTTGTAAGCATTCTAGATTGTATACAATGTCTTTGGTAGTGAGTTGCTAGCCGATTTGACTATTTTTGATAATTCACATTCGAAGTTTTTTCTTTTCTCCCAGACTCTTCTTCGTCTTAGCGCGTTCCCGGTTGCATCCTCAGCTGTGCTGCTTCGGAGCCCAGGGTTTTTGCCCGCTTTTTCTTCTCCAAATATAACATGCAAGTCAATGGTCACCCAAGGATGCCAAAAAGATCTTGCAAAATGGAGAAGAAATAGCCGGAACAGTATAAATGATTTGGCTATAGTATTACGACCGGCCGCCTGCCTGACGTCAACCCACATTGGGAATATATTTGTGCGAAAAGTTTTACAACCGGCCGCCGCCCGACGTAAACCCTCCTTGGGAATGCAATTGTAGCACGAGATGTTTTGTGCTTAATCCTTTAGTCGCCTCTTACGACATCCACAGGAAGAGATGGAGTGGTCCTATTCTAACCCGGAACCACACAGGTAAAACAGTTCTTTTCTCACAGACTAGCATGGGATAAAGATCTGTGGTGTAGATTATCCAACTAAGACTCAAAAACAGCGAACCTACTCGTACGTAAGCTTTTCAGTGATTTTAACAGGTCGATTTAACTTCAAAGTAACGCGGGTAAGCTAACGAAATCAGATAACTTCAATAAATTAACGAACTTTCCGCCCTTAATCACGGTCCTTGTCTCAATTGCTTGTGTAGTTTACTCAAGTTGTTTACTAGTTTATTCAAGTGAGGTTAATGATTTGACGTGGTTACTGGTTGTATACAGAGCTACTACCGTCTGACCTCCGCAACCCAAAGGAAAGACCAGATAACCCATCCTAGGATAAGTTTAAACAAACACTACATGGCGTTCGGGACCCACAGCTTTGCGTGCTTTCCGAAGCACGGAATTATCCTACATATGTATGTATGTATGTAAGGAAAAATATTTCCATGTTCAATAAAGTAAGTGATTTTACAGATAGAAATTTACGTAATAAGAATGACTTAGTTAGCCCGTACAGGCTGAATACAGTCAGTAAGTCTTTTATGGGGAAGTGTATACTTTTTTATAATAAATTGTCAGAATCGGTCCTTGATATGCCAGACAGAAAATTCAAAGCTTATGTAAAGAAAGTACTTTGTGAGAAGGCTTATTATAGGACCGATGACTATCTTAAAGACAAAAAGGTCTGGCTTGAGCTTGGCGCGGGTCCCTCTTAAAGATTTGTATACTTAGACATGTCATAATTTAGGTACATTGGTACATACTAAATTTACAAATTGACATTATTTAAAATTTCGTAATTCTTATAATTCAATTTAATTATGACATAATAAACAATGTAATCTCTGTCCATCTATATAACTAATTTTAAGTTTTTAGTTTGTTAGTTGACGTCTTTGGAGAAAACGTGCAGTGCAGTTTGTTGCCGCTTCTTCTGCACTTGCGCCTAGGAAGCGGCGTAAACTTAGCTTTAAGTAACGATTCGACGTCAACATTTGTGCAAAACAAAACAAAGTGACTATTATTAAGAGATATTATAAATATCCTATGATAATAAAGATATTTTGAATTGAATTGAATCTTTCTTTTCGAATTATCAAGTGATTCAAGCCTGCAATATCCTAACCAGACTGGAAACAACTTTTCACAAAGTATGCTTTCCAGTGGAATTTGAACCCACGACTTCCGAATTACAAAATAAACGCCTTAACCACTGGATCACGCAGGCAGTCAATGTATGTACATATGTTTATGTACAACCAATGTTACATACATTGGTTGTACATAATAATAATACTACAATTGATACGTAATAAGTAAATTCCCTCAAAAACATTTATTTATTTAGTCATATGTGTCTTGTTTCATAATCAATACCTAAACTATCAACCGACAAATGCTTATTATATTTGGATATTGATCATCTATCTATTTTAGACGCCAACAAAAAAAAAAAAGAAAAAAAAAAACTATCATTTCTGTTTATTTCCCTAAAGGTTGGCAGGGAGAGAAGTTGTAGCCTTTGGCCAATAATTTTTTTAAGGTGAAGTAGAAGCTTATGTGGCGCACTACTGGAGGGCGCCAGTTAAGCTACTATTTCACCTTAAATAAATAATATAAAATGCATACCAAAAATTTTTGAATTTGAAATTTAAATTCATTTGAATGTCACCATTCGCTACCGGGCTCGTGGCGGGCGGCTGCCGGTGAGCGGGGAGGGCAACGGCCGGTCAGTAGGGGCAGTAGGTTAGCCATATATTAGAAATTTTAGAGAAAAAATAATTCACGGTTTTGTGTTCTATTAAAATGGTTCTGATTAAGATTTCAATATAGCAATAAAGTGCAAAATCAATCTGTACTTTTGTTATTGTATTACGATTTTTTTTCTTGTCAGAACAACTTTCTATAGTTTAGGTTCATGATAGACACATTGTATGATGAGATAAACTTCAATCTAGGCCGCTTATAACTAGACCCTTCTTAACCTGTCCGCTTTCATGACATGGGAAGTTTGGAGTTCAAGTTGTTAGAGGATTACCATGTCGATAAAAAGGGTTTTTAGGGTCGCTAAAAAATTTTCAGATTTCAAAATATTTTTTGACGTAATATTTTTGTAATATTATCCATGCTAGTTTGGAAGAGTAGAAATAAAAAGTGTAGGGTTAGGGTAAGGAAAAGTGTGAGTCGTACTTTACAACCTCGATCAGCATTGGCGATCTGCACGGAATAGGAAGCAGCTGGTACATCCAAAGTTTCATCTTTGATCCGAGACCAGAATGAAATGCAATTTTTTAAAAAGGAAATATTAACTTTCACATCTATAAATATATTAAAAAAAAACCTGTGAAAAAACCCTTAGTGAGTATGCTACCAATTCAAAAAGTGCAGCAACTTTTATGTATCTAGTTGACAGAAAAACAATGATTCTTAAATCAGTAGCGTAATGCTACATAACTGTATTAAAGAGTGCAGGAATTTTTAAGAATTCAAGAGTGAAACTTTTAAGAATATGAAAATATGAAATGTATTCTACTTCACAAATAGCTTCAAGAGGGCGCCTGATGTTGATAATCTAAATTTTGCTCTCGCTTCCACGCACACAAATTTACTCTAGCCGAAGCGGGACAGCGAGCCAAGCGGGGCGTAGGGAATCGCGGCGGGTCAATGGATCAAATCAAATCAAATATTTATTGCTCTCCATAACATTAGAGATCATAAATCAACACAATAAAGTGGATATTAAATAACATTAACATTATACAGTGTAACATTATGGGCCTAGAATAAGCGCCGCAATACAAGAGGTTTATAGTCTAAAGGTCTAATTCCGAAGAAATGAGGCTGGTTTACGCGTTTCTGGTTTTTGTGGTTTTCTTCGTTTTACAAAGAATATTTAAGAGTTATTTAACCCTTTCACCGCGAGACTTTATGTCAGTTGTCGTGCTCCCCCCACCGCGAGGAATTGTAAATATCCATAGTTTTTGGTCGCTCGCGAAATAGGCACGAAAATGTTTGTCGGATTAATCCGACGTTCGCGGTTAAAGGGTTAAAAAGTAAGACATATGATGACTGCTTTATGTTCAATAAAATTATAATCCAAAATTTTAAGCAATCGTGTTTTCGAAACATATAATGACTGGAGTTAGTCCTGAAGTTTGCTGTGTTTTTATTTCAAAGTGAGTATTTCCTTAATATTGATATTATTTAGGATCGCTTTAAGTACCATCGCGGTCATACGGGCTCTTAAGAAGAAGGCAAGTTTAACTTACCCGAGTTACTATGTATGAGTTCCGTACTACGAATCTTATCCAGCGGCTCACACTTTAAGGCTTTAAGGCTCCTTTGAAGTCTGTAGCTACACTTTATTGATATAATAACTCGGTAGCAGGTGTACAGACTAACTTCCAGTCGTAAAATGAGAATTTTAGACGAAGTGCATTAAGAGAATAGGTGGGTTCTCTTTAGTGCCTTAGCTTTGATACTAAAATAGTTTTTATCCGACTACGACAAAGCCGGAAGGAAGGGTAATGATTTTAGCAGTCTATGTATGTAAGTATGTGGATATCTATATGCGTGTTCTACAGTAGCAACCAAACATAAGAGATGTCGATCAATTCGTTATTATCGTCTTGGTGACATAGGATACATTTTGCACGTAAAAAAATATATAACGAATGTTACATACAAAAAAGTGCAAGTCAACTTTTTTTTTTTTCATTATCATTAGAATTAGATACCTACGAGGAAAGTATGTGTACACATGAAGCATAATGTAATAAAATTTCTCGTTATTATAAAGCAATGCTAGCGTTCTTGGCACCGCCTTTGAGTCTTGCGGTCCTGGGCTCTGGTTGCTTAGAGCAGCATGACATGCTCTGCCTGCCCCATTAGGAATAAGCCGTGATGTACTCATAGTCAATTTGAAATATCAACTTTAGTCATAATTTATGAAAAAAAATTGTCTTCATACAAAAATGTGTTTTTATTTTTCGTAGTAAGAGCAAATTCAGTCTATAACACTGATTTCATTTGCTTTAAAACTTAATTAAAGTCTTAGAAAATTGACATTTTATAATACTACCAAAGACGAAAAACTCAAGAGGACTGACAAGATTTTTAGTTTAAACGTTGTAGCTAGATGGAGCTAATAGTTTGAAAGAAGGTAGTTTCGTAGTAGTAGTTAATTTCAGAAAGATGTCGGTATACACGCGGAACAAACAAGCGCCATTTCTGATTTTTCGCGGATACCGTCAGCCTAGTACCCCACATCCTTTGTATGGCTAGCGGGCGAGATAGTAGCGACATCCAGGAATAATACAGGATTTTCGCTTTCTAGCAGAGTACGCTTTTTGTTTTGTCACTCTTGTATTTTTTGCCCATTAAATTACTGTAAAATGTCAAACTCTTCAGACCAAAAGAGAGTATAGCAAGTGACGCAGTACCAAGGCAGGTGGATAGCAAGCACTTACTGAATTATCTTAAAAGCCCCCGTGAGGAGCGTTTAAAGGAAGTTTTTTAAGTCATTTACCTCAAATGGATGTCAGGAGGTGGGAGTACATCGTGTGTGGTGATACGAAAAGAGCTGAAGCGTTTTAAAAATTGCTCAGCGCGACTTCTGATTTTTGCAACCTTTGGCATTGTGAAATTGTTTATTATTTCTAAAGTCTATAGATAGATAGATAATTATTTTATTAGGGTAACTGAGGCACACACATAAATGTACATTACCACAAAAATAATGAAAATATTCGTATACAAATTGTACCGCAAAGCTTATAGCAAAAACACTATCCAGACCCAGGGCTAATAGGCAAATAGCCGAACACTAATAAGTGTTTTGGTTTCAAACTTAGATCATAGAAAGAGCAGAGAACCAATTTAATTTAAATAAATTGGCCAAATGCGCATCGGGCCAAGCTCAGAGTAGAATTTCGAGGCAACATATTGGAAACACACATGCAAACTTTATTTTCGATAATATGTGTACTACTCATTTTAAAAAAGTAACAACTTATAACAAAATATATATATTTTCTACATTTCCGTGCATGTCATGTTAGTGGGCAAATTCCTCCCAAAAATCTTTGGCATGTAAATCTGTCTGTGTGTTTGTATCATAAACTATCGAAGGTGATGTGAGAAATACCCGCATCCGCGGCAGCCTTCATGTCCGTGACATAGCAGACAAACTGCAAGAAAGTCGTCGTACGGTCGTCTTGCAAAAACCGGCAAGCTACGTGGGCAAACAAATTTATAGCCATGCCACCTCTGCCGGGGCCCGGCAGACGTGGTAGACCCAAGAAATGCTGGCTTGACGTCGTTAAGGATGATATACTTGCCAATGGTCTTACAACCAAGGATGCTCAAGTCCGTGCGAAGTAGAGAAGGAAAAGCCGGAAAGCGGACCCCGGGCTTTGCAGCATTGCAGCTGATGATGCGACTGAGATGAGAGAGATACTATTGAAGGTGATGTAAACCTTGCTGGACCAGTAGGGGTACGCATTATTAGCGCTTTCGTAAGTTAAGTAACCGAAGACAATGTCCGCAGTTGAATGTCTGACCACAAGATCGTTATATGGCAGTCGTTAAGCTATGTCAGATGCCTATTAGGCAGCTAGCTGCTTTAAACTCTTCCAGCTATTTATTCTCCAACGCAAGGTCTTTGGCATCCTTGGGTGACCATTGACGTGCGTAAAGCGCACTCCGGGCTCCGAAGCAGCACAGCTGAGGATGCAACCGGGAACGAGCTTGGATGAAGAAGAAGAAAACGCTATAAGGCAGCTTGAAAAATCTGACACCTATGTACTCGCATTAACACACACGAAAAACAAACTATGGGAAACAAAAGTAGCGATTTTCATTCAATATCTCCCTTTTTCCCTCATCTGCAGTGACGACGCAATCTAAAAGGTACTAAAGGCTTACCGTGGCTTGGTCCCAAGTGCCTTAACTACAAATTGGGCTGACGAATTACGTTCAGCGTACAAGTAGTGCTTACAACAGATCCCGCACTTAATCTGGCTTTGAAAATGAAGATTATTTCTTACAAAGAGAAATGGAAAATATATTTTTCTTTTAACTACTACCAACTACATTTAGGCCCCAGGGAAAAAGCTAATTTTTAGAATTGTGAGTCGCGTATAATGATGACTGGGTCAGAAAAGTATTATTCTAATTAGTCCGTTAGTTAGATTATCCAAAAATAATGTACCCATATTTTTCAGTTTATCAAAAAAGTAAAAATTCACAAAGATACAGAGTGACAAAGTTCTAGGGTGGGGGCTTGTGACGTCACCGTTGTATTAAAATTATAGGAAAGCGTGACGTCATGCGAAATTTAAATGCGCTGTATCTTCGTAATTTTTTTGCTACGCGGAGAAAAGAAATAAACGGGCAAGTGCGAGTCGGACTCGCACATGAAGGGTACCGTACCTCCGTACAATGTTTTAAAACGCTAAAAAAACACGTTTTTTGTATGACGACCCCCTTTAATTTTTATTTTTTTTTATTTTTAGTATTTGTTGTTATAGCGGCCATAGTAATACATAATCTGTGAAAATTTCAAGTATCAAGTTAATGCCATTATAAAGATCTAGTTAAAAACGCTGAAAAAACACGTTTTTTTTATGGCGACCCCCTTTAATTTTTAACTTTTTTTATTTTTAGTATTTTTTATTATAGCGGCCACAGTAATACATAATCGGTGAAAATTTAAAGTATCTAGCTATTACGGTTCAAGAGATAGAGCCCTGTGACGGACGGACAGGCAGACAGACGGACAGTCAGACAGACGGACAGACAGCGGAGTCTCAGTAATAGGGTCCCGTTTGCACCCTTTGGGTACGGAACCCTAAAAACACAATGTACCAAGTGTACAATATTTTTTTATAATTTAACTGATGGGTCAAAAATATTTTTTCAGTCATCATGCCTATTTACGCTGCATTTGGTTTTAAGTTTTGTGAAATTCCTTTTCGACGTGTAATAGAATAGTTAAAGTGGCGGTGGCCAGTGGTCTAGGCACTGGCTGTGCGTCTGTGAACCACGAGTTCGATGCTCACTAGGCGCTACTTGTACCCAGGACTTGGAAAGCCGTTAAAAATCTGGTAACGTTAATTCTGTCAAACGGCGGTAACAAAAACGTTATGCTGGGTAACGGTATTTTCCCACTATTTACCGTTAATTAGATAACGTTACCAATGATATTAATGGTATGGTCTTTTCGATATTTGACAGAATAAATTGATGAAAGTTTGTCTAGTAGGCTACTAGAGCTATTTATATAACATTTTAAGTATTAAAAAAAGTATCGTTACTTATATCGTTAATTGATAACGTTACGAATATAAACTGTATTATCGATACCCTTTATAACAATACCACGAAAATAAAGTTATTTAACGTTACTTTTAGTGTGAATTTGGTATCGTTAACAAGCCCTGCAGTTTGTACTCATGTACCTAAGTATATTTTAAACCACCTCCACTTGCTTCCGAAAACATCGTGAGGAAACCTTGCATAACTATTTCACTAGTGTGTAAAAAATACCGACCAAGTGCGAGTCAGACTCGCGCACGAAGGGTTCCGTATCTATTCAATATTAGACACCAAAATTATCACGTTTGTTGTATGGAAACCCCTTAAATATTTATTAGGGTTCCGTACAAAAAATGAACAAAACGGAACCCTTATAAGATCACTCGTGCGTCTGTCTGTCCGTCCGTCTGTCGCAGCCAATTTGCTCCGAATCTACTAAACCGAATCAGGTGAAATTTGATAGGATGGTGTAATCCTATGACCAAAACACATATGTTTAAAGTAAATAATTGTTTTTTTTTAATAAACCCCATTTTCGGAGGATAAATTAGGAAATTAAAAAAAAAAGTTTTGCAATCCTTACTGTGTCATATTTCAAATGAAAGGGCTCGTTATGAGGATCTCAAATATATTTTTGATATAATTATAAAATAAACAGTTTTGATTTTATTGATGAAAGAAGACGAAAATTGACCGTCCCCCCCCCCCCTGTTCTCCGAAACTACTGAGCCTAAAATTTTGAAAAAAATACGAAATATAGTTCATTGCTTGTAGATTACAGAAAAACCTATAAGAATTCAATCAATTGTACGGAACCCTCTCCACGCGAGGTTAACTCGCACTTGGCCGGTTTATTTTTATTCTGTTTTTAGTATTTCTTTTAAAAGCGGTATAATCTGTAAAAATTTGAACTGTCTAGCTATCACGGTTGAGATGCAGCCTGGTAACAGACAGAGAGACGGACGGATGGACAGTAGATTCTTAAAATTAGTGAGTCCCGTTTTTACCCTTTGGGTACGGAACTCTAAAAATGACTGTTGTCACTGAGCTACGTCAGATGCCTTTAGACAGCTCGAAAAATCTGACACCAGTGTAGGCAATTTAACACACTCGACAAGAAGGAATGGAATACTTTTTTGCCCCATCGGCCATCGGTATCTCGCGCTATGTACTCCGAGTACAGCCATTCAATGAGCTGATCCGCTAGGCTATCAGTGACTTCATTCTCCTGCGAATTTCCTCATTTCTGATTCGATTACGAAATAAAATATAAGTATTTTGCCATATTACAGAATCGTTATTTGTTGTTTTCGTAGCTATGTGGAACTAATGACTAAACTTCGCTTGACAACGGTAATGCTCCCGTGGGACCTGGCACCAACTTCGCTAACTGATGTTCTTGTGATTTATTTACTTTAGTTACCTATGTAGTTAGGTACCTATATAGTACAATAGTTTCTTTTGTACTGGTCTGGGAAATAAGAAAAAAACGGGCAAGTGCGAGTCGGACTCACGGGCAAGTGCGAGTCGGACTAGTACATGAAGCGTTCCGTACCACCGTACAATGTTTTAAAATGCTGAAGAAACATGTTTCTTGTATGACGACCCCCTTTAATTTTTGACATTATCTTAATTTTTGTATTTGTATTTATAGCGGCCACAGTAATACATAATCTATGAAAATGAAAAGTATCTAGTTAATGCCATTATAAAGATCTAGTTAAAAACGCTAAAAAACACGTTTTTTGTATGACGACCTCCTTTAATTTTTGATATTATCTTATTTTTAGTATTTGTTGTAATAGCGGCCACATTAATACATATTCGGTTAAAATTTAAGTATAGCTATTACGGTTCAAGAGATAGAGCCCTGTGACAGACGGACAGACAGCGGAGTCTCAGTAATAGGGTCCCATTTGCACCCTTTGGGTACGGAACCCTAAAAAAGGTAGAATGTACCAGTTCTTTTTCTCGGCGAGAATCTAAATCATGTCAAATAGGCGAGGCAACTAGCAACCCATCGCTACCTTGATTCCCTTTTTCTATCTTCACGCCCGCCATCCAAAGAGTGGCCTTTGAGTCTTGCAGCCCAGGACTAAACTTCTGCCCCGTTAGGGATAGAGATGTGATATCTGTATATACATACCTACCATTATTTGTTGTTTCCGTAGCTATGTGAAACTAATGACAAAACTTTACTTGACAACGGCAATGCTCCCGTGGGAACTGGCACCAACTTCGCTAACTAATGTTCTTTTTTACTTATTTACAAAATTCATATACAGACACTTAACTTACATTAGTAATGTAGTATTGTTAAAGAGGAACACTAGCTGCGTTGTTATATACAATTGTATTCTCTTACTTTTACCCCCGACGAAAAAGAGGGTGTTAAGTTTGACATGTCTATGTATCTGTTGATGCAGTTTGTTCTGCGCGGAAAGAAAAGCAGTTGGTAAATTTAAAGTGTTCTCTCTTCTTTCAGACCAGGAGTGCAAGCATGAAAGTTTTTTAGATTAGTTTTTGCTAAAAAGTAAATGAGAAAATCATAACTTTAGTAGATCTAGATTTATTTAAATATGGAAATTCTAGAAACATGTTTATTTGTCAGACAAATTAAAAAAACCCCGCCTTTAAAGCGTTCACCCCTAATAACATTTGATAGGTTGAAGTGGTTTATCGATAAAGCTTTCGTATAAAAAAACCGCATCTAAATCAGCCTATTCGTTTAAGAGCCACAGGCGTCTACCTGTGTGTCTACACAGACAACTCGGGGGTTAAAAAGGTTATAAATAACAAAGATTGTTTTATACAAGTATTGAATAGCGTCCACGTTCTCAAGAAATATAAAAGTAAACTATTTTGATGCCCCAGCAATTTCTTTTCAGCAAACTCAGTAAACCATTGGACGAAGATATTTAGTTTTGTAGATAAGCACTTTATGTTACGTGTCAATTTTAGAAATAAATGATCAATGTTTATGATACCTATTTATTTCATAATAATTTTAGGTTAAAAAGATTAATGTACCTACTGTTCATATCTATTCAGGCATTTCGAACAAATGTTCAACATGCCTGATTATACAACGTGGAAGGGACATACCCGTAATAAATCGAACCACGGGCTATACTAGATTACTAAAGTATTATGAAATTAAAATAACAGTCAAAAAAACCAAAAAAAAAATCGTTATTCCCGTACAAATCTAATCTTTTGTATGGAAATGCCGATTTTTTTTTTAGGTTTTTTGGCAGTTATTTTAATTTTATGATACTATAATGGTCTAGTATAGACCGTGGTTCGATTAATTACGGGTATGTCCCTTCCACGTTGTATAAAGATGTGTATAATAAGGAGTATCTTTAGAATTGTTATATTATTAACATCCCGAGTGCCTTAAGTTTTTATTACCTCTGTCCTGTTTTTGATGTTTTTTTATCATAGTGACTTGTTTGACACGTGAGACGTATCTAAAATATATTTGATCATTGTAGCTACCAGCTGAGCTATGTTGAGTGGCGGAGATTGCGATGGCGTGTGTGACCTTCGAACAGCAAAAGTGTGTAAGCTTACTTGTACTAGGAATGTACAGTGAGCAGAAACATTTACCGTCGTAATATAAAATGTGGACTTATTTTAAACTTGCTTTAAGCCCTTATTCACCCAAATGAAGTTGACAGCGATAAAAGAGAAGTTGACATATTGCGGGAGCTCCTTTTCTATTGGACAAATAATGGTTAAAACCTAAAGTAAGTCTGCATTTTGCAAGACGGTTCATATTTTGAAGTGTTTAATTTTCACATTATGTGACGTTGTGTGAAAAACAATTTACATTATTATAAAATCTACGGCAATCAAAATAACAAGTGATAATAAAAAAACAAAATTTCACTACGCACATTTTCCAAAAGTGGCCGTTTTTCGCAAATGTGCGTAGTAAAGCTTAACGTTCTCACTTTAAACTGTAAACAGTAGTTCATAAAATACTTTGAAGGGTTATCTAGGACTTGGTAGTAGCAAAGTTTTAAATGATGTCTCTATTTTGTTTAAAATGATTTATTTTAAATGGGGGCAGCACTGGACCCCGGAAAATTCAGGTACGGCCTTAATAGGTTGTTGTTCGTACACTTCAAATAAAAAAAATGCAAAATATTTTTTTGTCTGACGCTACCGTCCCTGAATAGATTGATACTAAGACTTCATCTGATATTCAATCCGTAGTAACGACAGAGGAATCTGTAATATGATTACGCAGCCCTTTGCTGCACGCTGAAGGTAGGGTTGTCAGATATCTATCTAAATTTAAGAGAAAATCGATGAGCCACATTTCCATATAAGTGTAGTTCCCTGATTTCTCGCTGTATAATGCAAGTAGAGCAATATTTAAAAAAATCTATGGACGGCATGTTTTCTTTTTTTTTATAATTTAATTATTCAAAGAGATACGAACCTTCTTAGACCTGAAAACTTGGTAAGATTTTCCAAGATGTGCAAACGTCTAACAAAAATCGCTGATCCGTAGTTTAATCTTAGTTTGACTAGATATTAAGTTAACATTTAAACACAATGTATTATTGTTTATGAATAAATGAAATGAAATGATCGCAATGATGATTGCCGACCTTCGTTGAAGATGGTACTGGGAGAAGAAAAAGAAGTTTTGGAGGAGAAATGTGGAGACTACGAAACATTGATTTTGTGTACTTTTTTATAGGTATTCGGTCTAAGTTGTAGTTGCCTCTATCGCACTCGTTCGGTTGTTGTTCGGTCACAGCGCGACAGCAATAGCTTTTACAAATACCAATTAAGCAGAAAGAAATTTAAAAACATTAAGTAAGATATGGATATAAAGTTAAGTGTAGACAAGAAGAAAAGAGGACGGGGTGTTCGGGGGGCAGAGCCCCCCGCTATCTAAAAACTTTTAGTAAGACATGGATAAGGTTAGGTTAGGACAAGAAAAAAAAGAGAACTGGGGTTCGGGGGGCGGAGTCCCGCTCTTATTGAGCTTCTATTGAGACATGGATAAGGATAATCAGAAAGGAGAAACAGAAGAAAAACAAGATATCATTGTAAATTAATCCATTAGTTAAGCTATGCTAATTTTTCTTTTGTCAAGTTTCGTTGACAGAAATGTTTTAAATAAAAAATCAACATTAAAAAACTGCAACTCGACTACGGACAGCAAACTCAAAAGTAAAAAACAAGTTTTATCTAATGTTTCAACTTCTGGCATTTAACATCAACAACACTACAAAATTTATAAAGTTCCGTGGTCGTGCGTTATGAAAAAATAAATTCGCGGATTCAGTTATCTAATTTAATTATTTTTGAATACAAATACCAATTTTTAATTCTCTTGACCGTAGTGTTTCCTCTTAAGAGCCAAGCTCTTGTCGATGTCACTGTGTAGAAATAAATGACTATTTTTGGAGTAATTTGCCATTGCCCGGAGTATGTGTGGGGTGTGTGTACTTTAAAAGATCGGATTAGAAATTATATTATAAAAAAGCGGTGTGGATTGTAAGTAGGTGTAGTGACAAAAATGAGAAAGGAATGTTGAGATGATTTAGGCATGTAGAAAGGATGGACGAAAGAAGATTTATTAAGAAGGTTTTTGAAGCAAATGTGAGTGGAAGAGTAGGTCAGGGTCACCCTGGAAAAACGTACTGCGACGAAATTGCAAACATGAGGTCAGAACATGGAGTATTTAGCCTATGGAGGGCGCTAGCGGGGGAAGCCGCGCGCGAAAACAACCTGCTTGCCTAAACAGGCTCATGATCTGAGGTGACGTACACGTCTTCTGCTTCTACACTGGTAGACTTCTGGTTACAGATAGAAATTTACGTAATAAGAATGACTTAGTTAGCCCGTATTACAGGCTGAATACAGTCAGTAAGTCTTTTATGGGGAAGTGTATACTTTTTTATAATAAATTGTCAGAATCGGTCCTTGATATGCCAGACAGAAAATTCAAAGCTTATGTAAAGAAAGTACTTTGTGAGAAGGCTTATTATAGGACCGATGACTATCTTAAAGACAAAAAGGTCTGGCTTGAGCTTGGCGCGGGTCCCTCTTAAAGGTTTGTATACTTAGACATGTCATAATTTAGGTACATTGGTACATACTAAATTTACAAATTTCGTAATTCTTATAATTCAATGTAATTATGACATAATAAACAATGTAATCTCTGTCCATCTATATAACTAATTTTAAGTTTTTAGTTTGTTAGTTGACGTCTTTGGGGAAAACGTGCAGTGCAGTTTGTTGCCGCTTCTTCTGCACTTGCGCCTAGGAAGCGGCGTAAACTTAGCTTTAAGTAACGATTTGACGTCAACATTTGTGCAAAACAAAACAAAGTGACTATTATTAAGAGATATTATAAATATCCTATGATAATAAAGATATTTTGAATTTGAATTTGAATTTGAATCTAGATTACATATCAAATGTCGCTCCTTGTAATAATTACAAATAATTATAAACAATGCCTACTTATTCAATTAAATGGTCTGAAAAGAATTCTACTAATTCAAGGTTCACAGAAAACGGAATCACTTTTCACATGTAAGCATCATCTTTATTTTTAAGTTTTAAAATTAGTAAAAAAAAACCATAGTAAATGGTGCCGCCATATTGATGTTATTTACCTCTCTTTCACTCGCACTAGATTGTCAATGTAGGATGTCTCTTTCATTTTAGATAATGAATTCAAGAACGGCGATAATGAAATATATCGATAAATATAATGACGAAAAAATATTTCTTTGTACTAATACATTATTCAGTAGTCAGTAAATAGTGATGGGTTGCTAGCCGCATTGCCCAATTAACATAATTTGTATTTTCACCCATTCCCTCGATTGGCTTTTACGATCTGCACTAAAAGAAAAGCAGCTGAAAACTAAATACAAAATAGTGATGGGTTGCTATCCGCATCGCCTATTAACATGATTTTCAAAATGACTCTAAAATAAATCTAATTGAAAGAGTAACATGAAAAAAATATGCATATCGATATTTTTCACTCCGCTTGTGTTTCCTACTACCATACGCAAATTATCGTTTCACATCAAGAATTGTATCAGCCAATGACAGCGGTAAAAATCCCCCCCCCCCCCCCCCGCACCAAATCTCGTGCGGTCAGTTTCTTTCAGAAATGTGTCCATAGGCTGAATCGTCCTTGGGTCAGAAGTACCCGTAACCGGCGGGCATGCATAAAAAGAGAGTGCTGATGATGAGTGTAGATGAAGCAAGCCCGGGTCTTGCGGCTTTGGGTGTTGTCTGCTTAGAAACGCAAGACCCAAAATGCTCTGTCTGCCCATTAGAGAAAAAGACGTGATAGTCTGTGTAGATTACTAAAAGAAAGATAAAAACAAAAAATATCTAAAACAAAAGACGTTATAGGCAAACTTAACTCGCATGAGCGATGATTTCCGTTTCCGCAATATCCGGCTAACCACGGGCCGGATGTCCGGGCGTTTTGGAATCTTAGGGGAGTTTTTGTAGCTTATATTAATTGTATAAACTTATAACTTTTTTCTTATACTTATATTTATTCTGTGCTACCCAATCGAGCTTGTTAAATTTGCTGAAGATTTTTCAACGTTCCCCGTGTGATAAGTCCCCCGACACGAGCTCTACGTGTTCCTAAAGTTGGGGATTTGACGCTGCTGTCACATGAAAGAGAGGTTTCAAGTGATACACTGATGTTTTCTATTTTAAATTCTTATTCAAAAACGCCACTCTGAATTGTCCCTCGTTCTAAGGTACCCTTTACGGCAGCTATACCTCTCTGAATAGCAATAGATATCCTTTGACCAGGTATCATCCTAAGAGTTCATTATAACCGCTTATTTTTTTATTTTATTTGTTCAACCTAAATCTAAATTATTACATGTTACATACTGGTAACTCGCGTGAAAAATTTGCTACAGGCTGACATGTTTCGAGCTCATACGGAGGCCGTCATCAGGGCGAATGTGACGCGCGACGCCGCATGACGACGTCCCGAACCACATATATAACATATAGAGGTAGTAATATCTGTGTCTCACGTTAGTTTTAACCAATAAATCTTAATTCTGAAAACTTATTCAACCTAAACTTAAATTGAGATATGGGGGAGACCTTTTCCCAGCTGTGGGACATTTCATCATCATCATAAACAGGTCTTTTTTAGTCTCTACTGCAGGAACACGACCCTCTCTGTACTACCAGAGCCATATATCAGTTAGAGCAGCCAGAGGATTTGGCCTACACTCTCCACGCTGGCCAGACGGGTTGGGGAGGTCTCACTGATGTTTATAATCTTGGTTCAGCTTGTGTTTCCTAAGTCGCCTTCTACGACATCCACGGGAAGACTTGGAGTGATCCTATTCTACTCTGACGGGAACCACACAGCATGTGGGACATTTTAATTTATTAAAAATATCACGAGCATTTTCGTACTTGAAGACACATTAATTTTTAGACCCAATTGTCATCATTAGACATCAGTCGTCCTTTAGGAACCTTCGATAATCTGACTCTAGTGTTAGCCACTAACTAAGACTAAAAAGAACAGTAAAACCTGCTTCCTTCTATGTCTTGTACCACGTCCCGTTGTTCCACTTTCTACAGGGATCTCAACGATGACGTTGTACGGGACTCAAGTTCGGACAGACTCGTTCGTATACCTACACAAGATTTGTACAGTCGACCACACATCAATAACATCTAAAGTGGTGTGCAATGAACAGAATGGAGGATCCTTCGACTTTCCGAAGTAAATACGGATTTGAAATCATGACAATGCTTTTTAGGGTAGACAATAAAGAACGGTGTTACATGACAATATGGAATCATAAGATATCATTATACGGATGTGGACTGGGCCCTAAAAATATACAATACAACACAATACAAAAATCTTTATTGCACAAAATAAGTAACATTAAAAATTAAAAAAAATACAGAACTTACAATTAAATAAGGTACAAGAGGCGGCCTTATCACCGAAGCAATCTCTTACAGGTAACTATTAAGAGGAGTGCGAAGTATATAAGTATAATACGATAACAGGTGGCGCAGTTAAAATTAAAATACATTAATTAACTAATAATAACCAATAGTCATTAAAATACTTATACAAAATATATAACATCAACATATATAAATATTATTTTATTTCTGATATACAGATCTGTGTTTAATTTAGACCACCATTTTTAGATAATCTAACTGACGGACTAACGAAAATAATATTTTTCGGACGTTATCTACATCCCTTTTATCTCTTAAATAATATTTTTCGGACCCAGTATACATCCCTAATAACTAGCTAAATTATAAATTATAAATTAAATTATAAATATATACGGACAAATCACACTGATTAAGCTAGCCCCAAAGTAAGTTTTAAACTTGTGTTATGAGATACTAACTTAACGATATATTATGATAAATACATATATAGATAAACACCCAAGACCCAGGACAATTTGAATACACTAGATACGAAAATTAGTAAACGAAGCTACGAAGCAGCGTAGCCCTGTAGTAGCACTACTAGTCAAACGTCGTAGCAACACCATATGGCATCGTTCCAAAATAATATTATTTATTTTATGCCAGCTGTACACACTTGGTACACACTCGCCGAGACACCCCGAGACAGGGCGAGAGAGAGTGTGTACATGATGCTCTCGCCTCGCTCTCTCTCGCCTCGCCTCGGTCGGTCTCGGTCGGTTGTTGGTTTTTGCGCCCTAGTCAAAGTGTCTCGTACAAGTCCTGTTGGCTCTCGTGAGTGAGTACGGTATATAAGTATATGCTCTCGGCGAGAGACTTCTCAGCTGAGACTCACGGAGAGAGGCTCACGGCGAATATGTACAGCCTTAATTTTTGTATTTTAACTAAAAAGCTGAATACAAAGTAAAAACAAAAATATAATTATGAACAAATAACTTAAAAATGGTTGAAACTACTTTTTTGTCACCTGTAAGTCTGCAAAAACTTTTTTGTTGTACACAGAACAGTAATTTTTATGCGACTACGGCATAGGCAAAAGGAAGGGTAATGATTTTAGCAGTCTATGCATGTGTGTGGATAATCCGCTAGTTTCCAACAAGTCAAATAAGACACTTTTTTCTAAACGTCAAAACAAAAAAATTCTATGAGATTTGTATGAAATATCGGACTGTGACGTCATAGTTTCTTGGAGTCAAATAGCGCTCTTAATATCCGTTTTTCTGCATTAATAAATCTAAATCGTTCAAAGTGGATGTGATCAATGACAAGTGACATTATTTTGTGACGTTTTATTCTCATCACAGTATCAAACGATTTATTTTTGACCCAGGAAACTACCCAATTATGTGTGTTGTAACGTGCCATTTAAACTACTCATCCAATTTTCACAAAAAAAGACGTCAATCGAATCGTTATTATCAAAAAGAAATAATGTACCTTATCTCCAATATCTTTGGTTGTTATAGTACAGGTGACATAAGTGACGTAAAGCTGTGGGTCCCGAACGCCATCTAGCGTTTCTTCAAATCTATCCTAGGATTACTTCTGGTCTACTCTTAGGAAAGTCGGACGACAGTCGCTCTGTGTAAAAACCAATAAGCTCGTCAAATCACCTAGTTATGTAGCAGGCCCTTGCAAACATCTTTCGCTTCGTCAACACTCATTCAACATTATTTTCATACATGCTCTTCGGTTTTGGGTACTCCTTACGTCACCTTTCTTAAAAACATCTTTAATTTGGTCACAGAACGTTTGACGAGGTCGACTCGGTCCGGTTCTTCCATACACTTACGCACGATTCAATATTTTTAGTTAGTTCTTCATGAATCCACTCAACACGACTAAACCATACATTCCTATCTTAATTTATTTTGTCACTACATATTATTAGAAGATGTATGAGTGTTTATAGTATTTTTTTTAAGATTTTCACGACCCTGGATACAAGTCCTTTAGAGCCTAACTTTAGTTTTGTTGCTTCTTTATTCATAACAAGTTACAATCAAAGGTTGGTGTAGGCTTTGACTGCTTCAAGGGAGCTTCTGGCAACAAATCTATACGAGTCCACTGGTTTTCATAGCCGATTGAGTGGCGGACGGCACGACGCCGACGCCCAATACAGCCCGTATAACAAATATCACTAACAGTCGTACTATGATAGTCCACTGACCTAAACAGAGTTTTATGTTGCGTAATCTATAAGTTCCACTACATAAAAACATTGAAAATAATATATGATATTCTTCTGGATATATGCTACCGAAGTACTGTTCTCAAAACATGATGCTATTAATTTGATTCGATAGAAAAAAAATCACGAATATACATTAATTTAACGAGTAGTACTGTAATAAAATGTATGGTAACACTATGGATTTTTGTAGGATTCTATGTATCAAGATACATACTAACGAAGTAGTGTTTTCTTTTTAGGGTTCCGTACCCGAAGGGTGCAAACGAGCCCTATTACTGAGACTCCGCTGTCTGTCCGTCTGTCCGTCTGTCCGTCTGTCCGTCTGTCCGTCTGTCCGTCTGTCCGTCTGTCCGTCTGTCCGTCTGTCCGTCTGTCCGTCTGTCCGTCTGTCCGTCTGTCCGTCTGTCCGTCTGTCCGTCTGTCCGTCTGTCCGTCTGTCCGTCTGTCCGTCTGTCCGTCTGTCCGTCTGTCCGTCTGTCTGTCAGTCTGTTACAGGGCTCTATCTGTTGAACCGTAATAGCTAGACACTTGAAATTTTCACTGATTATGTATTACTGTAACTGCTATGACAACAATTACTGAAAATAAAAAAAAATTAAAATTAAAGGGGGTCGCCATACAAAAAACGTATTTTTTCAGCGTTTTTAACTAGATCTTTTTATTGGCATTAACAAGATACTTGAAATTTTCACAGATTATGTATTAATATAGCCGCTATAACAACAAATACTAAAAATAAAAAAAAGTTAAAAATTAAAGGGGGTCGTCATACAAAAAAATGTTTTTTTAGCGTTTTAAAACATTGTACGGTGGTACGGAAGCCTTCCTGTACGAGTCCGACTCGCACTTGCCCATTTATTTTAGTAAATTGTATACTTATATTGTAAGAAAATAGCTAAAATATCATTTGGAGCATACAACGTTCACTTACACGCGCATCGCCCGTGAGTCTATTGTACCGGCCGAGGCGTGATTTTCAATTTTCAATTTATTTATTCCTTTTCACATTGTACGTATATTACAGTAGTTACACTACATAGTCACTTCATAATTTATTAGGTACAACATGATGCTATGCTTAATGTAGTCAATGATTAAAGGAACTTATTGAAAACAATCGATTTTAGAAGAGGAAATATGTTTGGTCATCTTATACGGCACGATCAATTTATTAAAAACATAATAGGAGGAACAATAAAAGCAAAAAGAGGAAAGGGAAGACCAAGAAGAGCATTTATAGATCAAGTAAAGGAGAAAGTTGACGCCGTGTCGTATAGGGAGGTCAAAAGGATGGCTCAAGAGAGGGAGACATGGAAACTACTCCACCGACAAGAACGTAGTTCTTAAATTATACATAGATGATGCTATACGGGCGTCCGCTCTCCTAATGAAAAAATATGACTAAAACAAACGGTTTCAATGTGTGCGAGCATTTCTAGCTGGTGTAAGCCTCTTAACTATTTCACATATTGTGAAATAGTTAAGAGGCTTACTTACAAAACTCACGCAAAAATGCTCATGTTCATAAGAACATGAGCATTTTTGCGTGAGTTTTTGCTGACCGTCATCGTATCGAGTTTCCAAAGTAGTACACAAAGTCCCGTTTGTCCCCGAATACAGCGGCCATATTTTTACGTTTTCTTTGTTCACTCACAGAATTGGTTGGAAAGTTTTATTGTTTTTTCACGCGTAACTCTGGTTTATTTTTAAATTCAGAGTTTCGAGTTTTGTCTTTGTGGAGTAATCGCCTGGAATGGGATGCGAAGATGTTTGCTTCGGTAATTCTTAGTAATGTTGTTTTTAATATACTTTGGTAGGTATTTTTACACGCTTTTACTATATTTAGCATCCTGTTTGTTGTTGGTTTTTGTTTTTTGAGTCAAATCTTCAAAGCTTTTGAACTAATAATAATTTAAAAATAATATTTTTCATTAAGTGATATATTTATCCTACATTGAATATTAATTCTTTTTTACTTTCTGAACTTTTTGTACCCACTTCCTCGTTTCTGATTGAGATGAAATTGCTAATGTAAATAAAATGACAATGCAATTTATTATGAAACAAAGCTGATCTAAAGATGGAGCCAGAAGGTGACTAAGGGACCCGTAATAAAACGACGCACCCCCATCAAGTTTGCGCTTATTAAATTTATCTTGATAAGCACTTAGGCCTCACAATACTTAAAAGCTTTTACTTGTAAAAAAAAATGAAAAAGGTAATTTTTAACCCTCGATGAAAA
Organism: Acrobasis repandana; assembly: GCA_963576875.1. NCBI lineage: Eukaryota > Metazoa > Arthropoda > Insecta > Lepidoptera > Pyralidae > Acrobasis > Acrobasis repandana. The sequence continues at coordinate 13,438,248 of OY756236.1, forward strand.
AGAGGGATGTAATATGTGTCTGTCTGTGGCATCGTAGCTCCTAAACGAATAGACTGATTTCGATGCGGTTTTTTTAATCAAAAGCCTTGTCTGTCGAGATGGTTCTTAGCTTTGTTTGATGAAAATCGGTTCAGCCATTCGAAATTTATTAGGGGTGAACACTTGTAAGTCAGCGGTTTTTTAAATTTATTTGGCAAATTTTGTCCAACTAGTCCTGGTTGGATCGAACTTAGAACCTCCGGTGTGACAGACTAGCCTGTTAAACATTACGTCACAGCGGTCTTCGTTAAATTTAAAATTTAAATATAATCTCTCAGAAATCTAAAAAAAAAAATTAGAATTTGTAAACTTTAAAATTGTAGGTTTTAAAATTTAAGATTACCTTTATTTGAAGCAAAAATCTACTTCTAACTGAACGGTTACCGAAACTTACCAAATCTTTTCGACGAACAATTAGTGGGACGTCATTCATTACGAGATTCAATCAGCGAGATAAATATTCATCAGTCAAAGTTTAAACTGGCGGTGGCGTTCTTTAATATTTATGAAGGTAAAAATAAAAGTTCAGGGGAAATAATTCACATTGCTGAATAAAAAGTCCGACTGTCCCAGTTTGAGCGACTTTAAATTGTCCTAGGAGATAAAAAAATCTCGCAGTAGAGTCATTGTATCTCTATCAGTATGTGACGTGGCGCCGTCTTGCTGAAACCCGTCCACTGAGGCATTTTGAGAAATAATTTTTTTACCTTTTAAAATATTGGCAAAGTAAATTTGAATTCTGCAACCGGACATCCTGTACAAAGATGTCATAGATACTACTTAAAAGATATACGAAAATAAACCTGGGCTCGCATTTCTTTACCTTTTAAAATATTGGCAAAGAAAATTCGAATTCTGCCACCGAACATCCTGTACAAAGATGTCATAGGTACTACTTAGAAGATATACGAAAATAAACCTGGGCTCACATTTTTTTAGTCTTAGAACTAGAATAGGCGCGCCCTAATTCACTGGCGTGCGGGGTATATGCGTAACACATTCAGAATGTAAAAGAAAAAAAAAAGGATTCACTTCAGCAAAAATACTCCCTAAATACCAGCATTTTTATAATTTCCTTATAAATTATTCCGTAATAGCATTATGGGTAATAAATAAAAAATAAAACAGAAAAGCGTAGTTCCAAGTACCGATAAAAGGGATTGCACCTACGCGTTTCGCCTTTTTATAGCTCAAGTAGGCTGTATTTACACTTAAACATCTTTTACTGTGGAAGAAAGTGTGCGTAATGGTCCATACAGGGTGAAATATAAAGGCGAATAATCCATGAAAGACATGCTCATTCAGGGATATAGAATGTCGGAAAAATATCTATATTTAAGAGCTACGCTCTTGTTGGTGGAGTATGAATTCTCTTCAATTCGTCTCTCTCATCCGCCAGCTATTTCACTTCGCTGTACGACACGACGTTCACCTTCTCCTTCATCTGTTTCATGTAGCTAGGCCTCGGTCTTCCTGTTCCTCTTGTCCCTTCTATCTTTCCTTCAATGATAGTCTTTATGAAGTCGTCATGTCGTAGCAGATGCCCCAACATCTTTCCTCGTCTATTCTCTATTATATCCAAAATGTACCTTTTCTCTCCTACTCTTTTCAGGACCTCCTCATTTGTAAGTACACAAAAAGATAAGAAAAATCAAAAATCGTTTGAAATGCGGAGCTGGCGTGGGATGGAACGGATAAGCTGAACATTCGTTTTACTACAAAAGAGATAAACATCTGTTGAGCAAAAATTATACCAAAAAATTATACACACTCGTTTTAACAACAAAAGTGCTATAGTTACGAAAGATAATAAAGCGCAGCTCTGTCGTAGCACTCCTAGTCAACATTCGTAGCAACACATTATGACTTCGTAGGCATGCTACGAGCTATGAAGCATCGTTCCAAAATACGAGTATACATATTAGCGATTAGCGATGTTCCGTCTTGCTACAACTTAGACCGCGAACTTAGACCTCGCGATTTTTTATTAATATTTCAAAAACTACTGAACCGATTTTGATGCCCAACAAACTTGAAAATTCTATTAATATTTCCTACATGCCTACCAAATTTCATCAAAATCAGACCATCGGTTCGGTAGTTATCGCGGAACAAACATACATACAAACAATGTGTTTTCGCCCCAACTTGAATTATAGCCCTCGCTCGCTACTATGTATTATATACAGAATATCGCTAATATGTATATTTTGGAACAATGCTTCTTAACTCGTAGCATGCCTACGAAGTCATATGGTGTTGCTACCAATGTTGACTAGGAGTGCTACGACAGAGCTACGTTTTTTTTAGTAGCTTCCTTTTCTTTATTTAGGGTATGTACGAGTATGTATGTATAGCCGTGTAGTTCCCGGTTGAGTAGAATAGGACCACTCCAAGTCTTCCTGTGGATGTCGTAGAAGGCGACTTAGGAAACACAAGCTAAACAAATTATAAACATCAATGAGACCTCTCCAACCGTCTGGCCAGCGTGGAGAGTGTAGGCCAAATCCTCTGACTGCTCTGGCTAATATATGGCTCTGGTAGTACAGAGAGGGTCATGCTCCTGCAGTGGAGACTAAAAAAAACCTGATGATGATCTCTATAAAAAGGTACATTTTTGCGTTTTGTTAAAAAAAATACTTATTGAAGTGTCTCAACGGTGACCGGAACAAATTCAAATTGGGACGATAGAATAGCATATTTTTGTTTAAGATTTATTTACTTTCTTCCCTTTAATTCTAAAAATATTTGCTAAGTACTTTTCTTCAACACGCCATGTAAACAAGTCCTTACACCAAAAACTTGTGAACCAACCTTTTCCTTGTTGGAATAACTTATTTTTCGACGAAAAATATCATTCATTTCGCTTATTTTTAGTCCTTTGTCTTTGCATATTGAAAATCCGCTTATTTCGGTTTTTAGTAAAATTATTTCTAATTGGTTTAATCACGGTCGAATAATGTTCAATGGTTACGATGACTTGCATTTTCGATGCTGGTAAGAAAAGAAATAACTTAGAATGTATCAGCCCTTCCCGCGCAGATCGTAAAAGCCGATGGAGGTGTACGGACACAATACTAGCGTATTGTGTCCGTACACCTCGATCGGACTAAACGTTTCTAATTTCGATCCACGATGCGCTGGCGTCGCCAGTCGTTTGTTGTCCTTGCACTGAGTACTACGCATGTGTCGCTAGATAGCTCCCCGTGTAGATTTAGGTACATCATTTGACGACCTCCGTGGCGTAATGGTTAACACGCTAGACCGCTAATCCTGAGGTTCTGGGTTCGAATCCCAGCCAGGGCAAGTTGGAAAATGGCCTTTTTCAAATTGTTCTGGGTCTTGGGTGTTTATCTATATATGTATTTATTATAAAATATAGTATCATTAAGTTAGTATCCCATAACACAAGTTTAAATTTACTTTGGGGCTAGATTAATCAGTGTGATTTGTCCCTATATATTTATTTATTTATTTATTTTTTTTAAAGCAGGGGTCATGCACTAAAAAGTAAGGCAGAGAACCGAGAAGTTTGGCGCATACTCCACCGACAAGAGCCACTAAGCTATTAAATAATAAGAAGAAGAAGAATTTCTTTGAAAATGTAGCTGATTCGAAAACGATTTCGAGGAATAGGCTTCTGAAGCTATTTGCAGTAATCGAAAAAATTTATAAGCATGTAGTTATTTTTTTATATGCAAAACTATGTATGACCTTCATTTCATTTGACCTTCATCATATTGTCTTTGCTAGACGCTTGTGACGTAGTTCCTTTTTGCCGGAGAAATATCATAGTGTTACCAACTTTAGAGAAAATTCCTGAAATATGAATTATATTTTAATTGGGGTTCCGATATTGATTCGAAAGTACAACCAATTTTGTACCTTTAAAATGCTGCGCAATCACAAAACTGCTTCCGTCACTTGGAAACCACATACATAAGTCTGAAAAACATAGCCTAAAACTGGATTGTGGCAGTGTGAATTAAGTAACAGTCACAATATTGATGAAATTAGAGGGGCAAAGGCATTGATCTAAGTATCTTGTCGCAATGCTGACAAAAAATTGCATGTAAAAACAGAAAATACTTTTTTTTTACATTTTGTGGAAAATAGTTGGGAATCTGGGCAAATTTGAGAAATCTCATTTGGCAACCCTGGTCTTGATGGCGAAAGATGGAATGACATTGACAGTTGACAGCACAGCACAGAATACTGAAAAGTGACTGAAAGTTTTTTTTTTAAGAAGCCACATGCTAGCATTTATTTGGTAGACGCTGACGCACTTCCGGTAAAACTTCCAAAACTTTAAAACTTAGATAAAAACGTAATAAAGCACTTTTTTTTTTTTGTTCAAATTACTTCTTTGAAATGGTCTATTCCATCGGAAAAGCAGAAATTTGGAAGGTTTATTTTTTTTAGATCTAGACATTTGTATTTGTTTTCGTATATCAGAAACGTCTAATTTGTGTGAACTGAGAAATACAGAACTTAAGTGTTGTTGGACTTTACCTTCTGAACCTTATAGCTAGGCACCCACTACACTCTCATTGGACAGACATTTAGCCAGGAAACATACACAGTAAATATAGTTATTAACTTTGGAGTCAGAATATAAGTAGAGTGGTAGCCCAAGTGCCAACAGAGGAAATGAGCTAAAATGCAAATGATATTTGTTCATTCTTACTAGTACCATTGAAATTTGTCCCATGGTACTACTGCAACCGTTAAGGTCGCATTATATAAATAAATATAAATATATAAGGACAAATCACACTGATTTAGCAAGCCCTAAAGTAAGTTTTAAACTTGTGTTATGGTATACTAACTCAACGATACTAAATTTTATGATAAATATAGATAAACACCCAAGACCCAGGACAATTTGAAATAGACCATTTTCCAACTTGCCCTGGCTGGGAATCGAACCCAGAACCTCCGGATTAGTGGTCTAGCGTGTTAACCATTACGCCACGGCGACTGCGACCTGCATTAGTCCCATTACATCTATTAATGGTACAATTCGACTAAATCAAATTGCTGAGTCTCAGTAGTTTAATTATCAACATTTCCCAAGGAACAGGAGAGTGTATCTGGGATGCTCTGGTGATTATTTTAGGATTAATAGGTGATGCGGCGAGCAACAGATCACTATTTTGATTTACTTTTCCACGTTCTCGCCAAACCGGTGATGCTTTAAGTGGCCTTTGGGACTTGCACCTCTGGGCTCTGTCTGCTTAGAACTGCAAAACCCAAATAGCTTTGTCTCCCTATTAGAGATAGAGACGTAATAGTGTGAATGTCTATTACTAAAACAAAAATAAAAACAAAAAAAAAATATCTAAAACAAAAGAGATTATAGGCAAATTTAAAATGTACTAAAAACATGCATATAAAATACAGGATTATAGGCAAATTTAACTCGCATGAGCGATGATTTCCGTTCAGCAATATCCGGCTAACCACGGGCCGGATGTCCGGGCGTTTTGGAATCTTAGGTAGGGAGTTTTTGTAGCTTATATTAATTGTATAAATCGAGATTTTTTGTTATATTTTTAACCTAGAGCACAGAATAAATTCGTAAAAGAAGTGTTTAAATGTATGTACCATAACTTTTTGTTGTAATTATTTTTTTATTCATATACCACGTAGATGTATCACAAGCCGTGTGGTCCCCGGCAGAGTAGAGTAGGATCACTCCAAGTCTTCCCGTGGATGTCGTAGAAGGCGACTCAGGAAACACAAGCTGAACAAAGCTTATAAACATCAATGAGACCTCTCCAACCCGTCTGGCCAGCGTGGAGAGTGTAGGCCAAATCCTCTGAGTACGCTGGTAGTACACAGAGGGTCGTGCTCCTGCAGTGGAGACTAAAAAAGACCTGATGATGATGATACTATCACGTCTTTATCCCTAATGGGAGAGACATAGCATTTTGAGTCTTACGGCTCTAAGCCGACAGAGCCCAGAGCCGCAAGACCCAAAGGCCACTTTTAGAGTGATGGTGGTAATTTTTTTTCCTTATTTTGTTTATCTTTCAATTCTTATGAATATGTTTATCATCATAACCATTATCACGTGTTTTTAAGTCCCCACTGCAGGAGCACGACCCTCTCTGTACTACCAAAGTCATACTTGGCCAAAGTAGCCAGAGGATTGAGCCTACACTCTCCACGCTGGCTAGACGGGTTGGAGAGGTCTCTGATGTTTATAAGTTTGGTTTAACTTGTGTTTCCTAAGTCGCCTTCTACGACATCCACGGGAAGACTTGGAGTGGTCCTATTCTACTCTGCCGGGAACCAAACGGCACCCGTATATCAGCCTAGGACCATTACATACCACTGGGTTATGTTGCTTCATCATGAGATCAGGTCATTGGTACCATAATATTGCATTGTCACCTAACTTACATAAGTATGTAAAATTTCAGCTCGATTAAATAATGGAAAGTTGGTCTAATTTAGATTGCAAGATTTGATTACGGACACACAGACAACGGGACAAGTAAAACTGAAAAAAGCTTGTAAAATTTGTAAAATCATAAGCGTTTGTAAATAGAATTAATAATGATTTATTAGACTGACTTATTTACTACAACGAAATTCATTGAAATTTGTCTTTGTAAATAAAGATATTCAAAATCTACGCCTAATTTGATAACAAGCTTGGGACAATATTGTTTTAATGAACTTAAATTAGAGCTTTGAAAGCTCTGTGAGGAGCCCAAGAGGAATGATGTTTACACAGTTAATTACCAGTCATTTAGACAATAAATAGAAAAGTTTCATTCAAATATGCAGATATTTTTTTAGGGACAGCTTTTTGATCTATTTGATTTAAGAAGTACTTACACACACCCTAAACACACACGCTCTCATACACGCTCTCACACACACACACTCATATTCACACCCGTGATGCGTACATAAATTAGATTTTTTGTTTTTAATTTCTTATCATTACTGTGGCTATAGGTTCAAATATGTTATTTTTGATATGTTATTTTGTTAAAAATTATTCTAACTGATAATAACTGTTTTTAATTGGCAAAACAGCTATACCTAAACATCTTTTGAATATTATACATGACAAAATAAGAATCTGAATGGGCGAGAATCTGAATCATATGAATAGGCGATGCGGTTAGCAACTCATTACTATTATGATTTCCCTTTTCCACCTTCATGCCCACCATTACGCTAAAAATGGCCTGGGCTTTACCGCCCTTGGCTCTGTCTACCCCGTTAGGGATAAAGACGTGATAGTGTATCTGTATCTGTAAAATGAGAATCTGTCATTGGCAGTAAGTAATTGTTTATTTTATTTTATTTTATTTATACTTTATTGTACACACATATACATGTTTAAAGTACAACAGGCGGACTTAATGCTAAAAGCATTCTCTAACAGTCAAACCTTTGGGTCGATTGGAGAGTTTTATGTGGGTGTGAATATATAAAGAAAACTTTAACTAAACTAAATTTAAAAGATAACAATCACAACACATACTATAAAACATACTATTATTATTATTACATATACACAATTACTTACATACATATATACCACTTCATAAAATATATACCTACATTAAAATATATACAAAAATAAATATACAAATACATAACCATAAATAAATATTATGCAATCAAGTCTGTCCTTGTTCTTGAGATAAAATAATAAAATTGCAAGGTGCTGTTGATTCTGTGATGAATAAATAAAAAAAATAAAAATAAAAAAGTATTGGTCAATGTCAAGAAAGTATGTAGAAGGTAACTTGTATTATTATAAATGAGCGGGAAGTAAAGCATTTGGTACGTTCTAAGTATTTTTTTTTCTCCCTTGCAACCCTCGGTTTCGTTTACCTCGTTTTATCAATCTTAAATAGTTGCTTAATCATTAAAAGCCGATTTAACTATATTTGTAATTATAAGAATGTGTATTCATTATTTTCATAATTATTTAAAGTTGTTTTGATCAAACTGACACTGCCAGTTTGACTGGCAGTGACTAATGCGAATCATTCATTCATACTTCATTTAAGAACGGTTTGAACCTCTGGTTTGAACACACGCCCAGCCGCCGTTATTCGATTCTAAAAGAGAGCGGTCGCATATAGTATAAATGCCAAAGTCTAAAAGTTGGGAAATGACCTTTTTTAAATTGTCCTGGATCTTAGGTGTATAATTATCTACATATCTACGTCCCATAACACGAATTTAAGCGCATTTTAGTGCAAGTACTCAATCAGTGTGATTTGCTCTATATATATATTTATTTATTAATCTTATTTATTAAGTCAAAACACACAAATGAGCGATAATAAAACAAGAACATTATTGATTTATCCGCTGTTTAATTGTGATTGTGTGTGACTCGTAAGAGATAAAGATGTAATGGTATAATCTATATTAATGTGTATGAGATGGTTCTGTAAAGCAATTAGTCTTGTGCTTTGACGTTCGATCTCACATAACCAGGTTACGCTCGAGTTACAAGATTTACGTGTAAACTTCGCACTAACATAACTCCGAAGATTGTCTGAGTGCCCCGTGGGAGAGCAATACGATATTGAATATAAACTCTCTATAGAGGGTCAGAAATAAATTATTTGGTACTGTTATGAGAATAAAACGTCACAAAATAGTATCACTTGTCATATCAATTTCCAACATGATTTTACATTTAACTTTTTGATCTTGTAGAAAAACTGATATTAATAGCGCTATTTGACTCCACAAAACTATGACGTCACGGTTGTGATTTTAATACGAATCCCATACACTGTTAAAAATTATGTAATTTTTCATAAAATTATGTAATTTTACATGCAAAAAATTACATAAACCTGTAAAATTCCCAAAATATCTGGGAAATTTATGGAAAAATATTTAAAAATGACAAAAATTATGTAAAATTTCATCATATTTTTATGTAAATTTCCCAGATTTTTCGGGAATTTTACATGTTTATGTAAAATTACATAATTTTTTTTGCATTTAAAATTACGTAATTTTCAACAGTGTAGAAAATGTTTGTTTTTGACGTTTAGTAACGTAAATAGTGTTTGACTTTACTTATTGTCATCTAGCAGATTCACACTGGAATGTTTATTTATTTATTTATTTAACTTTATTACAAAAATTGTAAACGGCGGACTTAAAGCCTTAGGCTTTACCTACTAATACGAGTACTTTAGCCTCACTTGTCTCTGCACCACCTGTCGGTAGGAGCAAAATTTATCATTACTTTCTAAATAGTTAGTATTTGAACTTTAAACTTACGTATATATTGCATGGCTATGAATGAATGTTAGCGGCCGAACTTCAAACTCTCTCTCTCATCTCAGCGTATTCCAAGTTGCATTCTCAGCCGTCTAATTGACTAATTAGTATTTAATAATACGTTATTTATGTTTGTTTGTTCGTTCGCAAGCATTACATGTTATAATGGTTTATTGTATCTATATAATATAAAAGCGAAAATCACTTACTCATCAAGAAATATCGAAAACTACTTAGCCAATGTAGATAAAATTTAGCAGGAAGGTAGATTGTGATTAGGAGACGTCCGCTAAGAAAGGATTTTCGGAAATTCCATCCCTAAGGGGGTGAAATAGGGGTTGGCAGTTTGTATAAATCTTCGTCATTTTTGAAGCGAGACACATAAAAAACAATCTAATTTGTGTAGTCTACGCGGGCGAAGCCGCGGGCAAAAGCTAGTTATATTATAAGTATTTGTAAATTGACAGACATATGACAAAGCCCTTCTGGCGTATAGGCAACCAATATTGTATAAATGAGTTTCTTTCGGCTTTCTTCTTAGCAGTGGTCGTTGTGAAACGCTAATATCGGTAGCTTTACTTTAAAATAGTTATTTAATTTTTAAACGTAATGAATACAAAATGTTTGTTTATTTGTTTGTAATAACTTTATTGTACTAAAAACATGCATATAAAATACAAAACTCGAAAGAGCAAATAAACAATTGCGTACTTATCCTATATAGGGATCTCTTCCAGTCAACCTGCGATATATTGAGAGGACATAGCAAATACATACAAAATAAATAATAATAAAAGATTATACTTACATCGCTACATCATCATAAACATACAATACAATACAATACAATACAAATTATCTTTATTGCACCATAATAATTAATAAAATAAAAATAACAAACACAAAGAAAATATTGGTACAAAGGCGGACTTATCGCTAGATGCGATCTCTTCCAGTCAACCTTTGGGTAGAGGAAAAATTAATAGTACGGAATAAGGTGGGTGCAGTATCTATACCTAATTATATACTTACATATTAATACTTGTATATATACATACATAAACTTATTTCATAATATATACATATATATAATACATATACGATGCTAAAATATTTAAATGTATTTAGTGACACTTAACAGAACTTAGACTTACTGGCATAACGACAGATAATATTTATGGAGACGATTTTTAAAGCTTGTTTTAGTCTGAGCAGTACGAAATACTTAATACTTATAAATTTACATATAGGTACATATACTACTTTATACATACAAAAATAGATACTTTATTACTTAATTCAGCCCAAGTGTGATGCAACTAGAGAAGATTTATACAATCTTATTTTAAATGAATCAAGCGATGGTGCCATTCTTACATCAGCAATGTATAAATGTATTACTGCAATGGCCTTTTTATTGAAACAACATTTGTTTTTTTTTTAAACTTGAGATTTCACAGTATAAATAAAAACCTATTAGCTTTTTACATCACATATAAACACAGCATATCCCAAACACCTACGAATAAGGTTTAAAATTCTAAAATATGCATATTCACAAAGTAACTGAACGGCTAAAAACATATATTATCTCGTCGCTTTTATATCTATAGCAGTAAAGTTCAAAATGGTTATTCAGCAGTTGGAAGACGTCCAGCAACTGATAAACTTGGGACATAAATTCAGAGCTGTCCCAGATAAGCCGACTCGCTTACAAAGTACTTTATAATGAATCTTATATATGTACGTCCCATTCTGACAGTTCAGTGAAGTTACGGCTTACCTTAAGGCCGTACCTATTTTTAATTTTCCGAGGTCCAGTGCTGCCCCCATTTATAATAAATTATTTCAAAGAAAACGGAGACATCATTTAAAATTTTGCAACTACTAAGTTCTAGATAACCCTTCAAAGTATTTTATGAAATACTGTTTACAGTTTAAAGTGAGAACGTTAAGCTTTACTACGCACATTTGCGAAAAACGGCCACTTTTAGCAAATGTGCATAGTAAAGCTTAACTTTCTAATTATAAACTGTAAACAGTAGTTCATAAAATACTTTGAAGGGTTATCTAGGACTTGGTGGTTGCAAAATTTTAAATGATGTCTCCGTTTTGATTGAAATTATTTATTTAAAATGGGGGCAGCACTGGACCCCGGAAAATTTAGGTACGGCCTTAAAGTCTTTCAATAGACCGTAGAGAAGCATATCGTTAAAATCTAAAGAATCATTGGTTTGGGTTACGTTAGTAATAATATTATCGAGTTTTTGGCGGGAAGTCAAGGGTTTCGGCTGAGGTTTTCTTTAAATTATTTTGCAAATTGATTTTAGTGGACTTTATAATATGAAATTGGTGTTGTTTGGTGTTATAAATGCTCATGCTCATGAACAATATGTGCAATAGTTAAATTGTCCGCCACTCAATCGGCTATGAAAACCAGTGGACTCGTATTGATTTGTCGTCAGAAGCTCCCTTAAAGCAATCAAAGACCTTCACCTACCTTTGATAGTAACTTGTTAGAAAAAAAGAATTTCCCACGTTTTATTAACTTGTTCCTGGCTAAATACGCAGTAGCGTCAAGCCATTAATAAAAAAAAATATATTATCTTTGGTTCGGGCTATGTGGATGGGATGATAGTGGACTGGATAACTGAGTTATGGAGTAAGATACAAAGATCTACCTAAAAATCTCTCACAACAATTTTTAACTATTATTATTAAAAATATTTTATTTTTATGTTATTATTCATTTTTATTTTGTTGGTTATACATGAATTTTCCGGGGTCCAGTGCTGCCCCATTTGAAATAAATCATTTTAAAACAAATGGAGATATCATTTAAAATTTTGTCTTTTTTAAATGATATTAAATGATAGTAGTTTATAAAATAGTTTAAAGAACCCTCCTTCTTCCAAAAGTGTCCGTTTTCCACAAAAATGCGTAGAAAAGATTAACGTTCTCACTTTAAACTGTAAACAGTAATTCATTAAACAGTTTGAATGGTTATCTAGGGTTTCACAAAGACAAAATTTTAAATGATATCTCCGTTTCCTTTAAAATGATTTGTTACAAATGGGTAACACTGAACCCCGGAAAATTCATGTATCCCCTTAAAGCCGTACCTGAATTTTCCGGGGTCCAGTGCTGCCCCCATTTATAATAAATTATTTCAAAGAAAACGAAGACATTATTTAAAATTTTACTACTACCAAAGCCTAGATAACCCTTCAAAGTATTTTATAAACTACTGTTTAAAGTTTAAAGTGAGAACGTTAAGCTTTACTACGCACATTTGCGAAAAACGGCCACTTTCGGCAAAAGTGCGTAGTAAAGCTTAACGTTCTTATTAAAAACTGTAAACAGAAGTTCACAAAATAGTTTGAAGGGTTATCTAGGACTTGGTACTCGTAGTAGCAAAATTTTAAATGATGTCTCCGTTTTCTTTAAAGTGATTTATTTTCAATGGGGGCAGCACTGGACCCCGCAAAATTCAGGTACGGCCTTAATATTAGCGTCGCACCATAAGTTATTGATCTAACGTCAACAAATTTAATGAAATCCAAAAAAAAATTGACAATTATAAGTGTTACAAACATCCCAAGATAAATAAATGATTTAACTTCATTTGACTTGATTCATAATAACGAATTCATACATGAATTTGCTGATATCACTTATAACTATTCTGACATGAGTTTGACGTTCCATTTCACTAATTCATTCCTCTATTAATCATGTCCGTTCTTGGATATTATTTCATTGGTATATCACGAGGCTGGACATCAATCATTCCGCGATATTAATGTGTTATAACATTCTTCTGTGATAATCTAGTTAATCGTCTTGCTAGACAAAAGATATACAGCTATATATATTTATATGCTATGCTAAAGGGCTATGCAAGGTGTTTATCTACAGGATTGAATCTGAAATGAGGAGATTCGTAGAAGAACTAAGGTCACATGCATAGTCAAGCGGATTAGCTTATTGATTTGGCAGTGGGTGGGGCACATAGCGCAAAGAACCGATAGCCGATGAAGCAGAAAGGTTCTCAAATGGCGGCCACGTACCGGAAAACGCAGCGTAGGACACCCACCTGCTAGGTCGGACGACCTGAGCAAGGTTGCAGGAAAACACTGGATGACGGCCGCTCCCGATCGGTCGTTTTAGAAATCCTTGTGTTTGCGTCGCGCCATATACGCGCATTTCATACTTTTCGCAACATGTCCTCCTTTTATTATCATCTTATCTATGGGCCTGTTCGCTGTCAAGAAAAAAGAAAAAAACAGTGCGTGATTATCATCCGGAGTTTTTGGCGGGAAGTCAAGGGGTTCGGTTGGGGTTTGCTTTAAATTATTTTGCAAATTGATTTCAGTGGACTTTATAATATAAAATTGGTGTTGTTTGTTGTTATAAATGCTCATGCTCATTAACAATGTGTAAAATAGTTAAAGTGGACATTCATAGTACGGCTGTAGTTATATTTGTTTTGCGGACTGTGTGGGCGTCTTCAGGCGTCGTCCGCCACTCAATCGTCTATGAAAACCAGTGGACTCGTATAGATTTGTCGCCAGAAGCTCCCTTGAAGCAGTCAAAGGCGTACACCACCTTTTGATTGTAACTTGTTAGGATTAGGTTAGGTTAAGATTAGAAATAAAGAACAAAATTAAAGATAGGTTCTAAAGGATTTGTATCCAGAGCCGTAAAATTATTTTAAAAAAAAATTATTGACATCCCGCTCGACGCATCGCAAATAATATCGCTGTAAATAAATAAAGTGTATATATTTCTTCTAATGCTCAACCAACTCAACGCTACGCAATTAAAATATTATTCGCATCATTATAATAGTGACTTAACTTTTAATATAGCAGTGTGATTGAACTCGTTTGAGCACTTTTAACAGTTTGAACAGTTTTATTGCGGCTGCAATAAATATTGTAGAGTGGCTGACTTTGGACAGTACAGGTAAGCAAGCCTTCATTTCACCCTTTCGCATATTCCTTCTCGAGTTCAAAGCACCCCTACGCATCTCTCTTCCCTCCCACTCCGCTCCTCAATCCGCTTTAGCATTTATACAGTCTACATACCAAGCTCTCCCGCTGAACCACCTTGCGAGGCTATGTCCAGCAATGGACTTTTTTTGTTGTTTAGACAGTGGTACACAACTATCTGTACTTTGAAGCCTAAACATTGCTCGAACACAGAGTTTTGCATTTTTAAAGCTTAAATTCTTATCTGTAGAATTTCCCAAAAAAATTATACCATATCAAAGAATTGATTCCACTAGGCCATAGTATGCCGTTATTAGTGAATCAATGTTTACTTCATTACACATTGTCAAAGGATACATCTATACAACGCGTTAATGAAATAACGCAAAACCTCTCAGATGGTCATCTAACTGATTAGCTGATCGAGTCAATTTGTATGAAAATCCAAAATTTATTTTTGGCATTTTGGGAATGTTGTAGAACAAAAATTGTTCAGTTTCATGGACTGAGTTACAACCTGAGAGGTTTTCCGTTATTTCATTAACTCGTTGTATAGACCAGCTAACTCAAACATTAGCCCCTGTTCTCTTTTGGAATATATGGCGGCGTGAATTTTGTCATACGTAGGTATTTAATTTTCAAACAGTAAAATCTGGTAACTTACCGGATGGAAAGTTGTTTATTTACACTTTGCCGTGTTCCTTGAATTATTTTCGCTGTATTGTAACACACACCAAGGCATTTTAAAATACAATACAATATAAAAATCTTGATTGCACCAAATAAGAAAAATTACAAAGTTTACTCAATACTCAATACTCAATAATTTATTGCTTCCTTAAATGACAAATGAATACATGCAAACTAGATAGCAAGTTGATACATAGATGATTCCACAATCACTTAAGGACCCTGTTGGGCGCTGCAATAGGAGAGAGGAGGAATCGTGTCACTGTTAGTATAGTACCTTGAAGTAAATTAACATTCAGTTTTTATTAGTTTTTATCTGTATAACTATCACTAAATTATACATGTACGTATTTTATGTCCGTCATTTAATAATGTATTTAGATTGTATTGTATTATGGGTATTTGTACTTTAAGAGATATGTATTTTTTTTATATTTATGTATACGCATATTCATCAATGTACCGTAATTTATATATCTTTTTATGTCATGTTAATTTATCATTAAGGTAATCTGATACTGAATAGTAGCATTTGGATAGAAGAATTTGTTTTATTTCTTTGATATATTTGCTATCTTTAACTTCAATTTTTATTCGATCTGGAAGTTTATTGTATATTTTTACCGACATCGCTAAAGGGCTATTTGAATGTAATTTCAGTTTGGAATTAGGCAACTGTAATTTGTTTATATGTCTTAGATTAAACCTAGTAGGAATATCTCGTCTTTTTTTGAAAAAAATGTTGGTTAAGCGCGCGAACTTACAAGTTTCTAGGATATAAATACAGGGTAAAGGCAATATCCCTAGTTGTTTGAAATGAGGTTTGCAGCTTTGTTTTTTTCTTATAGGTATTGGTTAGTATTCTTATTAGTCTTTTTTGTGCTCTGAATAAAGTTTACGGAACTTATAAATAAATAAGGTCCAAAAGGCGGCCTTATCGCCGAAGCAATCTCTTACAGGCAACCATAAAGAGAAGGAGTGCGAAGTATATGAGTAAGACAACAGGTGGCGCAGTTAAAATTAAATTATAAATAACCAATAGATATTAAAATACTTATACAAAATATACCTATAACATTATAAAAAAATAGATATAGGTATATAAATAAATGAATATATATATATGTCGCAGTTGAATGGTATAATCCGCTAATTCACTAAACCTCTAGCTGTTTGGCATTACAGCTCGGTTTTGTAAAACAGCGAACCCTAATACGCGGAATGGAATGAACGACTTGTATTCATCCATGCGGCTAGAGAAGTTGTTGAACAATTCTATCTTAAGAAATTATATACAATTTAGAATGCCTACGAAGTGGCAATGTGGCGAGCGAGCGAAGCGAGCGTGCCGCGCCGCGGCCGGCGAGTGCTAGGAATGTTCTATCCATTTAACTAGGTTAGGGCAAACCTATAGGTTAGGTTAGGTTAGAACTGCGACCAACACACGCACGAGCCGAGCGAGCAAAGCGAGCGTGCCGCAGTAGCGGCCGGCGAGTACTAGAAAAGTTCTATCCATTTTACTAGGTTAGGGCAAACCTATAGCAATAAAAATCGTGGAATAGTTTTCTGGTAAATGAAATTCGATGTCGAAAAAATATGTATTCTAATAGACACCCAGCTATATTTCATTATGGTAACCCTACACCAAATCCTTATCATGCATTTGTCGCAGTTGGATTGTTTAACGGTTTCGTTAAACAGCGAATTACCGCTACTGTTTCACAAAACCGCTAGCCGTTTGGAAACGTGGTAAGCTGTTTAAATGAACGTAACACGTTGCGCAATATTAGACAATCCAGCTGAACGATACTCGGCTGTTTAACAAAACCGAGCTGTAATGCCAAACAACTAGAGGTTTCGTGAATTAGCGGTTTAAACCATCCAACTGCGACATATACATAGCATAACAATAATTTTATTACATACATACATACAAATAAATAAATATCACAATGATGTAAACAAATCTGTATATGATGATTTTAAGCAGGAAGATGGAAGAAATAGTAGCAGAAAGAGATGAGCAACTAAACAGAAGTAAGAAAGTGATTTTTAGTTAAAGTTTTAAAGTTATTCAACGTTTTGGCGTATCGAATGGAAAGGGGTAGAGTGTTCCAGTTATTTTTACCATATTTCCGTATGGTTTTCTCTTACAAATTGTCGAAAGTAGTGAAGTTTATGGAGATGGTGCAATTGAACGGGACAAACAAGTATATGTAGCGTCTCTTCTAGTTTTACATAATAGCTCTTTGTCTATACAGGGCATAGATAGTAACACCACAGAAAGAACCAGTACAGAAGTCTCACTCAGCAAAGAAATTCAAAGAAATATCTACTCAATGTGGCTAGCGATATGTTTTAATTTAGCTCACGTCAGAACTCAGCACCTTTACGCATAGATACCTAGATATCCATTGCAAGCCAATTTCATTCTTATTACTCTGGAAAAACGATTCGTATAACTGAATTTACTACCCGGAGGGGCCGCCTGCGCGCATAGTAATAATGTAGGCACATTTTTGATATCTAAACGGGGAGTGACACAGGCCTGGTAACACTTAATAATAGAACACCCAATAAATCGCAGTGAGAGCCAGAACATAAAGAACAATAAAACAGATATGAAAACAATATTTGTTCAGGCGCTAGTTTTGTAAATACCGTATCGATACAGAATAGCTCAAGGCGGTTAGAGGTACAGAATGTTTTATATAAGGTTATTTTGCTAACCCTAGCTAGCTATATCATATTTTCTTTTACTCTTTTAATATTTTATATAAAAAAAATTACAGACTAGCGCATTACCTTATCCATCATCTTCATCATCATCAGGTCTTTGTTAGTCACGGCTGCAGGAGCACAACCCTCTCTGTACTACTAAAGCCGTACTTAGCCAAAGCAGCCAGAGCATTACAAGGCCTACTCTCCACTCTGGCCAGACGGGTTGGAGAGGTCATATTGATGTTTATAAGCTTTGTTTAGCTTGTGTTTCCTAAGTCACCTTCTACGACATCCACGGGAAGACTTGGAGTGGTCCTATTGTACTCTGCCGGGAACCACACTATTACCTTACTTTTTATGCCTACATATTTATGGAAAACAATCAAGAACAACACAAAAAATCTTAATATACTTACCAAAACATGGTTGTCATCTGTTTTGTGTGCTAATAAAGAAATGAAATCAAATATTGACATACAGATCCTATAGGGCCAACCTCCTATCCTAAAGGACAACCGCGTACATTTTTAAATTATTTTTTGAGTATTTAAAACAGGTTAAACTGCAAATAAATAAGTAATAAATTTTCCTACAAATAATTCTCTTGTAAAATATATTGTTCCTTTCAAAATTACATCAAGTTTGTAATTAAACCCCTTTACAAGTCAAAACACAAATAACGCAGCAACAATAGAAAGCTGAGATATTAGGCCGCCATCGATTGTTTTGCGACTCAGAAGGAAATCTGTAATTTCCGGAAACATCCATTGAAACATCTTAAATAGAGTTGACGAGGAAATTGTCTGTTGATTACTTTTAATAGAGTTTAAGTAGCAATAATAATTAAGAGCTGAGATATTAGGCAGCGTATTGTTTTACGACTTGGAAGGAAATCGGAAATTTCCGGAAACATCCATAGAGTCATTTTATATAGAGTTGACCAAGATCAGGAAAGTCTGTTTATAACTTTTGCTGGATTGTGTGTCTAGAATATCTTGTAACACGTAGGCCTCTTCCAACATTTTCTAATTTATTTATGTCTCTTGCTCTTCTTCTCCAAAGTTTTGCATGCCTCATTAGCGAAGCGCATATGAGGTAGTGCTCTACTCTCGCCTTACAAAAATCAAGAGATTTTTTTAACTAAATGTGTCTCTATTTATTTCCTATCGCACTTGTACAATAATATTTACACATAAATGTCAAGGAAAAACACTAGTTTCAACACTTATGATATTTTTAAAAGACATTTTGCCTTTTAAATAAATAAAAACAATGTTTAATAAAATCAATTTGTGGACGTCCGTGTGTCGGGACGTATGGAAACTGGCGTGGTCACGATAACTCCCGAAAAACTTATCTGATCAAGTCCATTTTTTTTTATACGCTTCAGTATTATCCAAAACTAAGTCCTTTCGAAGATCATTCAATGTAGTTTAATTATAATTAGCAATAAACTGAAATCCACCTATCGTTGGTATATCTAAATCTATGTAAATAAGGTTCGTTGACATTGACAATTTTTTTCTTAATTTTTTTTACGGCGTTTAGCATCTGCCTTTTAGCCATTCTTAATTTACATTCTTTTTCTGGATACAATGTTATCATTTTTCTTTTCTTCTTGACATTGACAATACATGCGCAGTACCTTTCTTTTCTGTGTGGGCAATGGCGCGAAGATTTAAAAGTAAATTTTTTATTTTGTTCATAATACACCGATAAATATGCAATATTCAAG
Organism: Acrobasis repandana; assembly: GCA_963576875.1. Classification (NCBI taxonomy): domain Eukaryota; kingdom Metazoa; phylum Arthropoda; class Insecta; order Lepidoptera; family Pyralidae; genus Acrobasis; species Acrobasis repandana. The sequence continues at coordinate 13,457,709 of OY756236.1, forward strand.
TTCTGTTTTTTTTGTGAAAATTGAGTGACCGCTATGAGGCGTGCACTTTTGGATTTTCCAAACTTATTTCTCAAATCGTTTTAATATCAAGCATTACAAGTTCCTCCAATACAATAATAGCCGTGACAATAGCAAGGTCACATGTATTTTATCTATTACTAGCGGCCCGCCCCGGCTTCGCACGAGTATGTATTATACATATAAACCTTTCTCATGAATCACTTTATCTATTAAAAAAAACCGCATCAAAATCCGTTGCGTAGTTTTAAAGATCTAAGCATACATAGGGACAGACAGTGGGAAGCGACTTTGTTTTATACTATGTAGTGATTACTGACATTACACAAATAGAACTGCCTTTGTGAATTCCGTGATTGAAAAGCCAAACAGGTAAATTTTCTGCTATGTATCTCATTTAACGTATGCAAGGTTTGGGTGAGTGCCACCCTTTTTAACCCCCAACAAAAAAGACAGGTGTTAGAAGTTTGACGCTAATGTCTGCCTGTCTGTCATTGGCATCGTAGCGCTCGACCGGATGGACCGATTTCGATGCGTTTTTTTACGAAAGCAAGTTCTCTTGCGGTGAGTTTTACCTATGTTTAATAAAAATCAGTTTAGCCGTTTAAAAGTTATTGGACGTATAAGCGTTAACCCTTGAAAGTCAGGGTTTTCCCTAAAAAATAATAGATGGCACTACGGATACTAAGTCGTATCAGTAGTTCCGCTACTCATCACTACACAGCGTTCTTGACAGTCGGGGTTTTTTTTAAATTTGCCTAGCAAATAAACTTGTTAGGATATTCGTTCGTCTTCGTGGTTATTGCTAATAGAGCAGACTAGATTTGAAGCTTCGCCACATGTACCGGTTTGGAACGCTCAGTGTTAACATATTAAATAATGTTGTCCATTCTATACATTGAACAGCAGAATTCGTTTCGATCCAATTAGATGTAGCAAACGAGTCCATGTTTACGAGTGTTCGTTTGATGTCTAGCGAATAATCAGCTAATTGGGAATCTTCGGGTAAGTGATGAAGCTGATTTTGCTTACGGTAATTTATCATTTGTTTTAATTTGTATGGCACAGACAAAAGTAGGAAACATGTTATTAGGCAATAAATACGTTGTTCAGTATATTATATTATTTACTTATTTTATTTGTAACGTGAGCCGTGTAGTTCCTGGCAGAGTAGAATAGACCACTCCAAGTCTTCCTGTGGATGTCGTAGAAGGCGACTTAGGAAACACAAGCTAAACAAAGCTTAAATATATATATATTTATATAATATATAATTAAATTTTTAACAAAAAAAACAACCGACTTCACTTTTTTTAAGGAGTTTCTTCCATATCTCCAAAGTTCTTCATCATATCTTCACCAAATTAAAATGGGACCAACTTGGTAAAGCCTTTGAAATAAAAAAAGAATCATCATAATATTTGAGCTGCACTTGTCTGTTGAGGAATTTCGGTCTCCAGCTCCAAGATCTTTTCTCCGATCTTAAAAAGAATTACATGGGACCAACCTTGCAATGCATTCTTTAAAACGAAATATATATTTTTTAAATCGGTTCATATTTGACGAAATTATGAGGTAACATACACAAAAAAAATACATACACGTCGAATTGATAACCTCCTCCTTTTTTTGAAGTCGGTTGAAAAGAAGCTATCTTCTTCATCATTTTATATTTAAGTTCTTTCCATGCCTCTCTTTCCGCTAAGTTCTTAAGCTCCTTATATATTTTCACATTTAATTTTTCTTTTATTTTTAAAAAAATCTTCTTCAGGGTTTTTCTACTCCTCTTTTTCCTTCTATCTTTCATTTAAGGCCGTACCTGAATTTTACGGGGTCCATTTAAAATAAATAATTTTAAAGAAAACGGAGACATCATTTAAAATTTTGCTACTACCAAGTCCTAGATAACCCTTCAAACTATTTTGTGAATTACTGTTTACAGTTTATAATGAGAACTTTAAGCTTTACTACGCACATTTGCCAAAAGTGGCCGTTTTTCGCAAATGTGCGTAGTAAGCTTAACATTCTCACTTTAAACTGTAAACAGTAGTTCATAAAATACTTTGAAAGGCTTGGTAGTAGCAAAATTTTAAATGATGTCTCCGTTTTCTTTGAAATGATTTATTTTAAATGGGGGCAGCACTGAACCCTGGAAAATTCAGGTACGGTCTTAATTTTTAGAACGTATCATGTCGTAGCAGATGATCGAACATTTTCTCTCTTCTATTTTCTATCATTTGTAATACTTGCCTTTTGCTCTACTAGAACCTTTACCTCTTATTTTTCAAACGCAGCGCAAGATTCTAGAATAATAGGATTTAAAAAATAATTTTTAATATTCAAATAAAATAATAGAGATGAATAATTCATTTCGTTGCAATAGATCCTTCTCCTGCCAGAATCTGGTATACTTTTCATTAATATATTCAAAAATAGGTTTCGGCGGGAGCATCACATTACATCAACTTCTTCATTGGATCTGTATCCCCACGCAAGCCTTCCAAAGGACCGGAGTAAAAAGACCCGTGAATTTTTTAATTTTTTTATTTATTTAACTTTATTACAAAAATTGTAAACGGCGGACTTAAAGCCTTAGACTTTATCTACCAGTCAACCGACAGGTGGTGCAGAGACAAGTGAGGCTAAATAGGAGCAAAATTTATCATTACTTTCTAAATAGCTAGTATTTGAACTTTAAACTTACATATATATTGCATGGCTATGAATAAATTACATTAACTACAAAATATAATACTTAAATATAGTATATTAATTTAAATTACCTACTACCTAATAAATATATATACATATATTCCAAAGAGATAATAAAATAAATAATAAATTTCAGAAACAGGTTGATGACAAAGGCTTTTTTGTAATAAATCATTTCTCAATGAGACGCGGTCGCTACAGATTGGCACAATCGGAATATATCACGCACGAAAACCGCTGAAAATACTGAAATAATCTGCTGTAGATACGTAGAGGATTCTGCGATGACAACACTTTATAGGCTTTATAATAAGTACTTATGTCACCGAAGTTTTATTCACTTTATAAATTTTTCTTAGGTCAGATTTTAATAATAACATTTTTTACCAAAAAAATACAATACAACTGACTTCATTTTCTTTGAGAAGTTTCTTCCATATGTCATAAGTTCTTCATCGTGTCTTCACAAAATTAATATGGGATTAACTTGGTAAAAAAGGCTTTCAAATAAAAAAAGAATCATCAAAATCGGTTCACAATTGGCGAAGATATAGCGTAATAGGCACTCAAAAAAAAAGTATGGGTCGAATTGATAACCTCTACTTTTTTTAAAGTTGGTTAAAAATTAAATATTTTTTTATTTATTACTAAAAATAAAGTAATATAGTTGATGCTAAAAAAATGAAAAATTAAACTAAACTAAGTAAGCAAAAAAGTAAACTTAACTAAAATTAAACAGAAAACAGAATTTATTTTTCAATAGAAAAATAAATATATACTCGTATCTATTTTTATGTAAAATGTTTATTTGTATAAATTAAAAACAAAATGACATACTAAATGTTGCTTTTTGTGTGTGTAACTGGCCAATACTAAAGTCAGATTCCTCGCCATGGAGGTCGTCAAAATCAGGAAAAGTCATAAGCAATAAGATTTCTTATCCTGCGGTCGTGGTTATAATGGCGATTGTGACGGACTGCGCTATCGCCGCCATTTAGGACAAAACCAGAAAAGGTCATAATCAACGAAATGATATTACAGCGAGGGTCTGGCAAACGGCTCGCCAGAATCGGTATGGTGCAAGTGAAGGGAATAATTACAAAAATTAAAATGCTAGAAAGTTATTTATTTATTGACTAGTGCTTCTGGGAGAATAGTAGATCTCGCAAGCCCTTATAACCAGGACTTGGAATATCGAAAAAAATCTGGTAACGTTAATTCTGTCAAACGGCGTTAACGTTACTAGCAAAGATAACTTTATGCTGGGTAACGGCATTTTTCCCACTATTTACCGATAAATCAGATAACGTTACCAATGATATTAACGGTAAAGGGTATTGTTAACACTGTATTTCTTTTCGGTATTTGACAGAATAAATTGATGAGAGTTTGTCTATTAGGCTACTAAAGATATGTATATAATATTTTACAAGTATTGAAAAAAGAATCGTTACTTATATCGTTAATTGATAACGTGCTATAAGCCGTTGGTCCCGGCTGTCATCATTGTATGGCAGTCGTCAAGCTATTTCAGATGCTTTTAGGCAGCTTGAAAAATCTGACATCAGTGTTGGCCACTTACACACACTATTTTAGTGTGAATTTGGTATCGTTAACAAGCCCCGATTATAACTAAACAATAATCGACCCTTCCCCCTTTCCCCTGGCTTAGCAAAGCCATTTCAGTGAAATCTGTCCATACATAACGCTACAGAAAACTCCCACCCTTTTCTCCCTTCCACTCCTCTCTTTTGGATTTTTTTTTACAACATCTTATGTAGAATGAAGTCCTTAGTGTGCCTCTCCCTTTTTGAGGGTTCCGTACCCGAAGGGTGCAAACGGGACCCTATTACTGAGATTCCGTCCGTCTGTCCGTCTGTCCGTCTGTCCGTCTGCCCGTCTGTCCGTCTGTCCGTCTGTCCGTCTGTCCGTCTGTCCGTCTGTCCGTCTGTCCGTCTGTCCGTCTGTCCGTCTGTCCGTCTGTCCGTCTGTCCGTCTGTCCGTCTGTCCGTCTGTCCGTCTGTCCGTCTGTCCGTCTGTCCGTCTGTCCGTCTGTCCGTCTGTCCGTCTGTCCGTCTGTCCGTCTGTCCGTCTGTCCGTCTGTCCGTCTGTCCGTCTGTCCGTCTGTCCGTCTGTCCGTCTGTCCGTCTGTCCGTCTGTCCGTCTGTCCGTCTGTCCGTCTGTCCGTCTGTCCGTCTGTCCGTCTGTCCGTCTGTCCGTCTGTCCGTCTGTCCGTCTGTCCGTCTGTCCGTCTGTCCGTCTGTCCGTCTGTCCGTCTGTCCGTCTGTCCGTCTGTCCGTCTGTCCGTCTGTCCGTCTGTCCGTCTGTCCGTCTGTCCGTCTGTCCGTCTGTCCGTCTGTCCGTCTGTCCGTCTGTCCGTCTGTCCGTCTGTCCGTCTGTCCGTCTGTCCGTCTGTCCGTCTGTCCGTCTGTCCGTCTGTCCGTCTGTCCGTCTGTCCGTCTGTCCGTCTGTCCGTCTGTCCGTCTGTCCGTCTGTCCGTCTGTCCGTCTGTCCGTCTGTCCGTCTGTCCGTCTGTCCGTCTGTCCGTCTGTCCGTCTGTCCGTCTGTCCGTCTGTCCGTCTGTCCGTCTGTCCGTCTGTCCGTCTGTCCGTCTGTCCGTCTGTCCGTCTGTCCGTCTGTCCGTCTGTCCGTCTGTCCGTCTGTCCGTCTGTCCGTCTGTCCGTCTGTCCGTCTGTCCGTCTGTCCGTCTGTCCGTCTGTCAGTCTGTCCGTCTGTCCGTCTGTCCGTCTGTCCGTCTGTCCGTCTGTCCGTCTGTCCGTCTGTCCGTCTGTCCGTCTGTCCGTCTGTCCGTCTGTCCGTCTGTCCGTCTGTCCGTCTGTCCGTCTGTCCGTCTGTCCGTCTGTCCGTCTGTCCGTCTGTCCGTCTGTCCGTCTGTCCGTCTGTCCGTCTGTCCGTCTGTCCGTCTGTCCGTCTGTCCGTCTGTCCTTCTGTCCGTCTGTCCGTCTGTCCGTCTGTCTGTCTGTCACAGGGCTCTATCTCTTGAACCGTAATAGCTAGACACCTGAAATTTTCACCGATTATGTATTACTGTGGCCACTATAACAAAAAATACTAAAAATAAAATGAAAATTGAAAATTAAAGGGGTTCGTCATACAAAAAACGTGTTTTTTCAGCGTTTTTAACTCGATCTGTCGCAGGGCTCTATCTCTTGAACCGTAATAGTATTGTACGGTGGTACCCTTCATGTACGAGTCCGAATCGCACTTGCCCGTTTATTTTTAAATCCGTCAGTAAATAACGCTACATCAAAGTTACCCCCTTTTTCCCCTATTTCTCCCGTAATCAAAAATCGTTATCGACTTAAAAATTTAAATAAAGCAAGGAACTTAATTGTGTGCCAATTTACGTCAAAATCGGTTGAAAAATACAACATGTAGGCGAGAACAGACAGACGAATAAAAACATTTTTGGCCAATCTCTAAACTCTTCGCTGGCTCGGTCAATTAAAAATTGTCTATAAGCATCTAGCCATTGAAAAATAACACAACTAGATAACACCTACAAAATCATATTACCATAAATTGCACGCCTCATAAGCGGAGCGTTGAGGTAGTGCTCTACTCTCGCCTTACAAAAATCAAGTGATTTTTCGAACTAAAAATGTCGGTATTTATATCTTATCGTACTTGTAGAATAATATTTACATACAAATGTCAAGAAAAAACACTAGTTTCAACAGTCATGATATTTTTAAAAGACATTTTGTTCTTTAAAATAATAAAACAAGTGTTTAAAAAAAATATTTCGTGGACGTCCGTGTGTCTGTATGTATGGAAACTGGCGTGGTCACGATAACGCCCGAAAAACTTAACAAATCGAACCCTTCTTTTTTTCATACGCTTAAGTATTATCTAAAACTAAGTCCTTTCGAAAATCACGGTCTATTTAAAAGTAGTTTAATTATAATTAGCAATAAACTGAAATCCACCTTTCGTTGGTATATCTAAATCTATGTAAATAAGGTTCCTTGACAATACATGCGCAGTACCTTTCTTTGCTGTGTGGGCAATGGCGCGAAGATTTAAAAGTAAATTTTTTATAAATACACCGTTAAATATGCAATATTCAAGTTCTGTTTTTTTTTTGTGAAAATTGAGTGACCGCTATGAGGCGTGTACTTTTGAACTTATTTTGCAACTTTTTCTGGTATATAAATACAATACATAGAATGCAACAGCAAATTGTACAATTAATGGCAAAGGTTTTTGACGAAAAAAAAGTTGGAGGATCAGATTCTGAGTTGGAGTTAGACTAGATATCACTAAGTGATCACTATAGTGCTAGTAAGATTGACGAATATTCCGCATAATCAAGATAACGAGGAAGACAACAAGAAGTAATAAATAAATGCAAAAAATGTACAAAATGTGTGTGCAATGATCACTCTGACATATACTGCCAATAAGTTCACAAAAGAAATTGGGAGAGTTCCTAAAAAAATATATAAATAACTTTAATCTCAGTATAAGTACAAATTGTTAATTTTGATCATTATTTTAATTTATTTGGTTTTTGTATAATTAGATATTAATTCATGTTATTGTCTTTAAATATTATAGAATTAATAAAGCACTTAAATAATGAAAAAAATTTAATTACTTATATATTTAATATATATTTTTTAAAAGTCATACAATTTGGGATCACATATGACCCCATGCGAGAAGTTATGTAATATTCTTTGTGCGAGTAATTAAGGGTTAATTGTTTTTTCTCCTTGACGGCACCGCCGGGTGTGTGCTCTTATTTGTCGAGCCATATTTTTTACACTAACCCGATATCTAGTTGTTTTGTTGATCGAAGCATCTAGCATAGTTCAACGACTAACTTGCCTTCCGAAACACTTATCAAAATTATATTGGAGAGCTTTGTGCTATTCTTCTATGACTTGAGCCGTAAAAAAGCAACGACATCATTATCTGCCCAACACAAGCGTGAGATTAGAGCGGACTATTTCATTATATTCTTCCGAGGGATTTATTCCGACAAATGGAGTTTTTCTACTGAAATTAATATCATTGATGTCTAGAGCTCTTTGGGTACAATTTATTACTGGTAATACGCTTTTTGGTTTTGCTCAGGTATACTAAACGATTTGACAGGTCCCTGTGATTGATTTTGGCCAAATCCGTTAGTACTTTCTACGTGAAAAATAAGCTAGTCACATCCTACTTTATAAATGTAAAAGTTTGTATGCTTTTTCAGCTTTCACGCCAAAACGGCTTAACAGATAGGAATGAAATTTTTGCATGTATATAGCTTATTACGAGGATTAACACTATCTTCTACAGCCTATATTTATATATAACTCAGCGTGGAGCACATCAGACAGGTACCTACCAGGTCTTTTGGAGGTTCAATAGATAACACAAGTCAGTCACAGAACGCGAACCTTTTCAAAATGCTTCGATATTTCACATTGATAATTTACAGTCCAGTCTTATTATTAACCATAATCAAGCATCACAATATCACTCCAGAGTCCAGGCTAACTCCAAGACCCAACCAGTCTGAAAGTGAGTGAACTACTCCAGTGCCTTTGGCGCTCTTTTTACTTATCTGTCATTGTCAAAATGACATTAACACAGGCAGAACTGCTGTCGAACGTCATCGGATATTCGAGTAAGAGAATTCTAGGCTTATACAGCCATGACATTATAACGCTCCGAAATATGTGATTGCCAAAAACCCTTCCAAATTGGCGACCACACCCGGGGCTACTTTTGCGCTTGTAATGCGTCCTACTGGGTCATCGACCTCCTTTTTGTAAATAGTAGGTACAGAAAGATATAATAAACTCCATTTACCTTTTAATAAGTTAGATTATCTGTACCAAGAACTGCCTTACTTTTTCACATAAATAATTCAAGATTATAATGTCTTACGACCTTCGAGAGATCAAGAAAGGTTAAGTTAAGAACCCAGACCTTTTCTAATTAACAAGATTCTATCTTATGATCTCGATGTAATTAGCTGTGAACGAAAAAAAAACTAGTGTTATATTTTTAGGGTTCCGTACAAAAAATTAAAAAACGGAATCCTTATAGGATCACTCGTGCGTCTGTCTGTCCATCCATCTGTCACAGCCAATTTGCTCCGAATCTACTGGACCGAATCGAATTGACCGAATGCAAACTTCCACCGAAAATTGGTTTGAACGAGATCTTGTTAGTAGTTTTTTTTTTAAAACGACTAAAACGTAAAATGTTACTTGCTGCTACGGAACCCTTCATGGGCGAGTCCGACTCACACTTGGCCGCTTTTTTATGTATGTTCCTCAATAACTTCTTCGATTTTTAACCAACTTAGTAAATTATTTTTTAAGGGACTTAAAAAAAAAGAGGAGTGCTCCCGCCATTACGCGGATTCCATACTTTTCGCAATATATCCTCCTTACATTATCATCATATATCATGCATATATCCTACTTACCCATTTCATCTATGGCCTGCTCGCTGACAACAAGAAGCAAAGTCAGTATGTGATTTTTGATGTCGCTCAACGCAACGAATATAAAACAGTGTGTGTTTGAACGCTAATTGCTTTTACGCTACAAAATAAAAAAAAAAACATAATTCCGCTTGCTACCATAAAATGGCTAGGCTCGCGTCGCTTTTATAATTAAGATAGTGCAATGCCAGTGCGGCTTCAGAGCAGAAGATAAAGATAATGGCTGACTTCGTACAAAAACTACAGGCAATTTCTCACCCTTCGCATATTCTTTCTCTTGTTCAAAAATTACCCTTTCGCTCCCCGCTATATGCGTTCGCTAACGCCTTACAGTCCACTCGCACTCGCTGAACCAAATAGGTTCTCAATTTGAATAATAATAAATAATAATAATAAAATCTTTATTGACACAAAAAAATATTTGACATACTAGTATATATGAAGCCTCTGGTTTTCGATATAGTTTTTACTGTGTTTCGAAAACCAGCGGCTTCTCCCATTTCAAGCTGTGCTTGGATACTTGTGCATGTTTAACTTAGTTATTTAAGAATAAGTTAGGTAGAGACTAAAGAAAACAAAACGTGAACGTAGTGGTCGTGTGTGTGTGCGCGTATGCGTGTAAGGGTGTGTTAGGGTGTGTATGTGTGTTTGTTGGTGTGTGTGTGCGTGTGCTTGTAGGTGCCTGTTGCGCTTAGTACTACTTTTATCTATACTAATATTATAAAGCGGAAGAGTTTGTATGTTTGTTTGTTTGTTTGTTTAAACGCGCTAATCTCAGGAACTAATGGTCCGATTTGAAAAATTCTTTTTTTGTTGGGTAGTCCATTTATAGAGGAAGGCTTTAGGCTATAACATTACGTTCCGACAACCACGCGAACGAAGTCGCGGGCACAGCTAGTCTTATATATATAACATTCTCGTGTCACATTGTTAGTTACCATACTACTCCGAAACGGCTTTACCGATTTTTATCAAATTTTTTCACTTGCATATTCAGTAGGTCTGAGAATCGGCTACTATCTATTTTTCATACCCTTTAGTGATAAGGGTTGTCCACCCCTAACATTTTACTAGAAATTCCCTAGAAATAATTTATATGGCAAAACAACGTTTGCCGGGTCAGCTAGTGAATGTATAAGTATATGTTGTTTACACGACTACGGCAAATCCAAAAGGAAGGGTAATGATTTTAGCAGTCTATGTTTGTATGTATGGTCCTCAATAACTACTCCGTTTTTTAACCAATTGAGTTATTATTCTTCCTTCGCTCTCTCATCTTAAAATGTCAGGAAAACGTTGTGGCCTTTCATTCGATCATATATTCTATAGATGCACAGTTACCGCCTAAAAATGTCACCGGAAAAACAAGGCATAAAACAGTATTATGCCTTGTTTCGCTCTCATTCGCTCAGTGGCCGCGCGCGTGACGTTACGTCAAAGATGCCAAAGTGCGTGGTGAAAATACGGATTTATTTCCATGCTTATCTCAGTTACTTAAGGTTTAAATTAGATTTAACTGTGTGACACTTTAGAACTTTTTTAGCAATACTTGAAATGGTATACATCTACCTATGTACCTATTAACATGGGAACAATATTTTGTTTGATTTTGCAATGCTGTGCATCTATCTATAGAATATATGTTCCAAGGCCTTTCGCTTTGTTCCTCTTCTTCTATGGCTTTGAAACTTAAAAATTTAAAAAATACTTATAAATTTAGTTATAAATGTAATACATGTACAATGTAAAAAGCAATAAAGAAATTGAATTGAATTCATTTTGCAAAACCGTCATTAATGTAGGATGGATATATCACTTATTGAAGGTCATTGTTTTTGGTTATTTTCAGTGCAAAAGCTACCGATACTAGCTTGCTATTATGTGGTTTTGTTTTGAGATATCACTGTACGTAATAATGATATTGTTGCATGCAGTGGTGCTTCAGAATAGAATCGTATGTCATGTCGAATGACATGTACACGGTGCGGCATGTCGTTGCAGTGCGCAGTGGTACTTCTTGTTTGGCCGGTGTCCCCGGAAGACCAGCGTCGGGGTGTTGTAAAATGCCTCGACACACGCTGAGTGGACGTCATATTAGCGTCATATTTAGATTAATGAATGTACTAGTACCAATTTGTAAATAGTAACTGTACATATTTCGCTAATAAACCATATTCTATTCTATTCATTGTGCATACTGTTCTCGGAATAATACAAAATAAATTATTTAATGGTTATTTCCAAATATGATTGGGATTCCACCAAAAATAATTCACTTTATAGCAAAACAACCAAAAGTAACCAGGCAGAAATTTCATGCAAATTTTTCAATTAAAATGCAATGCGGCTCTTAATTGGCAAACCTAAAATAATTATTGATAAGCCATGTTTACACTGACGAATAAATGTATTTTCAGAGCCAAAACGGCAAAGACCTAATTTGAGATATCAAGATAATAATAGATAATAATATGTTTGTTTTAAAATTGAATGTATTTTAACCAACTTAAAAAAAAGGAGGAGGGTATCAGCTAAAATGACTAAATTTTATATTTATTTTGCTCAAAATTCTGCATATGTAGGCCTATTGCAAAATAGTCTCAACTGAAGTTCTATTTAAAATTGGACTTTCTTCGTTAAGACTTTCTACCTAATAAAAAAAAAACAAAAAAACCCGACTGCGTGATACAACAGCAGCACCTATTTCTTGGACGCAACCTAATACGCTTGGTGAAGCGGTTGCATATGTCGTTTTTAAGCATTTCTCATTTCAAATGTCATTTAAACATATAAAATACATATTTTATACCCCAATCGACAGGATTTAAAAAAAAAAATTTGGTGCCAAAACCCGCCACTTTCATTGGACAAATCTAACGACACCTTTCAAGCTAAAATACATTGAGCCGTTTAGACTGTTGAGCGTACCAAAAAAAATACATACATTTATATATACATACACTCGAAAAACATAACCCTTCATCTCGCGCAGTCGGGTAAAAAGCATAGCTTTGGAAAATGTAGCTTATTGTATGTACTCTTATTGTATTGTACTCGCTAGGTCTGCTATTCTCTCAGAACCATTCAAATCAACTCAAAATATCTTTATTATCATAGGATATTTATAATATCTCTTAATAATAGTCACTTTCTTTTGTTTTGCACAAATGTTGACGTCAAATCGTTACTTAAAGCTAAGTTTACGCCGCTTCCTAGGCGCAAGTGCAGAAGAAGCGGCAACAAACTGCACTGCACGTTTTCTCCAAAGACGTCAACCAAAAATCTTAAAATTTAAAATTAGATATGTGGATGGACTGAGAATACATTGTTTGTTACGTCATAAATAATTGAAATTAAACTATAACAATTACGAAATTACAAAGAATGTCAATTTGTAAATGTAGTATGTACCAATGTACCATTAGTACATACAAACACATAGTTAAAAATGTAATCATAGACTAAATCACCAAAACCGAAATTAACATACCTATCGGTTTTGCAGACGGTGTCTCCAGTACCGTCCGCAAAAACGGCAAACGCACAAAAACAGTGGAAAGTACACTGTAGACGGAACAGTAGAATATGTATGAGTGAATTTACATCTTGGCTGAAGGGTACATTTGAATACTGCAAGTTGGTTTAGAAATAGACTGAAATCACCCGTTGTTTTCGACGCTGTATGTTTTAATCAGGTTTTACGAATGTGGTTTTTAGGGTTCCGTAGCCAAATGGAAAAAAACGGAACCCTTCTGGATTCGTCATGTCTGTCTGTCTGTTCGTCCGTCCGTATGTCACATCCACTTTTTCCAAAACTGTAAGAACTAATACTGTTGAAACTTGGTAAGTAGATGTATTCTGTGAAGCGCATTAAGATTTTTACACAAAAATAGAAAAAAAAACAATAAACTTTACTTCCTCCACTAATTCTAAACGGTTCTATCATTGTATTCTCTGAAACTGCCAAAAACTTAGGTGTTTTAATAGAATCGACACTGAGTTGGACTGCGCATATAACTGAAGTTAGTCGTAAAATATATTTCTCCTTTCATAGTCTCAAAACACTTCATTATTTTTTGCCTTTTGATACCAAGGTATCTTTATGAGGCTCTATCTCTTGAACCGTAATAGCTAGAGACTTGAAATTTTCACCGATTATGTATTACTGTGGCCGCTATAACAACAAATACTAAAAATTAAAAAAAAAACAAAATTAAAGGGGTCGTCATACAAAAAACGTGTTTTTTTCAGCGTTTTTAACTCGATCTTTATAATCGCATTAACTAGATACTTGAAATTTTCACAGATTATGTATAATTATGACCGCTATAACAACAAATAAGAAATAGGTAAAAATTAAAGGGGGTCGTCATACAAGAAACGTGTTTCTTCAGCGTTTTAAAATATTGTACGGTGGTACGGAACCCTTCATGTACCAGTCCGACTCGCACTTGCCCGTTTATTTTAGTTATATCATTCTCTTATTTTAGAAGTTACAGGGACACACATTTTACCACTTTGGATGGGTCTCTCGCGTTAACTATTCAGTTTAGAAAAAAATGATATTTAAACCTCAATATCATTTTTGAAGACCTATCCATAGATACCCCACACGTATAGGTTTGATGAAAAAAAATTGAGTTTCAGTTCTAAGTATGGGGAACCCCCAAAATTTATTATTTATTTATTTACAAAATTCATGTACACAACATAAAAACAGAGGAACAAACAAAGTAAGAAAATAGAGTACATAAGTACTGCTTATTTCATAAGAAATCTCTTCCAGCAGACCCAGGAGAGGAAAATTGAAGAAAACAGGTAGTAGGCGTGTACAAAATAGACTATAGTTACAAATATGTACATATACTCGTAAGAACTTATCTAAAATGTTAAACATACATATACAATACATCAATAAACATACACACATATTATACATTAATATATATACATATAAATACCTAACTTGTATTGTTATAGTGCTACAACTTGCACCCCTTCCACCAACATCTCGATGTGTCCCAAAGGCAAACTGGTAGATAATGCATAGCGTTAAGTTTGACCCATTGTAATCAATCAAATATGAGATTGTGTGGAATAAACTTAAATAAATAACATAACTATAAATAAATACATATATAGTATATAGGTATACTATTCATTACGTTAAGGAAAGATAATGCTCTTTTACTCTCTTCCTAAAAACAGGGAAAGATTTGGAGTCTCGTATGATGCGTGGTAGTGAATCCCATTATTTCACCGCTTGAACAGAAATAGAGTGGGAATAGCAAGCAGAAGTATGGGTAGGGATTCTAAGGTGGGTTCTACAGGGCACATTTGAAGGACGGACAAAAGAAAATCGATCACGTAGATAAGCAGGATAGGTAGGGTTATACAAAATTTTGAAAAGGAGACAGAGGAATCTTTGGTTTCTACGCAAACGGATAGGGAGCCACTCAAGTTGTTTGCGGTATTCTGACACGTGATCAAACTTTTTCAGCCCAAATATAAACCTAATGCAAAGATTTTGCAATCATTCCAGTTTATTCAGTAGTTCCTCTGTGGCATCTAAATAGCAGGAATCTGCGTAATCGAGGACTGGCAATATAAGGGACTGGAAATCTAGTGGTAGGTCTGTGGATAAATATATTACTTATTGAAGGTCATAATTTTTAATTCTTTTTAGTGCAAAAGCTACCGATACTAGCGTTTCGCAACGACCACTAAGGGATAAAAACGTTATAGGTAGTATATATTTTTTTTAATTAAATCTTGATTGACCACAATAGTACATAAGGTGGACTTAATGTTAATGCTCTACCAGTCAGCCTTTAGGAAAAACAGTTATAAAATTAGCAATAGCCTAGGCGCTTAAATATAAAGATGTAATTAAATACATACTCTATATACTCAAACATGTATACACGTACCCATACATAATACAAAATACAAACAATCCAAGATAATGTATTAGTTCTGCTGCAGCAAATTAGCAAAACGATGCGTGTGGACTTTTCTTTTAAATAAGTACCTATTTTATATGCTTTGATGTCTTGGGGTAAGGCATTCCAAAGTTACGTAACTTAACAAAGTATTCAAAAATATATGTCAACTGTGCCCGAGTGTCCATGATGCAGTACCTACATTGCCGTAGATTTATGCGAGCTATGTAGGAAGTGGCTGCATGATACATTCTAGACATAAATTCAAGATGGCTGACAGTTTCGGGTACAGTACAGATCTGGATATTATTTCGATCTGCATGTATCTAAAGACCAACTTAATTTTTTTTATTTAATGTAAAATAAATAAAACTTACATAAAATAAATATTATAAAGGTCATTATTTTGAGGGTTATGTGTTTGACCTGTATGTTTGTTCCTATAAGTATATGTTCCCTCGTAACTACTAAACGGCCAAACCGATTTAAATAAATTATACATGGTTAGATTCGTCTTAACCACTAGAGTTACATAAGCTATATTAAAATTATTGGAAATCAAAATGGCGGATTTTTAGCGCCAAATTGCGTGGCATAAAAATCTTTTATTTTCAAAAACTATCGAGTGAGGTATCAAATTAAAGAATTGTATTAAGAATTATAAAAATATATAAAGCATATAGTTTTAAATTAAATTTGGAATGAGAAATGCTACAAAACAACGATTTTTATGTCTGATTCTATGTTCCCTTGTAACTACGAAACGGCTAAACCGAATATGATAAATTATACGTGGTTAGATCCGTCTTATTCACTAGAGTGTTATAAGCTATATTAAAATTATTAGAAATCGAAATGGCGGATTTTTGACGCCAAATTGCACGGTATAAAAAATCTTTTCGAACATATCGAGTGGGATCACAGAATACATATTAGTACACGGTGGGGTTTCGAATTAAAGAATTTTATTCAAGGATTACAAAAATATATACAACTTATATGTTTAAATAAAATTTTAAATGAGAAATGCTAAAAAACAACTTATAACATCGCTTCGCCATGCGCATTTCCGGTTGCGTCTTACCTATAGGCCACAGAAGACAGTAAATGCCTAGGCATAGGTAAATACTGCTGTTGTATCACGCAGTCGGTTTTTTGTTTTTTTAATAATAACTTGTTAAAATAACGGGAGTCTGGCATTAACGGGCTCTTGGGCTATTATGGTCTATAATGTCAATTAACTTAAAGTTATTCACATCACATACTAAGATTAATTACATATAGCCCGGGCAGTATACAGATATTACAAATAGAATCTATTTGCCTTCGTCCCTATGCTCTATATCCGTAACGCCCCGGGGTGGAAAAGGTCTGTAATAAACCTTTAGCCATCCACCTACATACACGAAGACTATCCTTTCTTCAGTTTTTGTTCGTTTGTAATAACTTTATTGTACTAAAAACATTTAAGTATAAAAAGATGACATAATACAAGCAAATATATACAAAGGCCGACTTATCCCTTGTAGGGATTATTTCCAGTCAAACTGCGATTAGGGATGGGCAAAGTGTTTCTGCCCAGACGGACAGACAGTACAGACAATTGGGAAGATTCCCGGCATTATGGGCATAATTAAGGAATTATGCCTAAAATTGGAAAGATTCTCAATAGACGCCCATAAATTCGTTCCCTTGGGCATTTATTCGGGCAAATAATTTGCCCAAATAAGTGAAGGGAAGGAATTTATGGGCGTCTATTGGGAATCTTGCCAATTTGCCTTAATTGCCCGGGTATTTGCCCATCTCTACCTGCAATAGATTGAGTGGATATTTACTCAGTCATACTATAGTTTTTATTCAAACATCAAATAATTAATAATAAAATAATACATTCAATAAAAGTAAAAATTATAAATAGAATACCTCTTCCAACGCACCGCATTGAGGCAACGTACCCAGAATACTGGCAACGTTTCCTCGCTGTATCGCTATATTTATTTTATTTATTTGAACTTTATTGAGCCAAAAGCTACAATAGGTAGACTTAATGCTAAAGCATTCTCATGCTATACTTATACGCTGAGCGAAATAGCTGCCAGCTCTACTCAGTTTACTCACTTATACTCATTTATATATTTACTCAGTTATAAGGTAGCCGGTACGTACCTGCTTTTACCTTATAACAAATTTAACTACACGTAACTATAAGTATAACAGTCGACTGCCTCCGTGTCTAGTGGTCAAGGCGTTTGCCTTGTGATCCGGAGGTCGTGGGTTCAAATTCCACTGGGAAGCATACTTTGTAAAAAGTTGTTTTCAGTCTGGTTAGGATATTGCAGGCTTGAATCACCTGATTATCAGAAAAGAAAGATGATTCCGTGCTTCGGAAAGCACGTAAAGCTGTTTATCCCAAACGCCATCTAGCGTTTGTACCTATCCTAGGATTGGTTTTGGTCTACCCTTAGGGTTGCGGAGGTCAGACGGCAGTCGCTCTGTGTAAAACCAGTAACCTCGTCAAATTACCTAGGTTAGGTAGCGGACCCCGGGCTCTGAAGCGTAACCGCTGACGATGCAACTGGGAATACGTGACGATGATGATGAACTATAAGTATTCAGGTTTTTACATTGCACTGGTGTCAGATCTCTCAAGCTGCCTAAAGGCATCTGTCACAGCTTACCGACTGCCATTTAATGATGACAGCAGAAGAGACCAACGGCTTAACATGCCTTTCGAGTTTTTTTTATCCCTCTTGTGGTCACCCATCTAAGTGCGGTCCATACCCGAGGTTGCTTAACCGTACTCCCACGGAGCCAGTCAAGGTCCTTAATCGATATGAAAAAGAAGCAGCCAAGCATCGGTCTTTCTCAAGAGGACGGTTCCCAAGAGTAAAATAACAGAAAAGCGCTTTTAACATTTTCATTATTGTTCTGTCCTATTGGAATAGTAGGAAACTGCCCAATGAATAAACTAGGTTTTGTGAGAACAGTAGACGTCGCGAGCTCTTATAATCATGCAATAATTGACACCTTCCCAATGACATATTATATAACAGATATGTTACGTTCATAGTAATTTGCGTTTTAAATCCGTTCCGAGCAATCCAAAACTGCACACATCGATAAGTTTTACTGATAAGTAAAACAAAAGATACAAAATAGCATGCGAATGAAAGAGATAGCTATAATTTTTAATGATACCTCGTCAAATGTTTCTTGTGCATAGAGTAACTAACTAATCTATGTCCGCAGCGCAAGCGCATCCTTGTCACTCTCGCGTCAAAACTAGAATCTCTCTTTCTTCATGTGAACATGGCGCCTTGGCGTCAGTTATTAGATTGTTTGAAAAAAAAAATTGAAATATACTAAATAATCACAGTATTTTTGCATACTCACATGTGGTAAGAAATCCCTTGTAATTTGTTTACAAGTCATAACTGGTACACTTTCAAAACACACACGATTGCATTTTTTAGATATTTTGGCAAGGACACAGGAACTTACTGTGTGGTACGCTCGACGAGGCGCTCGGCGCTGACTAATCACAAGACGTCCTAATTGGGACGTATTCGAGTCTACACAGTGCGCGCGCCTATAACATATCTGCCTCTTGTTTATATAATATATCATGGCACCTTCCCCTTTACCCTGGCTTAGCAAAGCCATTCCAGTGAAATCTATGACTATGACTTTTAAAACACCAGCCAAATTTATCTTTTATCTTTTAATTTATCAGTTTGGAAAGTAGTTCAGTATCATGGACTGAACTTGTTCCAACAATTTGGCTGGTGGTTAAAAAGTCAGCCTGTATAACGCTTAAGCAAACGCTTGTAAACGCTTTCCCGCTTTCGGAACTTTTTTGCAATATCTTGTGTAAAATGAAGTCCTTACGGACGTACGTTCCTCAAATTAGATTGAGATCCGTCAATAAATTACGCTACAGCAAAGTAGCCGCTTATGTCTCCCCCAATCAAAAATTGCGACCGACAAAAAAATTTAAATAAATCGAGTAACTAGTGTGCAAATGTTCGTCAAAATCGGTTGAAAAATGTGACCTGTACTGTAAGCGAGAACAGACAGACGGACAAAAGCATTTTGGCTAATCTCGAAACTGAGACGCTTCGCTCGCTCGCTCAATAAACCTATGAAATTTTTCACTGATCCCCAAAAGCCAGAAACTTTTAATAGCCTTTAATAATAACCTAATAACGCGCAAATAAGATTACTTAAGGCGACGTGGGTTCACAATTTGCAATACTGTGCGTGTTTTTGAAAAATCAATGTTATTAAACTACTACAGTTTATTCCACAAAAAATTTACATAAAAATCTTAAGGATTTTTTACAGACATCCACAATAGCTAAAACATGATTGAGCATTTTTGGCTCGATAGAAAAAAATCACAAACATACCTCTAAATTTGCCTAAATTTGCCTTTATAATACATATTACTATTTTATACAATCACCTTTTTATATGAAAATTATACCAAAAAATGTATTACGGTTACTGGTTTTTACACAGAGCGACTGGCGTCTGACCTCCGCAACCCAAAGGGTAGACCAGAACCAATCCTAGGATAGGTACAAACGCTAGATGGCGTTAAAGACCAACGGCTTTACGTGTCTTCCGAAGCACGGAATCATCTTTCTTTTCAGATAACCAGGTGATTCAAGCCTGCAATATACTAAACAGACTGGAAACAACTTTTCACAAAGTATGCTTTCCAGTGGGATTTGAACCCATGACCTCCGGATCACAAGGCAAATGCCTTGACCCCTGGACCACAAAGACAGTCGATTGTTTTAGCTATTGTGGATGTCTGTAGAAAATCCTTAAGATTTTTATGTGAATTTTTTGAGGAATAAACTGTAGTAGTTTAATTACAGTGATTTTTTAAAAACACTCACAGTTTTCTTAGTTGTGAACTGGCGGGGCCTTAAACGAATCTAATCCAAGCTTAATCGTGAGTTAACTCAGTTTCATATTTATTAGAGACGCCTCCCCATAAGAGATTAAATTTAAATTAAGTTCCCCTAATTTTGTATCGGGATATTGAATTCTTGCTTGACACCATAATAGATGGTTTACGCGTGAACACTTTCTTAAGAACCCTCTATGGGGATATGGAAGAAAATATAAATAGTTTTCTTTCTGATGTTCACACGTCATTGAAGAAAAGATGGAAGGGAACTTTCTTCCCTTTTTTTCTCCCCATTTTTTAACCTTCCGACAAAAAGAAGTGTATTATAAGTTTGACGCTTCTGTCTGTCTGTCTGTCTGTATATATGTATCATTGTAGCGATCGAAGGAATGGACTGATTACGATGCTGTTTTTAGGGTTCCCTACCCAAAGGGTGCAAACGGGACCCTATTTCTGAGACTCCGCTGTCTGTCCGTCTGTCACAGGGCTATATCTCTTGAACCGTTATAGCTAGACACTTTAAATTTTTACCGATATGTATTACTGTGGCCGCTATAACAACAAATACTGGAAATAAAAAAAAGTTAAAAATTAAAGGTGGTCGTCATACAAGAAACGTGTCTTTTTCAGCGTTTTTAACTAGATCTTAATAATGGCAATAACTAGATACTTGAAATTTTCACAGACTATGTATTACCATGGCCGCTATAACAACAAATACTGAAAATAAAAAAAAGTTAAAAATTAAAGGAGGTCGTCATCCAAAAAACGTGTTTTTCTAGAGTTTTAAAACATTGTACGGAGGTACGGAACCCTTCATGTACGAGTCGGACTCGCACTTGCCCGTTTATTTTTTTTACGAGAAAGCAAGTTTCCTTGCGGTGGTTCTTAGCTATGTTTGATGAAAATCGGTTCAGTCGTTTAAAAGTTATTGGGGGTTAACGCTTGAAAGTCAGGGCTTTCTCTAAAAAATAATAGATGGTGCTACTATCAAATCGTATCGTTAGTTCTGCTACTCATCACTAGATGGATTTTTTGACAGTCGGGGTTTTTACTTAGGGCGCGGACAAGACACTTGGTCATCTATTTTATTATCTTCCAAACTAATATATTTAACTTAAATAGACTCATACATCTAATCCTTTGCATAATTTGGGTTACGGTTGGATTTACATCCAAATATATGCGAACAACTTCACCGATTACCCAACTTTGTGCATAACATAACTCGAACATGCCTACAGTATACATCTTATATGCCAGGAGATAGAAGCCTTACAAAATATCAGGACGTAAAGATGTCGGGAAGGAGGTATAGGCCTTTCGAGACTCGCCATAAAATCGTGAGAGAGGTTCGGGACATACGGATGTAAACGATGTTTATCTATTATTAGGTTTTTAACCCCAACAAAAAACAGGTGGTATAAGTTTGACGCTAATGTCTGTCTGTCTGTCTGTGGCATCGTAGCGCTCGATGGACATCATGATGATGACATGATAATCTAAGTTTTGCTCCCGCTTCCACGCACACAAATTTACTCTAGACGAAGCGAGACAACAAGCCATGCGCAGTGAAAAAATCGCGGTAGGTCAATGAGGCTGGTTTTGGTTTTGAGATTTTTTTCAGTTTTACAAAGAATATTTAAGAGTTATTTAAAAAGTAAGACATATAATGGCTGCCTTATGTTTAATACAATTATAATCCAAAGTTACAAGTGCTAATTTATTGTATTTCTTGAATACTTTCCGTTGTAGTATCTAAGGTGATTTGGAGGCATTTTCGTAATGTTCTTCTATCGAGAAAATTTTAAGCAATCATGTTTTCGAAATATATAATATAAAGAGTTAGTCCTGATCTTTGCTATGTTTTTTTTCAAAGTGATAATATTTAAGATAGCTTTAAGTACTATTAGGGTCATACGGGCTTTTGACGGGAAAGCAAGTTCCCTTGCGGTGGTTCTTAGCTATGTTTGATGAAAATCAGTTCGGCCGTTTAAAAGTTTTTGCGGTTAACGCTTGAAAGCCAGGGCTATCTCTACCAAATTATATAGATAACAAGTCGTATGTCGTAATTCAATGGCGTTCTTTATTATTAGTCGGTTTTTTTTATTTGCCTATCAAATAAACTTGTTAATGTATTTATTTTAAGAACATACGCATTGGTCACACTTGAAAGCAGTGTGTACGAGTGTGGGCTAAGAAAATTTTATTTATTCACCTAGCAGAGGATTAAGAGGTTTTATTCGATTCCTCCCGCTAACCGGCTCAGGGTTTAAACAATAAATTTTAACTAAGTCTTGTTCACATTTTATAGCTCTATGTAAGATGTTATTTGACTTTAAAGCCTGTTTAAATAATTGAATAAAAGAGCGAATTTGTTCAATTAAATTTTGACAATCGGCGTTTATACTATTTTACAAGTCTTTATTTAACTTTCACTGTATATGTATGTAGAGATACATTATATATGTATGTTTGCACCGGTTAAATCTTGCAAGTTAAATTGACTTACTTCTCGGTTTGCTTATTTTTCGTGTGTACCTACCTACACATAATAAAGATAATTAAATAAATAAACTATAATTAAACTAAACCACCACAGGTCTTAGACTTTTCAAGCTGCATAAAGGCATCTTATATAGCGTGACCTGACAATGACAACTACAATGATGACGGCCGGGACCAAACGGCTTAACGTGTGTTCCAAAGCACGGTGGAGCACAAGAAATGCTGCCACTTGTGGTCACCCATCTCAGACTCCTTAACTTCCTAGTTTGCCATACAAATAATTTTTTGTATGTTAATGAATTAATATTATATTTTTGACGACCTCCGTCGTGTTATGGTCAACACGCTAGTCCGCCAATACGGAGGTTCTGGGTTCGATCCCCAGCCAGGGCAAGTTGGAAAATAGCCTTGTTCAAGTTGTCCTGGGTCTTGGGTGTTTAACTATATTTTTATACGTACTTATTTATTATAAAATATAGCATCGTTGAGTTACTACCCCATAACACACGTTTAAACTTACTTTGGGTCTAGGTCAATCAGTGTGATTTGTCCTTATCTATTTATTTATTTGTTAATAGAACCGGAAGGTGGCTATAGGAACCCTGTAATAAAACGACGCCACCCCATCGAGTTTGGGTTTATTCTGTTTGTCGTGATAATTCCTTAAGCCTCACAATAAAAGCTCTTAAGGCCGTACCTGAATTTTCCGGGGTCCAGTGCTGCCCCCATTTAAAATAAATCATTTCAAAGAAAATGAAGGCATTATTTAAAATTTTGCTACTATCAAATCCTAGATAACCCTTCAAAGTATTTTATGAACTACTGTTTACAGTTTATAATGAGAGCATTAAGCTTTACTACGCACATTTGCCAAAAGTGGCCGTTTTTCGAATGTGCGTAGTAAAGCTTAACGTTGTCACTTTAAACTGTAAACAGTAGTTCATAAAATACTTTGAAGGGTTATCTAGAATTTGGTAGTAGCAAAATTTTAAATGATGTCTCCGTTTTCTTTGAATTGATTTATTTTAAATGGGGGGGTAGCACTGGAACCCGGAAAATTCAGGTATTGCCTTAAATACCTATTCATTATCTGAAACTAAAGCCCGTGGTTGGGTATCAATACGCATTTGGGATATTGAAGCCAAAAATACACCTTTCCAATCAATGTAATGGTCACACTGTCAAAGACTTAGTATATATGTATATCTATAGCATCGGGGATGTTTTCAAAAGAGACGGGGCCGTAGCCACCTTTGTTATCAAATAGATAGACTGTGATGTAGACTATAAAGACATAGAAACGGCAAAAAATAAAAAAAAGCTAGTTTCTAGAAATCAAATATTCAGAAAGCTTACATAGGAGTTCGGTGGGTTAGCAGTAGGCAGATTTAAATGTGATAACGTGCGTAAAGTACCTAAGATCAGGTGTAGCTATCACACCTTTGTCCTATGTACCATATGTCCCTCCATTATTTGGCACATTGGCTAGGTAGCCAATAGAAGAATTTAGGTACCTAAACTCTTCTGATAAATAGGTACGCTTTATAATATCTTGCGCGCAATTTTTTAACGAAATTCAATACCTACTTGTATGTTTTGTTGATCTCTAATACTAAATTAAATCAGCGATTCACGTGTTTATAAGTCAAGTCGATATTTTAAAAAATGGACTTCATTTATGAAAATTAGATATTTTAATAAATGAAGTATGTATGTTAAGATAAAAAGACAAATCACGTTTTTATAAACGAAAAAGATTAAAACGTAATTAAATATGAAATGAAAAATGTTCGTAGTGGCAAAATCATCACGCCAAGTGGTTCCCGCCAGAGTAGAATAGGACTACCTTAGATTAATCTAGATTGAGCATTTCATACAAAATGTAACGTTCAAAGTGAAGCCATTTTGTGATATGTGTGTGCTTGAAAATTACCCCAGAATGTGGGAGACTTTTTTACGTGTTGTTCTTATTCATATTGAGAAATTATAAATAAGTGTATAAAATTTAACCTCGTAAGGGCCATTCACATATTACGTTACAGTGAAAGGGGAAGGTGGAGTCATGCTAAACGTGACGGTGCGTGTCATAGGGATCGGAAAAAGCGTGACATGTCCAGAAATTTTGCGTGACGTAGTATGTGGACGACCCCTAAGCTTTATTATGTATGTAGGTGAACAAAAATTATATTAAAATAGTTAAAAGAAAAAAATCCGTATCCAATCAACATTATTTATTTGAGTCCTTAAAAGTAGGAAATCTACGAAAACAAGTAATTATTTAAAAAAAAACCCGACTGCTTGATATAACATCAGCGTGATTATATATTGTTTTTAGTATTTTTAATTACAACACAACTAACATTTAAACGTATAAGTTATACATATATTTATAATCCTTATATAAAATCGTTTCTTTTGATAAACCACTTGATTGGGTTTAAACGAAAAAATATTTGAAATAAAAAAATATGTCATTTGGAGCCAAAAATCCGCCATTTTGTATTTTTAAATTTTTTAATATATCTAATGCCACTCTCAGAATTAAGACAAATCTAATGACACCTCTCAAGCTAAAATCCTCCAAGCCGTTTAGGCTGTAGAGCGTGCCAAAGAAATACATATACATACACTCGATAAACATAACCCTCCTTCTGGCGCAGTCGGGTAAAAATAAATGTTATTTGTAAATAACATTATAACGACTAACTTTTTATCATTAATAACTAACTCATACTTAATACGGCCACTTCAAATTTCATCAATACATACCTACTTACCAATATATTATAATTTTTTATTAGCGCAATATGACAATGTTAACGTACATACAAAAAACTGTTCTCTCAATCATACGATTTGTCGACTCAATAATAAGAGATGGTAAAAATATTCCACACTCTGGCAACACTACATGTCATGGCGTTGGTTTGTTGACAATATTTTTATGAATAGTACGTAGGAATTAGTCGAAAATTTGCTTACTTACTTATGAAAAGTGATGTCCGTCTCCTGGTCTTTATTTTAGTGTACTTTTTGCATGATTTCACTGCACAGACAGCCACTTTTACAATAAATTAACACCGTGTCGTTACGTAGTGACGCCGTGAACTTCCATAGCGTAATGACTAGCTGTGGGCGGGGCTAAGAAAGAAGACACCAATTTTTGTGTATTTTAACTGGCATCACTTTTGGGTGGCGTATATGGTAGCTGGACCTAACTTTAATCTGAGAGGACTACTCTAAGTCTTCCCGTGAATGTCGTAAAAAAGCTACTTAGAAAATACAAGCTAAACAAAGCTTATAAACATCAATGAGATCTCTCCATCCCGTCTGGCCAGCGTGGAGAGTGTAGGCCAAATCTTCTAACTGCTCTGGCCAAGTATGGCTCTAGTAAATAAATAAATAAATATATATATAGAGACAGATCACACTGATTAAGCTAGCCCCAAAGTAAGTTATAAACTTGTGTTATGGGATACTAACTCAACGATACTATATTTTATGATAAATACATATATACATAAACACCCAAGATCCAGGATAATTTGAAAAATGCCATTTTTTTTCACATTGATTTTCCAACTTGCCCTGGCTGGGGGCCAGGGCAAGTTGGAAAATCAATGTGAAAAAATCGAACCTCCGGATTAGCGGTCTAGCGTGTTAACCATTACGCCACGGAGGTCGTCACTAGTAGGTAGTACAGAGAGGGTACTCCTAAAGTGGAGACTGAAAATTACTTAATGATGTTGATGATGAGTACAGTGACAAATATTAGGTACTTATCAGGAAAAAAAATCATGTTGCCACTTCCAAATTTTATAATCTCTACGTTACCTGCCACCTTCATTCAAGTTAAACTTTGATGAAGCCTCTCTCAATACACACAAAGGTTCATTTTTACCCCACTTTAATTACCCCCAGTTATTGAAGTTCGCCCGCTCTAGAATATTTACGCAATGAGCTAGTTACGAGTAGAATGGAGAAGACAAAGATATCGAAGATAGTTTTGATACGCTACATTTTTTGACATATTTTTTTTCAAAATATCAATTTTGCATTACTTCGCTCTATAAGACGTAAGCATTGCCATCCTACGTGGTAATTCTAGCTTCGTAGCGTAAGTATATGGAAACCCTTCCAGTACTCAGAACTCTAGCACTTCTAAGCTGCGGGAGGGTTTAAATCCGACCAAAAACTATGCCTATTTACTATGCCTCGCGCTGGGAGCACGACAAACAACGGATATAAAGTCTCGCGGTAAAAGGGTTTATGCAGTTTGTACAAAGTTTTGTAAGTTCTAGTTTTTAGTTTAATTTAAACGTTAAGTGAGTATTCTTTCTTTTCATTTACTTTGGATTAATGTAAATATTCAGGCAAAATGGAGAAGAAATAGCCGGAACAGTTTAAATGATTTGGCTATAGTTTTACGACCGGCCGCCTGCCTGACGTCAACCCTCTATGGGAATGTATTTGTTCAAAAAGTTTTACAACCGGCCGCCGCCCGACGTTAACCCTCTATTCTATATTTTGTTAGACATAGAGGTATAAAATAAAAAGAATGCCAGAATAAACGCTTATAAAAAAGTGCGTTCTTGCGATATATTTCAATAGCAAGCTAGTTTTTCTTCGAGTTCTCTTATTAGTTGTGCTGGCAAGTTTCCGTGAAGCTGATTACGCTGTCAAAGTTATGCTTTAGTTGCAAAAGTAAAAAGACTTGAAACTTGCTCCAGGTAGCTTTGATTTTATGGAGGGATTGTGTAATCTTTAACTGCAAGCTACGCTGGAGGTTTTAGTCTATCTTCAGCTATGAAACTCTTTGAACTAGCAAGCGATGTGTGTTTCTTCGAGTCGTTCTTCTTACCTTACCTTACCTTATCCCACTTTATTTATTTAAGGTTTAAAGAATTTATTCTCATAAAAATATTACAATAAATCCACTTACATGAGAATTTTTTTACAGAGGTAAGTACCTATGTAAAAAAATTCTTATAACTAAAAATCAGTCACCGTATTTCGATACAGGTAGATTGGTTATACGTATATATAAATATGACAGAAGCACAAAGAAACCATTAAAATCCCAACATAGCCACCATAATAACCACATTTTGATTTCACGTCAACATTTATGTAAAAGTTTGTTGTAATAATAAATTAAAATAAAAAATCGGTTTGGGTCCAAAGATATTATCCTTGTATGTCGAACCTTTGGGTTATATTGTACTAACCTCCTTGCCTTACTCACCCGCCTTGGGATTTCTGAAGAAGGACTGCATTAGCTTCGGGGTAACACCTGGTGCGTAGTGCCCTTAGAGCAACACGGAAGGGAGTAGCCTTAGCGATCAATTACCATTCAAATCCGAAAAGGTCCATGCGCTTACCAGCTATCGAGTCGCAGCTACATATGATGTGTCTCATTGTCTCCTGGGATTCCTCACCTTGTAACTTCAAAACTGATAATCAGCGGGCAAAGCGACACCAAAAATCTGCTGCATTAGTGTGCGTGAATACTCGTATGTATGAATTGTCCGCCCCACAGGGGTATTTTTTCCTTGTTTAACAGGAATTTTCCCTCTATCACTATGTATGTCCTCCTCATCAGAGCGTAATTCCGGTAACATCCTCAGCGGTAACGCTTCAGAGCTTGGGGTCCACTACCTTCCCTAGGAGATATGATGATGTTACTGGTTTTTACACAGAGCAACTGCCGTCTGACCTCTGGAACACAAAAGGTAGACCAGAACCAATCCCAATATAGGTTTAAATAAACACTAGATGGCGTTCGGGACCCACAGCTTTACGTGCCTTCCGAAGCAAGGAATCATCTTTCTTTTCTGTGATTCAAGCCAGCAACATCCTAATCAGACTGAAAAAACTTTTCTCAAAGTATGCTGCCCAGCGGGATTTGAACCCACGACCACAAGGCAAACGCCTTGACCACTGGACCACGCAGGCAGTCCACGAAAACAGTAACGTATTCAAGTTTATTTAAAAAAGGAAGATAAAATTTACATATTTACAAATACTTACAGAAAAGTTAAATATGATTAAATATAAAAGAAACGAATGCAAATATTATTTGTCGTTAGGTCTTTATCTTGAAAGAGATGTTTTATTCATACAAAGCGCTTCTTTTTGTCTGTCCATTACAAACTGAGTTATTTGAGCTAAGCAGATTTAAATTCTTTGTAATCATTTTGAAATGTGATAAAGCCATTTGTACCGCATCCACATTAGACAGTAAGAGTATTAAATACAGAACGGAATCTCCTATAGTTCGCGCAATATGCACCCCTGTTCCCGCAACTCTCCCGGGGGAGAGATGTGGGAACGGCACGGCGGCACAAGAACGGGTTCTTGTGCCGCCGTGCCCACGTCAATGCGTGTGTGTTCGCCCGCTCTCGCTGCTCGACAAGGCGAAGACGGGGAGGTGCGGGGACGGGGAACGGTGACGCATATTGCGCGGGACCTTAGTAGATTCCGTTCTGTATGTAATCTCTTACTGTCTTCTGTGCCGGATCTAGACTTGTTTTAGGAGGTGCAAAACCTTAATATAGCGCCCCAGTTATTTCTGGCGACTCGAGTTGGTGTTGCAAAAAGGCAAAATTCTAATATACCGCCTCATGTCCTAATATTTCTCCTCTACTCCATCAGTTTGCCTGTTCTAACCGTCTAACTAATTCGTCGCCTAGTGGTCATCATGCCAGTATGTTAAACCCGAGGTCCCGGGTTCGATCCCCGGTCAGCTCAAGATGAAAAATGATCTTTTTCAGATTGACCTGGGTCTTGCATGTTTTTGTTATAAAATATAGTAGGTATCGTTGAGGTATCCCGTAAAACAAGTCTCGAAATTACTTTCAAGCTAGTTCAATCTGTGTAAATTGTTTGTATATATTTATTTATATTGTGGACCCCCTGAAACAGGCCTTGCTTTGCCACAATCATAACTGTTTTTAAAAGAATACACCCCAAAAGAAAGAGTGTAATGTTTTATGGTTCATGATCGTATGAGGTAATTAAGATACGAAATTGACATCTAGTGCTGAACTCTACATTCCCAAGTAAGGTCGGTTGTAAAACTTTTCTCATAGATACATTGCCACGGAGAGTTGACGTCAAGTAGGCAGCCAACCATTAACTTTTGTACCATGTTTCGGTATAAGTTTATTCGAGAAAGTAAGAAAGTATTATTGAGTTATACCCTTATAGTATTTTCAACTAGTTAAAAATATTTAAAAATAACTATATAAACTTCATAAAACTTGTATCCAACTTTAAGCATTACTAAGTAACAAGATAAACTGTATAATTAACCTGTGTAGTGACACATCACCTCCAGACTGAGTTAGTCACACTTCGCTAGTTAGGTCAGTACCGTGACATTGTAGAATTTCCATACTTACTTAGTATGCATTAGACTATAAAGGAATTCTAGCGCGTTTTCGTTTGATGGAAAGGTGAGACTTTAAGGCCGTACCTGAATTTTCCGGGAAGAAAAATACTTTGAATGGTTATCTAGGACTTGGTAGTTGCAAAATTTTAAATGATGTCTACGTTTTCTTTGAAATGATTTATTTTAAATGGGGGCAGCACTGGACCTCGGAAAATTCAGGTACGGCCTGAAACACATAATTAATTTTACTAATGTACAGAACGGCAGCTCGCAACGTCAACTGCAATATTGGCGTCCCCGTACTTCTTCCTCGTGCTCGGATGCGTTTGATGGCTTTCTTAAGCTACATGAATTTTCCGGGGTCCAGTGCTGCCCCCATTTGAAATAAATATTTGAAAGAAAACGGAGATATAATTTAAAATTTTGTCTTTGTGTAGCCCTAGATAACCCTTCAAACTCTTTTATGAATCACTGTTTACAGTTTAAGTGAGAACGTTAAGCTTTTCTTAGCATTTTTGCGAAAACGGCCACTTTTGGCAAAAATGCTAAGAAAAACACAAAAGGTCTCATCTTTACCCAGCAGTGGGACACATTGTCAGGTTAGAAAAAAGTGGCCGTTTTACCTTTATACCCCCTTTTTGTTCACGTGGTATATCCTGTGCCATATTTTATTACGCTTATGTCTTTTCCACGTTATATAAACATATTAACAATTCTTACGTAGTTTTCTTCCCCGTCTGATACTATTTAGAAACTCCTAATAACACAACATCATTGTCTGAGCAGAACAACAATAAATCTCGCAATCCTTTGCAGCAAGTTAATTACAAAAGCCGACATCACTATTTCGGCCACGTGCCGCGTTTATTGCGGCGGACTTGGCTATTACACTGCCGTGCTCAATACTGGGGATTACTGTCTGAAATGATGTTATTTGGCTTTGTTTTGTAATTTTTTATTTTACTTTCTTTACCGGCCTATGTGCGGCCGTGTGGTTTCCGTTAGAGTAGAATAGGACCACTCGAAGTCTTCCCGTGGATGTCGTAGAAGGCGACTTAGGAAACATAAGCTAAACAAAATAAAATATCAGTGAGACCTCTCCAACCCGTGAAGATTGTAGGCAAATCCTCTGACTGCTCTGGCTAATATATAGCTCTGGTAGTACAGAGAGGGTCGAGCTCCTGCAGTCGAGACTAAAAAGACCTGATGATGATGATGGTGATGAGATGACCGTCCTGTATTAGTTCACTGCTGAACTATATGCCTCGCCCAATTGTAATTGGGCCTGGGGAGGATTTGCCTGTTTTTTTTTCAAATAGAGATTTTTTGTATGCATTTGTCGGCTGCTTCTTCCATGCTGCTTCTCTTCCCGCGCAGATCGTAGAAGCCGATCGCAGGATTGAGCGAAATTGAGATGCGGCTAGCAACCCATCATTATTTTGATTTATTTTACCCGACTGCGCCTTAAGGAGGGTTATGTTTTTCGATATTTACCCGACTGCGCTAGAAGAAGGGTTATGTTTTTCGAGTGTATGTTAGTATGTAAATTTCTTTGGCACGCTCTACAGCCTAAACGGTTTGATGGATTTTAGCTTGAGAGATGTCGTTAGATTCGTCCTTACTCTGAGAGTGACACTGGATATATCAGAAATTGAAATGATCCAAAATGGCGGATTTTCGCGCTAAATAATGTGACTTCAAAAATGTTTTTTATTCAAAACCTATCGGGTGTGATGTCAAATTAAAGGATTTTATACAAGGATTACAAAAATATGTACAACTTACATGTTGGCAGTCGGGTTTATTGTTTTTTTTAATAATTACTTATTATTTTATTAAAACATATTTATTATATTTATATATTTATTATATCGACCACAATCACCTCGCTCTTGCTACATATTAATCTGTAAATATACTTAATCATAAATCAGTATCTTTTGCAGTAGTCTTTACATTTGTGCACCTATGTACAACCACATATTCACATGCAAACAAATTGATAGTATAAAATAACTCGCCATATTGGATATTTCCCTCACATACTTTGCACTCGTGACTTGATCCGCGCGGTATTTATGCAATGCCGATGCAAAAGCACAGGCAAAAGTTGAGCTATTTGGTCCATAGTTGCAGGGTACGCGTAAAATGTGCCGAACTAGTTTGTTATTCCTGCGCATTCTATGCAACATATGTTTTGAGGTAGTAGAGAAAGTATTCGTGGTACATGTTCAAAAGGTAAAAAATAAACGGGCAAGTGCGAGTTGAACTCGTACATGAAGGGTTCCGTACCTCCGTACAATGTTTTATAACGCTGAAGAAATAATGTTTTATGGCGGCCATAATAATACATAATCCGTGAAAATTTTAAGTTTCTAGTTAATTCCATTATAAAGATCTAGTTAAAAAGGCTGAAAAAACACGTTTTTTGTATGACGACCCCCTTTAATTTTTAACTTTATTTTATTTTTAGTATTTATTGTTATTGTAGTTATAGTAAAACATAGTTGGTCAAAATTTAAAGTATTTAGTTAATGCCATTATGAAGATCAAGTTAAAAACGCTGAAAAAAACACGTTTCTTGTATGACGACCCCCTTTAATTTTTAACTATTTTTTATTTTTAGTATTTGTTGTTATATCCGCCACAGTAATACATAATCGGTGAAAATTTCAAGTGTCTAGCTATTACGGTTCAAGAGATAGCTAGAGCCTTGTGACAGACGGACAGACAGCGGAGTTTCAGTAATAGGGTCCCGTTTGCACCCCTTTTGGTACGGAACCCTAAAAATCTATACTCCATTTAAGTTCACCGAACATCTGAATGGAACGAAGATGTCTTTTTTTTTGTATTTCGACATATGTTTTTTTGGAAAAAAAATATTACCTCCGATACGTAGTGGTTAACACGCCAGTCCGCCACCCTGGAGGTTGACTCGATCCCCAGCCAGGGTAAGTTGGAAAATGTCCTTTTTCAATCTGTCCTAGGTCTTGGGTCTTTTCAATTTTAATAACAATTCATAATTGCATTTCATAATGTACATCAGTTCTAACTACCTAAAGTCACTGTCTTTTAAAATAGCACACTATGAACCCTGTCGGGTATCGCAAAACAAAATTTGGAACGGCAAGCGAGTTTTATGACATGCAGAAAAAAAAGTAATGTCAATTTTTAATAGGTAGGTATAGTTTTTAATGTCAATTTCAATTAAATTTTTTATCATTGAAGAACTCGCCCAGTTTAAAATACGTTTTATTTGTTAAAATGTTAGTGTGTAGGGTGTTAACCTATACAGGGTCTAACAAAATATACTGAAACTATTTTAAGGGTGGATTCAGTCCATGATAGTGAACAACTTTCCCCAAGGAACATATATCGAAATATGAAAAATAATTTTAGGCCTTCCATACAAGTTGACCGATCAGCTGATCCGAGTCTGTATTGAAAGTCAAAAATTATTTTTTATATTTCAATATATGTTCCTTGGGGAAAGTTGTTCAGTATCATGGACTGAATCCACCCTTAAAATAGTTTCAGTATATGTTGTTAGACGATATATATATTATTGTTATAAAACATAGTATCGTTGTGTTAGTATCCCATTATATAAGTTTAGCCTAACTTAAGTAAACTAAGTTTTCGGCTAGCTTCATCAAATCAGTGTGATTTGCCTTTATCTATTTATCTATGAATGTAATATATTATGGAATATGTTTTGCGTACTACCACAGGCCGGAAACTCCTAAGGTACGCGCAATATGCGTAACCCAGGCGTCCCTGTTCCCCGTCCCCGCACCTCTCCCCCGTTTTCGCCTCGATTTCTCACGTTGGCCGTCAAGAACCGGGGGAAAGGTGCGGGTGCGGGGAACGGGGACATATATTGCGCGTACCTTAGAAGAGTCCCTTCTGTTTACTCTTACTGTATTCTGTGGTACTACCAAAATCTCCACAAATGAACACTGTGTTAGTTCACATTGCCTCCACACTTACACTCCCTCACGCTGAGATCAAATACTTTACTCACATACTTGCACTCGCGGCATTTATGCAATAATATACACAAGTTGAACTACAAGTATGTGATCGAAAGTTGCAGAATGCGTGAAACTTCCTCATAGTTTACAATGAGGCAAAATGTTTTAGTTATTTTTGGAATTTAAGACTTACACATTTGAAGTCCAAACTCAAGGTTTTGTCAGAGAGCTATGGAGCGATTATTTTTAATTCTTACACTAAAAATAATTAAAAATAATGACCTTCAATAAGTGATATATTTATCCTACATTGAATAAAAATTTTTGACTTTGACTTTGCGAAGAATGTGCTAGGAGTTAAAAGGATAGATAGAATCCCAAACGTCACAATTTGCTCCAAAACACGGATCGTTGATGAGGGACATAAGGCCGCCATACTAAAGTGGAATTGGGCAGGGCATGTCGGTAGGATGCACAGCGAAAGATGGGCAAGAATTGCAACGGAGTGATTTCCTAAAGATGGTTACCTTCGCCCGGCCAGGCCTAAAAAGCGCTGGCGAGACGATCTCGACGCATTCCGAAAAGGATGGGAAAGAGAAAAGTGAAAAAAGATGGGAAAGACCTTTGCCCAACAATGGGACAAATAAGGTAATAACAAAAAAACATACAAATTAATACTAAAATACCACGCCATATTGCAACTCAAATACCCACTACATACTCCGCTCAAATAAGCGAAGCGCGCGATTTCGCTAAAAATAAAATAAAGTTAAACAAGTAATTAATAAAAAAACAAAAAAAACCGGCCAAGTGCGCGTCGGACCACGCATAAAGTAGGGTTCCATAGTCATTTTTGGCACCGCGCTGTTTTGCATTTCTTGCATCATCATCATCTCCCTAGCCTTTTCCCTGTTGGATATTTTTTTGGCCGCTTTTTGCGTTTCTGCGCTCTATCTAGGGAGTATATCAAAGCTGCCCGCTTTCGGGTTCTACACTCGAGCACCTCCCCCTCCACACCGCACCGCGCACCTAGACCGCGCCGCGGCTCATTTTGTCTGTCGCCGCGTGTGTTTTTTTTCTAGTTCTAAGTAATATTGGGTGGCGCAAAAGTAAAGACCCTATTTGGTTCAGCTATAACATTTTTTCTAAATTAGAAAACTAGATTTAGGTTTTTTTAAATGTATATTTGTGCCATTAAATTTCGTACCATTAGGATTTAAAGATGATGTCTTTTAAATGGTGACCTCCAGAGTTGATACACATTTGAGCCCTATTTATGACATTTTGCATAACTTGCCGTAACACTTCCTGCGATATGTTCGTTATTTCTTGACGAATGTTTTCTTTTAGAGCTGCGAGAGTCTGTGGCTTGTTCACATACACCCGAGATTTCAAAAAACCCCAAAGAAAGAAGTCTGGACTGGTCAGATCGGGTGATCTTGCAGGCCAAGGCAAATCGCCAAAACGAGAGATAACTCGGCCTGGAAAAGCGTCCCTCACTAAGTCCATAGTGTCGCGCGCTGTGTGTGCCGTAGCGCCGTCTTGTTGAAACCAGATGTGCTCCAGCCCCAATTCGTCCAAACTGGGTATCAAAAACTCTCGTAACATGGTTCTGTAGCGTTCTCCAGTGACAGTTATCGCATTGCCTCCAGCGTCTTCGAAAAAATAGGGTCCGATCACTCTGTCAACACAGATGCCACACCATACAGTAACTTTTAGTGGGTGTAGAGGTGTTTCTTGAATAATGCGCGGATTATCAGTGCCCCAGAACCGAGTATTCTGCTTATTGACATGCCCTGAGAGATGGAAATGCGCTTCGTCACTCATAACCAATTTTGAAGGAAAATCATCCTCTTCAAGGTTGAGGTTTATGACGCGCTGGCAGTAATCTAGACGAGCTCGGTGGTCAGCAGGCAGCAGCTGATGAGTCATTTGAGTTTTATACGGGAACATCTTTAAGTCTTTCACCAAAATACGCTGCAGGGTCCGTCTGGAAATGCCCAATTGCGTGGCACGTCGCCTCGTTGATGTTTCTGGACACTCTTCCACATCTTCGCGCACAGCATCGATATTTTCAGCTGAACGGCCTGTTCTTGGTCTCCCAGACTTAGGTCTATCCAATGTTGAGCCAGTTGCTTCAAGGCGTGTGGCAAAGCGTCGAATTGTGCGACCAATCGGTGCCGGACGGTGGTGAAATCGTCGACGAAATTCACGTTGTGTTCTTATCACTGATGAATTATTCCGTAAGAACATTGACACAATTATTCCACGTTCTTGGGGAGTAAAACGGTCCATGTTTATTTTCAGTGTATTTTACATTTGTTCACTACACAATTTTCAACAACAGAATGACAGAAAATGTCATATAAAAAAAATAAAAGTATTTTCTTTAGTGCCAGTACTTTTGCGCCACCCATTATTTAAATGATTTACCTATTTATTCTTCTCTGGATGTTATTTAAAATTATTAAGCTTCATTCAGTCCTAACAGTAAAATATGAAAAAAAACTTTTTAAGTTTATACTGTTCTTTTGGAAAAAAGTATATATTTTTATTTTATTTATAATTTCAAAAGTATTCATCACAGGATACCCGAAACAATTATAAATAAGAGTTTCCGCGCCTGTTTCTTTATGTGAGTGATTTGAAGTTTATAGGTCCAAGACTTAATAAATTTAAATTACAGGGGGGGGGACACCGTGTAAACGACTTAGGCGGGCTACATCTCGCAATATATAACGTAAAGCTGATAAAAAAGTGTTGTATGGAAACCCTACGTTATTTTCATAGTCCTTTTCAACGATACCGCACACAAGGGGGTGCACTCAAAAAAATAATTCACCCCCCCCCCCGCCCTTTACATGTATGGGGAGGTACCCTTAAAAAGGGGTAATTTTATTTTTTGTATTTTTAAAAATGAGAACTATATGTGAAGTATCCTCGAACCAAATTACATGCAAATCAGTCCATAAACGTAGAAGATATTCTGCTGTGACAGACTAGGACGGACGGACGGACTGAACGATCTTATAAGGGTTCCTTGTCGGACTACGGAACCCTAAAAACCAGACTGCGTGATACAACAGCAGTACTTGTTTACCTATGCCTAGGCACTTACTGTATTCTGTGGCCTATAGGTAAGACGCAACCGGAAATGCGCTGTTATATGTTGTTTTTTTAGCATTTCTCATTTAAAGTTTCATTTAAATATATAAGTTGTATATATTTTTGTAATCCTTGAATAAAATCCTTTAATTTGAAACCCCACTCGATAGGTTTAAAAAGATTTTTAATGCCGTGCAATTTAGCGCCAAAAATCTGCTATTTTGATTTCCAATAATTTTAATATGTCCTATGTTACTTTAGTGGTTAAGAGGAATCTAACCATGTATAATTTATTAAAATCGGTTTAGCCGTTTAGTAGTTACTAGATAACATAGTATTATAGGGAAAAACACATCCTATACTTACCCTCCTTTTCGGCTTGCCGCATTCGGGTAACAATTAAAGAAGGTCGTCATACAAGAAACGTTTTTTTTAGCGTTTTAAAATATTGTACGAAGATAAAACGGAACCCTTCATGTACGAGTCTGGCTCGCATTTGACCGGTTTTTAGGTTTAATAATAGTATTTATCGAAGAATATATCTAACAAATACACATAACATTCCTAAGTATTTCTACTGATGTGAAAAGTTCCTGAAGGCTTACCCCTAAATACGTATGTATAGGTATATGCTACCGAATTTGAATGAGTGTGCATTCCTAATTTTTTATATAGGGTAGTTAATTTCTTAGTAAAATTTAATATAAATTGTGCGTTCTATTCAAAATTAGCCGTGTGATTCTCGGCAAAGTAGAATAAGACCACTGCTGGTCTTCCCGTGGATTTCGCAGAAGGCGACTTAGGAAACACAAGCTAAACAAAGCTTATAAAAATCAATAAGACCCTCCAACCCGTCTGGCCAGCGTGGAGAGTGTAAATGAAATCCTCTGACTGCTCTGGCTAATATATGGTTCTGGTAGTACAGAGAAGGTCATGCTCCTCAAAAATTATTTCTCTAACAGTCAACAGGACCCACACACCACACATTTCCCCAAGCATAAAAATAATTATTTACCAACTAAAACTAAGTATAGGTACTTTAAAGTGTCTATTCTGGAGACGTATTTTTGAACCAGGGAGGCAGCGAAACACAAGACGTATATATATGTCGCAGTTGGATGTTATAAACCGCTAATACACGAAACCTCTATTTGTTTGGCATTACAGCTTTGTTTTGTAAAACAACCGAATATCGTTCAGCTGGATTGTCTAAGATTCGTGTTACGTTCATTGAAACCGCTAACCATGTTTCCAAACGGCTAGCCGTTTTGTGAAACAGTAGCGGTAATCCGCCGTTTGACGGAACCGTTAAATAATCTTACTGCGACACATGCATGATAAGATGTTTTCAACATCGAATTTGAGAGATTGCTTTGAGATTGCTATAGGTTTGCCCTAACCTAGTAAAATGGATAGAACTTTTCTAGTGTGTTGGTCGCAGTTCTAACCTAACCTAACCTATAGGTTTGCCCTAACCTTGTAAAATGAATAGAACATTCCTAGCACTCGCTGACCGCTGCCGCGGCACGCTCGCTTCGCTCGCTCGCCATTGTCACTTCGTAGGCATTCTAAATTGTATATAATTTCTTTAGATAGAATGTTCAACAACTTCTTTAGCCGCATGGATGAATACAAGTCGTTCATTCCATTCCGCGTATTAGGGTTCGCTGTTTTACGAAACCGATCTGTAATGCCAAACAGCTAGAGGTTTAGTGAATTAACGGATTATACCATTCAACTGCGACGTATACATATATATGTCGGCGAGTTCAAAATAAATTCCCTTTTTTGTCGTGAGCGAACGCATCCATCCAAACGAAATAAAATTATCTGAACGCATGCATTGCATGACATGATGCGCGTCGACCAATGGGAGACCGGCCCGGTGGCCGGAGGTAGCCATCTTGTCATTCATTTTGGCCTGGCTAAATATGACGTATTACCGATTTTTCATAAAGCGTGGCTTTAGTGTTTGGATTGTAAAAATTAGGATTTTATTACAACGTGCAAGAAGAAAGATGTTTGGATGCGATGCGCAGTGGCTGCTTTGGAGTAGCAATCTGCGTGAACGTGCGTAAGTAGCTAAGTGTTACTCACGTCATCCGTTATGTCAAAAGCCGTATCCTGCTGAGCCTACCCGGCTCGTTTCATATCCCTTTGCGACATAAGAGTTGGGATTTTAATTGTTGCCAACCTACCCTCTCGCCAATATATATAATAACACGATGATTTTTTTTGACATATTCGTACGCTAAATATGTCAAGAATACGAGTAGTCAAAACTCATTGCAAATCCTATACGTAGGTACGTACGAGCGATTCAAAAATACGCCTTATTGGAAACGCTCACGCAAATCATTAATTGTGCAGTGTGACTCCCAGGAGCTTTCAAAAATGTGTCCCCTGTCCTAAAGCAATGTAAACCAGCTGCGTAGCGCTGTGTTGTAAACGTCCTAACGAGTGTTCTCTCATCTCGGAGGGAATGGCTCAAAGGGTTATTCTAAACGCGTCTATTTTCTCTAGGATATTTTGGAGCAAAAACAGAAAAATCGTTTGACTAGATATCGAGCATGGTGACCTCTTACCTTCCAACTCTCACGGTTGAGGGCTCTTGAGGATCTTTATAACGAGTCAAGATCCTTCCGCCATATTTTTTTTGGCTTGCCCGGCTTTCTATTCCAATAGAATATGAATGCATAAGTTTTAAGTTGTAAGTTGTGATCATTTGTAAACGAGAGAACCCGAAGTTTGACTGGTAGAGAAGGTATTAGCATTAGGACTGCTTATTATACCTTTGTGTTTAAATAAATAAAAGACAACGTTATAAACATCGTGTTAATGAAAGAACGCAAAACCTCTCAGATGGTACCTCAGCCCGTGTAACTGAACAACTTTTTTTCAACAACATTCGCGAAATCCAAAAAAAAAAATCGGATTTTCATACAAATTGACTCGATCAGCTTATCAGTTTGTATGAAAATTCAAATATTTTTTTTAGTTTGAAAAAATTATTTTTCATATTTCGATAATGTTCCTTGGGGGAAAGTTGTTCAATAGGGACTTAATCCACTGTTAAAATAGTTTTAGTATATTTTGTTCGACACTACATACGAGTACTAAGGCATGTAGGTACAATACTTACTCCAACGTCATCATCATCAGGTCTTTTTTAGTCTTTAGGTACTCAGGAGCACGACCCTGTCTGTCCTACCAGAGCCATATATTATCCAGAGCAGTCAGAGGAATTGGCCTACACTCTCCACGCTGACCAGACGGGTTGGAGAGGTCTCCTTGATGTTTATTATTTGTTTAGCTTGTGTTTCCTAAGTCACCTTCTACGACATCCACGGGAAGACTTGGAGTGGTCCTATTCTACTCTGCCGGGAACCACACGGCATATCGTTCATCTTGTTTCAAAAGAAATGAAATAATATGAATGAATACCTTATTTTGAGAATCAACCCTTACTCTTTAATTAGAAATTGCACGCCTACGCCGCAGTAATCAGTTATGTACTCGTACAAGATACTTGAAGCCACACCGACTCACAGCGTTTACGTAACGAGGAACGACCGGGCGTAATTTCTTAAAGTTGATGGTTGTAGCGATCAGATCATATTATTACGCCTGATAATTAAATTATACATTGGATATCAAGTAACATACAGCCTTCTTACCATAAGGTTTACATTTCGTATCCCTTAAATTGCATAACATTAATAATCCTATTTTCTTCTTAGCGAGTCGAAATGGCTGAAATTATTAAATAAGTGTGGACCAATGTGTGGCCACACTTACTCCCCTGTCATTAGCCGAATTTAGATCGTATCTTTACCAAAAGGTGCTGAGTTCTGACGTGAGCTAAATTAAACCATATCGCTAGCCACATTGAGTAGATATTTCTTTGCTGAGTGAGACTTCTGTACTTTAGTATTATTTATTCTGTGCTGTAGGCGAGAACAGAGAGACTGAAAAACGAAAAGCATTTTTTGCCCAATCTCTTAACTGAGACGCTCCGCTCACTCCGCTTGCTCGGTCCATAAAAGCCTATAAAAACAAGCTATAAATATCAAAGGAAAGTCAAAAGGTTAGATTGCTATAAATAAATCTACCAAAACACATTAGATTAAAGGGGAGAAGGTACTCATTTGTCCGTGCAATAAAATTGAGAGGGTCTATTAGTTCGGTTTCATTTCCGCCTCTAATGAGAATGGCTGAATGTATTCGTAGCAACCGATATGTTCCCAATTAATTTACGTATTGAGGTGCTTTTTCACTAGAGAGGCGAGGCAAAGCGACACGAGAAGAGAAGTGAGTTACATTACAGGTATGATAATCAGGTCTTTATTGCTTTTAGGGTAGACAGATCTTTCTTTCATGCTGGGGAGAAAAGAAAAAAGCACCCCGGGCTCCGAAGCAGCACAGCTGAGGATGCAACCGGGAATTCGCTCAGATGAAGAAGAGTCTAATTACATCCAGCATCAGTCTACGAACTTTATTTTTATTTATTTATTTATTAAATTTTATTGAGCCAAAAGCTACAATAGGTAGACTTAATGCTAAAGCATTCTCTCCCTGTCAACCTTTAGGAGAAGAGAAACAGATAGAATAGTTGGCGTCTAAAATAGATAGAAACAATCCAGAAATAATAAGTACTTTTAAATGATCATACATAAATATCGTATAAAATAAATATACTATATTTATACATACAACATATTATATACATACATATATACATATATATATTTAAAGATCAGAAAGAAACGATGAATTCTCCTAATTGTTGAAAGATTCAAAAAGTAAATCATGCACTTTTTTCTTGTATAAATGTGTACTAGATATTTTATGTGTTCTACCCACAATTCTACCTGATAAATTTATTTGACGTCAACATTTGTGCAAAACAAAACAAATTAACTATTATTAAGAGACATTATAAATATCCTATGATGATAAAGATCTATGATCTGGAGGTTCTGGGTTCGATCCCCAGCCAGGGCAAGTTGGAAAATGGCCTTTTTCAAATTGACCTGGGTCTTAAGTGTTTATCTATATATTTATTTATCTTAAAATATAGTATCGTTAAGTTAGTATCCCATAACACAAGTTTTAAAACTTACTTTGGGGCTAGCTTAATCAGTGTGATTTGTCCCTATATATTTATTTATTTATATTTATTTATTTATTTATAAAGATATTTTGAATTGAATTGAATTGAATTGAATTGAATTGAATTATTATTGAGAAAGTTCCTACTAAAATTAATATCTATGTCGAATAAATTACTGATTTCACAAGTTTAGGATTTTTTGTTGTTTTCCCAGTATGTGTTTCCTTCTGTGTTGGTCTGGAAGAAAAGAAAACTTAGAATGTACCAGCTGCTTCTCTTCCCGTGTAGATCATAGCCGGTCGAGGGGATGGGCGAAAATGCAAATCATGTTAATAGGCGATGCGGCTTGCAACCCATCACTATTTTGATTCCTTTTTCTACCTTCTCGCCCACCATCACGCTAAAAGTGACCTTTAAGTCTTGCGACCCTGGGCTCTGTCTGATATGAGCTGCAAGAACCAAAACGCTCTGTCTGCCCCTTTAGGGATAAAGCCGTGATAGCAGGCCTGTGTCACTCCCCGTTTAGGTATCAAAAACGTACAAACATTATTACTATGCGCGCAGGCGGCCCCTCCGGGTGGTAAATTCAGTTATACGAATCGTGTGTCCAGAGTAATAAGAATGAAATTGGCTTGCAATGGTTGTCTAGGTATCTATGCGAAAAGGTGCTGAGTTCTGACGTGAGCTAAATTAAACAATATCGTTATTATATATATAACCACATTGAGTAGATATTTCATTGAATTTCTTTACTGAGTGTGAGTTCTGTACGTTAGTATTATTTA
This sequence comes from Acrobasis repandana, assembly GCA_963576875.1. NCBI lineage: Eukaryota > Metazoa > Arthropoda > Insecta > Lepidoptera > Pyralidae > Acrobasis > Acrobasis repandana. Next base: position 13,500,652 of record OY756236.1, read on the forward strand.
TTCTGTGGTGATAGTAAGTATGTTGAGCTTAGTAGCAAAACTCTGTGGGACCTCGACCTGTCCCGGCGCTCTAGGCGAGTTCCCACATAGATAATAGTAGGAGAAGTGGAGAATAGAGATTCAATAACGATGGATTATATTAAATTTATTACCTGATACTGACAACTGTTATAAAAGAATAATATTCAACTTATTAAGGTACAGCAGATAGGATCAAGCAAGTAAAGCGTCAGAGATGATGGTGGAAAGAGTCAAAAGGGATCAGTAAATTATTTGAAAATGGAATGAAAGGAAATTTGAAATGAAATGAAGAATGAAAAACGGACAGGATGAGATAAAAAAAGGAGGTTTGAACAGAATGCATGCAGTATCGTTACAACCCTTAGGCCATGATAAGCGAGATAGTGCAATTCAAAATATCTTTATACCATTGGGTATTTATAATGTTGAAATTGAAGCTACAGTGAAACCATTTTGATTCGATAAGAAAGAAAGATATCTCTTATAATAGGTAGTCACTTTGTTTTTATTTTACACAAATCTGACGTCAAATTGTTATTTACAGCATGCTTACAGCTAAGTTTAGTGACGCTTCGTATAAGCGCTAGTGTAGAAGAAGCGGCAACAAACTGGACTGCAGCAACTGCATTCGTGTCGTATTCTTGGGCCATCGGAAGAAGAAAATACCTTGTTATAATATACCACTAGCTTTTGCCCGCGACTTTGCTCGCGTATCTGAAATCCCACGGGAACATAATTTTTTTCCGGGATGAAAGGTACCCTATGTCATTCTGAGTACTCATATGTGTATGCGAATTTTCAAGAATATTGGTTCAGTAGATAAAGCGTGAAGAGGTAACAAACAAACAAATATACAAACTCACTTTCGCATTTATAATATTAGTTGGGATGAGATTGTTATGCCATAATTTAGTAACGAACACATCATATAGACCACAGATATAGACAGTTAATATATTACATCGATATAGGCTCGGTTGCGCCGCGGAATATAATTGATTGGATCTATTAGTTCGGCTTCATTTCCGCCTCTAATGAGAATGTTCTGTGGCAATGGATATGTTCCTAGTTAGTTTAACTGCTTAGGTGTTTTCCTTTGAAAAAGTTCGGTCTTCCAGAACGAGAATTATGCTAGCATTTTTGTATGTTAAGAGTTCCCTTACCCTAGAAGAAATCAGAATTTTCCATACAAACGTAGTTAGCTTTTATTTTCAAACGACATGTCTGATTTTGGCAAAATTTTATAATTTCAAATTTTTTATTCAATAACTTATATTAACAAATATTACATAAATAAATTAAACTAAAACTATAGACCAAAATTATAACTAAATCAAAGTAAACATATATTGTATAAAAAATTGGCCCCAGATCACTACGGTCGCAGAGCAGAGTGCCTGAGACTGACGGCATTTCCACGTTGAATGGACAGATTTAAGAGCGCGTACTACCCTAAAGTTCTTAGAGCGATCTTAAATATTATCAATATTAACGAAATACTAACATTGAAATAAAAACACAGCAAAGTTCAGGACTAACTCTAAACATAATAAGTTTCGAAAACACGATTGCTTAAAATTTTCTCGATAGAAAAACATTGCGAAGTTGCCTTCAAATCACCTCCGAATTATACATTAAGAAAAAACAATAAATTAGCACTTGTAACTTTGGATTATAATTGTATTAAACATAAGGCAGTCATCATATGTCTTACTTTTTAAATAACTCTTAAATATTCTTTGTAAAACGAAAAAAACCTCAAAACCAGAACCAGCCTCATTGACCCACCGCGATTCCCGACACCCCGCATGGGTCGCTGTCTCGCTTCGGCTAGAGTAAATTCAGCATGGCTCTCTCTCGCTCTAGCAAATGACGCTACTGAGCGACAGAAAAGGATAGTAGCATAGGAAAGTGCTGTTCCGTGCTGATAGATGAGATCCAACCCTTATACACCCACCCTTTAACACTTAGACACATGAAAAATGTGAAAAAATTAGGCGATGCGGCCAGTAACTTGTCAATGTTTTTAATTTATTAAAACCGAGACCTTACCTAATAATATTGACCTTAGATAACTCAATAATGAATTAATTTAAATCGATTGATTCATGTAATATAGTCGGTAAAATCCGACCAAGTTTCGATCGATTTAGACGATAATTTTTAACCTGGTCGGCCTTTTCCGACTATATAACGTGAGCCAACCTGTTTAAACGGGGTCAAGAATAAATTATTTTGGAATGATACGAGAATAAAACGTCACAATATAATGTCACTTGTCATTCATCATATCTATTTCGACCGTGATTTCAGATTTATTAATGCCAAAAAGAGCGCTATTCTACGAACAATAATTCTCTAGAATCGTAACTAATCCCGAAAAATCATTCCACGCGATATGTACCGCGGGGGGTGGGGCTTAAAATATGAACACGAACGCGACAGTCCGCCGTGACACTCGAGTCGTGCGGTTGCGTCGCAAGAAGTTTCCTTTGAGAATATTGTTGGGTTTTTGCCATAATCGATTCATTAAAAATGCCGCCATGTGCCGTGAAATGGTGTAGAAGTCATACAGAGATGAAAATTAGTTATTCAAAAAAAAAGTAACATGTAAACAAGGTTATTTATTTTAGCGTAGAGTACTGCATAATAGGTACCATTCGCGCATTGTACCTCACCGCTCGTTGCGTTGACTGCCCCACCCGACCGACGACGACGCGTAACCTTATCGCGACCAATCACATGCACAGCATCTTTGTCTATGTGTCTGTTTGAATGTTTTGTTGTAATTATTGTTCGTTTGTTTGCGTAAATGGAATCAGAATCGAAACGGTGAATGTAGGAGCGTTAGATTTCTAGAGAATTGTATTTCGATGGCGCTATTTGACTCCAAGAAACTATGACGTCACGCTGTGCGTTTTTCATAGAAATCCCATAGAAAATATTTGTTTTGACGTTTAGAAAAAAAGTGTATGTTTTGACTTGTTGACAACTAGCGGATCAATTAATATGTCAATGTTTTAATACCCTTCTTTACAATCTATAAATTTGTACAATTTGTAGGTTATAAGTTTTAAATTAAACTAAAATCTAAATTAAAAAACAATTCTTAAATCTATTTTACAGCATATACACTTAATCTAAAAGACCGCCGCGAATCGTACCTGCCGCAAAGGTGCCCATGACGCTTGCGGCATTCCCCCGTTGAATCGCGAGGGATATGCGTTGCACCAGGTACGATTCAGCGCGGGGGTCAGCACCATTATTTTTGAAACGTCTCCCTAGCTCCCGCACAAAACCCTTGGCTTCCGCGCACCAAGCCCCGCTCAACTCGACCGCGAAAGGGACAAAACGGTATGTGGTTGTAAGCGGGGCATATTTGGAGACTTTTTGTGTAGCTGCCCATTCAGCCGCCGCCCCCGCCATGCGAGTCGTCCGTGTTAAATGGGAGGCCGCAAAGGTGCTGACGCAAGTCGCATCCCATACCAAGCAGCGACCCCTCTCCCATGGAATGAGAGTCAACCCGTCCGGCCTCTTACCATCCGACCGGCTCAAGCCCGGTGGTTCGAGAGTGCAAGGCACGCCAGCAGACACAAGAGCTCGTCTGATGACCTCGTTTAGCATGTAGTGTCGCGGAAAACGCCCTGCCGATTTACTACAGCTAAGCCCATGGTGACCTTTAGTGTCCACTCTCGTACCACATACGCACATGGATTTTGGTCATATGGCTCCGGGCCCTGTTTTCCCCGTAAAGGATAAAGACGTGATTATCATCACCATTAAATAATTTAACTTATGTAGGACCACCTTAAAAAAAAACCTGTTTGTAAATTGCGTCATATCATTTTTTATGTGCAGTTTTTTAAACCACTACGATTATTTTGACTATTTTGTAAACTACATCGTTTTCGAAATGGCTCCGTAAAATTTATAAGAGATTTTTTATGAAATTACGAGAAAGTATTAGGAATATTATTAAATGACTCTACTGACCCATTTTCGAAGCATTAATTCTATTACAGTATTTTGGGGTTCCGTAAAGTAGGAAAAAAAAGTGATATGATAGTCAATGATAGTCTTTATGAAATCGTCGTGTCGTAGCAGGAAAGATGTTGGGTCATTAGATGTAAGCAGCCTTAAATCAGTGATTTCGGAGATATTTGAGAGTCGTGTTATACCTTTTTCATCTTAGCTAGTTTCTGGTTGCATACTCAGCTGTGCTGCTTCGGATCCCGGAGTGCGCTTTCCTGCTTTTTCTTCTCCAAAAAAAATATGCATTTCAATAATACCCATGCATGCCAAAGACCTTGCGAAGTGGAGAGAAATAGCTAAAACAGTTTAAGTGAATTGGCTATAGTTTTACGACCGGCCGACTGCCTGACGTCAAACCTCTTTGAAAAGAGTCCTTATACCTAACAGTAGAAAACCTGCGGTGACAATTAATTGTGTACAATACAATGTAGGACCACTGGGACTAGCTCAACTCTTTAATCACAGAAAAAAGGAATTACAAAAAAAACGGCCAAGTGAGAGTCGGACTCGCGCACTGAGGGTTCCGTACAACCCTGTAGGGTTGCGTCATAAACGGCTGTATCTTTTGATTGCGTTGGCTTAGAAGTTTGATTATTTCACAGCTCCAAGTAGACTTGAGTATTTGATATGAATTTCAGCTTGATACCTTCACGTTCCTGAGTAAAACGGGTCGTGACAGACAGACAGACGTACAACAAAGTGATCCTATAAGGGTTCCGTTTTTTCCTATTGAGGTACGGAACCCTAAAAATATAAATAAACAAGAAAATGATACAAAGACGGACTTATTATAACAAAACCCTTCCAGTTAACTTTTGAGTAGATAGAGAAGAGATAGACAACGCAGTATGTCTTACTCTTATTAGATACAGTTAATATGACGGTAAGTACCTACTATGTCTATGAGTATCAGAGTCTTTTCACCACTGTCTTATGGGAGACCAGCGTAGGGATACAGATCCAACACGAAGAAGGCCTTTGGACACCCGCCAAAATTTCCAATGCAAGATATACCTAACCTTAAATATATTTTATGCACTTTTTTATTTTGTTTATTAAGAACACAATAACACTTAATAACTTTAACTTTTACCACGAAAATAAACCAAGAATGGAAACGTCAAAAACAAGCAGAAACGAATAAATACATAAATATACTGAACTCAGTTTATTTTCCCGCTTCCCACTTCACTCCCCTCGGCCCCATTTCGTCGAGAGCCATCCCGGATTGAATTATTCGAGCGAGCCCTAGAATTCCCCACTTTTTATTACTTTGATTAAATCCTTTACTTACGATGTTCACAGTTATTTTTGACGGAAATAAACTGGGAAAATGTTGAAAAATGATAAGTTTTAAGGACACGTCACAATGAAAAAAAAAATGCTTTACGTCCAGTAAGAGCTAAAAGAATAAACGGGCAAGTGCGAGTCGGTCTCGTACATGAAGGGTTCTGTACCACCGTACAATGTTTTTAAAACGCTGAAAAAACACGTTTCTTGTATGACGACCCACTTTAATTTTTAACTTTTTTTTTATTTTCAGTATTTGTTGTTATAGCGGCTATAATAATACATAATCTATGAAAATTTTAAGTACCTAGTTAATGCCATTATAAAGATCTACTTAAAAACGCTGAAAAACACATTTTTTGTATGACGAACCCGATGACGACGATGTCTAATTTTTTTTTATTTTTAATGTTTGTTGTTATAGCGGCCACAGTAATAAAATAATACATAATCGGTGAAAATTTCAAATATCTAGCTATTACGGTTCAAAAGATAGAGCCCTGTGACAGACGGACAGACGGACAGACGGACAGACGGACAGACGGACAGACGGACAGATATCACGATTCGGTGGCCAAACTCTAAATAACGCCTCAGCAGAGGTTCCCTCTTTTCCTCCTTATTTCACCCCTAATCAAAAATTGCAATCGACGAAAAAATTAAAATAAATCAAGGAACTTGTGTGGCAATTTTAGTCATATTCGGTTTAAAAATGCGTCCTGTAGGCAAAAACAAAAAAGAAACTTTTCTTTACTTTACTTCACAGCAAATATAACCAGAAAAATACGCAAACGCCTTATAAAAACGTATATCTGAGCATAGCAATTTACGGATGCGAAACATGGATATTGAATAAAAAAGATAGTGACAGGCTGGCAGCTTTCGAGATGTGGTGCTGGAGGAGGATGGAAAAGATCAGTTAGGCAGAAAGGAAAACCAATGAGGAAGTATTAGAAATAGTAGGAGAGAAAAGAAGACTGCTGGGCGAAAAAGAAAATAGGAGAGGGAAAATGATTGGTCACTTAATCCGACATGACACCTTATTTAAAAACATACTAGAAGGAAAGATAAAAGGTAGAAGAGGTCGGTCCATATCGACCAAGAAAGAGCTATGTAGACCAACTGAAAGAAAAAGCAGGGGTCATGTCGTATCAAGCACTAAAAAGTAAGGCAGAGAACCGAGAAGTTTGGCGCATACTCCACCGACAAGAGCCACTAAGCTCTTAAATAATAAGAAGAAGAAGGAAGCAAGAATAGACAGACGGACAAAAGCATTTTCAATCAATCTCGAAAGACGCTTGATACGCCTAGCTCGCTCGGTTGATAAACTCGGCGCTAGAAGGGCGAATAGTGACACACTAAAAATCGTCATTAAGATGAAACAGAAGGGCCGTTTTTCCATACAAACGTTGTCCCCTGTTTTCTCACTGGCTAATTTCCTAAAGGTTGACTGGTAGAGAATGCATTAGCGTTAAGTTCACCTTTTGTACCATTTTGGTCAATAAAGATTTTAATAAATAAATAATAAATAATGCCGGTAGAGTTATATTTTTTTTTCCTGAATATCTATAGCCACTTTTAACATGTCCCTATGTTTTCTTTTTTTTTTCATAAATTATTTATTAAAAGAGATATGAACGTTCGAAAGCCTAAAGAAATGGCCAGATTTTCCGCTGTGTTCAAACATCCAGAAAACAAATTTGACTAGATTATATAAAAAAATTAAATCATAGGAACACCGCTCAAGTTTTTGTTAATTCGTAATGAAAAAAGTACTTATATTGGTTAAGTTTTGGAAAATAAATCAGGGAACTACTACGAATCATTGATTTTCTGTTCTTTTAATAGGTATTGTCAGTCCAAGTTGCAGTATGTCTCTATCGCACTTGCTCAGTTGTAGTTCGGGCACAGCGCGACAGCAATAGATTTTACAAATACCTATTTTTCATTTCTCTAGCCCTTGAGGTTTCCTCTTAAGCCAAATTATTCGTGTATTACCAAACAAAATTTTTGCTAGAAAAAATAACAGTAACTTATCTCCCTTTTAAGCCACCATTATTAAAATTAAATTTTATAACATTACCCTATAATGGTAATGGGGTCATAAACGAAATTACTATGCCATTTTCATAGACTAAAAATATATAGACTAGTCAAAATTCCGAGCGAGCGAAGCATCTCAGTTTCGAAATTGGCCAATGCTTTTGTCCGTCTGTCTGTTCTCGCCTACAGGTCGCATTTTTCAACCAATTTTTAAAGACATTGGTACACAACTTCCTTGATTTATTTAAATAGTTTTATTGATTCGCGATTTTTGATTGAGGGAGAAATAGGAAGAGGGTGGGAAGGGGGGAACTTTGCTGTAGAGTTATATATTGACGGATTTCAATTAAATTTAAGATGCACACTAAATCAAATCAAATCCAATCAAATATCTTTATTGTGGAGCACAGGTTACAAAAGATCTTAAAATATATAAAAGTTACCGCTGTGACCTGCCCTTAACGGACGTACAATAATAAAATTAAATTAAGTCCAAATTGATGGCAACTCAACACAACAAAAATAAATCAAAATACTAAGGACTTCATTCTACACAAAATTTTGCAAAAAAAATCTAATATGGAGGAGTGGATGGGGTAAGGGGTCATATAACTTTGCTAAGCCAGGGGAAGTATCGGCAGGCCTGTGTCAATCCCCATTTGGCTATCGAAAATATACCTACATTATTACTATGCGTGCAGCGGCCCCTCGGAGTGGTAAATTCAGTTATACGAATCGTTTGTCCAGAGTAATAAGAATGAAATTGGCTTGCAATGGATGTCTAGGTATCTAAACGAAAAGGTGCTGAGTTCTGACGTAAGCTAAATTAAACCATATCGCTAACCACATTGAGTAGATATTTCTTTGAATTTCTTTGCTGAGTGAGACTTCTGTACGTGAGTACTTCTTATTCTGTGGTAGCGGTTATTTCATTGTTATAAGAGCTCGCGAGTTCTACTGCTCTCACAGAACCACTAGTCTATTTATCTTATAAGTCAGTGGTTTTATTATGGGCAAAAGCGGCTTATGAATTTACGATAGTTTATTTAGGGATGAGAGTCAATTTATAGTGGTTACCCTCTCGTAAGGGTCAACCTTATTATTTTTTTTTTCAAATATTTTTGACATAGTGAAGATACCACAGACCTACCACTACTAGACCTGCATAGTGCGTGGCCACGCACTATGCAGGTCTAGTAGTGCATCTCTTTCTATCTTTGATTGTTGCCTCCACCCATATTTTGCACACGTCACAGAACACACTATGGTTACTAACTTATAGCTCAAATAAAACCCTAAATCACCTTTTAAATGATAAAATCCCTTAGTTTTGTGGTTTGTTTGGCCCAGATTTTGACTGTAGCTTATAGCAGCCAAGCCGATAGAGACAAAAACATATCAGCGTTTCTTTCACACTCACGTTGTACTGTATTTGACAGTCTCTTTCTAGCAATATCGTTGCAAGTCTAGTAGTGGTAGGTCTGTGGAAGATACGTATAAGTTTTTATAGTGGGCTAAGTACTTATGAAGACAAATGTAAAAAGCCCAAACTTTATGAGGTTTCGTCGTTTTATTACAGGGTTCCTATAGCCACCTTCCGGCTCCATCGCTAGATTAGCTTCTTGTTATAATAATATTGCATCGTGAAGTGGCTCAATTACACACTACATCTTATTTCAGTCCACACCGCTCCCTTATGACATAATTTCTCATTCAATATTTTAAAGTAAGTCATCATCATCCAAGCGTGTTCCCGGTTTCATCGTCAGCAGTTACACTTCAGAGCCCGGGGTCCGCTACCTTACCTAGGTGATTTGACGAGGTTACTGGTTTTACACAGAGCGACTGCCGTCTGACCTCCGCAACCCAAAGGGTAGACCAGAACCAATCCTAGGATATTTACAAACGCTAGATGGCGTTCGGGACCAACAGATTTATGTGCTTTCCGAAGCACGAAATCAAATTTCTTTTCGGATAATCACGTGATTCAAGCCTGCAATATCTATATTCTATATCTTTTTATCACTTTGTTTCTTCTATCACCTTTATGCAGACGATCTTCAAATTTACTCGCAGTCGTCAATTGATTACCTCCCGCAGGCCATTCAAATTATTAATGATGATTTGCAACGCATATCTGCCTGGAGTAAAACCCATGGTCTCATTGTAAATCCAAACAAAACGCAAGCTATCATTATTGGAAGCACACATTTTATCTCTAGAATCAAAATCTCTGATCTTCCTTGTATCATTTTCGACGGAAATATAGTGATCGCGTTAAAATCTTGGTGTTTACATGGATCGAACTCTCTCCTGGTCTGCTCAGCTTTCCGAGGTTAGCAAAAAAATGTTGGCCGCTTTTGCGTCACTACGAAGACTGCATAACTTCCTGCCGATGGATACCAAAATTGCGCTTTCACATAGTTTAATACTTCCCATTTTAGATTATGCTGATTCCTGTTACTTATATATAACCCAGGAGCAATTAATCAAGCTTGAGCGTCTTCAAAATCTTTGCATTCGATTCATCTTCGGTTTACGTAAGTATGATCACATCTCTCAATTTCGAACGCAACTCAAGTGGCTCCCCATTCAACTCCGCCGAGACTGGCATATTCTTTCTCTTTTTTACTCGATTCTCTATAATCCTTCTTATCCAAGCTATCTCAAGGAACGCTTCGTTTTCCTTAACGATACTCATGAACGCAATTTACGCAGCTCAGAAAATCTTCGGCTTCCAATTCCCCCTCACTCCACTGAAATGTTATTAAAATCATTCACTGTCCATTATGTCCGTCTTTGGAATGCCCTCCCGCCCCGCATCCGTTTTGCTCAGACATTGGCAAGTTTCAAGAACCAGGTAAAGTCGCATTTTCTTTTAACTTTAAAGTAATGTATTTTCTATAAATTATCATATTTTTCGTTTTCCTCAAGTTGTGTATGACATGTGTATTTATATGTATATTTGTTGTATGTATGTATATGTGTGTAATTTTATATACGTATATATTTTGTATATATATTCAATATTCATTTATTATCATAATAATATTCAAGGTTTTCCATCTACTCTTTATTTTTACTGTTTGATATCACCATATTATTAGGTTATTACTAGTTTTAGAATCGCACCATCTATTTATTATTTTTCAGCCAATCCTATCACAAGATAGCCTGTAAGAGATTGCCTTGGCGATAAGGCCGCCTATTGTACACCGTTGATTTCTTTTTTGTATAGAATTTTTTCAAGTGTTTTGGTGCAGTAAAGTGTATTATTATTATTAATATCCTAACCAGACTGGAAAAACTTTACACAAAGTATGCTTCCCAGTGGGATTTGAACCCACAACCTCCGGATCACAAGGCAAACGCCTTGACCACTGGACCACGGAGGCAGTCTTTTAAAGTAAGTATCTACTCTTATCAATAATTAAAATACCGTTAAAGCGCCAGAGATGTATCAATTTTATAACAGACGCCAATTTTCTCGCCCTTTTCCTCAAACCCTGCAAATAACATCTTAATAAGTATATTTTAAAACACCTCTTTGAAACAGTGGGGTCCAACAATCTCAAACTCGTTATAAGTTTCCGAGGCACTGGGCAGCTCCTCAAAAGTACCGAGTTTGTTTCTTGTTGCTTTCATTGGATTTTACGGACCTAATTGGTGATAAGTTTATTCAAGATAAGATTAAAGTCTTATCCTAGACATTTTTTGAGCAATTGTCTTTTACGCTGCAGTAATCCGCAGGGCTAACCTATAAAAATTTTCATTGGGGTGTTTCAGGGCGCTCACCATTCACTAAATGGATTTATTGGGCCCTCGTAAACGCTGACTGTAGGGCTGTCTCCACATAATTGCTTCCCCTATTTTCGAAAATTAGTAATTTCGGAGTTTTGTACATGCACAGGTACATCAAGGTTTAGGCAACTTTTTTCTGCTGATATTCTTCTCAAAGAGGGTCAGGCAGGTGGCCGGTCGTAAAACTATAGCCAAATCACTTTAAACTGTTGCGGCAATTTTTTCTTCACTTCGCAATGTTTTTGGCATCCTTGGATGACCATTGACATGCATGTTATATTTGGAGAAGAAAAAGCGGGAAAGCGCACTCCGAGCTCCAAAGCAGCACAGCTGAGAATGCAACCGGAAATGCGCTTAGATGAAGAAGAATACGCTTAGATGAAGAAGAATAATAACTAAACCAGAAGATGGCATTATCAGATAAAAATCTCAATTTTGGTAAATTGGTTTTGACTACCCTACTGGTTGGGAAAGTGTCGTACAGCGCGCTTCCCAACGACTGCGCCATCTATCCGGCTTACTGCGCCGTGTGCGGATTTATCCCAAACTTAGCTTAATTACCTAGCTTCATTGAAAAAATAACGAGCTAAATTCTCTAAGTCTAATAGAAAAATCCAGCGTTTAAATTTAATATATCTACTTTTTTTACTACTTTACTAATTTAATACTTTGTGTGTTTGGAAAAGTGTCGAACAACACACATTACAATGACTGCGCCATCTATTCATCTTATTGCTCCGTGTGCGGATTTATCATTGAAAAAAGAGCGAAATTCTCTATCTAAGCCTTGTAGAAAAATCCGGCGTTTGAATGTAATACGAGTATGTATATTTATGTTTTTGGGAAAGTGTTGTACAGCGCGCCTTACAACGACTGCGCCATCTACTCCGTGTGCGGATTTATCCCAAACATAGCATCATGCTAAGTTTGGGATAAATCTGCATACGGAGTTTAAAGTAAATAATTAGGTTGTAAAGAGCGAAAGTTTAAGAAATAATACTAATACTAACTTACCAACGCTGCAGACCCTGGATGTTTTTCTACGGTATTCTAGAAAACAAAGAAAACCTAATTTTGTAGCTCATACGTGTTTAAATACTTGGTTAGTTTGTAACACGAAAACTATTTTGGAAGCAACTTGTCAAGTAATTTGAAGTTAGCCTTAGAGACTTAGTCCGGTGGCCAAAGTACATTTATTAGTATACTATCCTATATTTTAAAGAGTTTTTAGGCATTCAAGATGCAGTAAGTACTAAAGTAATCAAATTAAATAATTAAATAAGAAATGGTGAAAAAATACCACTCGAGCGGTACTTGAACTCTTTTAGCATTTTTAGCTATTGTGGACTGCCTCCATGGTCCTTTGGTCAAGGCATTTGCATTGAGATCAGGATGTCAAGAATTCAAATCCACTGGGAAGTATACTTTGCGAAAAGTTGTTTCCAGTCTGGTTAGGATGTTTGATATATGGCTTAGGTCTCCTGATTATCCGAAAAGAAAGATGATTCCGTACTTCGAAAGGCACGTAAAGGTCTTGAACACCAAGCGTTTGTTTATCCTAGTATTGGTCTTTTAGCAGACGGCAGTCGCTCTGTGTAAAAATCAGTAACCTCGTCAAATCACCTAGGTTAGGTAGCAGAACCCGGGTGCTAAATCGGTACGATGCAACCGAGATCATACGCTCGGATGATGATAATTGTAGATTTTTTACCCGACTGCGGCAAAGCTAAAAGGAGGGTTATGTGTTTCGTCACTATGTATGTATGTTCGTTCATCAGCTGTTCCTTTGTATCTTCCATAATATCCATAGTACCTTAACAAATGAGGTTTATTTGGAAGCGTCTTTTGATGTATGCTGGTTATAGGCTATAAGGTCACAGTAAATTTAATATTGCGTCCTCTATTATAGCCTTTCTGGCTTAAAATAGTAATAAACAAAAAATATAAATAAATCGAATCATACCATATCATATCATGTATCAAATGAAAGGGCTTAATTAGTACATTCCGAAAATATATACATCACTAGCTTTTACCCGCGGCTTCGCTCGCGTAACCCAAATCCTACGGGAACAGTACATTTTTCCGGGATTAAAGGTACCCTATGTCCTTCTCAAGACTCCTAACTATGCGTATGCGAAATTACAAGAAAATTGCTTCAGTAGATAAAGCGTGAAGAGGTAACAAACAAACAAACAAATATACAAACTCACTTTCGCATTTATAATATTTGTTAGGATAAGCTGTTTCTTGCTGTTGTGCTTGCAATAACTGGATAAACGTACTTTCAGCAAGAATCTTCCCGTGGTTAGGTTTTTTAAAACTACATCTTTTTGGCTTCCATCCATCCATCCATAGCAGCCTTTATGTTATCCTTTTCAGGACATAGGCCTCCTCCATATCATTCCATTTTTGTCTCTCCCTTGCCACCTGCATCCATTTGCGGCCTGCGTGACGCTTAATATCGTCTACCCAACGCATTGCTGGGTGTCCTCTACCTCGCTTATAGGCCCATGGTCGCCACTCCATTACCCTTCTGGTCTATCGATCTGCGTCCATTCTCGCTATGTGTCCTGCCCACTTCCATTTCTGTCTTTTTATAGTATCAACAACGTCCCTGACTTTGGTCCTCCTTCGAATCACCTCGTTTCGTATGTGATCGAGCAATGTTATTCCTAACATTGCTCTCTCCATTGCCCACTGAGCAACTTTGAGTTTTTCTTCAAATTTCATTGTCAAGGTAGTCGTTTCCATTCCATAGGTGAATACTGGCAGGTCACATTGGTCAAAAACTTTACTTTTCAGCTTTTGTGGGATGTTCCTTGATCGGAGAATCTGCTTATTTGCTCCGAAAGCTGACCACGCCTGCTGTATACGCCTGTCGACCTCTGCGGTCTGATTTTGCAGGCCTAAGGTTAGCTTGTGTCCTAGATAGATGTAATGGTCGACGACTTCAACAGGCATCTGATGGAATACTGCCTCAGGGTGGTTTGTCATAATTTTGGTCTTTGAGGTGTTCATTTTTAAACCTATTTTGGCAGACTCTTTTTGTAGTTCGTCAATCATAACCTTCATATCGTCAATGTTATCTGACACGAGGACAAAGTCATCTGCGAACCTTAGGTTGTTCAACCTTTCTCCATTTATAATCAGCCCTTTATCTTTCCATTCTAGTTTTCGGAATACGTTTTCTAGAGCCGCGGTAAACAATTTAGGTGATATGGTATCACCCTCGCGGACTCCACGTTCAAGTTGGAATGGTTCGGTCAATTTGTGCAGTCGTACCGAAGATGTGCTATTTTTCTGTAGGTGTTTGAGAAGTTTTATATACCTTTCATCAATTCTGCAGTCTGCGAGAGATTTTTCAACTGCCCAGCATTCTACAGAATCAAAAGCTTTCTCGTAGTCGACAAAGGTTACAACAAGTGGAATTCGGAACTCGTGGCCCTTTTCAATCACGGTCTTCAGTGTTTTCAGATGATGAGCCAATGTTTTTGACTGGTAGTCGGGTCTCTTGTTTCTGGACTTCTGTCGAATCACATACCGTACTTTTGTATAAACGCTTGTAATATGATCTCGTTAAGTCCAGAAGTTGTTCTCTATTGGACACTACCTCGTTTTTGTCATTAAACAACTGGAATATTTCCTTTCTACCTTGACTGAGTTTTGTTTGAAGAACCCTTTTGTTTGTGTTGAGTTCTAAGGCCCTGATGATTGTTTTCTCCTGGGAGTTTTGAAGATCTTCTTTCGTTTTCTTACGAATTTCGCGTTGCGTTTCGCTTTTTGGCTTAATAAAGTTGAAATAAAAATAAATAATGAGGAGGGTATTGAAATATTTAGCACCTTGCCTCTTAGTCTACAAAAGATAGACGTTGCTGCAACCACGCAATCTAAAACTAGAGTATATTAATCTATGACTAGAGTAACCGCTTCCTGCTACACGGAAGTTAGGTACCTAGTACAGTTGGTTGCACTTAGATGTTAAGGTGAATATATAGGCAAATGGCCTTGAAGTGTGAAATAAATTGTTAACTCGTAAATATGGTGATAATTTCCATATTGCTCTTCGTCATGCACTAGATAGCCCTTTAAATTATTTTATGAACTGCCGTTGAAACTATTATAAGTGATCCGTCTAGCTTTAAAACTTGCCGTGGCTACTTTTGGCGGAGGCAAGTTTTAAAGCTACACGGACTAATGTAAATACTTTCAACGGTGGTACATAAAATAATTTAAAGGGCTATCTAGTGCCTGACGATTAGCAATATGGAAATTATCTCCATATTTACAATTTAACAATTTATTCCAAAAGAGGGCGCCACTTCAAGGCCATTTGCATATATATTCACCTTAATACATACCTACATCGAGAACAATCGATATTTCGATAATTTCCAACTAGATGAATCAGATACTTTTTAGGAGTCGGTACCCAATGGGTGCAAATGGGATTATTTTACTGAGACTCCGTTGTCTGTCCGTCCGTCTGTCAGCGGGCTCTATCTTTTGAACTGTATTATGATTTATGACACTTGATTTTTTTCATCGATTATGTATTAGCGTGGCCGCTATAGCAACAAATAATAACAATAAGATAAAGAAAAAAAATAAAGGGGGTTGGTATACAAGAAACGTGGTTTTTTTTCAGCGTTTTAAAGCATTGTACGGAGGTACGGAACCTTCGCGTGAAAACTAACCACCACACAAACAACCACCTTAATGTGAAAACTAACATTATCTATGGGATTTGTATAAAATACCAAACCAAAATGACGTCATAGCTTCTTGGAGCTAAATAGCGCTCTTAATAGTTTTTCTGCATTAATCTAAAACCACGTACAAAATGGATATTATCAATGACAAGTGACATTATTTTGTGACGTGTTATTCTCAGAATACTACCCTATTTCTAGAGAAAACCCTTATTTTGAATATTACCCAATAGGGTAGTATGCTGTAACGGAGTGTTGTAGTAAAAATGCATTTTCTGTCATATGCATCTTGTTTTATAATAAGTTTAGTCGCAGAATAAATAATACTAACGTACAGAAGTCTCACTCAGCAAAGAAATTCAAAGAAATATCTACTCAATGTGGCTAGCGATATGGTTTGATTTAGCTCACGTCAAAACTCAGCACCTTTTCGTATAGATACCTAGACATCCATTGCGAGCCAATTTCATTCTTATTTCTCTGAACAAACGATTCGTATAACTGAATTTACCACCCGGAGGGGCCGCCTGCGCGCATACTAATAATGTAGGTACATTTTCGATATCTAAACGGGGAGTGACACAGGCCTAGTTTAGTGCCGATTCTTAGAAATCAAAATCTAAAATCAAATATTTATTCAGTAATTAGGCCTTTACAGGCACTTTTACACGTCAATAATTATAGTGTACATTACGTGTAATGTTTATTTATATTTAAATTAATTTTTTTTCGTTTTAAAGCTACCGATACTAGCGTTTCGCAACAACCACTGCTGAGAAGAAACGCCTAAAGAAACTCATATACACAGTATTGGTCGCCTACGCGCCAGAAGGGCTTTGTCAGTTTACAAAGATATTATGCCTAATATAATACAATGTTATCACAACATAATGTAAAGCTTGCGAACTAGTGCCAAATCCAATTTACAGAAATAAGTTACACTGAGTAGTCTTAAAAAACGGAACCGAGCTGACCAGTCCCTACTGGTGGCACCCGTTCAGGAGTTTACGCGTGGATCAGACATCGCTGAACTCAACCATATTAGAGGGAATCAAGCGACCCGACCCACGACGCCGCCACCAGTCCGAACATTTTATTGAGCATTTTAGGCGCCGAAAGAAAGGTTTTCTATAGATATCTAGAAACTTTCTTTCAGCGCTTATTATGAAACAAGATGCATATGACAGAATACGTATATTGAGTATTTTATATTTAGCTTAAAGAGTACTTTCCTTGGATATACTCGTGACTCCGAGTTTAAAAATCACTCCGTATTTACTGCTGACTGTACCTAGATGAACATGTAGGGATCACTTCACAAAATTGGTCGTGTCGTTACCAAAATGACAAAGCTGTGCAGGTGATGGTTTACCAACAACGTCCTCTAAGTCATAGTTCAGTTCAGCCCTAACGGATGCTCACTAAAATGTCTAGACTGGTGGCGGCGTCGTGGGTCTCACCGACCCCGATTCCCTCTATTATGGTTGAGTTCAGCGATGGCTGATCCACGCGTCAACTTGTGAACGGGTGCCGCCAGTAGGGGCTGGTCAGCTCGGCTCTCAGTGTCACTTATTTCTGTAAATAGGATTTGTTACACACACACAAAATATCGTCGAGCAGTGAGCCGAGTGAGCCTTTGTTCGCTCTCGACGAAAATTTCACTGTGTTTTACTACGAATAAGGATTGTTTTTTTTGTATAATATTTATAAATTTTTTTTGAGGTGATTGTATAAAATAGTTATACGTATTTTAAAGGTTTTAGAGGTATGTTTGTGATTTTTTTCTATCGAGCCAAAAATGCTCAATCGTGTTTTGGATATTGTGAGTGTCTGTAAAAAAGCGTAGATTCCTATGTATTTTTTTTGAAATAAACCGTAGTAGTTTAATTATAGTGTTTTTTCAACAACACTAACAGTAATCTTAGCTCTGAACTGACGGGGCCTTAACAACGCAAAAAGACCGACTAGTACAGATACATTCCTTTCATCTTAGCGCATTCCCGGCTGTGCTGCTTCGGAGCCCGGGATGCGCTTCCCCGTATTTTCTTCTCCAAATATAATAAGTATCTATGCATGTTAATGGTCACCCAAGGATGTCGAAGACCTTGCAAAGTGGAGAAGAAGTAGCCGAAACAGTTTAAACGATTTGGCTATAGGTGGTTTTACAACCCGCCGCCTGCCTGACGTCAACCCTCTTTGGGAATCGATTTTTGCGAAAACTTTTACAATCTAGGCCCTCAAACCCAGTACAGATACATTATCTTCGTCTAAGCGCGTTCCCGGTTGCATCCTCAGCGGTTCTGCTTCGGAGCCCGGAGTTCGCTTTCCCGCTTTTTCTTCTCCAAATATAACATGCATGTCAATGGTCAACCAAGGATGCCAAAGATCTCGCAAAATGGAGAAGAAATAGCCGGAACAGTTTAAATGATTTGGCTATAGTTTTACGACCGGCCGCCTGCCTGACGTCAACCCTCCTTGGGAATGCAATTGTAGCACGAGATGTTTGTGTTTAGTCCTTAAGTCGCCTCTTACGACATCCAAAGAAAGAGATGGAGTGGTCCTATTCTAACCCGGAACCACCGGTACAGATACATTATCACGCCTTTGTCTCAACGGGGTTGACAGGGTAAAATACTTAGTTGAATTGAGAGTAAAATGCGTTGCGATGTTTCAAAATTTAGCAATAAAAAAGTATTTGCACTCAGACTGGCCAGCCCAAATTAAAATTTCACACAAACCAAATGGACATACAATGAATATGCCACAATCAACCCAAATGGTCACCGCGGCGATATTTCATTTTTAGCACCCTTATAACGACGCTATAAAGGTCAGAATTGCTTATGATAATATTCATTTACGACCTTATCAAAAATTTTCTTTGACAGATTTTTATCACCTTTGTTGTAAGGGGGTAAGGTTGAAATTGGGATGGTTTTTTCAAATCAAATTATTGTGACGGTCCAAATGTTTATTTGGATGAGGAGATTAAAAAGGTGAAAGCTTGGACTGTGGTTTGAACTCATGAATAATGATTGTACGTAATTTTTGAGGGGAATTGCAGGTAAATAAACTTGTGATTGGTAACCCTATCGATTCATGAATTTATAAAATGTATGTCAAAAATGTAAACATACGTTTCCACTTCGTATACAAAGTGGAAGGGACATACCTACCCGTAATAAATCAAACCACGGTCTACTCGTATACTAGATCATTATAGTATAACTAGCTTTTACCCGCGGCTTCGCTCGCGTATAATTATGAGATTTGAATAGAAGTGTTTTACTAAATAAGAAAAAAACAAATTTTCAAAATCAGACACAGAATAGAGGATTGGTTCAGTAGATGAAGCGTGAAGAGGTAAGAAACAAACTCACTTTCGCATTCATAATATTTGCTGGGATAAATATAAATTACAGCAAAAAAAAATTTTTCGACTATTCCATACATTTTTTTTTGTTTGTTGACTGTTATTTTAATTTCATTATACTTAAGTCATCTAGCATTATAGCCATTATAGCCCATGGTTCGATTTATTATGGGTATGTCCCTTCCACGTTGTAATATCTAGCACTTACGTTAGTAATATTATCTTTTTATACAGGCTGACTTTCTAACCACCAGCCAAATTTTTGGAGCAAGTTCAGTCCATGAAACACTAAAATAAAAATTCCCCTTCCCATACAAATCAGCGCTCAGCCAAACGGATTTTGTATGGAAGGTATTTTTTTTTTTTTTTCGAAATTTTTTTTTTAGAATGTAAATAATAAATAAATATATAAGGACAAATCACACTGATTGAGCTACGTTTAGTAAGTTTTAAACTTGTGTTGTGGGATACTAACTTAACGATACTATATTTTAGTAGTTCAGTATCATGGACTGAACTGCTCCAAAAATTTGGCTGGTGTTTAAAAAGTCACTAAAAAAATATACTAAAATTATTTTGTGTGGATTCAGTTCATGATAATGAACAACTATTCCCAGGGAGCATATGCGATTATATCGAATTATAAAACAAACGTCGTTCATACAAGTTAACCGATAAGCTGATTTTGTATGGACAGCCAAAAATTATTTTTCGTTGTGCACTTGTGCAGTATAGGCTGAATCTACCCTTAAAATAGTTTCAGTATATTTTCTGTTCTGTTTTTAAAAAAACTCCAAAAACTTTCTCGTCCAAAAATCATTGGTTCACTATTTGTCCAAATTATGATTCAGTTTGTACTGGATTCGTTCGCATTATGCTCATTATTTTATTTTATTTAATTATGTTTTCATTACTATATATGTGTATGTATATGTATTTTATTATATCTATTATATATGTAGTATATTTGTTTATTAATTTGTATTTAATGTATTTTTATATTTTTTCAGTTGATTCTATCTTATATCTACTATCAGTAAATCCGACATACTGCATCGCCTCTCTCATAATTCACTTCTCTCTCTACCCAAAGGTTGACTGGTGATCATTTTTGTTTTTTTTCTCTGTATTGTTGTATGTCCTTTCTTCATGGTGCAATAAAGAGTAATTGTATTGTATTGTATATTTAAACCACACATTTTGATCTCAACCCGTATATTTGTGAATCTGAAAATGTGTAAATTATTAAAAAAACCGATCGCACTGACCTTGTTAACTTAGGGTTGTCACATAGCATACATTTTTATTTTTACTAATAAAATAGTTTTACAAACATATTATGTTTTAAGAAAATCGGTTTGGGGACTAATGCTTGGAAGTCAGAGCTTTCTCTAGCAAATAATAGATGGCGCTACGGATATCAAGTCGTATCGGTAGTTCCACTACTCATCACTAGATGGCGTTCTTGACAGTCGGGGGATTTATCAATTAGCCCAGCAAATAAACTTGTTCGTGTTATATTTTTAACGTGTCTGTGATCTGTGTCTATCTGTGGCATCGTAGCTCCTAAACGAATAGACCGATTTCAATGGGTTTTTTAATCGAAAGTCTTGTATGTCTAAATAATTTTGGCACTGATTTAAAGAGGCAGTTGTAAATAGCAGTTTTGGTAAGTTAAAAATTATAAATGGCATGTTTAATAACTAGTTCAGCAGTTAAGTAAACAAAAATAAGTTTGTTGTTTGTTTATCGTGTGTGTAAGTGGCCAACACTGGTGTCAGATTTTTCAAGCTGCCTAAAGGCATCTGACATAGCTTAACGACTGCCGTACAATGATGACAGCCGGGACCAACGGCTTTTACGTGCCTTCCGAAGCACGGAGGAGCTCAAGAAATTTTTATGCCACTTGTGGTCACCCATCCAAGTGCGGACCACGCCCGGTGCCGCTTTAGTTGCGAAAGCGCTAGTAATGCGCACTCCCGCCGGGCCACTGAGCTCCTTAACAAAAATGAGTAATAAAAATAATGAACTGTATCAGTGAATATATAATTGAGCAGGAATATAATTAAATGGGCGGTAAAATAAATTGAACGAGCGGTTAATTTTTTTTCCCTAACCTAAAATGGATAAAACTGACCTAGCACGTGTGTTGGTCGCAGTTCTAACCTAACCTAACCTATAGGTTTTCCCTTCCTAGTAAAATGAATAGAACTGTAATATGATAAAATAACCGACAAATTGATTTTTTATTACTGGTCATGTTTTACTGTCGCAATAATTAATCAACCGCCATTAAATTAAATAACTGCTCAATATGTTTTCAAACTCATCATAATAACATCTCGAATATTCCCAATAATTTTTAGCTATGTTTGTTGAAAATTGGTTAAGCAGTTCAAAAGTACCTAATTGGGAGAGAACCCTTAGAAGTGTTTTAATTTGTCTGTTTAATGAACTTGTTAATCTAATTTATGTGATTAATTGAATTCATAAAATGTGTTCTAAACACCCACCATTACCCACTTCTTATCAAATTCTTAGATTTAATAAGACAGAAATGAGTGTAACATGTAAATTTGCCTAAGATACAGCAAACCCACGCAAACGTGTAGGCTTTTCAGTAATATTACAGAGAGGTACTCAGAATAAGTTACAAGACTAATTAGTGAGGATAAAACTTGGCACACTTTACGTAGGTAGAAGATCTAAGTTAAAACTGCTCCCACCACTCCTCAATTTACGCTCACAAGAAATATACCTAGGTGTTTATTTTCAATAGCTAAAAAGCTTTTTTGTCATTGTTCATTCATTGCCTACTTAATTGTCAAAATGCCGAACGGCCAGATCTGCTGACCAACTGCAGAAAGTGCAAAGAGTAAAAAGTGGTTAAAACACATCTTTTGTCACTTTTTCTCTAATCGGCATTTACTGTAAATAGCTAGAATGAGACTTCGTTAAACGTCAAAAGTAAAAATGTAGCCTGTTTTCTGATTAATACATCAAAATTTAGTTATATTAATTATATATTAATATATCAAAATTTAGATATATAGGCCACTACGTTTCAACACTTTTTAGTTTGACACTTAGTTGCGGAATCTATGTACCGCCCATGTACCGCCAATATCTCTGACTGAACTAGTGCATAAATGACATGAAGGCATAACAGAGCGGACGTGTCACTTCCAAAAAAATCATATCCAATCTAGAATGGCCACGAATAATAATCTAAAAAAAAACAACATTGAAAATTAAACTGAATACCTACCATGTATTGGTCCATTATTTTTAAACCCCGACAGAGGGGTATTATTTATTGACGTTTCTGTATCTGTCTGTGGCACCGTAGAAACTTGTTGGATAATTTAACTGACAAACTAAATAAATAGAATAACAAGAGTGTAACTTTTCTAGCTGGAATTAACGACAGCCCTGCCAGGAGCGGACTCAGTGAGTCGTCATCGACTTTTTTTACTCCGGCGCGGGTCATTAGGCACACGGCTGGACGATAACGAGGGTACTTACCTGAACGTAGGCATAGAATCCTTTTGGAATGGATGAGGCATCGCAAAAAATATCGACTAAAATCATCCATGATCAGACTTATTGTTCCGCTGTTAATTGTAAAATAATAATAATCAATCGATCAATATGTCTATAGATAACCTAAGGTTATGAGAATAACCCATTGACTTATATATAACCAGGCCTGTGTCACTCCCCGTTTAGGTATCGAAAATGTACCTACATTATTACTACGCGCGCGGGCGGCCCCTCCGGGTGGTAAATTCATTTATACGAATCGTTTGTCAGTCATAAGGATGAAATTGGCTTGCAATGGATGTCTAGGTATCTAAACAACGACGTGCTGAGTTCTGTCGGGAGCTAAATTAAACCCCACTAATAAATAACATTGGGTAGATATTTCTTTGAATTTCTTTGCTGAGTGAGACTTCTGTACGGAGTATTAGTATCTTTTCTGTGATATTACTAGAAATAACCCGTTAAAATGAGAAATTTGTTCAAAAACTAATTTTCTCATTTTGTGATTCTGGTTTGACCATTAATCACGAAAAATATTTTTAACCCCCGACTAAAAAGAGGAGTGTATAGGGTGAATAGACCGATTTCGATGCGGTTTTTGTTTTAAACGAAAGCCTTGTCTATTGAGATGATTCTCAGTTAAGTATGATGTTTGAACCGATGTTCAGCCTTTCAAAAAGTTTGGGTTAACGTTTAAAAGTCAGGGTTTATTTGATTACTCTGGAAAATAAATAAACTTGTTGTTACAAAAAAATTACTATAGGTACTGACTCATATTTAAAGTCATATCCATTTAGATTAAAATTTTCTAAGCAATGTAATTTTTCGATGAGAAGGTGTAACGCAAATATCGCATTTCGTGCTGAATCCTACCCTATTTCAGATAGATACCCAAGTATAAAATTCATTTTATATTTGGATTCAATCTTCTCTGGTATCAGATGTTTGGTTCCGTCTTTGTGGGCAGCGCCAGCCGTTAGTTGTCAATCTTAGTTTACAATTTCCATCAATAGATATGGTGTTGTTCCTTAGCGTTGTTCATGTGCCGAATCGCAAAAAAAAATTCGGACTGAAAATTACACACTCAGCTAACTAAATTATTTTAATTTGCTAAACAATGTGCGCAATGAAACTGAATTTCACACGAACGAAGTCACAGGCACTAGCTAGTTGCTAGTCAAAGATAAATTAAATTTATCCTACATCGATTTTTTTACTCTTTGTATAAATTCAAAATTACTTATTTAACTATCTATAAAAGTGAAAATCTTGATCTTAAGATTTTGAAAATAACATCCCCATAGGGGTGAAATAAGGGTTGCAAGTTTGTATGAATCTTCGTAATTTTCAAACGAGGCCAGTTTTAAAAAAAGCAATCTAATTTGTGTAGACTACGCGGGCGAAGCCGCGGGCATAGATAAGCTAGTCTTTGTACATTTTCATTACTGGATCGTCTCAAAATCGTCAATTTTATTATCGATTTCATAATAATTGGTAACGTTAAATACTTACAGCTAACTTAAGTGCCGTAAAAGGGCTCCATATTTTCCTGTAGTGGTTGTAAGTCCAAATCGCATTTGAAAACTACACGGCAAAATAACTATTTTATTTATTTAGCTGGTTCGGTAACCGTCTTAAGGCACCGTAGGTTCACAGCTCACAGTGAGTGTTTTTGAAAAATTGCTGTACTTAATTAAACACCAACAATTTATTTTAAATCTAATGTTTTTCTACAGAGACACACAATATCCAAAACACGATTGAGCATTTTTGGTTCGATGGAAAAAATCAGCTGTGAACCTACATCGCCTTAACAACTCCTCAGTTTATACAAATTAGAGCATATAAGCTGCCAGCCTACTTGGAACGTACACAGCATGATGACATAACAAAAAATACTTTTACCTACGTTAAATGAAAATAATTGAAACTAGGAATTCTATTATTCCCCTAGATACAGTTAATTCCCGGAATCTTTTATCTCACCCAGCAATTGTGTTATCTTTCTCTATCTCAGGCGGCGTCTGCTCCAGTGGAGGATTTAAATCTGGTAAATAATAGAAGGAATTAATCAGAGTCCCATTATCAAAGTTGGAGAATGAACGATACTACTACGAGTTCTCGATTGCATTTTGATTTAATATTGGGACAAGTCCTATTTTAGAAAGAATGGGTAATAAAACAAGCGGTGTGGTTCCCGGCAGAGTAGAATAAGACCACTCCAAGTCTTCCCGTGGATGTCGTAGAAGGTGACTAAGGAAACACAAGCTTAATAAAGCTTATAAACATCAATGAGACCTCTCCAACCCATCTGGCCAGCGTGGAGAGTGTAGGCAAAATCTTCTGGCCAATCGGGCTCTGGTAGGTAGTACAGAGAGGGTTGTGGTGGAGACTTAAAAGGACCTGTTGATGATGATGATGCTGATGATGATAATGATGATAATAAAACAAGGTATTCTCTTCCTGCGATGGCCCAAGATTTCGTCACGGATGTCACGAAAGGTGTTACCGCTGATTGTTCTGGACTTTCTCAATTAGTTAGTAAATATTTCATTCATCTTTATATATTGATAATATCTCATGCATAGATCTGTATATACCTACTACTAGATAAAGAAAGACCTTTAATTTGTATGAAAACCTGCCGTGCCAACATTCAATACAATATTTAATAAGAATTCCACTTACAAACGGAAAGAATCTTTTTTATTACTTCCTCCAACGTTTTTCGACTAGTTTCTACAGTTCAAAACGGCAGGTTTAGGTATTTTACAGTAGAGAGCTCAATCTCCGATCTAATGAATTTATTTATTTATTTAAAAAACTTTATTGTACATCAAAGATAGTTACACATAATAAAATAACAAAGGTAATTTTACTAATGGTGGACTTATCCCAGAAGGGATCTCTTTCAGTCGAGCAGTAGGGCAGAGGACAGTTACAAATTTAGTAGGAAGGCAGAAGTACGTACAGAGCAATGAAAAATAGTTTGGAAAATTCAAAAGTGCACGCCTCATAATCTCATTTTTCACAGTTAAATTGATTTTGATTGTTTTATTGCTAACTTAAAACGAAGAAAAGTATGTGTCGGCTTTAACGCACGACTGGAGATTATTTTTAACTTTTATTTTTAACTTCCCGCTGAGAAAATTGAAAATTTTCAAAATTCGGGACGTTATTAGTTTCACCCCCTTTTTGAAAAGTCGAGTTTTCATCAGATTTCGACGTTTAAAGGTCTCAGGAATCTTCCCTGACCACTCACGAGCAAGTGTCATGCACCCTATCCGTATGTGTGTGTGGGTGTGTATGTGACCCGCTTATAACTCTTGAACAACTAAACCGATCGGAACCAAACAAGCAGCTTTCCAAAGAGTTCTATACAACTCAGATTTCCTGTGAATTTAAACCGATTCGGACCGGTAGATTTTGAGAAATCTCAAAAAAACTAAGCAAAAACAAGAAAAAGACAAGACTACGTCACGAATGTCAGGAAAAGTGTTACCACTGATTGTTCTTTTCATTCTCAATTAGTTAATGCAAATTAAATATTAACTAACTTATCGCTTCTTTTACATTTATTCGTCTTTCATATTTAATAAAACAAACAAAATCACAACATTCTTTATTCAAATTTCTTTTGACGTGACAACGTCTTCTTCTCTCATCTCTCTTCATCTCAATTCGATAGAGCCGGCTGCACGCACTAAAAAACATGACTCATGCGGCGTTACCTCGCTCTGAGGCGTTCCATGTAAGGCTTGAAGTGCAAGCGAGAGCGCGGAACGAGCGACAAAGAAGCACAATCGGCCTTTGCGTTCGGCAGCGTTCGACATCCGTCTCTCTCCTACTTGAGTGAGCGATGCGTCTGCGTGGACAGCTGCTATACTATAGTACATTTACATGTTTTGATCGAGTATCAAGTGCAGTGAAAAGTGAATGTGGTGTCAATTGTTATTTTCTTAAGACGTTGTCAGGTTCAACTATCGTCAGTAAACCGACTTTACAGACAACCAATTAATTTTTTTACTTATTTTCTTACTTGCCAGTTACACATTCGTACTCATCATACATAGGTATTAACTCTTTCAACAAACCTCACATCCAAAATTATTTTTAATATGTCACCTGTTTTTTTATAATAATAATTACGATTAAACTACATTGAATTAGACCGTGATCTTCGAAAGGACTTAGTTTTGGATAATACTGAAGCGTATAAAAAAAAATAGACTTGATCAATTCAATTCAATTCAAATTTTTTTCAATTCAAAATATCTTTATTATCATAGGATATTTATAATATATCTTAACATAAGTCACTTTGTTTTGTTTTGCACAAAGTTTTTGATCAGATAAGTTTTTCGGGAGTTATCGTGACCACGCCAGTTTTCATACATACCGACACACGGACGTCCACGAAATGATTTTATTAAACATTGTTTTTATTTATTTAAAAGGCAAAATGTCTTTTAAAAATGTCATAAGTGTTGAAACTAGTGTTTTTCCTTGACATTTATGTGTAAATATTATTGTACAAGTGCGATAGAAAATAAATAGAGACACATTTAGTTAAAAAAATTACTTGATTTTTGTAAGGCGAGAGTAGAGCACTATCTCATGCGCTTCGCTTATGAGGCGTGCAAAACAAGTATAATATTAAAGCCTAAACTCTACGAATACAATACATACCTAAAGAATATACTACTTACATATAATATAAAAATAAATATTTTATATAACTTAATTTATGACTCTGCAAAGAATTTCTGAACTCTTGATACTTAATTTACACACACGGACTTAAAGTGAGTGCTGCCCCCATTTAAAATAAATCATTTCAAAGAAAACGGAGACATTATTTAAAATTTTGCTACTATCAAATCCAAGATAACCCTTCAAAGTATTGTATGAACTACTGTTTACAGTTTAAAGTGAGAACGTTAAGCTTTACTACGCACATTTGCGAAAAACGGCCACTTTAGGCAAATGTGCGTAGTAAAGTTTAACGTTTTCATTATAAACTGTAAACAGTAGTTCATTAAATACTTTGAAGGGTTATCTAGGATTTCATAGTAGCAAAATTTTAAATAATGTCTCCGTTTTCTTTGAAATTATTTATTTTAAATGGGGGCAGCACTGGACCCCGGAAAATTTAGGTACGGCCTTAAAGCTTGTTTTTATATACAGGGTTATTTTTAATTAACCGGCAACCTTTTTGGAGCAAGTTCAGTCCGTGATACTGAACCACTTTTCATAAAAACAATTATCGAAAAACGAAAACAAAATTTAGTCCTCCCATACAAAATCCAATTTGGTTGAGCGCCGATTTGTATGAAGTCGAAATTTTTTTTTCGGTTTTAATAATTGTTTTTATGGAAAGTGGTTCAGTATCACGGACTGAACTTTCTCCAAAAAGGTTGCCGGTTAATTAAAAATAACCCTGTATATATAAATAATTACTTGTTTTATAATAGGAATGTGGACTGGGTTCGAAAAATTGTATTTTATTTTAGTCAGTCGTCAGTTAGATTATCCGAAAATAATTGACCCATATTTTTCTGTTTATTTCTTCTTCTTCGTCTAAGCGCGTTCCCAGTTGCATCCTCAGCTGTGCTGCTTCGGAGCCCTTGGTGCGCTTTCCTGCTTTTTCTTCTCCAAATATAACATGCATGTCAATGGTCACCCAAGGATGCCAAAGACCTTGTAAAATGCAGATGAAATAGCAGGAACAGTTTAAATGATTTGGCTATAGTTATACGACCGGCCGCCTGACTGACGTCAACCCATTTTGGGAATGTATTTGTGCGAAAAGTTTTACAACCGGCCGCTGCCCGACGTTAACCCTCCTTGGGAATGCAACCGTAGCACGAGATGTTTGTGCTAAGTCCTTTAGTGGCCTCTTACGACATCCACAGGGAGAGATGGACTGGTCTTATTCTACTCTGCCGGGAACGATACGGCGATTTTTCGAATTTTTCGGTTTATCAAAGCAGTGAATATTTACAAAGATACAAAGTGTCGAAGTTTCGGAGTGGGGGTGATCGACGTCACTGTGAAGCGAAAATCGTACTTGATCATGTCATGAAATTATTTTCCAATCAGAAAAAAAAAGTATACAATGTTTATTTAATAATCTACCTGATAAGCTAAAAATACTTTTTAGTACACATCCGTATTACTTGTTAAAGCGTCTACACACGTATTAAAAAAAAGTAAATAAACACTTGTGTTTCGTTCGAGTTTTCATAGTAGTAATCAAGGACTGCCTAATAAAAGCTTTTCGTTGTCAAGATAATGATGCGCAAGACGCATCGAAATATTATCTCTAGAAATCTAACGCTTCGATTCCGATTCCATTTGCGCAAACAAACAGTAATTACAACTAAAAATTTAAACACACACATAGACAAAGATGCATGCGATTGGTCGCGACAAGGTCACGTACGCGTCGTATCGGTCGAGCAGCCGGCTTTGGGGAGCCAACACGGCCGCGGTCAACGCCACGAGCGGTACAATATTAAAATGTTTATTTACTTACATGTGAAAGGTGAGTCCTGTGTTTTTCATATCTGTATGGCTTTTAGACCACTTCACGGCACATGACGGCATTTTTAATGAATCGATTATCGCAAAAACACAGCAATATTCTCAAAGGAAACTTCTTGGGACGCAACCGCACGACTCGAGTGTCACGGCGAACTGTCGCGCCGCGCTGTTCATATTTTAAGCCCCGCCCGCCGCGGTACATATCGCGTGGAATGTTTTTTCGGGATTATTTACGATTCTAGAGAATTATTGTTCGTAGGCAAGACGACATAATTCTTTCAATCATTGATGAAGGAACTTTTGTTTTTATAGATTTGCCAAGTGCTAAAAAGACGGACGTTTTATAGAAGTCTTGAAAAGGAACGACTTCTTTGTATTTGGTTTCTGAAAAACGCTACTGCTTTTGTTTTTGTTCCTTTCAGTTTGATCAAATTTCAAAGAAATCAAATTCTATGCTTTGAAGATTATTTCTAGGGAATTTTGATTTATAAGGATGATTCTTGCTGAAAAGTACGTTTATCTAGTTCTTGCAACCACAGCAGGGAGATACCGCTAATAATGTATTTATTTTCGAAATGTACTAATTAAGTCCTTTCATTTGATACCCTACACGTTATGGTATGATTTCTTTTATTTTTAGTTCGTTATTTTATGGCTTTTAGAGGGCGCCATATTGAATTTACTGTGACGTCATATAGCCTATTACCAGCGGACTGTCAAGGCGCTTCCAACGATACCTCATTCGATATTATAGAAGATACAAGGGGACAGATGAACATACTTTGACCTACGTACATACAAACATAACGGCGAAACACATAACCTTCCTTTTCACATCGACGTAGTCGGGTAAAAAATATCTAATCGTAAAAGCGATTAAGATTTTCGCATGAACGACAACCTTAAGGGTCAGTTCACACCGAGACGCGACGCGACGCGACGAAGCGCGCAGTTTGTAGAAAGAACTTGTTTACTAGACAAAAATAGTGAGAGCCCGCTGCGCAGCGCGGCATAGCGGGCTGTCGCTGAAATTAGTATCTTATTGTCTAGTAAACAAGGTCTTATAGCCGCATGCTATGTTGTTCGGCCAGCTATAGCGGAGGCTATATTACTTGCGGGGAGCCCTATGAGGATTATTTGAATATTATAACACTCGTAAGATTCACACAAGCTTTATTTATTTAGGTCGTAAGTTACAATACCACAGTTTTTGCACTTTCACATAAATAAATACTTTAACAACATAGGGAGGCCTATGGATGGACAGCGATACTTTCCGGACTTGTGGGTGAGGGAGTCACCTTAACGCGGCGCAGTGTTTGATTAAACTGAACTGCTGGCTACGGCGGCCAGTTGGTTTATATAGAGGGTTAGAGGAGCGCACCGGAAGTATTGCTGTTTCAGGAAATAGTGAATACGGTGATCACGAACCGATTCAAAAAGACACTGCTCATAATTAATATAAGATGAGGAATTCTAATGACTAAAATACGTCAGATTGTAGTGAAAGTAACATATATGGATAAACTAGGTTTCATGTCTACAATCTGTAGTGGATTCATAATTTTACATTGTGTGATAACAAAGATAATTGATGAAAAGTAAAATAAAATATAAATGAATGATTCCCGACTCTCGTGCAAACACCCGTTTACAGCACGTCGTAGGGACACAATCGAACCCAAGAATCAATACATAATTGAAATCATGATACATCTCGTACAAAACTGTATGGATGTTAGGCATATGAATATTTGCATACATTTTGTACGTATGTAGTTATTTTAAAAGATCGCTACATACACTTTTGTATGAGATTAATATATTATGAAACAGTACGGAACCAATCTTTTTGGCGAACGTACAAAGACACTGTTCGTAAACTTATCCGATAGCAAAAGTAAGAGGTTATGCACTACTTTTGTATGTAATTTATAATAACTGTGAAGGTGCTTTAAGAGGTTACTTAGGGTGGCGTATTACTATAGTCTATATTTCTTCCAAAGAGCGCGCTAAGTCGCGTCGCTTCGCGTCTCGGTGTGAACTGACCCTAAAGCGATTCAATAAATCACAAAAGAGAATTATCCAATATTTACATTACAAAGCTGAGTACACACGATATCAAGTCAAGACTGCCGAGGGATTCAAGTTGATGATTCAAGAGACTAAATAAGTACAATACTCTCAAATTATGAGCCTCCCAGAGGACGGCATCGATAAGAAGTTTCTGTGATTAGGTACTTATCATGGAAAGATTTAAGATATACTGGCTGATTTTCTATCCACCGGCAAAACTTTTGGAGCAAGTTCAATCCATGATACTGAACTACTTTCTATAAAAAAAAGTTATTAAAATATAATAGATATAATTGTTTTGTCCTCCCACACATCAGCTGAGCCAAACGGATTTTGTATGGGAGGACGAAAAATTTTTTATGGATTTTTAACAACTTTTTTTATAGAAAGCAGTTCAGTATCATGCACTGAGCTTGCTCCAAAAATCCACAGTTTAAAGTGAGAACGTTAAGCTTTACCACGCACATTTGCCAAAAAACGGCCACTTTTAGTGGCCGTAAAGCTTAACGTTCTCATTATAAACTGTAAACAGTAGTTCATAAAATACTTTGAAGGGTTATCTAGGACTAGATAGTAGCAAAATTTTAAATAATGTCTCCGTTTTTTTTTAAATGATTTATTTCAAATGGGGGCAGCACTGGACCCCGGAAAATTCAGGTACGGCCTTAAAGCAATTCAATATAACATAAAAGAAAATTATCCAATATTTACATTATAAAGCTGAGAACATAAGATATCAAGACTCGAGGGATTTGAGTTGATGCTTCAAAAGACAAAATAAATAAAATGCTCTCAATTTATGAGCTCCCAGAGGACAGGCCGGATAAGAGATTTCTATGATTGTCATGCGATGGAGGATTTATACAATGTGGAAGGGACATACCCGTAATAAATTGAACCACGGTCTGTACTAGATCATTATAGTTTAATGAAATAAAAATAACAGCCAAAAAACAAAAAAATATTCGGCATTTCGGCAAAAGTGTGCAGTCGACGACGGACAATTTGTATGGGAAATTCGAATTTGTTTTTGGTTTCTTGACTGTTATTTTAATTTCATTATACTTTATTGATCTAGTTTACCTTGTGGTTCGATTTATTACGGGTATGTCCCTTCCACGTTGTATTTTTAACCCCCGATGTAAAAGAGGGGTGAAAAGTTTGACGTTTATTACTGTCTATGTATCTGTGTGTCTGTCTGTGGCATCGCATCGATATCTAAACAAATATACCGATTTCGATGTGGTATGTGTGACAATTTACCCAACTGCGCCAGAAGGAGGATTATGTTTCTCGAGTGTATGTATGTACTAGTATGACGAAGTGAGGGTAGATGGACAATAATTCAAATCCCAACTCTTATGTCGAAGAGATAGGAAGAGAGCCAGGAGGCTGAGCGGGATACGGCCTTTGACATGACGGGTCACATGAATAACACTTGTCTAGTTACAGTACAAAAACAGGCTGATGTCAGGATTCAAAGTTAATTACACTTACGTCTTACGTTGGCCTCATTAAAAATGACGGTAAGTCAGTGCCCCACCTAGCTCGCATTAACCTATGAATTACTACCTTGGGCCTCCACATCCCAGCAACTAATTCTCTAGCCCGCACAGTTAGCCAGGTGAAGTAAACTGACATCATAACGGATCGGTGATGTGTTCCGCATTCCTTATAATAATCATAATTAAATGAGTCATGGCCAGGCCCGCAGCACAGTACAATCCAGAGTGTTCTCAAGTAGTGCACCGCACGGCTGCCCGAACAAGAATGACGACCTAGTCAGTCAGTTAGTCTTCTCGTCTTCCGCCTTTCAGCGGAAGCGGGGATGCTGCTCAGGGCTGTGGCCCTCTCCAGCGGATGCTTCCGCCGCCTGCAACTACAGGCGGGTCTCAGGATGGTGGCCGTGGCGGCCACGTCAGGCTTCATCAGTTCCGGGGGTTCAGTTCGGGCGTCGCTGGAGTAGCGGCGCCCAGCTCGGCTGTCGACGGGATGATGGCTTCGCGGGGCGAGGGCTTGTATCTGCCTTCCGGCGGGCGGGCGTGCAGGGGCGCGATCCCCCTGAGGTGGGGGTGCGCCGAGCGGTCCGCCTTGGAGTACATGTCCCTCGCTAGGCGGGAGACAAAGGCATCCAGGCCTTCCCACTTCAAGTCCCGGTGGATGACGGCGTTCCTCACGTAACGTGGGGCCCCGACGGCTGCTCGGAGACTAAGGTTTTCTTGAGCACGGAGACGACGCTTGTTGGTCTCCGAGCAGAGTGCGTACCACGCAGGGGCCGCGTATGTGAGGCGGGATCTAACATATGCCTTGTAGATCCCGAGCCGCGTCCGTAGTGGGAGGGAGGAGGAAAGCACTGGATACAGCTTCCCCCGGGCCATCTTCGTTGTTGCCACCATCTCGTCGACATGGGCGCCCATCGTAAGGCGCCTATCGAACTGCACCCCCAGGTATCTGACGTGCGGTTGCCACGGCACATCCCTACCGAGGAGCTTCAAGGGCGGCGGTAGTTCGGTGTTCCCTGAGATCAATGCCTGCGTCTTGCTGACGTTCACCGACAACCTCCATTTGGAGAGCCAGTCAGGCAGGGCGTCTAGGGCCATCTGGGTCTTCTTGGCCGCGTACTTTACGTTCATACTAACGGAAAAGTACGCGGCGTCGTCGGCAAATAGCGCCAACTGGGCCTGACCGGCTACGGGGATGTCGTCGGTGTACCACGCGTAGAGCGCAGGCGACAGGCAGCTTCCCTGGGGAACACCAGCGCGCACGGGGCGTTCCGATGAAACGGCGTCTTCTACCGCCACCCTTATTTTCCTGTCGTGCAGGAAGGAGGCCACAACCTTGAGCAGTCTTTTTGGCATGGGCTTGGGCGTTCCAGACAGTTTGTACAGCAGCCCCTCGTGCCATACCCTGTCGAACGCCTTCTCGTTGTCAAGGAGTACCACAGCCGCGTACTCCTTGCGATTTGATGCCGCCGAGATCTTGTGTAGCAGTCTGGCTATCTGGAGCGTCGTCGAGTGCTCAGGCCTAAACCCAAACTGCTCCGCACGCGGCGGGATGTGCGGGAGCAGCAGGCCGAGCAGGAGTTTTTCGAACACCTTCGAGAGTGCGCTGAGTAGCGTGATAGGCCGGTAACTTTCGGGCTTCTGCAGGTTCTTGCCCGGCTTGGGTAGCATAATGACCCGGCCGGTTTTCCATTCTTGTGGGTAGTGGCCCGAGCGCAGTATGCCATTGAAGAGGCGCGTCACCGCCGTGATGTACACTGGCGTGAGGTGGCGGAGCGCCTCATTCGTGACGTTGTCTGCGCCCGGGGCTTTCCTAGGCTTCAGGCTCCGGATCACTCGCAGGACCTGGCCGGGCGTGAAGAACGCTGCGTCCTCCTCGTCAGGTACCGGCTCCGCTAAGTAAGCTCGAAGATGCTCGATGACCATATTGTTGTGGTCTTGGTCGGCCACTGGGTTTGGCGTGAACTGACGCTCCAGATGTTCCGCGAAGATCTGGGCGCGATCCTCGGCTTTAAATCGTGGGAGGCCGTCGGCTGCCAGCAGCGGTCGGACAGGCTCTGGTTCGCCCGTAAGCTGCCGGCATAGGCGGTGAACAGAGGGGATATCACCGCCCACCGAGAGTAGGTGGTTCTCCCACGATCTGGCTGTGTGCTGTTGTAGGCGGTCCTTTATGGTCTCCACCAGCTTGTTGAGTTCCGTCTTAGTGGCGGGGCAGCGAGTGACTTGCCACTGTCGCCGCAGCCGCCTCTTCTGGGCCAGCAACTTGCTGATGTCGGCGGGCAACGGGTCGGGCTTTGCTGTGGCCGACACCGGGCGTTTTGCGGCTTCTAGGGCGGCGCGGATGCAGCAGGTGATGGCGCTCGCCGCCTGCTCAACTTCTTCGCCGGTGGAGACCCGCTTGAAAGCGACCTTGTTCTTGTCGCTCTCAAGCGCTTCCTCGTACTTCGCCCAGCTGATCTTGGATGCTCTGCTGGGCAGCGAGACCCTCGCCGGAAGGTCCTGAAGGACGAGAAGGACGGGTCTGTGGTCTGACGGCAGGTCCAGGAAGACTTGTTGTCTAGGTGGTGTTCGAAGGCCTCTGTAGGCCACGATGTCGATGATGTCGGGCTGGCCCGACGGGCTGTAGTGGGTTGGTTCGTCGGGGCCCGCCAACTCGTAGTCGTGGGCCACAGAGTCCAGGTGGAGGAGTCGCCCGCGAGGGCACACCCTCGAGGAGTTCCAGATTGTGTGTTTGGCGTTGAAGTCGCCGGCCACTATGGTCGGCGTGGGGTCTTGCAATAGTGTGCGAAGTTCTTGTGGGTCCAGCTTCCACTTAACTTTTGCGTTGTAGGGCGGCACATACGTCGCGAAAAGGCGCATTTCCTGGCCGGCGACGCTGACTAGTACGCCCAAGGCGTACATTGTCTGGAACTCCACGTGCGGTATGGCCTGATGGACGACGTTTCTCCTTACGAACACCGCTAGTCCTCTGTAGGGTCTGCCGTCGACGGGGCTCTTCTCGTCCTTGCGGTACGTTATGTACCCTGGGACCTTGAAGGGTTCGGTCTCCCGGAGGAGGGTCTCGCTGACCAGCATAACATCTATTCGCTGCTGACGGAGGAAGTTCGTCAGCAGCAGCTTCTTCCTGTGTAGGGATTCGGCGTTCCAGTATACTACTCTCAGAGGGCCGTGATCCATATTAAAGTGTGGGGTTGGGGACACCTCTGAGAAGACCCGTGGCGGCCAGCTGGTCAGGGGTCATGGTCGCCAGGGACTGGAACGCCTGGAATAGTAGGTGCAGCTGTTCAGACGGCAGCTGCGGGGCTTGTGGCTGGGGGGCCTGGGGGGCCGGGGCCGTGGGGGCCTGGGGCTGGCGATCTTCGGGGGGGGCGGGAGCGGAGCTCCCGGCGGTTGTCTTTTTCTTCTTCTTTTTCTTTTTTTTCGGCTTCGGGAGCTCTTCTCCCCTGGCCGTGGGGGCGTTGGCGGGGGCCATCAAGGAGGCCCCTGACGATTCCTCCGTGGCCGGGCGCGGCGTTAGGGTGGAGCCCGTGCGTGCCACCGGGCCGGCGCGCTTATTTCTTGCCTCCTTTTTGAAGACGGGGCAAGAGGTGTTGTTGGCGGGGTGCGGGCCCCCGCAGTTGGCGCATGTAGCAGGCTGGTCTTTAGGGCGATCACAGTCGGTCGCCTTGTGGGGTCCTCCGCATCGCACGCATGCGATCGGCCGGTGGCAATTTACTGATGAGTGCCGAAAAAGCTGGCACCTGTGGCATTGGGCGGGCCCCTGCTTGCCGCGCCAGGGCTCCACTTTGACCCCAGGCATGAAGAGGAGCTCCGATATCCCGAAGATCTGCTGGGAATTTTCAGCCCTTTTAATAAGGCAGAAGAAGATGCATCCGGGGCGATCTCCCCTACCCCGGATGCCCTTGATGGCCTCTGCCTCATGGCCTAATTGGGCGAGGGCGTCCTTGATGTCGCCCTCGTTGGTGTTGGCCGGAAGCCCTCTGATGGCCACCTTCAGCTGGCGCTCGGCCGGGAGGGAATAACAGAACCAGCTGACGCCGGCTTCTGCTTCCAGGCTCGTAAGGTATCGCTGCACGAGCCGGTACTCCTGCTCGTCAGCTGGGGTGAAGTTGACCCCCCGGCCGAGGGGGCGGGCGGATGGGGTGCGCCCCAGTATGCGGGCTAGCTCCCGGAAGTGCATGGCCCAATCCGGGAGATGCTCCACCACAATCCGTGGGTACTTGTGGGTCTTGGGGGCCGCTGTGCGTTGTTGCGCGGGTCCAGCTTGTTGGGGCTGGGCGATGACGACCTATCGACCGTGCGCCCCCTTTTATACGCCGTTCAAAACAAGTTAGTAGTGGGATTTATGACGTTGTTTACTTGTTTTGCTATGAAAAATACGCAGGTGGCGCCTCACGTCAAATGATTACTCCGTCAAGTATATTTCTTTGGCATGCTCTGCAGCCTAAACTGCTTGATGTATTAAGCTTGAGAGGTGTCGTATCAACATATGTAGTATGTAATCGGGATAAAGTCTGTCCATCCCCTGTTGTCTGTTGTTTTTTCGAGTGTCTACCTGTCCAACACTGTTGTCAGAATTCAAGCTGCCTAAAGGTATCTGACATAGCTCGGCGACCATCCAACTGCGGACCACACCAGGGGTTGCTTAACTTGCAAAAGCGCTAGTAATGGGTAGTCCCACCGGGGCATCAAGCTTTTTAAAGTAATCCACTCCTAAAGTAAAAAACGGGCAAGTGCGAGTCGGACTCGTAGATGAAGGGTTCCGTACCACCGTACAATGTTTTAAAACGCTGAACAAACCCGTTTCTTGTATGACGACCCCCTTTAATTTTTAACTATTCTAATTCTAACTATATTTTTAGTATTTGTTATTATAGCGGTTATAGTTATACATAATCTGTGAAAATTTCAAGTGCCTAGCTATTACGGTTCAAGAGAAAGAGCCCTGTGACAAACGGACAGATGGACAGACAGTGGAGTCTTAGTAATAGGGCCCCGTTTGCACCCCTCGGGTACTGAACCCTAAAAAGGTAATGTAGGATTGTGTAATAGATACCTATTATTTCTCTACGTAATCCTAAAGATTTTGATTCCTAGAATCAATCCTCTTAGGTGTGAGAAAAATATTTTCGAGTTGAAATAACGGGATTCTCTCCTGGCACCCCGGGGAATGTAGGGACGTGAAATTTTAATGTCAGCGACGCGACGCACCAATGGAATACCGAAATATTGTAAATATTTTACGGTTCTTTAAGGTTTTGGGCTACCGTTACACTAAAACCACGCTGGTCTGGTATAAAAGAAATAGCTAAGAATGTACCAGCTGCTTTTTTTCCCGTGCAGATCGTAAAAGCCGATCGAAGGAACGGGCAAGAATCTGAATCATATCAATTGGCGATGCGGTTAGCAACCTATTACTATTGTGCTATCCTTTTTCTACCTTCATTCCCACCATCACGCTAAAAGTGGCCTGGGCCTTACCACCCTAGGCTCTGTCTGCCCCGTTAGGGATAGAGACGTGATAGTGTAGTCTACCACGCCAAAAGTGGCCTTGCGGCCTTGGCTTCTATCTATATTCTGGGTTCGATCCCCAGCCAGGGCAAGTTGGAAAATGGCCTTTTTCAAATTGTCCTGGGTCTTGGGTGTTTATCTATATATGTATTTATCATAAAATATAGTATCGTTGAGTTAGTGTCCCATAACACAAGTTTAAAACTTTGGGGCTAGCTTAATCAGTGTGATTTGTCCCTATACAGGCTGACTTTTAAACCACCAGCCAAATTTTTGGAGCAAGTTCAGTCCATGATACTAAACTACTTTCTATAAAAAAAGTTATTAAAAATCCATGAAAATTTTTCGTCCTCCCATAGAAAATCCGTTTGACTGAGCGCTGATTTGTATGAAAAGGCGAATTTTTATTTTAGTTTTTCGTTAATTGTTTTTATGGAAAGTAGTTCAGTATCATGGACTGAACCTGCTCCAAAAATTTGTCTGGTGGTTTAAAAGTCAGCCTGTATATATATTTATATTTATTTATTTATATATTTTATAGGTTTAGTTTTTTTTTTATTGTTTTTTTTTAGTGAAATACACGCACTCACACATGCGCATGCACACAAATGTGTGTATGAATCTCTCTCTCTTTCGTCAAAGGGATGTCCTTTGGTTTAGTCATCATATCAGCCACAGGAAGTTCACTGCTGGACATAGGCCTCCCCCAAGGATTTCCAAAACGACCGATAAGAAGCGGCCTGCATTCAGCGTTTTCCTGCAACCTTGCTGCTCCAACCAGGTCGTCTGACCACCTAGCAGGTGGGTGTCCTACGCTGCGCCTGCCGGTACGTGGCCACCATTCGAGAACCTTTCTGCCCTATCGGCCATCGGTTCTTCGCGCTATGTGCCCCGCCCTCTGTCACTTTAATGAGCTAATCCACTGGGCTATGTCTGTGACCTTAGTTCTTCTACGAATCTTCTGATTCGATCACGTAAAGAAACACCTAGCATAGCCCTCTCCATAGCCCGTTGAGCCTTCTTACGAGACCCATAGTAAGGGACCACGTTTCAGAGCCATAAGTCATCACTGGTAACACACATTGATTAAGCACTTTCGTCTTGAGGCACTGAGGTATTTTGGACGAAAAGACACTGCGTAACTTCCCGAACGCTGCCCAGCCGAATCGGATTCGTTGAAAGACCTCTTCCTCGAAGCTGGAACTTCCTGCCTGGTCAATTGACCCAGGTAGATATACTGGTCTACAACTTCAAGGGTGGAGCTCCCAACAGAAACAGGTAAAGGCGTTACGTACATGTTCGACATGACCTTCGTCTTGTCAATGATCATTTTCAGGCCAACCTGTTGGGAAACTCGATTTAGGTCTTCAAGCATCGTACTTAAGTCCTCCATCGATTCTGCCATGACAACGATATCGTCGGCAAATCTAAGGTGACTGATATACTCGCCATTGAGGTTAATGCCCAGTCCTTTCCATTCTAGAAGCTTGAAGGCATCTTCCAGAGCAGCGGTGAACAGTTTTGGAGATATGACATCTCCCTGTCTCACGCCTCTTTGCAATGGAATAGCCTTCGTACTGAGCTCCTGTACTCGGACCGACATAGTGGCTTTTTTGTATAAACCCTTTAACACCTCGATATACCGATAGTCAATACGGCACCGCTGGAGAGACTGAAGCACGGCCCATGTTTCGATCGAATCGAAGGCTTTCTCATAGTCCACGAACCCCAAGCAAAACGACTGGTTATACTCCCTCGTCTTCTCTATAACCTGCCGCAGCGTATGGATGTGGTCCATTGTACTATAGCCTTTTCGGAACCCGGCTTGTTCGGGAGGTTGGGAGGCATCAAATCTGTTAGCGAGATGGTTCGTGATGACTCTCGAAAACAACTTATACACATGACTCAGAAGTGTGATGGGCCTATATTTCTTCAAGAGAGTGTTGACACCCTTTTTGAAGAACAGAACCACCACACCCCTGTTCCACGCCTCTGGCGTCACTCCCTCGAGTAGAACGGAATTAAAGAGCCTTTGAAGGACTTTCAGTACCGGCGTTCCGCCCGCTTTCAAAAGCTCAGCTGTAATTCCGTCCTCGCCCGGCGCCTTGTTGTTTTTAAGCTGTTTGAGAGCCATCCTAATCTCGTACAGACTGATGTCCGGGATTTCTTCGGTATAGTGTCGGGTTAACTTGGCTCTTGGATCTTTTGCCGTATTTATGTTAGGTTTTGCAACGGATGTGTATAACTGCCCATAGAACCTCTCGATCTCTCCCAGAACTCCCTCCCCCGTCGACACAACGTTTCTTCCCTCCGTCTTCAGCTTAGTCAATCGGCTCTGCCCAGTAGACATAGCCCTTGCAAACACTTCGGAACCTTTGTTTTGTTCTATCGTCTCCTTAATACATTTAGTATTAAAGGAGCGAATTTCGTGTCGCAAGGACGTTTGAATTTGTCGGTTGAGCTTTCGATATGACTTAACGTCTTCGGAGGTTTGCAGCGGCATGGACCGTCGCTGTGT
The DNA here is from genome assembly GCA_963576875.1 of Acrobasis repandana. Taxonomy (NCBI): domain Eukaryota; kingdom Metazoa; phylum Arthropoda; class Insecta; order Lepidoptera; family Pyralidae; genus Acrobasis; species Acrobasis repandana. The sequence continues at coordinate 13,541,620 of OY756236.1, forward strand.
CATAAGGTCTAGGGTCTGAGCAGAGATTTTTTGAGGCTTTCTTTTAGGGCGGGACTTAAAGAACTTAGATCCCACTGCTTGGACAGTTTTTATAAACCCGTTGCTTATCTCGTCCACTGAAATGCAATCCTGGAGAAGTTCAAAGCGATTGGAGAGTTCAACTTGAAAGCTTTCGGGGTTTTGGATCTGGCTCAGCGATGGTCGGAGCGTAGACTTCATAAGCCTTGACCTTTCAAGTCGGAGGTCGATATTCAAGATGCCTCTTACAACTCGTTGATCGCTGCCGGTTTTAATTATATTGATCACAGAGACATCATTGAATATCTGCCTCTTCGCTGTTAGGAAGAAGTCTATCTCGTTCTTGACTGGGGCCTGGTTATTCTTACTAGGACCCATCCAGGTATGCTTATTGTTTTTTTCTTTTAGTGAAATACACGCACTCACACATGCGCATGCACACAAATGTGTGTATGAATTTCTCTCTCTTTCGTCAAAGGGTTTTGGTGCTTTGGTTTAGTAAATATAAGTATTTACTTATTGTATTTTAATTGATTTAATCTTTGTTGTCCATCAAATAAAAATTGGACAAGACAATAGCTGAACTTAAGGTGAATATAGAAGCAAATGGCCTTGAAGTGTGAAATAAATGGTTAACTCGTAAATATGGTGATAATTTCCATATTGCTAATCGTCAGGTACTAGATAGCCCTTTAAATTATTTTATGAACTGCCGTTGAAACTATTATTGGTGATCCGTCTAGCTTTAAAACTTGCCGTGGCTACTTTTGGCGGAGGCAAGTTTTAAAGCTAGACGGACTAATGTAAATACTTTCAACGCCACACCAAGGCCATTTGCTTCTATATTCACCTTAAGGTGAAGTTAGAAGCAAATGACCTTAAAGTAGCGCCCTTATTTAAAATAAATTGTTAACTCGTAAATGTGGTAAAATTTCCATATTTCTCAATGTGAGGCTAGTGCCTCACTTTGTTCGCGCGGAACAAGGATACTTTAAATAAAAAAGTACGAAGTTTTACAAATATATTGAAAACAAGTTATGTACAATGTAGTGGCCGTGAGTAGGACAGTGCAGATGGAAAGAAAACGATTGCGGGGCGTCGCGGAGTTATATAGTCTCTGCGGGACGCGCGGGGGGGGGGGGGGGGCACGCAGCGCTGATTGGAGGCGGCTGGCATGTCGTGATATGCTTCTTAAATGGTTGGATGGCGCGCGGCGCCAACATCTTCCCGGCCGTTGAAAGCTCCCAGCTTTCAACACACTCCTTAGTCCAGAGGTAGAGAGCACAGGCGATTGAGAGCTCGTCGCACTATCCCTTTGAAGTTTGAGTTATGTCTGCCCATCCGGCAGAAATGTTGCCGTGCAGCCTCAAGACGCTGGTCCAGACGGTGTGTGTTGCAGTCCACGTAGCTTCTCGTGGGTAGTGACGTCAGTGATCTGCCGATTAAGAAGTGAGCCGGTGTGAGAGGTTGGAAATCATTGGGTGAGGGACTGAGAGGACAGAGGGGTTGGCTATTTAGGATAGCTTTTATTTGTGTGAACACAGAGGCAAATTCTTCGAACGCAAGGTGAGAAAGGCCTAAAATTCGGTGTAAGTGGAATTTTGCTGATTTGACGAATGACTCTACGACGCCATTGAAATGAGGAGCGCATGGTAAGGACGAGAAGCGCAACTCTATGGCTCTACAAGTTGCAAAATCATTGATAGAGTCCCTATTAGATTTTAGAAAATTACAAATTTTTTTTAGCGACCGTTATCACAATAGATAACCTTGGGTAGTCCTCTGCGCGCAATTAATCTATTTAAAGTTTGTATAAATGCATCGCTAGACAGAGAGCTTACAGCTTCAAGATGTACACATTTATATCTAAGGCATATAAAAATACAGAGATAACATTTAGTTATTTTACATCCACGGCCTTTCCGGTCTTTTAGTAAGAAAGGGCCGGCAAAATCGGTAGAGATTGTACTAAAGGGATAATCAGGCTCTACACGATCTGCCGGAAGATTGCCCATTATATTAGATAAGGATGCACCTTTAAATCTGCTACAAGTTAAACATTTTCTAGTAACATTTCTAGCCAGCTTTCTGCCGCTTAAGGGCCAATAGCGCTCTCTAATAGAGGCGAGCAGATGCTGGGGTCCTGCGTGCATTAGACGTAAATGCTCGCTCTGGAAAATTAGTTTGGTTAAATGATGATCTGATTTTAGTAGGATAGGATGACGTTTATCATAAGGATGATTAGAAGAGTCAATACGGCCTCCTACACGTAAAAGTCCTGCTACATCAAGAAATGGGTTCAAAGATAAGAGAGGGTTTTTGGCTTTGAGAGGTTTATTGGTTTGTAAGAGATTGATTTCAATGGGAAATGATTCTAACTGAGCTATCTTAATTAGTGTTGTGAGGGAATTTTCGAGTTCCTGGGTTTGTAGAGACCCTGTTATTTTTTGGTGATGACCTTTGCAGTTGTGTATAAATCTTAAGACTCTAGAGTAGACTCTTTGTAAGAAGAAGAGTTTGGAATATCTTTGAAAGTCGATCTTGGGTAGCGCTGGTATGGCCTCCGCCACCAAAGGCTTTAATTTCAGGTAGCTCTACATTTTCAGCTGAAAGCATGGGCCAAGTGGCTTCTGGCTGTGTGAGAAACGAGGGTCCGTGCCACCATAGGCTGGAATTGAGGAGTCCTTTGGGCTCTACACCTCGAGAGGCGAGGTCTGCGGGGTTTTCTGATGTAGGCACGTGACGCCAGGTTTTGGGGTCTGTAGGCTCGCTTATAGCTGCTACTCTGTTGGCTACAAAGGTTTTAGTTTTGTTGGGAGTTTTGAGCCAACCTAGGGCAACACTAGAGTCAGTCCAATAATAGACGCGATTAATAGGGAGGTTGAGAGCTTTACAGACCGCAGAGCCTAATTGTGCACCGAGTAAGCAGGCGCTAAGCTCTAAACGGCAAATAGTGCAAGCTTTAAGCGGGGCAACGCGAGCTTTGGCACCTAATAAGTTGACTTGGACATTATTATCACTATCTGTAGACTTTAAAATATGCAGCTACCATATGCTAGCTGCGAAGCATCGCAAAAGCAGTGTAATTCGACATATACGTAGTTATCTATCAAAACTTTTCTAGGAATGTATATAGAGGAGAGTAATTGTATTTGAGAACTAAACTTGAGCCAGGAGGTTTGAATGGAAGGGGGTACGGGATCATCCCAGTCTAGTTTATCAGCCCATATTTTTTGTAATAACATTTTAGCCTTTATAGTGGCACAAGACAACAATCCAAGGGGATCGAAAATTTTAAAGGTAGAAGATAGAATTGTTTCCGTTAAATAAAATAACTTGAATGGCTATATAGTGATAAAATTCAAATTCAAAATATCTTTATTATCATAGGATATTTATAATATGTCTTAATAATAGTCACTTTGTTTTGTTTTGCACAAATGTTGACGTCAAATCGTTACTTAAAGCTAAGTTTACGCCGCTTCCTAGGCGCAAGTGCAGAAGAAGTGGCAACAAACTGCACTGCACGTTTTCTCCAAAGACGTCAACTAACAAACTAAAAACTTAAAATTAGTTATATAGATGGACAGAGATTACATTGTTTATTATGTCATAATTAAATTGAATTATAAGAATTACGAAATTTAAAATAATGTCAATTTGTAAATTTAGTATGTACCAATGTACCTAAATTATGACATGTCTAAGTATACAAACCTTTAAGAGGGACCCGCGCCAAGCTCAAGCCAGACCTTTTTGTCTTTAAGATAGTCATCGGTCCTATAATAAGCCTTCTCACAAAGTACTTTCTGTCTGGCATATCAAGGACCGATTCTGACAATTTATTATAAAAAAGTATACATAGCCATTCAAGTTATTTTATGAACTGCCTTTAAAAGTATTTACATTAGTCCGTCTAGCTTTAAATAATAATAATAATAATAATAATAATCTTTATTTAAGACAACATAGGCCCAGGTGTTAGTAACAATGGTACTTATTCTATGTTAGAAATTAAACCTATCTAAATATACAGCAATCTTAACGAGCATTTAACATGGTTTGCAAGTGTAAAAACGGCACCCTTACAAACCATGTTAGTACTGTATTGCTAAAAGCGACCGGGTTCGATCTATGAGCCCCCTAATAAGTGGACTGTCAAATCGTTCGGCTATCGCACTCAAAATACTGTTGCGACGTTAAAACTTTCGCAAGTGGAGGCAAGTTTTAAAGCTAGACGGATCACCAATAAATAGTTTCAACGGCAGTTCATAATAGTGCCTAACATTGGGAAATATGGAAATTTTCACCATATTTACGAGTTAACAATTTATTTCAAATGAGGGCGCCACTTCTGCTTGGTATTCACCTTAACGCTAAAAGCGTTGTCTACCAGTCAAACACTTAATTTGTCAATAAAAAAATATTTTACTAATTGACGTCGAAATGAATTTGAAATATCGTATTTCAAATTCATTTTCCCCTTTTAGTTTCACCTCAATACCTAAAAGATACTATACACTATCACGTATTTACCACGAATGGAGCAGGCAGAGCCCAGGGCTGCAAGACCCAAAGGCAACAGAATAGTTTAAATTTTCGCCCATTTCCTCGATCGGTTTCTACGATCTACGCGGAAAGGGAAGCAGCTGGTACATTCTAAGTTTTTTTCTTTCTCTAGACCAGCATGAAATATAAGACAAACATTTAGTTTAAACTCTAATGACTTTCAAATATCACGATGGTATATCAACACGCAAATCGTCTGAGAACTTTTAACAGGGCTCCAACTTTCAACTGATAAAGTTCGGAACGTCTCAACTACTTAACATGAAGGGTTAAGGCGTTGAATGCCCGATTCGCAAATCGTCGAGAGGACCGTGGTACATTAAAATAGGGCATTCTCTTCCTGCGTGTTACCACTGATTATTCTTTTCACAAAATTTAAGGACTTTCTCAATTAGTTAATTAATATAAAATACTAACTAAATCAACTATTAAGTATCTAGTGTGATTCATCTATTTAATTTTTAATTAGATGAAGCAGCGATTTGGGTTCCATTTTTATATTATTTAATGCTATTTAAGTATTTTTATTTAATTTAGTTTTATATACGTATGTAGTTATAGATTAATTTTAGTTTAATGTTGTTATTTTTAGTTATCTTATAAATAAATGATTCGTATTACACGATCCTAAACATTTTTAATAAAAGATATTGTATTTGTTATGTTAAAAAATGCATTTTTCTCGGGTATTCTTTACACACAGTGTCAACACTCCCATCGTCAGCAAGTCTTTTTTAGTCTCCACTGCAGGAGCACGACCCTCTCTGTACTGCCAGAGCAGTCAGAAGAATTTGCCTAAACTCTCCACGCTGGCCAAACGGGTTGGAGAGGTCGCCTTCTACGACATACACGAACAAGTTATTTTTTTTATTTTGTAATGCAAATTATTTGTAACATATTATTTTGAATAACAAAAAAAAAACAAAATGATTATGTAAAATTTCGCTAACCACGCATTTAACTTATTTTGCAAATCAAATTTGAGAATTAGACTTTTTGCGTTTATACAAAATGCTGTTTGTTGTTTGGAAGTTTTGAAGATTGTATCGACTTTATATGAATTTTTATTATATTTTAAGTTTTAGCTGATACTTTAATTATAAACTTATATCGATCTTACTTTTATACTTTAGGTTTAGACATTACAAATTAAAATATACCAACTTTTTTAACTTATCGAAATTTTAACCTAAAAACTAAGATTTCTAGAAAAAATAGGTACATAACTGTTTATTTATAATAAACAAATTCAAAAACCATACTACGGACCCCTAAAAAGACCTTTTAGACGTCGAATCTTTCACCTTCTTTTTCTAAATGAGGTAGGAAAAAATATTTCCGATTTGTAAGTATTATGAACTGGGCTTACCCTTCTTCTTCTTCTATCGAATAAAAAAGTGTCTGTCTGGCAGATGAACTAATGTAAACTCCGGACAGCATAGGCTTAGTAATCGGGGTCCCATTTGGCACACTTTATCGGAACCCTGAAAAAGTCTAAGGACCGTGGCACTTGTCACAATAATGGAGAGACCTAAATAACCGTTTTATCTTACAAACCCATCTCAACGGGGGAAAGGGTTAGCTATGAAAAGTTCAGCGTACATTGAAACAATACACCGTTGCATTTCTTTTTTGTAGATTTAATTGATTTTTAATGTAAGTCGCTTTTATAAAAGAAATTGAAATTCCAAACACGTTTAAAACCATAATATCAAAGTTGAATTAAGGGAGATTGATATAATTTTTTATCAGGTTGGTGGTTGTATCAACGTAGTGTTAAGTACCCGCGTGACGTTTAGGGAAATAAGCTCCCGATTATTCGACCACTACTTATTATGAAGGTACTGTAGTTGCATCAATAAGTTTATTCATATGTCACAAACTATGGTTGTGGCGACCGAGAGAGACGAGTAGCAAGATGCGAGAAGCTCGTCCGTCAGCCGTCTCATAAAAATGCATATCATTCATTATATCACTATAAAATTAAATACCTATAATTCAAGTTTTGCTTATAATTTTAAGTCTAGTTAAGTTTTATTTAGGTACCAAATGAGCGAAATAAAAGACTAAAGTTTTATGTTTAAGAAAATGTAATAAACGGGCAAGTGCGAGTCGGACTCGTACATGAAGGGTTCCGTACCACCGTACAATATTGTACGCACCGTATTTGTTGTTATAGCGGCCACAGTACGCATACGTAATACATAATCGGTGAAAATTTCAGGTGTCTAGCTATTACGGTTCATGAGATAGGGCCCTGTGACAGACGGACAGACAGACAGAAAGCGGAGTCTCAGTAATAGGGTCCCGTTTGCACCCTTCGGGTACGGAACCCTAGAAAAACAGTGGCACTCCGGGAATGCCGACAGAAGTGAAAACTTGAACAAAGTGGTTTTTTCCCATCTCAAAAAGTGCCCAACGCGCTTAAAAAAGTTTTCACAAACAGTAAAATGAAGTCTACATTGTTGACCGTCTTATTTTGCCGTCGGTCGTGGTGAGTCTCGTAAGAAAAGTCGTCCATTGTCAGTCTGTCAGCCTATTTTCTTCCTCAAGGCATAGGTCTAAAGGAAGATATCATAAGCTAGATCACGACTTTAGACAGACAATCACGGCCTCTAAGCATAGAGACTTCTCTATGCCTAGAGGCCGTGATTGCTGTCTAATGGAGGCTGAGTATGGGCTGAGCAACCTAATAGGTACTTTTTCTGTTGGCCAATTAGGTCCCATTGTTGGGCAAAAGCCTTTGAATGATTTGACTCATTAAGAGAAGAAGTGGAGGGTGATATCAATGGACAGGGATGTATGGAAAGTTGGGGCCATAAATAAAGTTAAGTTAGTAATTAGTAGTAAGTATTTTGTAGTACCCCTGCACCATTCCACCATCGGACAACACGACGTGGACAGGGATTCCACCCATTTGTGGTCGATATTCCTCCTCATCGTACCTCTCGATTCGCCTCCTCCTTCATTGTGCGAACCGCTAAGGTGTGGAATTCCCTCCCTGCGTCGATGTTTCCCCATACATATAATTTAGGGATTTTCAAGGCAAGAGTGAACAGGCATTTTTTGAGTCTGCGTGATACACCTTAGACCTCATCTTAGCTTCCCATCAGGCTAGATAGAGGTCAAACGCACTCAAATTTCTAATAAAAAAAATAAAATAAAAAAAAAGTAAGAAGGAATAAGTATTGTGGTGGTTTGTGTGCGCTGCCCCTAGAAAACGAAGGCTGCTCTCGCGACAGATCACATTTGCGTTTCAATGAGATGCGCTGAAGCCTTATTCTGTTCAAATACAGTACCTACTTAAGAAGGGTATGGATATATTCGGAGTATTCGGTATAGAATGGCGAAATAATCCTTCGTGGTATGATCAGTCGAAGTCAGGAGCTGTCACTAGGAAAAAATATGTCGCATACAAATTGAGCAATTGGTTAATCGGGTTTCTAAATATAGCCGCATACTTACTCGTTGGGCCGCCAAATATAGCCCCAGGTCTGGAGACCCTGATATCGTGTTACAGTGTTAAAATATCGAAGCTCGGGATCACAAAAACAGCGGATATTTTAACAAATAATGTCCTTGTCAGGGTTCCGTACCCGAAGGGTACAACGGGACCATATTACTGAGACTCCACTGTCTGTCCGTCCGTCCGTCTGTCCGTATGTCCGTCCGTCCGTCTGTCCGTCTGTCACAGGGACCTATCTCTTGAACCGTAATAGCTAGATACCTGAAAGTTTCACCGATTATGTATTACTGTAGCCGCTATAACAACAAACACTAAAAATAAAAAAAAGTTGAAAATTAAAGAGGGTCGTCATACAAAAAATCTGTTTTTTTCAGCGTTTTTAACTAGATCTTTATAATGGCATTAACTAGATATTTGAAATTTTCACAGATTATGTATTACTATGGCCGCTATAACAACAAATACTAAAAATAAAAAAAGTTAAAAATTAAAGGCATCATACAAAAAACGTGTTTTTTTAGCGTTTTAAAACATTATACCGAGGTACGGAACCCTTCATGTACGAGTCCGACTCGCACTTGCCCGTTTATTTTTTTAATGTTCGTTACTTTTGACTCTTTGCAATATGCGACCGTTCTCTTTTTGAATCGAATAACGACTGCCGGAGCGTGTATTCAAACCGAGGTTTAAATTAATGAATGAATGAAGCGGATTAGACACTGCCGGTTAAAACTAGCTTAAGGCGAGGTGGGTTCGCAATTTGCAATACTGTGCGAGTTTTTGAAAAATCACTTTTCTTAAACTACTACAGTTTATTCCTCAAAAAATTTACATAAAAATCTTAAGGATTTTCTACAGACACCCACAATAGCCAAAACACGATTCACCATGTTTGGCTCGATAGAAAAATATCACAAACATACCTCTAAATAAACTCGATTTATCTTTAGACCTTGTTTTAAAACTCGTTTTATCTTTAGACCTTGTTTTATAATAAGACTGATAAAGTTGACGCGGCGAGGTTCATAACTGCAGCAAAATTTTCGGCCATGTGGACCCGCTCCTACACGCTCGGATCAGAAGGAAGCGTAGAAAATGGCGTCTTATCTTTCAGAATACTCCCTCTAGGTACCTGCGATACCGATTAGGAATGCAAATCCCATATTACCTCTTCGAATTTAGATGCTTCCAAGTTATTACATATACATATATTTTGTTGAACGATATATTTTGTTCTAAGTCATTTATTTGAGAATCCATTCATTCTCAAATGAATGATGTGGGTTGACGTAGAATGTACCTACTTCTCTTCCTGCGCAGATAGTAAAAGCATTGAGCGAGGAAATGGGCGAGAATGCGAATCATGGCGGCTAGCAACCCGTCACTATTTTGATTCCTTTTTCCACCTTTTCGCTAAAAATAGTATTTGAGTCTGGCGGCCCTGGGCTCTGCTTAGAGCTATACGAACATCTCGTACTGCAACTCCATTCCTAAGAAGGATTGACGTCGGGCAGGATTTGGTTGTAATGTAAATATTTTCGCACAAATGCATTTTCAAGGAGGATTTACGTCAGGCAGACGGGCGGTCGTAAAAATATAGCCAAAACGTTTAAACTGTTCCTGCTATTTCTTATCAAAGTGAAAGTCAAAATTTTTAATTCAATGTAGGATAAGGGTTGGGACACATCTGTCAACACACGGAACAGCACTTTCCTATGCTTCTATCCTTTTCTGTCGCTCTAGAAAATTACTGTTATGTGCGACAGAAAAGGATAGCAGCATAGGAAAGTGCTGTTCCATGCTGACAGATGTGTCCCAACCCTAGATATATCACTTATTGAAGGTTAATATTTTTTAATTATTTTTATTGCAAAACCTACAAACTACTAGTATCAATTTCGCATGGTTTTCGGAAAACAACTTTTGTTCTACAACTTTTACGAAACAAAAAACATAGAATTTTCATACAAACTGATCAGCTGATCGAGTCAATTTGTATGAAAATCCGAATTTAATTTTTGGCATTTTGGGAATGTTTTAGAACAAAAGTTGTTCAGTTTTATGGGCTGAGGTACTATTTGAGATTTTGCGTTTGTTTAAATACACAGAATTGATGAACGTTAAATACTTACTAAGCTCATCTAAAATTATTTTAACTTTGTATTTTGCATGTTTCTCTGTACCTGAGTGAATATTTTTGTATTATTTTGAGAAATAAATTCTTTAAACCCAAAAGCTTCACGTTCTCACTTTAAACTGTAAACCGTAGTTCATAGAATAGTTTGAAGGGCTAGAGCTTAGTGGAGACAAAATTTGAATTACGCTTCAAAGTATGAAGAAAGAAAGAAGAAAGAAAGAAAAACTTTATTCAGCAAGCAATTTACAGAATATAACTTACATAACTAGACTATACCTAATGAATGCCAAAAAGGCGGCCAGCTCAGCTTCGTGCTGTGGTGTAGGACTGAACCTCAGCGCTGATTTTACCAAAAATAGAGGTTAGATGGTTAAAAAACAATAAGTTGATAAATCAAATATCATAATAACTTCGACAATACTCTCTTACATAATTAAATTTTTAACAAAAACGACAACCGACTTAATTTTTTTAAGGAGTTTCTTCCATATCTCCAAAGTTCTTTATCATATCTTCACCAAATTAAAATGGGACCAACTTGGTAGTAAAGGCTTTCAAATAAAAAAAGAATCATCAAAATCTGTTTACAATTGGCGAAGATATCGCGTAACAAACATACATAAAAAAAAAATACAGTCGAATTGATAACCTCCTCTTTTTTTGAAGTCGGTTAAAAATACGGTACTTGAAGGTTGTCAGTGCTCTTGTAGTTGTTCGTCCGTGATAGTAACATTTGGAAGTAACTTTTATGTAATCTGTGGTTAAATTGAGAAATAAAAAAGAAAAACCAAATCATGTTATATAGTTTTTATTTAGTCAATTTATGTTTTTTGTAAATACGTTGTTATAAAATAAATAAGTACATCGCGTACTCCTATAAGATCCTTCACCAATGAAGGAGATCTATCTCTTACACAATCAAACATACAAAATATTTAATACTGGTAAACATCACAACGAAATATGTACTTTATTGCTTACAAAGCAAAATTTACTCTATTCAACACGTTTTAAGGCAGATTTTTTAATCAAAAACGTTAACAATAAGTATATATATAAGGTCAAAAAATATACTTTTTAAAACTATTTGAAGGGCTTCAGTAGATACATTATAACGACTTTATTTAAAGGTAATGTAATGAAATTTAGAAAAAATACTCAGCGACCAAGTGAGCTGACAATTTCTGACATGTAAACATTTATATTATTAAAAATAAATTAATTGTTTATATCGCAATATTAAAAAGATTTATAAATTAATAATTGATAAATCAGACCAGAAGAGGGAGGCCTTTGCCCAGCAGAGGGACACATCGGCAGGCTATAAAAAAAGAACAGACCTATTTGCTAACAAATACAAAAATAACTGGGACAAAGTAAGTCTAATTTATATAGATATAGACTAGACACTTGACTTTAAATCACCAGTATTTAATTTATTTATTTATTTTATTTATTTAATCTTTATTGCACAATAAAATAAAAGTACAAGTGGCGGACCTAATGCCATATGGCATTCTCTCTTTAATTCTTATATTACTAACTAATTCTAATACTATATTATCTACTACAGTAATAACACATATAACAGCGTATTATATTAATGACAAAACGATTAATTTAATCGTCAAGACATACATAATGTACGGTGTTGTCAAATAAAGTGCATATATAGTGGAAGTTTAGTCCATGTCCATAAAAAGAACTTTTTAAACAAAAAGTTACTATAGTTTGAGATTTTTTATTCGTTCGCGAGTGAAAATTAATTATAATAGACTGAACTATCCCTTAAAACATTTGTACATGATTTTTAATAACTTTCGAGTAATCGTGTGTTTCTTATTTCTAAAATAGATTTAGAATCCTTGAATATATTTTTCACAAATAAACATTATAAATATTACGATAAATAAACCGGCTAAGTGCGAGTTAAACTCGCGTGGAGAGGGCTTCGTACAGTTAATTGAATTCTTATAGGTTTTCCTGTAATCTACAAGCAATGAACTATATTTTGTATTTTTTTAAAAATTTTAGGCTTAGTAGTTTCAGAGATCAGGGGGGGAATGATCAATTTTCGTCTTCTTTCCTGAATAAAATCAAAACTATTATTTTACAATAACAACAAGAATATGTTTGAAATCCTCATAACGAGCCCTTTCATTTGATATATGACACAGAAAGGTTTGCAAAACTTTTTTTTTTAATTTCCTAATTTGTCCCCCGAAAATGACCCTTATTTAAAAAAAAATATTAATTTACTTTGCACATATGTGTTTGGGCCATAGGATTACAACATTTTACCAAATTTCACCTGATTGGGTCCAGTAGATTTGGAGCAGTAGATTTGGGCTGTGACAGACGGACGGACAGACAGACGCACGCGTGATCCTATAAGGGTTCCATTTTTTTATTTTTTGTACGGAACCCTAAAAATTAAGCAATAGGAGCTACTGTTACTGCAATGTTCTGCCGCCAGAGTGCAGCATTAGCGCAGACCGTAAACACACAATGACAAGAACGTCATACTCGCAATTTTATAAAATTATATAGGTATTAGGTTTATAAATGGCCACTACAGCACAGGTTTTGAATGAGTAATAATAAAACTATACTTTTATAATATAGTAAATGTTTGTTGCGAAACAATATGACATGTAGAATGACAGAAGATTGTTTTCTGTACGTGCCGCTGTCTGCGCAGACTTTTGCGTAATATGTCCTATTATTAATGTTATTATTAGTAAACAAATAGGAATTATTCATAAACTATTATCACAAGGATGTTCATAGTCAGTGAAGAATAATCTCTTCCTACACAATCTTTTATTAATAAATACGGATGTGGACTTTAAAACATATTTTTAGATCATCAGGTAGATTATTAAATAAACGGGCAAGTGCGAGTCGGACTCGTACATAAAGGGTTCTGTACCTCCGTACAATGTTTTTTTGTATCACGACCCCCTTTAATTTTTAACTTTTTATTTTTAGTATTTGTTGTTATAGCGGCCATAGTAATACATAATCTGTGAAAATTTGAAGTATCTAGTTTATGCCATTATAAAGATCTAGTTAAAAACGCTGAAAAAACAGGTTTTTTGTATGGCGACCCCCTTTAATTTTTAACTTTTTTTTATTTTTAGTATTTGTTGTTATAGCAGCCACAGTAATACATAATCGGTGAAAATTTCAAGTATCTAGCTATTACGGTTCAAGAGATAGAGCACTGTGACAGACGGACAGACAGCGGAGTCTCAGTAATAGGGTCCCGTTTGCACCGTTTGGGTACAGAACCCTAAAAATATTTTACATTCATTTTTTTTCTGATTAGCAAATAATTAAAAAGATACAGAGCATGTAAATTCAGCATGACGTCACGATCAAGTACGATTTTTACTTGACGGCTTTGTAAATTTTCACTACTTTGATAAACCGAAAAATATGGGTCCATTAGTTTTTTGACGTACTAAATAAAATACAAATTTTCAGACCCAGTCCACATCCTTATTATTAACAATACTACTTGATATTGTCCAATAAAATGTCAAGTTTTTGCAGAAATGCCGCCTACATTTGGGACAATATCAAATCAAGCTCAAGAAGAAAAGTCAATTATCGTCTAGCGTATAGTACCTACCATGGTATACAGTTAATCAAGTAATTAAAAAGCACAACGAATATAAAAAGCCCCTTTAGGTAGCATTTGTAGATTACACCAAAGCCTTCGATAGCCTTAAACACGTATTCATATTAAAAGCTCCAAAAAATCAAGACTAAGAGAACCTACCTGTATCAAACTAATACGTAATATTTATCACCACACTGCCTCAATTGTAATTCATAATACAGGAACTGCATGCAATGTAGAAAGAGGCGTCAAGCTAGATCCAATGGTGATGGCATTTTTTTTTTCGTTTATTTCATATGATCGGGGAAATGTGCTAAATTTGTCTTTGAATATGTATATTCATTGTGTTAGACCTTATATAAAATTACTATTAGATTATTTTTTACATCAAACTTTGAAATAACTCAAAAAGGCAATACTTACTGGTCCCAAACATTATAATTATTACTGCAAATTATCGCTACTTTTGGGCACCTAGTTTAATAGTTTTGCTTCCTAGAATCATATGTAACTATTTATATATTTGCTAAAATGTATTACAGTATTTTTATCTCACGAAAGACCTGACATACTCAGAGACAATGCGCGGGATAATCTACACGCACACACCCTCGCACGCAGGTTCGCACGCACGTACGCACACACGCACGCACAATCATGACTCACCCTGCTTGTGAGATAAAAATACTATAGCAATAAGTTAAAAGCCATAATTATATCTTTTTATATTCTCATTCAATATACGCGAGTATGAAATCACCACTAATAGTTAAGATGGCACTTTTAATAGGACATTTATGAGAAACCATTAAAATATTAATTAAAATTCTTTGTCATTTCTTTCGTCTTTAACTGCGATGCAATGTCTTTCCTCTCCATCATTATCCGTATGTCCGGTTGCATTCTCAGCGGTAACGCTTCAGAGCCCGGGCTTACTAGTTTTTACACAGAGCGACTACCGTCAACCTCCGCGACGCCAAAGGGTACACCATAACCAATCCTAGGATAAGTTTAAACAAACGCTAGATGGCGTTCGGGACCCACAGTTTTTCGTGGATTCCACGGAATCATCTTTCTTTTCGGATAATCCGGTAATTCAAGCCTGCAATATCCTAACCACACTGTTAAAAATTATATAATTTGACATGCAAAAAATATTACTTAATTTTACATAAACCTGTAAAATTTCCGAAAAATCTAGGAAATTTACGGAAAAATATGAATATTTACATATTTTTTGTATTTTTTTGTAATTTTACATATTTTTCCATAAATTTACCAGACTTTTCGGGATTTTTACAGGTTAATGAAATTTTTTGCATGTAAAATTAAATAATTTTATGTTAAATTACATAATTTTTAACACTGCGGACTAGAAACAAATTTTCAGAAAGTATGGTTCCCAGTGGATACATCTAAACTTATTGCAATTTCTAATGGATACATATAAACCTATAGCAATTTCAGTCATCCGAACCAAAATTAACAAAAACTATTCTTGTATACAAAATTATAATCTCGTCCTTTCAGGAAAAGGTGACGGCGACCTAATTTCATAAACATCAAAATGCCTACTACTATTCGGACTAAATACCTCCGGCTTTACTTGTTCTACTACAGTTTCTTCTGTCTTCTCTGAAGAAGACTCTTTCTCTTCCGGAATCTTCTCTGGTTCCTCATTGGTGAATTTCCTTTTTGGGCCGGGCATTTTCCTGGCGAGTTTGGCTACTAGTGGATGGAGAAGGTTTTCGTCGTAAGCATCAGACTCGTTGCCAGTAATGAGGCCGATGATGACGCCGAGAATGACGCAGGTTAGAGTGCCAATCACGGAGTACCACATGTAAGATATTGAGTATATCTTGTGGAGGCCTTCAGATCTGCAAGAGAAAGTAGTATTCATACTGTATTCATTCATTAATTCTTCTTTTTGTCATTGTTTTCTTTCAACTTTCTAATAAATGGCTAACCTACTGACTTTACCAAACGCGCGCCTTTACCATCCCTGCTCGCCGGCCATCGCTCGTCTTTGGAGATCTTTAGTATGCGAATTTCGGCTGATATCTTTGGTTTTTATATGTCACAAGGTACATATGACAGGATATGTATTTTTTTATTTCCCAGAGTACCTTCTTTGAATATAGCTTCGTTCAAAATCACATGTTTATGTGTACAAGGTTTTATGCATAAACATCAAAAATAATGTGGGTTGTGACATGTTCCAACTGCATTCACCACCACAATATGACGCAATGCGCCCCAGTCTCCCTGCGATTACGAAGAATGTAACTCTTTTTTTTTTTAATTGAGGCAACACATAAGTAAGGTTCGTGCCAAGTGCTGTACACGAGTTCCTTATATAAAAAGATTATGTATATAAAAGGAGTTCCGTATATTATATAAAAAAAGGTTCTTGCTAAGATTAGCAAGAACCTTTTTTGTTGGGACTAACGATTCAAATAAGAGTTCATGGTCGCAGACAGACAATACTATTCATCAAAGATCGACACCAACCTTTGATTGTAACTTATTAGAAATAAGGAAGCAACAAAACTAAAGATAGGCTCTAAGGCGGTGATCCCACTGCACCGCGCAACCCACTAAAAACACGGCAAATTCCAAGCACCGCGCCGGCGCGCATTGCCAGTGGGTGAATCGCCTAAAGGACTTATATCCAGGGCCGTAAAGTTATTGTCAAAAAAAAACTTCGGTGTGTTCTAGATTTAAACGCTTACATGATAGATTCAGACTTGTAGGCAGGCCTGCTGATGTTCAGGGCCTGCAAGAAAGGCGCCAGCTGCATCAGCGTCTCGTTGACTGGGAGAGGGCGAGGGTTGAACACGCTTAACGTTGAGTTTGGGCAGTTCTGGAACGTTTAAGGCAAATAAGTCATCATTAGTCACTGTCCTACAACCGTGAGGTTTTCGGAAGCCGTATAGTTTTCAGCAGAACAGAATAGAATAGGACCACTCCAAGTCTTCCCGTAGATGTCGGTTGATGATGATTGTTGAAGGCGACTTAGGAAATAGAAGCTAAATAAACAATGCTTATACTTCAACATCATTGAGACCTTTCAACCTGTCAGGCCATCGGAGAGTGTAGGCCAAACATTTTAGCTACTCTAGCTAAATATGGCTATGGTACATAGTCGTACGTTCCTGCAGTGGAGACTATAAAAAAACCTGATAATGATATCCTACAATGGACTTGCTATTTGCGAACCTTTCTAGCCCACCACCCATTGGTTCTACGTGCTATGTTCCCTTGCTGACCACTGTAAAATATTATCTATAATATGTGATATTGGGGATCTGATGATCTGATCTTCAATGTGAAAAGAGAGCCCCTTATTTTAAAACAATAGGTAATAACATTAGGTAACAGCAAAATTTTAATAATGTGAATAAGTGGCACGCCAAGGCCTTGTTTGTGATTAAACCATGTGCAATATAACACTGTTTCAGTCCTTGATGAAAAGATAAACAAGTTAAATAACTTGTGCCGGGTAACGCTAAACGAATCACATAATAGACATATTGATATTATACAAACAGCTGTAAATCAGTGTATTGCTCCCGGGCAATATTACCACTGAGGTGTGTCCTTTTGTATTGCTATATCACACACATTTAAAAATGTACAGGTAAGTATGTCTTTTTTATAGTGTCTGCAATTCCAACTTGGTGTATGTGTGATAAAGCAGCAAATAAATTAATTTATCTATCTATCATACATACACACATCATGCACACTTCCTTCTAAATAAAATTTCTTCGAAAATACTTACATCTACTTCTAACGGCAGCATAGCAACACTCTTGTCCACGTATAACAGTCTTCCAGCAGCCATCCACGTCGTAATCACATGGGCTGCAATCATTCCCCATAGTGCCCCCTTGCCATTAGCTACAGGACATAAAGCAGCTAACACGAACACTCCTAGAAGAGCTCCAGAAGTCGCTGATGTGACGAGAAGAGAGCCTTCGACGACGCCGCCTATGGCTCCGACGCAGAGAGATAGGCACATGATGATCAAAGCTGGAACATCAAGAATTAAACATATTAACACGTAGCCGTATCATCCCTTAATCAATGGACAAAATGAAAGTGCCATCGATAAAATCTTTCGAGATTCAGTTGAACATTATCAAAATCAGTAATACCTGTCATAAAAGCCTTGTTGAATGCACGGTCAACCTGATGTTTATAAGCTTTGTTTAATTTGTGTTTCCTAAGTCGCCTTCTAAGACATCCACGGGAAGATTTGGAGTGGTCCTATTCTACTCTGCCGGGAACCGCACGGCATCGAAAGCAAGTAGTGTTCGGTGGAAATTATCGTACACACAAGTCAGATTGTGCTAAAAATTCAGAGGTACAAGTTGGGCTGGGTGAAGATATAACTTGGGACCTTGTTCTTACCATAGATAATGCCAATGATCTTGATAACCGTGAGCTGTTGCTTGTCAGCGATGTCCCTGAATGGCGGCGCGGCAGACACAAAGTCCTCCCACGTCACCGTCGCCAGAGAGTTCACGTTGGATACCAGGAAGCTGGGAATTACAATAATGGAGGTTTACACACGTGTTCAATACGCTCGAGTTAGCTACGCTCTGATTATAGGAAGTCTTAGATCTGTATCAGAGATCAAGAAGTAAAGAATCAAATACATATTTTATTCAAAAACTATAGATTCAACCCACACTTTTTAGGGTTCCGTACCCGAAGGGTGCAAACGGGACCCTATTACTGAGACTCCGCTGTCTGTCCGTCTGTCACAGGGCTCTATCTCTTGAACCGTAATAGCTAGACACCTGACATTTTTACAGACTATGTATTACTGTGGCCGCTATAACAAAAAATACTAAAAATAAAAAAGTTGAAAATTAAAGGGGGCGTCATACAAAAAACGTGTTTTTTTCAGCGTTTTTAACTCGATCTGTCACATGGCTCTATCTCTTGAACCGTAATAGCTAGACACCTGAAATTTTCACCGATTATGTATTACTATGACCACTATAACAACAAATACTAAAAATAAGATAAAGTTAATAATTGAAGGGGGTCGTCATACAAAAAACGTGTTTCTTCAGCGTTTTAAAACATTGTACGGTGGTACGGAACCCTTCATGTACGAGTCCGATTCGCACTTGCCCGTTTATTTTGTGTCAGTCAGTATACACTTATGTACAAGTCTGTTCGTCCAATTGGATGGTATGCTGTCGGTGCGCTTCAAATCAGGCATTGTCTTTTAGGTACAAAACGCGGCCTTGGTGGTGTGCCTACGGCATGTATACCAATTTAGCAAATTAACTATATTATGTTTGTTTATTTTCTTTTTTTATGTCATAGGACGGCAAACGAACAAGCAGGTCACCTGGTAAGTGATCACCGCTGCCCATGGTCAACTGCAATACCAGGGGTGTAACAAGAGCGTTACCGGCCTTTCAGGGCCCTCCCCAGAGGGGGGAGGGAGAGGGCGGTGAAGCTACTACTCAGATGTCAATTTTCTTTGTGTTGTATTCAAAATATAGCTATAAACGTCATGCATCCGGAATGACCACTACTGAGAACAAAAGTCAAAAGAAACGAGTTTTTAAGAGTTTTACGTTGTCAAATTAAGAAAAAATTTGAAAACAATAATAACACAAAATAATATGTTATCCTTGCGAGTCGTTGACGCGTCAACTCTCCTTGGGAATGCAGAATTGAGCACTAGATGTTTATTCTCAGTCCTTTAGCCGCCTCTTACGACATCAACAGAAAGAGATAGAGTGGTCCTATTCTAGGCCGGCAGCCACCATTTTTCTTTTTACCTTATTTTGTGCTAAAATTATGTTTGGCCGTTTTTGTCGTAATAGTAATTTCGTGAAATAATGGGCGGTGGCAATTTTTTGTTCACATTAAGTACTTGTTTATTATAGTTAACTTTAACCGTCTAAATTACAATGTAATGCTAGGTATACAACGTGTTAGGGACATATAATATGCGTAATAAATCGAACCACGGGCTATACTAGATCACCATGATAGCATTTTTTTTTACTAGCCTATTTCAGTGTCCCACTGCTGGGCAAAGGCCTCCCCTTTCTGTTTCCAATCATTTCTGTCGAGGGCATATTATAAAATTAAATAACAGTCAAAAAACAAAAAAAAAACGACCTTTACATACAAAAGTGGGCAGCCGCCCGGAAATTCTGAGTGGCAACATCGGAATTCACCTCATCATCATCATTTGAGCCGCATAACGTCCACATCTGAACATTCTCGTAGACATTTAAAAAATGAGGGATCTTAAGCGGCCTGCAACCTCGGTCAGGTCGTCTGACCACCTTGTGAGTGTCCTATGCTTAGCCAGTAAAAGGTCGCCATTTGAGAACCGTTCTGCTCCATCGGCCATCGGTTCATCACGCAATGTGTCCCGCCTACCGCCACTTCAATGAGCTAATCCGCTAGGTTATGTCAGTAACTTTTGTTCTCGTACCAATTTCTTCATACCCGATTCGATCGAAAATGTAGCAAAGAATCCTATTATTTGTCAAAACATAGCAAATCTTCAATAGATAGAGTCTAGGATAATAAAAGTCAAAATTATATCTTACCTTAGTGCCCCATTGAAAAGACTGCCCAGAAACAGTCCAAGCATGCGAGGCAGAAACGAGAACTGGTCTTGCACGTAATACGAAAGTGCTTCATGAGACGCGGCCACTTATGGTCACCCATCTAATTGGCGGCCACGCCCGGGGTTTGCTTAACTTCTGATCCATTCAAATCCAGGACATTAGTCTATAGTTAAAGGATCACAAGTTAAGCAACCCTGAATGTGGCTGCTAACTAAAAATATCTCAAGCTTCTCTATGCTTAATAAGTAAGTGGCTAAGAAGGTACGTTGGGTACGAGCGATCTAGGATTCTAGAGTGTAATTAGAAGCTTACCTTAATGCCCCATTGAAGAGACTGCCCAGAAACAGCCCAAGCATTCCGGGCAGAAACGCGAACTGGTCTTGCACGTAGTACGCCAGTACTTCATCAGGCGCGGCTATTGTCCCAGATTTCAATGGATCACAGTGTCTGTACACAGCGTAGATCGCCATTCCAACAACCCAGGATAGACTGAAGAGGATCCCCACAGCTGGGACGTTGGCCAGTAACGTTCTTCGCACTCGGGATTCACTTGACATGGAGCAGTAGCGTTGGACGAAGGTTTGTTGGCAGCCGTAGATGGAAACTGACATGAAGAGTTGTCCGATTAAAGCGGAAAGTGTGTCGACGCGGACTGTTGGGTCTGCAGTGAACCTGAAAATGAAACGTAACAATTTTACAGTCATCATCAGGTCTTTTTTAGTCTCCACTGCAGGAGCACGACCCTCTCTGTACTACCAGAGCCATATATTGTCTAGAGCAGTCAGGGGATTTGGCCTACACTCTCTACGCTGGCCAGACGGGTTGGAGAGGTCGCATTGATGTTTGTACATAAGCTTTGTTTAGCTTGTGTTTCCAATGTCGCCTTCTACGACATCCACGGGAAGACTTGGAGTGGCCCTATTCTACTGTGCCGGGAACCACATGGCTAATTTTATAGTGACGGAAGTTAAAAGTACAAAATAACCCAAAAATTCGAAGTGTTTCCTGAATGCAGTGATGCTACTACAAACTACAAAAAAAGGCAAGAGTGAACAGGCATTTTTTGAGTCTGCGTGATACACCTTAGACCTCATCTTAGCTTCCCATCAGGCTAGATAGAGATCAAACGCACTCAAATTTCTAATAAAAAAAAATAAAAATAAAAAAACTTTATTGTGAGGCCTAAGAACTTATCAAGACAAATGCAATACCAAAGCCCAAACTCGATGGGGGTGCGTCGTTTTATTACAGAGTTCCTATAGCCACCTTCCGGCTCCATCATCAGACTGGCATCAAATGAAACTAATGAAAAAGACCAAAACTATAAGTCACTTTCTTTTGTTTTAAATTATTATTATACTCAAATTCCCTCTCTTATTTTATAACCTGGCGCGACGCATATCCCTCACAATACAGCGGGGGAATGCTGCAAGTGTTATTTAATATTTATTGACGAGTATATTTCAATACTAAATATTGTACGAGAGTAATTATTTATAATTTTATCATTAATTTTAAGACTGAATTTAATTATTTATTTAATTTGTATTATATTTAGAATTAATTTAGTAAAATAACCTGCCATAACTTTTTTTATAATCTGAATATCTGTAAGAAATTACAGAAAAAACATCTGAAATACGTACGTCTATTGGTTTTTGAACTATTGCGCTTTGAACACATCTTATATATAAAATTCTCGTGTCACAATGTTCGTTCCCGTACTCCTCCGAAACGGCTTGACCGATTCTCATGAAATTTTGTGAGCATATTGAGTAGGTCTGAGAATCGGCCAACATCTATTTTTTATACCCCGAATCTACGCGGACGAAGCCGCGGGCAAAAGCTAGTGATTTATATATATATGCATGCTGTGTTCACATCGAGAAGATTTTACACTTTCACATGTTACTGAATACTCTATACCCTACATATACTTGTTACTGTGTATTGTCAGATTTTTGAACCTAATAAAATATATATATATATATATATATATAACGGGACTTAGCACGAACCTTTTTTATTGTTTTGTCTAACGTTTCGAAAAAGAGTTACATCTTTCATGGTCGCAGACTGACTGAAAGATGTATATCTAGTCTTAATTTCGGCATCAACCAGTCTTGTTAAACGTCTACAATAATCGCCGGACACGAACGGTCACAATCATCTCGGTGACTCACGCTTTGACGTCTTTAGTAAACCCACATGATTTTAAACGGTTGCAATGACCACAATCAAATGCATTACAACTACCATTTTTGTCCCAGTTTTTTTACAAGCTGTAGTTATAGTGAGATATAAAAAATACACATACAGAAAAATAGAATATTTTTTTGGAAATCTTATTCGTCGTGTCATGTTATTGGTACAGTTTTTGTGAGGAAAGCTTTAAGAGCCAAGCTCTTGTCGGTTGTCGGTGTCATTGTATGAAAATAGACTCACGAAATGACAATTTTTGGCAGATATTAATTTTATAATAGACTAGCAGTCCACCCCGGCTTTGCCCGTGGTACACACATAGCCTATGTCACTCGGGGATAGCGTAGCTTTCCAATGGTGAAATAATTTTTTTAATCGGTCTACCTAGTAGTTTCGGAGCCTATTCAATGCAAACAAACAATCAAATCTTTCCTCTTTATATATATAGTACTAGCTTTTGCCCGCGGCTTCGCTCGCGTATCCTACGAGAACATTACTTTTTTCCGGGATGAAAGGTACCCTATGTCCTTCTCAGTACTCCTAACTATGTGTATGCGAATTTTCAAGAAGATTGGTTCAGTAGATAAAGCGTTAAGAGGTAACAAACAAACAAATATACAAACTCACTTTCGCATTTATAATATTAATTGGGATGGCATATAGTATAGATTAATGGAAAAAACCTATCATAGAATATGATTGTTCTCCTGTGATATTCTTCATCCAACCTTATAATTTAAATACCGGAAAAAAAACACTTACTTGAAGAACTGCAGCCTTCCCCCATCAATGTTGTCCTCAATGACCTTCTGGGGTCCTCCGGCGCGAACAGTGCCCTGGATGATGAAGGCTCCACTGACTAACACCATCGTCAAGGTTTGGATCACATCAGCTCTGAAATAAAAAGGAAAGATTATAATATAGTATTTTATGCAACAGTTGTACAAGAATGTTCAAAAAGACGAGTGGCGCAGTTATGATGTGAGCCGGTAGGCGAATCATAAAAAAGTCAAACCAAACTTCTAGATCGCTCTGAATTTGAGGCGATTCGCGTCGCAGTAGTAAAATACAGATACCCATAGCAGATAGAATTTGATTTATTTTTGTTTATTGTGTATATATATCACTAGCTGTGCCTGCGACTTCGTTCGGGTGGTTGTCGGAATGTTATATAGCCTAAAGCCTTCCTCTATTCAATTCAATTCAATTCAAAATATCTTTATTATCATAGGATATTTATAATATCTCTTAATAATAGTCACTTTGTTTTGTTTTGCACAAATGTTGACGTCAAATCGTTACTTAAAGCTAAGTTTACGCCGCTTCCTAGGCGCAAGTGCAGAAGAAGCGGCAACAAACTGCACTGCACGTTTTCTCCAAAGACGTCAACTAACAAACTAAAAACTTAAAATTTGTTACATAGATGGACATAGATTACATTGTTTATTATGTCATAATTAAATTGAATTATAAGAATTACGAAATTTAAAATAATGTCAATTTGTAAATTTAGTATGTACCAATGTACCTAAATTATGACATGTCTAAGTATACAAACCTTTAAGAGGGACCCGCGCCAAGCTCAAGCCAGACCTTTTTGTCTTTAAGATAGTCATCGGTCCTATAATAAGCCTTCTCACAAAGTACTTTCTTTACATAAGCTTTGAATTTTCTGTCTGTCATATCAAGGACCGATTCTGACAATTTATTATAAAAAAGTATACACTTCCCCATAGATCGCATTTAACATGAGGTTATTGGCCGAAAACCAATCAGAAATTAAAGATAAGGTGCTGTTCACCGCGCTAGCATCACTGTTATGTCGATCTATTTTAAATATTAGCGAGGTGTCATCAGCAAACAGCACCATGTCAGCCTCTTTCTCAACCATGTAAGGCAAGTCATTGACATAAACTAAGAAAAGGAACGGTCCTAGAATTGAACCTTGGGGAACGCCCATTTTCACATTAGACCCATGTGATTTTACGCCGTTTATATCAACAGTTTGAAGCCTATCTGTTAAGTAAGATTCTATGAATTTAATTGACTTATCATCAAAACCGTATTGACGAAATTTGAGCAAAAGTGTTGGATGATCAACGCAATCAAAAGCTTTAGAAAGATCGCAAAATGATCCAATTGCATCATTTCTGTTTTCCCACGCGTCGTAGATATTAGTAATAAGTGCTACTCCTGCATCGGTGGTCGATTTTCCAGCAGTAAAGCCGTATTGTTGGCTATGGAAAAGATTATTGGTCTTAAAGTGAAGTAGCATTTGATTGAGCATTATCTTTTCGAACACCTTACTCAAAACTGGCAGAATAGAGATAGGTCTGTAGTTGCCAGGGTCTGTTTTTTCTCCTTTTTTGAATAAGGGGATTAGTTTACTACATTTCATTAAGTTAGGAAATATGCCTTCATCAATACATTCGTTAAATATGAAAGCTAAATCGGCAGCAATTATGTGTATAATATGACTTACTACGGCTACTGACATGCCCCAGTGATCTTCTGATTTTTTTAAATTTAACTGTTTAAAAGCATCTATTATATCGCTAGGGCTAACATGCTGAAAATTAAATTTAGAATCACAAGGGCTAACATTACTCTTAAGCAAAGCCTCAGCACGCTGGGCGCTACAACTCACATTAGAAGTGAGTTCCAAAGGAATGTTAGTAAAATAATCATCAAATATATTTACTATTTCTTCAGTTTTTGAAGTATTTTTACCACTACATTTGATTCGGCAAATATTTTCTTTGGTTTTATTTTTACCTGTTTCCTTATTTATGACACTCCATGTTTCTTTAATTTTATTAGGAGCATTATTTATTTTTTTGCTAATACTATTCGACTTGGCTCGTCTACAAACTTTTTTAAATATTTTAGAATAATTTCTAACATATTCTATAAAAGAAGGATTAAAGTTATATTGTTTTTGGGCATATAGATCATATAACCTGTTTCTACTTATGTAGTTGCCGGTAGTAGCCCATTCACTAAACTGTGATTTACTATGAACTACTACTCTTTATTGTTTCAATTTTTTAGAATACTCAGAGGAAACAGTACTAAATAGTTTATTATAATGGTCGTCAGGATTATTTCCTGTATATACCACTGATAATAATTTGTTATCTAAATTATTTTTAAGTTTTTTTATGTTTTTAGAAGTAATCGGTCTACACAAGATCTTATCTTTTCTCAAATTACTGGTGGACTCTTTGACAAAAGCTACATATACACCAGAATGATCTGAAGGCAATTTGTTGATAACAGATTTATCACAATATTGAATATTACTAAAAAAATTATCAAGACATGTGCCAGATGTAGCTGTAATTCTGGTTGGCTCAAAAAATAAGTTTTCTAACCCATAACACTTAAAAAGATTTAGGAATTGTGTGCTCTTTGGATTATGTACTAAAATATCAACATTAAAATCACCGCAAATAATTAAATTCTTTTTACTAGTTGAACAGGACTTAAGAACCTGGTCCATTGCTTTTAAAAAACTTTTGAAATTACTATCTGGTGGACTGTATACACAAACAATTATATGATGATCAAGCTCGGCACAGGCCACCTCACAACAGCGCTCAACAGAATGTCTGACAATATCCTTCCGCTCTTTGCTACGGAAAGAATCTTTTATAAAAATTATAGAACCCCCTCGTTGAGCAGACTTTCTGTTAAAGCAGCTAACAATATTATAGTTGTTTAGGCTGAACATCATCTGACTCTCATGCAGCCAATGTTCAGTCAAACATAAAATGTCCACATCCATTTCTTTTAAAACTAATTCTACTGATAATTCTTTGCCGGAAAGACCTTCTAAATTTTGATGAAGTATTCTTAATTCATGAGGCCTTCCCGTTGTCTGAATGGTCAGTTTAAATCTGTCGTCAAGTCTACAGAATTACCGTTACATAAACTTGGTAAGTCTGTAGGTGTCTTAAAACTAGAATCTTGTTTACAATGTAAACTCGTCCAAAAATTAATATTATTCGCTATCAATGTAGCAATCTTATGTCTAAAATATTTTGAAAGATAAATATTATCTTTTGTCACATGACATTCACTTATAAAATTGTTAGTGTCAAAAAACACTAATTTATCACTATAACGACATGTCATATTATGTATCAAAGTATTGAGATAGTGAATGATTTTGTTAGTTTTTGGAGACTGGCAATGTAGATATGGGAACGCACATAATATTATTTTGCTTACTTCTAGTTCAGATAAATAATCCATACAGCTGATTATTTCTTTCTTTCCTACTTTGTTACTATTGCCTATTAATAATACAATAATACAATAAATGGACTACCCAACAAAAAAATAATTTTTCAAATAGGACCATTAGTTCCTGAGATTAGCGCGTTTAAACAAACAAACAAACAAACAAACTCTTCCGCTTTATAATATTAGTATAGATATCTACATTCTTGCAATCATTCTGATAAAAATATTATTGTGGTAAATATTCTGTCCCTGTTTGTAAACTGAGTAAGGCAACTTCAGAGCGATCTAGAAATTTGGCGCGACCTGTATTGAAAACAATACTTTTTCTACGACTAGAATTAAGATCGGTAGACGGTAGGTATTAAACACTTTTTCTTATTTTTAATCACACTTATATAAATCACAAAACTTCGTTCTGCTGCTGACATAGATGGCAGCATACAAATTACTAGCAAACCTGTGAAAGTTAGATAATACAGGGTGACCTTTTTAAACACTGTCCAAATTTTTGGAGTTTAAAAAGTCAGCCTGTATATGTTCAAATAGTATGTAGGTAAGTAAGTTTTAAAATTTACTTCTACTTTAGTCACATTTATCTCTGCACCACCTGACGTTAGTACCCTTAAAAGAAATAATTATTTTTACCTGATAGCTGCTGCCAATCCTCCCAGTAAATTGAAGACTATAGCGACCACAGTCAGCACAGCAGCTGAGGCCCAGTGAGGCACATGTAGCACAGCATGCAAGGCCACTGTTGGGGTGTACACGGTCACTGCTAGGTTCAAGAGCTGGCGGATGAGGAAAGTCGCGGCTGCCAATCTTCGCACCCATTGGGACCCGAAGCGCATCTGAGCAATATGAAAAGTTATATTTAATCCATTATACAGAGACGGAGCCGTGGGTTCCCGGCAGTAGAATAGGACCACTCCAAGTTTTTTCGTGGATGTCATAGAAGGCGCTTTAGGAAACTCAAGCCAAACAAAGCTTATAAACATCAATGAGACCTCTTCAACTCATCTGGCCAGCGTGGGGAATGCAAACCTCCTCCAATCCTCTAGCTGCTCTGGCCAAGTAGCTCTGGTAGTATAGAGAGGGTCGTGCTCCTGCAGTGGAAACTAGTAAAGACCTGATGATTGCCTGATGATGATGATAACGACATAGACGGAAACGGTATTACAACTTTTAGCGCGATAGCGAAAACCGGAAATTAAACAAGTGATTATTAAAAAAAAACAAAAAGCCGACTGTATTTTACAACAGCATCAAAAAAATAAAGAAGGTACCTAAATAGAGGTAGAGATGAAGATGGGCTATTAGCCGCATCGCGTTTAATATTGAAGCAGTTCGGAAGACTTATTTACGAGTATTTTTCAGGGTAAACATTTGTATACATTTTTGGTAGTAAGTAAACAGTCTCGAACTTTTTTACAATTACTTAAAATACTGGCCGGTAATAATTTTGCATAAAAGAAAAAAATATGCGTGTCAAGAAAAGAACGTTCTCAAATTTTCACATTGTATTTTTTTTTAGTCTAATTTTAAAATTTCTCGTAATAGGTAACTTATAGTTTTTATTTAAACTACACTTTTAACTAACTGACAACATAAGTTGTCGTTGTCGGTTAGATAATCCCGCCGCGCTACCGACCTCTTTAACCTTTGAACAATTGAAAAGAAGAATATAAATTTACATATCAAGTGAACAGCGTCACAAACCATAATAAATAACAAACCCCGGGTCAAGGACTTGGACCTATCTACCTAGAATAATAATTTCTCTCGAACACGTACCTACTAGAGCAATAATTACTATGCAATAATTCAGTCATTATCTCAAACTATTGAACTAACAGAGAGAAACGCGGCGGAAAACTGGATTAACAACTTTTTAATCATAGTGACGATAATAAGGAAAATTTAATGACGACCTCCGTGGCATATTGGTAAACACGTTAGCACGTCACTGGGAGGTTCTGGGTTCGAGACCCAGCCAGGGTAAGTTGAAAAATGGCATTTTTCAAACTGTCCTGGCTTGGATCTTGGATTTTTATTATAAAATATAGTATCGTTGAGTTAGGGAGTCCCCACACTGATCGACGCAGAATCGGCTTTAGCCGGTCAGAAAAACCTTTATGTCAATGGAATAAGGGCGTTGCTAATGCCATTCGCATCGGCTCGGCGACTTGGCGCGGACGACGCGACGCAACTACGGCCGGCAGCGAAACGAGTAGTTTGTCGGTTATCTGATCGCATCCGTATGCCGCTGAAAGTAGCCGAACACCCACGTCGACGCGTCTACAGCAGTCGTTTGTAAGATTTCGTCTCCGATGGCAGCCGATCGGCGTCGAAGAAGGCCGTAACGGCGTTGATATGATCCGTTCGCACAATTTCATCTACGACGGCATCAGCCGTCGCAATGGCCGTTCGGACGAGTTTAAGGTCATTCGAAAGAGTCGCCGATCGTTCGAAAAATTCGACGGCCGTTCGGAGGATTTGACAGCCGAACGCAAGTGATTAACCGTCGCAACGGCAATCCGGAGGAGTCGGCGACCGGTTGCCTGTGATCAGCCGTCGCGACGGACGATTGGCATTCAGCCGAGTAGTGCGGTGATACGCTCTCGGCTTAAGCCGATTCCGCATCGATCAGTGTGGGGACTCCCTTAGTATCCCATAGATGGCTCAATCAGTGTAATTTGCGTTCTATTTATATAAGTATCTATTTAATTAACAATTTTCAACTTTCTTTGGACAATCAGTATTATATTTTGTCCTTATCTATAATTTAAATTACATGATAAGTCACTAATATTAGTGAAAGAATAATAAACAAACTCACATTATAGACACGTTTAATCTTTTTACTATTTTACAATCCCTTCGTATTAATTAATATAAATTAATATTATTTCCAATAAAACGTCATTGATACAAAACTATCACAGATTGAATTTATCTGTCATCGATGACAGCACTGACAGCACAGCTAAAACCATGCTAAAACGTACCCACAGACTATATAGTCAAATAATCAGATCTTTTTTATTGCATTTATGAATGCGTTATTGGATGGAATACATCATTTTCGCTCGCCGCCTAGCGTCATGTTGACAAAACATCCGAAATTGTAACTGTGGCGACAACATACATAAACTAACTTTTTTTTATTTTAATATAGTCTTTTTATTTCAAAATAAAAGTGAGTGAATTTTTTTAAATAATTTCACCTCTATATTCACTTTTTTTGTAGGTACGTAAAATGAGTCATAGCATCGTTATCAACGTTCCGTCACAGTTATTATAATTATTATATAACACTGTAAATATTGAGATAATAAGTTATGTGTGTGTAAACCAAGAATTTACAATTTCATGGTTGTCGGATTCCAAAAACAAATGAAAAAATTATTTATGACCTTTTTATCAAACTAGTACAAAGCAGATAGTAATTAAAATTTTGATAACCATACAATAAACGGAGATAACGATATCTGTGGATATGTGGACTCGCAAAATATTTTATGAACAACGTTTATTTTTTATTTCTATAAAAACTGTGACCACTTTTGGCGGAAACGAGTTTGAAACATAAACGTGACCCTGATGAACTCGAATCCGAATACGTTTTACTTTCGAGTTTTAGTCAAAATTTTTTGTTTCTGAATTTTTATTTTGACTTGCTAATTGGGTCTTACTAACGATCTTTATGAAGTGGTCTTTGGCTCCAAAGCAGATGGAAAATCACCGTGTATAGATTACAGCACTACTTACCCCCGAGCAGGCATTTACAACTGCTCTTGGGAAAAACATTTAGACTTAGATCGACTCCATCATCCCCTGGGACCATTTTCGGTGGTTGCGGAGTACATTTTCTTACGAAACGACTTTGCCACGTGTAATTTAAAAATTTATTTTTTATTGTCATCATCATCCGAGCGTATTTCCCGTTGCATCCTCAGCGGTAACGCTTCAGAGCCCGGGGTCCTCTACCTAACGTAGGTGATTTGACGAGGTTACTGGTTTTTACACAGAGCGACTGCCGTCAGACCTCCGCAACCCAAAGGGTAGACAAGAACCAATCCTAGAGATAAGTTTGAACAAACGCTAAATGGCGTTCGGAACCTACGCGTGTCTTCTAAAACACGAAATCATTATTTTTTTCAAATAACCATGTCATTCAAGCCTGCAATAGGTATCCTAACCAGGCTGGAAAGAACTTTTCACAATGTATGCTTCCCAGTGGGATTTTAACCCACAACCTTCGGATTACAAAGCAACCACTGGACCATGGAGGCAGTCCGATTTATTTTATATTATTTTTGGGATAAATAATATTTTTGATTTGATTACTTACATGGAGATATTCATACACGGAATTTGTATGAAGACGGTAGTACACTGGCACAAAGAGGAAGCAAACCAGGGGAAACGCGAGGATGATACCGTACAGCGTCTCCCACATTGCAGACCCTCGGTACACCAGCTCTGATGGGAACCCTGGAGACAAAACCACAGAATACAGTAAGAGTAAACAGAAGGGACTCTTCTAAGGTACGCGCAATATACGTCTCCGTTCCCCGCACCCGCACCTCTCCCCCGGTTCTTGACGGCCAACGTGAGAAATCGAGGCGAAAACGGGGGAGAGGTGCGGGAACGGGGACGCCTGGGTGACGCATATTGCGCGTACCTTAGGAGTTTCCGGCCTGTGACAAAACATCACATAAATCAATAAATACATATACCTACATCGTGTTAATGAAAAAACGCAAAACCTCTCAGATGGTACCTCAGCCCATGTAACTGAACAACTTTTGTGCAACAACTTTCACGAAACTAAAAAAAAATTGAATTTTCATACAAACTGATCAGCTGATCGAGTCAATTTGTATGAAAATCCTAATTTTTTTTTGGTTTTCGTGAAAGTTGTTGAACAAAAGTTGTTCAGTTACATGGGCTGAGGTACCACATGAGAGGTTTTGCGTTCTTTCATTAACACGATGTATACATATAATATGGATGATTTTTACGCCATAATGCGGAAAAAGGTACATTCCATGATGACCAGAATGCGTGGCAGCTGTAATGGGTTCCTGACAATATTAGCAGGGAGAAATGAAAGCCACATGCAGTCCGGCATCACTGGGATTGTCTACTAAAAAGCCCTTTTGTATACGTCCGTAACTAACAATTTTCGGGATCCAGTGCTGCCCCCATTTGAAAATTATTTGAAAGAAAACGGAGATATCATTTAAATTTTGTCTTTGTGAAGCCCTAGATAACCCTTTAATCTATTTTATGAACTATTGATTACAGTTTAAAGTGAGAACGAATGGCAATAAAGGCCGACTCTTGTAGGTACCTTACATTATATACAACGTGGAAGGGTCATACCCGTAATAAATCGAACTGCGGTCTATACTAGATCCTTATAGTATAATGAAATAAATATAACAGCCGAAAACCAAAAAAAAAATTTCGGCATTTCCATACAAAAATGTGCGGCCACCCGGGCGATTTGTATAGGAATGTCGAAATTTTTTTTGGTTATTTTCAATATACTTAAGTAATTTAGAATAGCCCGTGTTTTGATTTATTACGGGTAATGTCTCTTCCACGTAAATGTTATTTGGTTCCTCAGTTTGGTGCAATATTTTTTTTGTATTGTATTGTAATTTACTTCCTCCTTTCTGGAAGTCGGTTAAAACGCAACACACAACACGACTATCCTATCTTATCCGTACATCACGTGGACATACCGTAGCATTCTAATTAACGCCAATTTGTCACGTGTTCCGACGTGATGGTATTTGAATGGCTTCTTGTTTGGGTTACAGCTAACAAGTTTATGTCAGAAAAATTGCAAAACCCCCGAATTTCAAGCATCTACCAATTACTTTTGAACGGCTGCACCGATTTTCGTCAAATATACCTAAGAACTATCTCGCCAGACAAGGCTTTCGATTAAAAAAAAACCCATCGAAATCGGCCTATTCGTTTGGGAGCTACGATACTACAGACAGACAAACAGACACATAGAGACACAGACACTTCATATTTGTAACACTCTTACAAAATAGACCTAAGTAGATTTTTTTTTTACTGAACACACTTAAGTTCCACTTTATCATGGATGATACAAGAAAAAAGGACTGACAACTTTCATACCTAAGTTTCTTACTTTGAAGCGTAATACATTTTTTAGTTTAAATGTCGTTGTAGCTAGATGAAGCTACTAGTTCGAAAGACGGTAGTTCCGTAGTAGTGCCGCTTAATTTCGGAAAGATGACGGTATAAGCGTTCATTTTCTACGAACAAACAAGCGCCATCTCTGATTTTTCGTGGACACCGTCAGCCTAAGTTAGTACTTAGGCCTAAGTTAGTGCATCCTATGTACCTATGGCTAGCGGGCGAGATAGTAGGTAGTAACATTTAGAAATAATACAAGATTTATGCTTTCTAGCAGAGTACGCTTTTTAGGGTTCCGTACCCGAAGGGTGCAAACGGGACCCTATTACTGAGACTCCACTGTCTTTCCGTCTGTCTGTCCGTCTGTCACAGGGCTCTATCTCTTGAACCGTAATAGCTAGAACCCTGGAATTTTCACCGATTATGTATTACTGTGGCCGCTATAACAACAAATACTAAAAACAAAAATAAAGTGAAAATTAAAGAGGGTCGTCATACAAAAAACGTGTTTTTTTCAGCGTTTTTAACACGATCTGTCACAGGGCTCTATCTCTTGAACCGTAATAGCTAGACACCTGATTTTTTCACCGATTATGTATAACTATGACCACTATAACAACAAATACTAAAAATAAGATAAAGTTAATAATTGAAGGGGGTCGTCATACAAGAAACGTGTTTCTTCAGCGTTTTAAAACATTGTACGGTGGTACGGAACCCTTCATGTACGAGTCCGACTCGCACTTGCCCGTTTATTTGTATGGGGTTGTCAGTTCTCTTGCAATTGTTCGTCCATGAAGTTATTCAGTAATCACGTAACTTACCGATTCGAATACTTATCTAGGTATTCGATTCCATAATATAGAGAGCTAGAACCGTGACTAGAATAGACGTAATAAACAATTTGTTACAGTAACAGTAACAATTACTCGTTTCTTAGTACTTTTTATACCAATTATAACTTCCGATAAAGATTCTAGGAAAATCGATTGTTTTTATTGAGACGTGTCTAATTCTTTTAAGGCCGTACCTGAATTTCCCGGGGTCCAGTGCTGCCCCCATTTAAAATAAATCATTTCAAAGAAAACGAAGACATTATTTAAACTTGTGCTACTACCAAATCCTAGATATACCTTCACAGTTTATAATGAGAGCATTAAGCTTTACTACGCACATTTGCCAAAAGTGGCCGTTATTCGCAAATGTGCGTAGTAAAGCTTAACGTTCTCACTTTAAACTGTAAACAGTAGTTCATAAAATACTTTGAAGGGTTATCTAGAACTTGGTAGTAGCAAAATTTTAAATAATGTCTTCGTTTTCTTTGAAATGATTTATTTTAAATGGGGGCAGCACTGGACCCCGGAAAATTTAGGTACGGCCTTAAGATGGGCGCCTGATGTTGATAATCTGAATTTTTCTCCCGCTTCCACGCACACATATTTACTCTAGCCGAAGCAAGACAGCGCGCCATGCGGCGCGTAGGGAATCGCGGCGGGTCAATGAGGCTGGTTTACGCGTTTCTGGTTTTTGAGGTTTTTTTTGTTTTACATTTAAAAGTAAGACATATGATGACTGCTTTATGTTTAATACAATCATAATCCAAAGTTACAACCAAGGGCTAATTTATTGTGTTTCCTGAATACTCTGTTTTAATATAATTCTGAGATGGAGGCAATTTCGCAATTATTTTCTATCGAGAAAATTTTAAGCAATCGTGTTTTCGAAACATAATGACTGGAGTTACTCTGAAGTTTGCTGTGTTTTTATTTCAAAGTGAGTATTTCGTTAATGGACCGAGCGGGCTAGAGCGAGGGCTAAAATTCAAGTTGAGGCGAAAACACGTTGTTTGTATGTATGTATGTATGTTTGTTCCGCGATAACTGCCGAACCGATAGTCCGATTTTGATGAAAGTTGGTAGGCATGTAGGAAATTTTCAAGTTCGTTGGGCATCAAAATCGGTTTAGTCGTTTTTGAAATATTAATAAAAAATCGCGAGGTCTAAGTTCGCGGCGAATTACTAGTATTGATAATGTTTAGGATCGCTCTAAGTACTATCGCGTTCATACAGGCTCTTAACTGTTTCTAGCTTTTAGGTTATTTATAGAAAGGCTAGACATACGGGAACGGGTGCGACCGGTCGGGAGGCTGTCTTGAGATACCGTGGATTCGATTCCTGCTTCTTGTTCTATGTACCCGACTACATGAAGCCAAGAGGAAGGTTATGTGTTTCGCCGCTATATATCTAAGTTTTTAAGTATACTTTGTAGCTGAAACCAACGGCTTAACGTGCTTTCCGAAGCACGAAGAAACGCGAGATAGTTTACAACATTATGAGATCCAAAAGTACTTGAATGTGTCACTAGTGCAAGCTTCAGAAGGCACGTTAAATCGGTCTCAGCTGACGTAATTATGCTGAAACTTACCTAAAAATGATCTAACGCCAAGCGTGCCCCTCGCCACAGACAGAATCATGGCTAGAACTGACACACCGCCGCCAGCAAAAATGTACGCTGCTTTGGCGCTGCCGCCAGCTTCTTTGGCGTCCTTCCCTCGCCTCCATAATGGAAGGCAGGATGTGGCGCAGATGAAGACAGCAAATACTATGCATTCCCAGGCTAGCCAGCCGGAATTCATTTTGAATCTAGAACGAAGAAAACAATATTTTATTGTACACTGTTGTAACGCGCGGCTTCGCCTGCGTTCATCAATTGATATGTGTAATTAATTAATTAAATTGCTAACTCTGCAAATTTTTGATACCTTGGGTTTTATTATTGCATTATTCGTAGAGATCTAAATTTTTTTAAAAGATTAAATATAGCAATGTGACGTAACACTGATAACGTAGCTTTCAAAAGGTGAAAGAATTTTTTTAATCCGGTCTCTAGTTTTGGAGTTTATAACCCTTACAAAAAAACAAACATACATTAAAATCTTTGATCTTTATAAAATTAATTTAATAGTCTACTAGTCTTTAGTCTAAAATTCTATATATTGGTTGCATTACAACAAAAAAACGGCAATAATAAATGCAAAACAGTCTTGACCACTATCTAGAGACTCTTTCGCTTGATAGCAGGGTCAACCAAAAGCAATTATTCCTGAATTCGGAAGTACTCTTGCTCACAGCGCCCATCGTCGAGAGGTTTTTCCGCCGGTAGCTTGGACATCGGCAACTAGTAAAGGTTATATTTTGTACAAAGTATATTGTTTATATTAGTTTTTATGTGTAATGTATCTGTTATAGATCTGGCTAATAAATAAAACAGAAACCAAACGATAAGAAAGAAATTTCTGGGCGCCTAAGTAGCACAGCTAAAGATGAGACAAAGAGATTGAATTAGTGCAGAAATCACTATGTACTTTGTAAAATATATACAGGGTCTGACATAATATACTGAAACTATTTTAAGGGTGGATTCAGTCCATGATACTGAATAACTTTCTCCAAGGAACATATATCGAAATATGAAAAAAAATTTTTGGCCTCCCATACAAGTTGACCGGTCAGCTGATCCGAGTTTGTATGAAAAGTAAAAAAATATTTTTCATATTTCGATATATCTTCCTTGGGGAAAGTTGTTCAGTATCATGGACTGTATTCACCCTTAAAATAGTTTTAGTATATTTGGTAGACGTTATGTATAAGGAATGTCTGTTTATCGTCAAAGTCTATGTAATACTATACGATACTAATATTTATCGCCACGAAAGTAAGCACTTCCGTGGGATCGTGAGAATTAAACTTAATCAGTAAAGTCGATTTTGACTGCCTCCGTGGTCCAGTGGTCAAGGCGTTTACCTTGTGATGGATGATCGTGGGTTCAAATCCCACTGGGAAGCATACTTTGTGAAAAGTTGTTTCCAGTCTGGTTAGGATATCGCAAGCTTGAATCACCTGAATATCCGAAAAAAAGATAAATCCGTTCTTCGGAAAGCACGTAAAGATGTAGGTCCCGAACGCCATCTAGCGTTTATTTAAACCTATCATAGGACTGGTTCTGGTCTACCCTTTGGGTTGCGAAGGTCAGATAGCAGTCGCTCTGTGTAAAAATCCAGTAACCTCGTCAAATCACCTAGGTAGGGTAGCGGACCCCGGGCTCTGAAGCGTAACCGCTGACTGATGCAACCGGGAATACGCTTGGATGATGATGATGAGTAAAGCCGATTTTAGATTGTTTAGTACCTACCGTCATTTGGAGCTACTAAACGAAGAAATAGTAATCTTCACATTTTTTGTTTATACAAGTCACAGATTTCACAGTGAATTCATGTAATTATCTACGCAGATGGTATCAGCTCACCCATTTGTAATGTTTACAGCAATTGTAGAAAATAACTTCCTCTGTTTTTAAACACCAGTTTAATGTACATTCAAACAACTCTACTCCTTAACTTACTAATAATTCTGATGAAAACTTAATCTATAGCAAAAAAATTTAAAGTCTGTATCGATGCTGTAAGTTTCATTCATACTGCATGGTACTATCCGTCTCATTTCTCCATCATCTCATACTGTCCGCTTTTCAAAACTTCATTTCATTCCAAATTTCATTTTCAAATTTTTGACATATTCCCTTCTTCATCATCTGACTCATCATACCTACTCCATCCTTCTTGCTGATCATGATCACACAAACAGGAGAGCTATCATCTACGCATGATGACTGAAAAAATATTTTTGGCCCATCTATTAGATTATTAAAAAATATGTACACATAGTTTTTATTTTCTCTGAGAAACAATAAATCGCGAAGATACAGCGCATTTAAATTTCGCATGACGTCACTCTTTCGTACGATTTTTACACATCGGTGACGTCACAAGCCCCCACTCTGGAACTTTGATACTCTGTATCTGTGTGAATTTTTACTTTTTTGATAAAACTGAAAAATATGGGTTTCTTATTAGAATAATACTTTTCTGACCCAGTCATCATCCCTATTATAATAAAAATATTCTATATTTTATAATCTATACAGTCAGTGAATTAAATATTTTGAAATTAGTGTGGTATCAAGTCTTTTGCTACAAACTGAGAGTTACATATATTCCCGCCTACTCTACAAATACTTATACAATACGAGTATGTAGGGCTCACCAGTCTTCTGCTTAGCCAAAGGACTGTTCATATTAAGGGAGGATTTGCCTATAATAACCACCCTCGACAGACTGGTTGGTGATTGCAGAAAATAATAGTATAAATACTTTTCACAAAGGACTCTTAGCTACATTTAAAGGAATCTTGGAATCAGAATCATAAATAGAACACAAATCGTAAGAAAAAAGACATTTTTTTCCTCACAATTTACTAATAAATGGCTAACCTACTAACTTTACTATACGCGCGGCCGTTACCCTCCCCGCTCGCCAGCCACTGCTCGGTATCGAGCGGTGACGTTCAAAAGGGAGATTTTTGGTATGTCGATTTTTATTTTTTGGTTTTTCTTATGAAACAAAGTACCTACATATGATATGTATTTTTTATTTCGCATTATAAGTCAATATAGCTACGAGGTTCAAAATCTTACTGTATATTTTAAAGACTTATATCAGGCCTGTGTCACTCCCCGTTTAGATATCGAAAATGTACTCCGCGTAGTAAATTCAGTTATACGAATCGTTTGTCCAGAGTAATAGGAATTAAATTGGCTTGCAATGGATGTCTAGGTATTTATACAAACAGGGGCTGGGTTCTGACGTGAGCTAAATTAAACCATATCGCTAGCCACATTAAGTAGATATTTCTTTGAATTTCTTTGCTGAGTGAGACTGCTGTACGTTAGTATTATTTATTCTGCGCTTATAGTTCTCACTCACTCACATTGGAGTATATAGTACTCGTTGAGCTCAGACCTATTTATTTAGATTTTAACTTTCGTTCAAGAAGTATCAATGGTTATATAAAACTCTGTGCCTGTGTGTCTTGGTAACACAAGTACTGCTGCAGGTTGTGCGTGAACTTGTTTCCACACACAAAATCTTGGTAATCGATATGGATTTGTAATATTCACAACGTAGTTGCACAGACGAAACACGTGGCACTGTGTCACTAAAACACGCGTCAAGGTCCCGCCTGTTTTAAGCTCGAAGGACCAATGTTCGGGTTTGAACCGAAATTAAGAGTTCTGATCAAATTAAAATCACTGATAAACTGATAAAAAAGGGATGTATTCTTGTTAATTAACTTGATGTAAAATGATATACGAGTCGCGTGGCACGCTTGCTGGCCGTAAGTAGCAGACTGACAATTTTATAACAATGAGGCGAAATTGTGCAAATGCTGACTTATCAAATACTGTACGGTGCTATGCTCGTACAAAAACTCTAACTCCCATTCAGAGGCAGCCTTGTTCTACTGGTATAACATCAACAGTCATGTAACTCGATCCTACTCGGAAATTTTACCATGTGTCATGTTATGATAGATAAGCATTGTCTGGGCATCGAATTTCTTAGAAAATATATCTCCTTATAGATATATTTTTCCACGTAATAGCACAGAATAAATAAAACTAACGTACTAATAGGTTTGCCGTGCCAAGCAATTAAATCCATGTGGTACCTGGAAGGAAGCCGTTTCGTTCCCAGCATAGAAGTAGGACCACTCCAAGTCCACTACTTCCCGTGGATGTCGTTGAAGGCAACTTAGGACATACAAGCTAAACAAAGCTTGTAAACATCAATGAGACCTCTAACCCGTCTGGTCAGCGTGGAGAGTGTAGGCCAAATCCTCTTACTGTTCTGACTAATATATGTCTCTAGTAGTACAGAGAGGGTCGTGCTCCTGCAGTGGAGACTAAATAAACGGGCAAGTACGAGTAGGACTTGTACATAAAAGGTTCCGTACGACCATACAATGTTTTAAAACGCTGAAGAAATACGTTTCTTGTACGAAATACAAAAAAAAAAAAGTTAAATATTATAGGGGGTCGCCATACAAAAAACGGGTTTTTTCAGATTTTTTAACTAGATCTTTATAATGGCATTAACTAGATACCTAAAATTTTCACAGATTATATATTACTATGGCCGCTATGACAACAAATACTGAAAATAAAAAAAGTTAAAAATTAAAGGGGGTCGTTATACAAAAAACGTGTTTTTTTAGAGTTTTAAAACATTGTACGGAGGTACGGTACCCTTCGTATACGAGTCCGACTCGCACTTGCCCGTTTATTACCTATTGAGGTACGGAACCCTAAATAAAATCTTGCAGGCGGTAAAATAATGTATTATGAAGACCACAGAATGAAGACATACAACGCAAGTCACGTGGATTAAAGAGATATACCGGCAGTGATATTATTTCTATATATTGATGTATATTGATTTCTCTCCTTAAGTTATTTGTTAACATCTCAGTTCCATACAATATTGTAATTGTTTGCATCGTGATTAAAGACACGTTTTCTCCTTCACAGTCAGAAGATATTGTCATACGCATCTTTTGTATAGGAATAGACGAACAATACTTACTGCCAACCTTCATACTTTGAAGCGTTCTATTTTTAGTTTAAATATTGTAGCTAGATGGAGCTACTAGTTTGAAAGGACGTAGTTCTTTCCGTAGTGGTGCCGATAAATTTCGGAAAGATGGCGGTATAAGCGTTCATTTTTAACCAACTTAAAAAAAGGACGAGGTTATCAATTCGACTGTATGTTTTTTTTAATTTATGTTTGTT
Source organism: Acrobasis repandana (assembly GCA_963576875.1). Taxonomy (NCBI): domain Eukaryota; kingdom Metazoa; phylum Arthropoda; class Insecta; order Lepidoptera; family Pyralidae; genus Acrobasis; species Acrobasis repandana. The sequence continues at coordinate 13,582,374 of OY756236.1, forward strand.
ACGCGATATCTTCGCCAATTAAAAACCGATTTTGATGTTTTTTTTTTTAATTTAAAAGCCTTTACTACCAAGTTGGTCCCATTTTAATTTGGTGAAGATATGATGAAGAACTTTAGAGATATGGAAGAAACTCCTAAAAAAAGTTGAAGTCGGTTGTTCTTTTTGTTAAAAATTTAATTTTCTACCAACAAACAAGCGCCATCTCTAATTTTTTGGGGAAACCGTCAGTCTTAGCATCAATTGTATAGCGGGCGAGATAGTAGTGACATCTAGATATAATACAGGAATTTTGCTTTCTAGCAGAGTATGCTTTATGTATGGGGTTGTCATTAGACATGGGTAATTACGGATTCGAGTATTTAAATGAGCCGATTCATCAACAGGAGCCGATAACCGTACTGAATCCCGGTAATCGTTATCGGCTCCCGCGAGTTATTGAGTCCGCACCGATCTTGGTCCCGCCGGGAATCGGTGGCGCCTGTCAGGTCGCGAGCCGCGAGCCGCGCTTTGGCTCCACCGCGTCTCGGGAGGAATCGGGAGTCAATATTATTCTGTATTGAAACCGCACCAGAAAGGACGTCTGTATTCTGTAGATTCAATAGTGAAACTTAACGGACCTCGGAGCTGGAGCCGATAAGGGAGTAGGATTCATTAAGATGAGTCGGTACCGGATGCGGAGTAAGATTCAGTGAGCCGAAACACTCCTCGGAGTCGAGATTACCCATGTCTAGTAGTCATAGTCCCCATAGTCATAGTGTCGTAGTAGGTATTTGTTCATTCATGGTATAGAATATATTTGCTGTAGGTAGGTAAGTAGATTCATAATTAAACGGCCTCAACTAGGTTAGCTTTATGTAGGTATGTTTTATATAGATACACTATCCACTGTATCCCTAAAAGGGTTGACATAGGGCCGTGAAGCCCAAAGGCCACATTTAGCGCATTTGTGGGTGAGGATATGGAAAAAGCTAATCATAATAGTGCTGGGTTGCTACCCGCATCGCCCGTTGAGATGATTCTGATTTTTGATTTCGTTTCCAAGTCCGTCCCAACGGTGCCAACGGGACCTTATTACTGAGACTCCGCTGTCTGTCCGTCTCTACATTCGCCTGGCACATGCTCTATCACTTGAAGCGTAATAAGTAGAACGTAGAAATACTTACCGTCGTCATACAAGAAACATGTTTTTTCAGCGTTTTAAAACATTGTACCGAGGTACAAGGGGAAGGGGGTTCCCCTTCATGTACGAGTCCGACTAGCACTTGACCGGTTTTTACAATCTGCATGGAAGGAGACGCATTTCAAGTTTTTTCTATTTATTAAGACTTGATTGTTAAAAATTATGTAAGTAAATATCTTTCATAATACCTAATGAAAAATATTTTTATGTAATAAGATGACAGATTTTTACATAAAATGGTAACTAAGTGTATTTTTGTGCACCCACCTTATTCCGTACTATTAATTTTTCCTCTACCCAAAGGTTGACTGGAAGAGATCGCATCTAGCGATAAGTCCGCCTTTGTACCAATATTTTCTTTGTGTTTGTTATTTTTATTTTATTAATTATTATGGTGCAATAAATATAATTTGTATTGTATTGTATTGTATTGTATTGTATTTTTATTTTTATGGCTGAATATATCTCTATATATTGCACTTTAAAATGCGTTTGAACTTCAAGTTAGTAATAAAAATTGCGCAATCAGAATTCCACAGATTAGCATTTTAATCAAAATCACTACCATGCAATTCGTAAGAAAACTAATGACGTAACTTAGAACCTAATACTTTTTTTTATGTATCACATCTTTTGCTGTATAGTCTATGATAGAGATATTCATAATTGTTTAGTAATCATGGACTTAAGGCCGTACCTGAATTTTCCAGGGTCCAGTGCTGCCCCCATTTAAAATAAATCATTTTAAAGAAAACGGAGACATCATTTAAACTTTTGCTACTGCCAAGTCCTAGATAACCCTTCACACTATTTTGTGAAATACTGTTTACGGTTTATAATGAGAACGTTAAGCTTGCGCACATTTGCCAAAAGTGGCCGTTTTTCGCAAATGTGCGTAGTAAACCTTAACGTTCTCACTTGAAACTGTAAACAGTAGTTCATAAAATACTTTGGAGGGTTATCTAGGAGTTGATAGTAGAAAAATTTTAAATGATGTCTCCGTTTTCTTTGAAATGAATTATTTAAAATGGGGGCAGCACTGGACCCCGGAAAATTCAGGTACGGCCTTAACACGAAACACAAGGGCCGTGTTTCCATACAAACGTAGTCCCCTGTTTCCTCCCCGGATAAAGCCGGTAGAGTTATTATATATTGTTTTCCCTGAATATCTATAGCCACTATTAGCATGTCCCTATGATTTCTTTTTATTCATAAATTATTTATAAAAAGAGATATGAATGTTCAAAAACCTAAAAAAATGGCCAGATTTTCCGCTGTGTGCAAACATCAAGAAAACTTTGACTAGATTATTCATATAAAAAAAAACATAGGACACAGCTCAAGTCTTTGTTAATTCATAATGAAAAAAGTACTAATATTGGTTAAGTTTTGGAGAAGAAATCAGGTGACTACGAATCGTTGATTTTCTGTTATTAAATGTATAAATTAATAATTTTTACAGGTGTTCGGTAAATAATTTTGCTAATTTTTTTTTATTTTTTTTTATTAGAAATTTGAGTGCGTTTGACCTCTATCTAGCCTGATGGGAAGCTAAGATGAGGTCTAAGGTGTATTACGCAGACTCAAAAAATGCCTGTTCACTCTTGCCTTGATAATTTATTGAATTTCTTGTACAGATATACAGACGCAAAATGTGTGATATCAAGTGACTTTGGGATTTGTCTCTTTTTTCTATTGCCATTAAAATGTCACTGCTCTGTTTTGTTTTACTTATATCTATACTTCTATACTAATATTATAAAGCTGAAGAGTTTGTTTGTTTGTTTGTTTAAACGCGCTAATCTCAGGAACTAATGGTCCGATTTGAAAAATTCTTTTTTTGTTGGGTAGTCCATTTATAGAGGAAAGCTTTAGGCTATATAACATTACGTTCCGTCAACCACGCGAAGGAAGTCGCGGGCACAGCTAGTTGGTTATAAATAGCCGTTGTATTTTTGTTTGTACGTAGTTTAGATGTAGACCTAACCTTGGTATTTTGCTTATTATTGTTTTGATTTCGAACTAAATTAGGTCTTTTGTGAGAGTTACCCGTTTATCTCATCATCATCATCATCATCAGGTCTTATTTAGTCTCCACTGCAGGAGCACGACCCTCTCTGTACTACCAGAGCCATATATTAGCCAGAGCAGTCAGAGGATTTGGCCTAAAACTCTTCACGCTGGCCAGACGGGTTGGAGAAGTCTCATTGATGTTTATAAGCTTTGTTCTGCTTGTGTTTCCTAAGTCAACATCCACGGGCAGACTTGGAGTGGTCCTATTCTACTCTGCCGGGAACGACATGGCTAAAAAGTATTATATAATATATATTTTTAGCAAGTCAGGTCGATAGTTACGTAAAGTATGAAATAATGTCTATATTTACATTACACTGTTATCTTAGTTTGACTCACAAAGACAACGTGTTGTCATAATAAGTATCTGAACGACTGCGCAAGATTTAAGATAATCCATCTGAAATTGCGACTAAGTGACGGTTTCATTCATAGATGATGTTGGGTTTTACTGAGATAGTTTATGTTTTGGATAAAAGTACTTATTGTTAGGAGACTAGCGCCATCTGCGTGTGATCTCCACAAACACGGGCAAGATTATCGATTGAGCGATATTCCGGCTGTGGGCGCCCCGCCCTGCGCGGATTGTCTTTGCCCGGCCAGGAAATAATCTTTGTCTATGGGTCGCGTCAAAGTCTCGACCGACGCCATTATTAATGACTGGTTGCGCTGGCCCGTCGCGAGAAAGCCATGCGGCATTTTGTACTTATTATATTGCGAATATTTCGTGAAGAATTATCGCTAATTATTGTTTGTTTGTGTGCCCAATTTGTTTGAAACGGCGTGGAGCCGGGAATTGTTTGTAGTACGGATAAGAACAGTGATATGTGTCAAATGTGAAACGCGTGCCATTACGTCATTGTAAATTGTTGGTTTTTGCCTATTGCCCGTGTGGTACGGAAGTATTTGTAAATTGACTATAAAAGGAACCAATTTTGGAGGCGTGGATGCCCATAAATGTATAAACTGTGATAAATGTTTGAATCGGAGCGAGGGACATCCCATGTTACGTTCCGCTGTTAGGTTATGTGCTTAATCTTGAAGTGTCAAGAAGAAGATGAAATTGGTTGTGCTGTGGTGAAGTGGTGCTATAAATACGACGTATTCGTTTGGGGCGACATACATGAGCTCATGGGTAGGTTCGCTTAGGGACCCCATTTTCTTCACCACAGACTTGGGACCCGGGGTGGGACCTAAGGCCGTCGCCAGCCTTGAGGAGGACTTCGGGCTCGACGCGAAGGCCAGGCGAGGCTGCCTGAAGACGGCATGGATGCTGTAAGTATTATCTTGAGTTATTTCCCATATGTAATTAGTTTAATTACATTTAATTAGATTTAAGTTTAAGGTATAATTAGGTTAGGAGGTTCCCTGGACCTTATCTAGGGTGGTAGCAGACTGCGTAGGTTTGTTTGTGTGTTTGTTTGTTGCCGGTGGGATTGCCGGACTCGTACCAAGAGCGTAGTTAGTAACATCTTTGGTAGCAGAACGTAATCTTGGCTATCTGCGCCAACAGTTTATTACTTGGTCATTTTAGGCTTAATTTACATTGCGGCAGAGTCGCAGCGATTCTCCGAAATCGTACATATCATAATGAACTTTATGTCAATCGTATAATGTTCAAACTAAACTTCCGGCGTCTTCCAGCGACTTCGCGAGAATTCGCCACTTGACGCGCGACGACTTTTTAAGCTCAAATTTAGATTGAACATTATACAATTGGCATAAAGTTCATTATGATATGTACGATTTCGGCGACTCGCTGCGACTCTGCCGCAATGTAAATTGAGCCATATACGACACGAAAAATTTATATAAAAAAATAATAGAAGGAAAATAGAAGAAAGAAGAGGAAAAAGAGCTTTTATAGATCAAGTAAGCGAGAAAGTTGATGCCGTGTCGTATAGGGAGGTTAAAAGGATAGCTCCGTAGAGGGAGACATGTAAACTACTCCACCGACAAGAACGTAGTTCTTAAATTATAGATAGACAGATAGCCGTGTGGTTACCGGTAGAGTAGAATAGAACCACTCCATGTCACCCCGTGGATGTTGTAGAAGGCGACTTAGGAAACACAAGCTCAACAAAGGTTATAAACAGCAGTGAGACCTCTCCAACCCGTCTGGCCAGCGTGGAGAGTGTAGGCTAAATCCTCTGACTGCTCTAGCTAATATGGCTCTAGTAGTACACAGAGGGTCGTGCTCCTGCAGTGGAGACTAAAAAAGACCTGATACCTGATACCTGACTCAGTTCAGTTGATTCATAGTCCTCCGTCTGACCTAAAAGTAACGCTCTTCTTATAGTCTTATTATAGAATGCAGTCCAACTATAGTCGTCATCATACGAGTATCACTTAGTTCACTGCTGGACACAGGCCTCCCCCAAGGATTTCGCAAACGACCGATCGAAAGCCGCCTGCATCCAGCGTTTTCTGCAACCTTGCCCAGTGTCGTCCGACCACCTAGCAGTACGTGGCCGCCATTCGAGAACCTTTCTGGCCCATCGGCCCATCGGCCATCGGTTGTTCACGCTATGTATAGGTATGTACTAACTTAAGTAGGTAAGTACATTAAGTACTCTTCCATGCTAGTCTGAAAGAAAGGAAATACCTTACAATGTACCAACTGCTTCTCTTTCCGAGCAGATAGTAAAAGCTGATCGAAGGCAATGGGCGAAATTGCGATGCGGCTAGCGGCTAGCAACCCACCACTCTTTGGATACTATATTTTCATCTTCACGTTCATATACAGGCTGATTTTTTTTGGAGCAAGTTCAGTCTATGATACTCAACTATTTTCTACAAAAAAAGTTATTAAAAATCGATAAAAAATTTTCGTCCTCCCATACAAAATCCGTCTGTTTGAGCGCTGATTTGTATGGGAGAACGAAAAATTTTTATCGATTTTAATACCTTTTTTTGTAGAAAGTAGTTGAGTATCATGGACTGAACTGGCTCCAAAAATTTGGACAGTGTTTAAAAAATCAGCCTGTATAACATTAAACAGATACCTAAATCACACGATATACGGAATAGTTAAAGTTGAGAATTTTATTTTACATTCATTAACTATTTGAGAAAGCCCTTAAATTAACTGAAAAGAACAATCAGTGGTTACACTTATGGTGACATTCGTGACGTAGTCTTGGGCCATCGCGGGAAAAGAATACTTTGTTTTATTATACGACATATAAAACTATCAACAGCGTCAAAACATACGCGTGCTATCATTATTTAGACTTGCAATCCAATGGATACGTCAGTGAATGTTGAGCCATTTGTCGTATTAGTTACGTGCATACGGTATGTATTGTAATAATATCTATAGATAATTTAAAAAAATATATCAGTACAAAATATTGTAAATTGCTTTTTCAGTTTCTTCGAGGTGGTGTCGGTAACAGTGTCGCGAGTACAATGGTTTTTCCCATCTAAAAATGCCTAACACACCTAAAGAAGTTTTCAATTAAAAAAAAAAAAAAAATTGTCTTCTGTTTCTTTTCCTTCCGCATCTCCAAAGTACTTCATCATGTCTTCACTGAACTAATATGGGACCAACTTGGTAGTAAAGGCTTTAAAAAAAATAAGAATCACCAAAATCGGCTCACAATTGGCGGAAAAATGAGCAAGTATATTGTTCATAGCTATTATTTTACTGTCTGTTTAATTTCAAATCAAGAACAAAAAATTGCCAAGAAATATAAAAAGTGACTAAAAATGGTGCCTTGTGGTTTCCGGCCTAAAATAGGACCAATCCATCTCTTTCTGTGGATGTCGTAAGAGGTGACTAAAGGACTAAGCACGAACATCTTGTGCTACATCTGTATTCCCAAGGAGGGTTGACGTCAGGCAGGCGGCCGGTCGTAACACTATAGCCAAATCGTTTAAACTGTTCCGGCTATTTCTTCACCACTTCACAAGGTCTTTGGAATTCTTGGGTGATTATTTGACATGCATATTATATTTGGTGCATGCATGCATAAGTAAAAGCGGGAAAGCGCAACCCGGGCTCCGAAGCAGCAAAGCTGAGGATGCAACCGGGATTAATGCGCTAGGATTAAGAAGATAAAAAGTAACTAAAAAGATTGCTTGCGTAAAAGAAGTCCAGACCCAGCCGCTATGTCATCAAAAATAAGCAAATCACCCCTCTTCCCCCCTTTCATCACCATCATATGAGCCACAGGAAGTCTACTGCTGGACATAGGCCTCCCCCAAGGATTTCCAAAACGGCCAATCAGAAGCGTCCTGCATCCAGCGTTTTCCGCAACCTTGTACAGGTCGTCCTGGATTCCCTCTAATATGGTTGAGTTCAGCGATGGCTGATCCACGCGTCAACTTGTGAACGGGTGCCGCCAGTATGGACTGGTCAGCTCGGCTCCGTTTTTTAAGACTACTCAGTGTAACTTATTTCTGTAAATTGGATTTGGCACTCGTTCGCAAGCTTTACATATTATGTTGTGATAACATTGTATTAGGCATAATATCTTTGTAAACTGACAAAGCCCTTCTGGCGCGTAGGCGACCAATATTTCTTTCGGCGTTTCTTCTCAGCAGTGGTCGTTGCGAAATGCTAGTATCGGTAGCTTTTGAACGAAAAAAAGATAATTTAAATATAAATAAACATTACACGTAATGTACACTATAATTATTGACGTGTAAAAGTGCCTGCAAAGGCCTAATTACTGAATAAATATTTGATTTGATTTGTCCGACCACCTAGCAGGTCCGTGTCCCACCCCTTTGGTGCTTACGTAATACTTGAATGGCGTCTAAGAAAGAGAGAAAAGTAAAGACAGGTTATTGTTATTGCGACTTCACAAACCCGCGCCATCGATCGGTTTGTTCTGGCTATTATATACGAGTACCTAATCTGTGTCTGACCCTACTTCCAGCCAAGGTCAAGGTTGCGTGTTTGACATTTTAGGTAAGTAAAGGAAAGAATCTTGCTCTTTTTAACCGACTTCAAAAAAGGAGGAGGTTTTAAATTCGACTGTATTTTTTATGTATGTTTGTTACGCGATATCTTCGCCAATAATAATTGTGAACCGATTTTGATAATTCTTTTTTATTTGAAGCCTTTACTACTAAGTTGGTCCAATTTTCTTTTGGTGAAGATATGATGATGAACTTTGGAGATATGGAACAAACTCCTAAAAAAAATTAAAGTCAGTTGTTTTTTTGTTAAAAATTAAATTATTAAACTGAAGTAACAAGATATACATTTAAAAAACTACATCCCGGCTACTGGAAAATTCTTACTGAAAGGACTGAAAAGATGTTTTACGAAGAAACAAAAACAGTGGCACACCGGGAGTGCCGATAGAAGTGAAAACTTGAACAAGGTGGTGTCGGTTACGGTAACGGTGTCGCGAGTTCAACGGTTTTTTCCCATCTCAAAAAATGCCTAACACGCCTGAAGAAGTATTCACTTCAAATATTTCGATTCCCATACAAATCGAAGCAGTGATCTAGTTACTATGAGAAATATGTTTTTTTTTTGTATTTCGATATACATTTATTGTTATATATACATAGGATATAGGTAGTTAGTTGTTCGAAATGATGGCGTGAATCACACCTTAAAATATTTGTACTTAAAATAAGCTTGTATTCCCTAGTATTATTGAAGAGCCCAGTGGGAGTAGCAATACTGGAACTTTGGCAAGTTAAATGACACTGGGCCTGGTCCGCACTCGGATTGGCCACAAATGGCATAAAAAAATTATGGAGCTCCTCCGACCTACGGAAGGCACGTTAAGCTGTGAGCTGCGGCTGTCATCATGTTGTCAACAAGCTATGTTAGATGCCTTAAGTTAAATGAAAATCTAACACGAGTGTTGGCCACTTACACACAAGAAAGACGAAAACACAAGTTCGTGGCGAACTACTATGAAACTACTAGTGTACTACTAGTAGTTCTATGGTAGTTCACCACGACCTGGAATGTTACATGGAACTACTAGGTAGTAAATATAATACTAAACACGGATGTTGAAAATTAACACTAATACAAAGACTATTCTAATACGAGTAAGTACGTGCAAATCATCGAATAGACTACTTATTGGCATGTTGTCAAAGAAGTGACGTCACAAGGTTTAATATAATTACGTCAGTTCCTATAAAATCTACTTTTATCATCATACAGCCAAGACAATTTGAAAAAGGCCATTTGTAGGGTTCCGTACCCGAAGGGTGCAAACGGGACCCTATTACTGAGACTCTGCTGTCTGTCTATCCGTCTGCCACAGGGCTCTATCTCTTGAACCGTAATAGCTAGACTCTTAAAATTTTCACCGATTATGTATTACTGTGGCCGCTATAACAACAAATACAAAAATAAAAAAAGTTAAAAATTAAAGTGGGTCGTCATACAAGAAACGTGTTTTTTTCAGCGTTTTTAACTCGATCTTTATAATGGCATTTATAGACACTTGAAATTTTCACCGATTATGTATTACTATGACCACTATAACAACAAATACTTAAAATAAGATAAAGTTAAAAATTAAAGGGGGTCGTGATACAAGAATAAGAATAAGAATAATTTATTTGCTCAAATACAGTACATAAGATGTGAATTGCATAATTAGTATGGGTAGTATTTAAACGCAAATCAAAATTACTGATTGCACAGCAAAATACTCAACTGAAAATATTACTAAACAAACTGCAATTTATATTTGTGGCGCAGTAAAATGGATAGAACTTTCCTAGCACTCGCCGGCCGCTGCCGCGGCACGCTCGCTTCGCTCGCTCGGCTCGTGCGTGCGTTGGTCGCAGTTCTAACATAACCTTACCTATAGGTTTGCCCTAACCTAATAAATTTGATGTGCAGTCAGTATTTATTTGCTGTGCAATCAGTACTTATGATAAGATTGTTGATTTATTTGATGTAAAAAAGTATATAAATGATGAGATTAAATTGATGGGTGATTATTTATTAGATGTGCAATTAATAATATCCCAATTAGTATCATGTATCCAACCTAAACTAAGGCATGCAAAATTATATGTAGGTAGTCAAATTAATAATCTATTAAAATATGATTTACATGGGTACAATTGAAAACACAATAAATTTTAATTAATACAATTTCATAAGTTCCAATATTATTTTTTCCGCTTACTGAAGTCTTTATACTCCGATATAGAGTAAAAGTGTTTCTTCAGCGTTTTAAAACATTGTACGGTGGTACGAACCCTTCATGTACGAGACCGACTCGCACTTGCCCGTTTATTTCTAAACGTCAAAACAAATATTTTCTATGGGATTTCTATGAAAAACGCACGGCATGACGTCATAGTTTCTTGGAGTCAAATAGCGCTCTTAATATCAGTTTTTCGGCACCCTATAGGGTAGTGTCCAGTGTCAAAAATAAATTATTTTCTAATGATAGAGAATAAAACGTCACTTAAAAACATCTGTGTGATATGTACATATTTACTTAATTAAAAATAAAAAACAAGTTTCAAATTAATTTTACTTTCACAGCCTATTATGCGGAAATACTGAAGAGATCTACCCTCGTAAGACCAAGGTTTATTATAAGACAGTGACTTTTGAAATGTATTGAATGGAATTAAATACGTGACAGTATATAAATATCCTGAACTCTGAAGTTCATGAAAACATCACTTCGAAACACTCATTGGACATCCGTGTGGCACCGTGCCAAGACTGACGCAACGATGCACTTTCTTGGGTATTGGTCTTGGATGAGAGTTAACAGTGGTACAGATTTGGGTGTTATTGCCAGAAAAAGTCAAAATGCCAAAGTCCAAAGAGCTGTGTGTGAAAAAAAACAGTGACACTCCGGGAGGCCCGACAGAAGTGAAAACTTGAACAAGGTGTCGGTAACAGTGTCGCGAGTTCAATGTTTTTTTGCCATCTAAAAAAAAGCGGTGGTTTTTATTTAAGTTATTACGAGAATGATATATCACGCAGTCGTGATTATAATTTAGTAATTATTACTGTGGAAGTATGTTATTATTGTGGAAGTATTTTATTATTGTGGAAGTAGGTATAATAAAACAATGTTGATTTATAATAGTTAAAACAATTTCATCCGTGGTGTAATGGTCAACACGCTAGTCCGCCAATCCGGAGGTTCTGGGTTCGATCCCCAGCCAGGTCAAGTTGGAAAATGGCCTTTTTCAAATTGTCCTGGGTCTTGGGTGTTTATTTATATATTATAAAATATAGTATCGTTGAGTTAGTATCCCATAACACAAGTTTCAAAAAAACTTACTTTGGGGCTAGCTCAATCAGTGTGATTTATCCTTTAAAAAAATTATTATTTTACCCGTCTGCGCAAGATGGATGATAGCATATTTTTTTTACACGCCGGTTTGATGGATTTTAGCTATAGAGGGGTCGTTTGATACTGTCAGAGGCTTTGAATATGTATATAAAAATAAAATTAGCACAAAATTATACGTATGTCTTAAATTTTTGTTTTTATTCATAACATATCGAGGGTTGTGTTTAAATAACAGAGTTTAAGGAAGGATTACAAAAATTATATATACGATCTAACAAATATAACGTCTAACAAATTAAACTATTTTAAGGGTGGTTTCAGTCCATGATACTGAACAACTTTCCCCAAGGAACATATGTTGAATTATGAAAAATAATTTTTGGCTTTCCCTACAAACTCGGATCAGCTGATCGGTCAACTGGTATGGGAGGAAATATCAAAGATAATGTTTATTCCTTTTATGAATTTGAAGATATTAAACCAAAGTACCTACCCGTTTGACAAATAAAGTATCTTGCTTTGATTTTGTACAAAGAGATATAAAGTAAATTAAAAAAGTGGGGCAACTATACGGGTTTTACCCTAGAACATTTTTGTTACCCTTGTTAAGACGCAACTTAGATCCTATAAACTTCAACGGGTTGGGGGTGAGTCGCGAGGTTTACAGCTCACAGGCTAGAGCTACTAGTTTCAAAAAGTAGAGAAGCACTTACCAGCCTGGGATTACAGAAAAACATAGAATGTACCAGCTCCTTTCCTTGATGCGCACAATGATTACATAGGTAGGTATAAGACGATTTTTGAAAAAAAAAAGTTTTTGATTTTAATAGAGTACTTACTTATAGAATATTTTCATTGGTAGAGTAAAACTATTTAATTAAAGTTAGTAAACCTTAAGGCACCACCAGTTCAGAACCAAGACAACTGTGAGTGTTTTTAAAAAAATCACTGTAATTAAACTAATACAGTTTATTGTTAAAAAAATTTAAGGACTTTTTACAGACACCCACAATAGCCAAAACACGATTGAGCATTTTTGGCTCGATAGAAAAAAATCACAAACATACCTCTAAAATTGCCTAAATTTGCCTTTATAATACGTGTTACTATTTTATACAATCACCTTTTTATATGAAAATTATATCAAAAAATGTATTATCTAAATATCTATCCGTTTTGGCTACAGAAAAAATTATAAATATAATAAAAAAAAATTAATAAATAAAACACAGTGAAATATTCGTCGAGAGCGAAGAAAGGTCCGCCGCCGTGCTCGACGATATTTCGCAGTGTTTTATTTATTCTTAATAAAAGAAATATGAAAAAAAAAACTTCCCATATTAACGAGATCACGTGACTAGGTACTTTGATTTGTATGGTTTTTCTTTTGTTTTCGTATTTCGATATACATTTATTGGGAAAAGTTGTTGAAATGATGGAGTGAATCACCCCTTAAAATATTTATACTTAATTAAAAATAATTTAAAAAAAATTAAAATCACGTATCTAAAGCTGAAACATCACAAAAACAATAACAAACTCACATTAATCAAATCCCAAAAATATAATCAAACTTGGCACTTCACACACTCGCGACTTAGTACGTACGTACAAAACGCGCGTGCGGCCGCGCGTACAGTCCGGTACGGAATGACGAGCACGGCACGGGGGATGTCCGACCGATGAATCGGCGGCGTAGCGTAGCGTTTTATAAGAGTAGACATGTAAACAAACATACTGGGGCGTATTTAGTAACTATCTGTCATTAATTTTTTTATTTTTTATTAAATAATTTTACGGCTCTGGATACAAGTCCTTTAGAGCCTATCTTTAATTGTGTTTTTATTCCTAATCCTAACCTAACCTAATCCTAACAAGTTTCAATCAAAGGGTGGTGTAGGCCTTTGACTGCTTCAAGGGAGCTTCTGGCGACAAATCTGTACGAGTCCACTGGTTTTCATAGCCGACTGAGTGGCGGACGACGCCCGGAGACGCCCACAAAGTCCGCAAAACAAATATCACTACAGCCGTACTATGACTGTCCACTTCAACTATTTCACACATGAGCATGAGCATTTATTGCCAAACAACACAACAACACCAATTTCATATTATAAAGTCCACTAAAATCAATTTGCAAAATAATTTAAAGCAGACGAGGAGTTTTTGTTTTTTTTTTTATAAGAATCTATTTAGATTTATTTTGGAGCAAAATATTAAAACTTTTAACAAACATATATGTTTCTTGATCTGCATTACTTTTATTCTTTAGACAGACAAAAGAGGACAAAGGAGGAAGAGTCCGTTTCAGCTTCGGTAAAAACTCTTTCGTGTGTCCGAATTTCAATTTTCCGGTTTCGCCTACCTACCTACAGGTCGCATTTTTCAACCGATTCTAGTAAAATTTCCTCGCCTTTTTTTACTTACTTGTTCTGGTAATCAATTTTCAAAGTTACTGACGAAAGTTACAAATTAGCGGGCGAAAACCATAAATTATCGGACGAAACCCACAAATAATTCTGGACTTTTCTATTTTAAATTCTACTTAATAGCTCGGCTGGTTTCCTTACGATAAAAATATCAGTATCGATACAGAATAGTCTATTTAGTAAAGACAAATAATTTGGGTTTGGAATTTTTATTCACGTTCTTTTTGAATGTTTTCTAAAATTTACTAACTGTAATTTCATCAATTATTACCTAACCCAGATATTTTTATACTCATAAATAAATGAAACAATAAAATATAAGTAATAAATATTTTTTCAACAACGATTAATTTTGTTTAATACCTTACTATTTAAAAAAAAGGTATTGGCTCCTAAACTAGGAACTTAGAACTAAAAGAACAGTCATCAGGGTTTCCCTTCATTAAATGTATAATTATATTTATAGCTTTGTCTTATAATATCCGAACCTCTTATGAAGAAGAAGAGTTCGCACTGCCTCTTCAGATCTGCGAAACCATCTCTCTGCCAAACACACCAACGGTGCAGTTAACAAGTTGGCGAAATATTAATAATTTCTATTTCTTATTTTTTCAAGCCGTCATGCCACTCCCACTGCTGGGCAAAGGGATCTCCACTTTGTCCATTCAGTAATAATAAACGAATAAAATTCTATCGGTTATACAATAATAGCAACATTTTACCTGAAAATAAAATGTATATTAAACATACTTACCTTATTCGAAGCCTATATAATGAGAGAGCATCCATTTCCGGTTGGAGTACTAGTCATGACTTCCGGTTTAGGTCCACGCCCCTCCATTTCCGCTCCATTCGTTGCGTTGTTTCCTTCTGCCACGCGACACTAGCGCCACCTAGGTAGTTGGGTTTTGTAACCCAGTTTGTTCGTCATTGGATCGTCTTTTGTGATACCAGGTAGAACTACAAACTATAGGCTTCGAATAAGGTAAGTATGTTTAATATACATTTTATTTTCAGGTAAAATGTTGCTATTAAACTCACTGTACCGTTATTCGAAGCCTATATAATGAGAGACGTGTTTATTATCTCCTGGTGGTGATAGTTACGTCAATGTGATTTTACTTATTTAGTGAGCAGGTTAGCACCTGCGATAAAAAGTTTATCCCATAGATAGCACATGTAGATCGATACATTTATGTGCCATACGTAGTGATTGTTTAACAAAATATACTGTTATATTGTGATAAGCAAACAGTAAAATGATGTCTTATCTGGTGGATAGACAAAGAGTCTTACAGATATTGATGATAAAAAAAAAAAACAAGTAGCTAGAGGTATCACGCCTCTCATATGGTATGACATACCAAATGGTACTTTTCTGTATATTCGGGAATTTTATTCCATTAAAATAAAGTCATCTACATGGATATTTTCCAGCAAGTACTTAGGTACTGCGATTAATCTAACTGGTAGCATTTACAACAGGTGCATGATAGTTAAACTATTGTGCGCGTAGCAGATGGTTTGTAAGAGCCCAATAAAAATCCGCTAAAGTTTTCTATGTTGCCCACACTAAACATTTACGAGTAGGTAGTACAATGCACATTAGGTGTAAATATTTACTATGTTTTGTTAAACAAGAACAAAAACAGTTTTACAAGAACTACGAGGCGAAGTACATAATTACATTACATGCATGTACGGTATTACGCATGTATATCACGTCTTACTCGCAAGACTTTTGCGCTTGTGTTTGATTCGACATGAAACGTTACATCCAATCAAAGACGTTTATGCTAAGTCACGCTAATTCAAGCTTTCTTTAATCAACTTTCACGAAGTGTGTATACTTGAATGCGTGAACCCGTAAAGGGTTGATATGTCATGAAAAAGTTGGCCAGGGTGATTCGAAATCACAAAGGCTCAGTTAGTTGAGTGCTCACAGTACGGAAGAGAGAGTTCGAGTTCCACGCATTTATACTTATTATGCAATGCTTCGTGGTGTACGTCTGATAGGAAGCGTAAATGCTTCTGCTGAGATACTGATATTCGTATTCTGACTATCATACTATTTGTATCCACATGTTTCACTGTAGGGATATTCATTTTAAATTATTCTGGTTGGAAATAAAACAATGCCAAAGCATACATAAAGTGAGCGAATGTAGCTACAAGCGTTACCGGCTACTACTTTAAGCGTTACTGACTTCGGGTACCGAGTGAACCCAGGTGGGAGCTACGGGTACCATAATTGTCAATGTTTGCTTGCCATATTTAGGCAGGCTGATGATAAATGTGACCAAGGTACGTGTATGCAAACATTTTGGGCACACAAACTCTTGAATAGCATTTGTATAATACGTCCTGCACCTGTCCGTTCGGTCGCCTAATGCCTTCTTACAGTTTAAAAGACGATGATGATGGGCGTGGACCTACGTCAGCGTGATGATAGAACTCCTCGGCTCCTCTGGGGTACTTGTGTGAATGTCAGAACAGCACTCAAATCGAATTCATATGTAGCATGTTTAAAAAATATTGCAAGTGATCACATTTTATTGCATCTTAACCACTGAAGATGCGCGCCACTTATGTGGTTAATTTAAATTCATTAGTAATATTTTATTAAATATTAACTCTGAATAAGTTTGTTGTCACACAAATTTTTATGAGTAAAAATGCGGTTTTGGCATTTGACATTTAATTTTATGTCAATAAAAGACAGTTATAGTGACGATATTTACACCATTCGTGCATGAATTCGTTTCGATCGAGTTGGAAATTAAACTCCTGGTCGTTTCTGGCAAAACTACACCGAATTACTAATGCACTGACATTAAATGTTCTAATAAGCGAGGGCAAGGTTCCCAGGTACGCATAGCCCTTTAGCAGGGTAATATCTGATAAGGGACACCGGTGTAGTACGTACATTGTACAAGTGTATACATTTTGTCGTGTCTCAATATGTATGGCTTGAGATGCGTAGCATCTACTCGTAATTACCATGGTAAAAGCATTTTTATAAACAGTATTAAAATCAGAAATTGTGATTGTGCAATAAGGAACTATCGCTCAATTGATATTCAGGGATTTGTTAAAATCCACGTGAATTGATGATGTATCTGGGTGGGTAGGTCTCACTAGTATGACCCCCCCCCACCCCCCGCTCCCCGAACTGTGGAGACAATTAAACTGCATACATCATTTCATTGAGTGATGCTAGACTCGAAATTATCAAGAGTAGATTCCGAGATGGATTAACACGTAAACAAAAACTGCGCCTTTATCCATAAAATAACGCGAGATTCTTCCGTGACGTACCCGTCAACCTCGGTCCTAGGTTTTTATGCTGGGTAACAGTGAAAAACGCCTAACCAGACATTGTTGTGCTTGGATCGATCTGCGAGGCAGAATCGAGATCTATGTACATACATATTTTTATTAATATGTATAGGCTTTCATGAAAAGCAATAGTGTTACCCTTTTTACTTTGATCGATGACCAAAGTAGAAGATTTTTATTTATTTTTGCCTACTAGCGGTACTAGGGCTTGCTATACATTAATGCACCGGGATCGTTCTGCGGAGCAGAGGTGCGATCCGTATTTTGTGATATCACATTCACATTATGCACGGTAGCAGTACGTTAGCTCGGCATACATTTAAGCACTCAAATCGTCCTGCGGAGCAGAGGTACGATCTATTTTAAGTCGATATTTCCAGATCCGTTTGCAGAAAAGGTGACTTGCCCTTTTCACATGCGATTTCCTCGGAGAATTATGTGATGCAGTAGTTCACCTTCGTTAACCTTTTCGAAACTAAATGTTCCTGGGTCCTTAAGCAGCAGGTTTTGCAAGCCGGCTCGCTCGGGACATAAGCGCGACCTACTATTTGTCGTTGGTCAATACGCCCGGAATTCTGCGGAGCAGAAGTTCCTCCATGGTTACTTTCCTTACAGTAAAATATTCTGGATCGTGCTGCGTAACAGGTATGCGACCCATGCTTTTATTAAATGCTACATGTACATCATCATATTCACCTATGTTTACAAAACAATGTTGTACGCTCGGAGCAGAAAAAATATTTCAGTTTTTGTCGTAAATCAATACAAAAGGAACTCTTCGGAGCAGGAGTTCCCATTTGTCACGTTGTCAAGCAGGGCAGGAGAGCCGTTCCAGATTTTGTCGTAAATCAATGCGATAGGAACTCTGCGGAGCAGGGGTTCCAGTATGATTACATTTGTTACGTCGCTGTGCAGGGCAGGAGAGCGATTCCAGGTTTTGTCGTAAATCAATACGGTAGAAACTCTGCGGAGCAGGAGTCTCAGTATGATTACGTTTGTCACGTCCCTGTGCAGGGCAAAAAAGGCGATTCTAGGTTTTGTCGTAAAAATACACAATAAGAACTCTGCGGGGCAGGTGTCCAGTATGATTTTTCGTTTGTCACGGCGCTGTGCAGAGCAGAAGAGCGGTTCCAGGTTTTGTCGTAAATCAACACGATAGGAACTCTGCGGAGCAGGGGTTCCAGTATAATTTTACATTTGTCATGTCGCTGTACAAGGCAGAAGTGCGATTCCAGGTTTTGTCGTAAATCTATACAATAGGAACTCTGCGGAGCAGGGTTTCCAGTATGATTTAACGTTTGTCACGTCACTGTGCAGAGCAGAAGTGCGATTCCAGTTTTTGTCGTAAATCAACACGATAGGAACTGTGCGGAACAGGGGTTCCAGTATGATTTTACGTTGTCACGTCGCTGTGCAGGGCAGAAGTGCGACTCCAGGTTTTGCCATAAACCAACATGATAGGAACTCTGCGGAGCAGGGGTTCCAGTATGATTTTACGTTTGTCACATCGAGATTGCTCCTTTTCACAATTCATTATTTTCCAAAAATCAGTAACACAGGAAAGCGGCTTTTCGCCAGCTAATGTTACACTTGCACACAATACTGTCATTATCCGCACACGCTTATTTTAATTATAAGCAACTTTGGTACATCGATGGTTCCTTGCTGTAAGAAAGCGTTAGTAGTACCTGCAAATTCATGTTATCAACAAGAATTATCATGCTACAGACTGGTTAAACCTGTAGGCTTGTCTGTATTTTGGATAAACTGTTAAAAACTAATAGTTTATTCAAAAGATTAGTATCAGGGCTTATCAGGAGTGCTTGGCAGCGTAGCTACCTAGCACGTTAAAATTATTAAAAAAAAAAATTTAAGGTAGCTGAGAAACTTCATATTTATCAAGAATAAGATCGTTTTCTTATAGCCATATTGCAAGTGTATCGTTCTACACGTAGAGGCCACGCCGTAGTGGCGTTTACATCACTTGTACATAAGTTTAAGCATATGGTTACTCACGTGATTTTCCTTTTCTGAGTCGATTTTCCTTTAACAAAAAGCTATTTCCGAGCTTTTATCACTAGATTATGACACACTGAAAAGGTTTAAGCTTAGGAGATTTCCATCCCTGTATCAATAACATTGAGCTGCGTAAACCGTAAAGAACAAAAATAAAATTTTAAAATTAGCAATAGACCTGATTGCCAAACAAAGTAAAACATACTTATGTATGTTTCCGACGAAATCAAATCTAAAAACAAATTTAGACTCTTAAGGTAGCAGTAATTATTTACTACCTATAAACTGTAACACAGTTAAAATATAGAAAAAACAATAACCGGAATAAACTAGAGAAAAAGTAATGGTTCAAAGTACTTACGGTTTAAACACGTGTACATATTATAATTTGTTACCTCAAATAACCTTAAAATTTTATTCACAATTACAGCGGGTATTTTTCCCCCGATATTACCACTTTTCCTCCTGAAGTTTTTGGCTAGTACCGGCGAGGCGGTTTAAATTATGCGTTGCATATTAGATAACCGTCTCGAACGGAATCAAAAACGCCAATGACGAACAAACTGGGTTACAAAACCCAACTACCTAGGTGGCGCTAGTGTCGCGTGGCAGAAGGAAACAACGCAACGAATGGAGCGGAAATGGAGGGGCGTGGACCTAAACCGGAAGTCATGACTAGTACTCCAACCGGAAATGGATGCTCTCTCATTATATAGGCTTCGAATAACGGTACAGTGAGTTTAATACCTTATTTTATTCATTATAATAATTAACAATAAATCTAAAACAAAATAACAAACAAAACTCAAAAGCAAGTTTAAAAAAAGTACAGAAATAATACATAATAGGGTATATTCATGTTAATTTTTTATTTTTTTAAACGATTCTATAAGTTATTATATAACCGGAAAAAAATATAACACTTACAGAATATTATTAAATAAGCTTAAAAAAATAATTAAAATTACTATTATTTTTGGACGACTATAAACGCGGTGCCATTTTGCGCTTTTTTCTGTGACGTCACCGTGCATTGTCAATGTCATAGATACACTTATATGTCAGTGTCAGTCAAGTGCAAATTACAAATTCAAAATATTATCAACAAAACAACGAAGTTTTGGATTCACAGTTTTATTTTATAAGTAATACTATCTAATTTGTGATTATAAGTGAGTGATTAAAGCTTTTAATATCAATTCATTACAAATGGAAGGGCGCACAAAATCTTATTATAAATATTGTATGGTTCCTATGTGCAAAAATAACATCGTAACTGCACCTGACAAAATATATTTTCATATGCCCAAAGATGCAAATGTAAGGAATCATTCCGCGTATTAGGGTTCGCTGTTTTACAAAACCGAGCTGTAATGCCAAACAGCTAGAGGTTTAGTAAATTAGCGGATTATACCATTCAACTGCAACTGTACATACCTATTGTGAACAAAAAATACATATTGTGAGCAAAATGAGTAGTGTCATCCTTTGCAAAACTACACAGTAGTATTGTAAGTACCTACTTCAATTATTTATAATTTAATAGGTAGTAGACTAGCTGCCTGCTACTATAAGCTATAAGATAATGTACTACCTACCGTAATTAATTAAACAAATTGATATTATTTAAGAAAAAAAATACCCAAAATTCTCCAAGTTTTATTTTTTTTTCTCTAAAATTTCCCATTTTTACCCAGAATTGCGAAAAAAATACCCAATCTGGTAACACTGCAAATTACAAATGACTTATTGACAGTGACAGATAGTCTTCTTCTTTTTAATTTGTGATTGACAGCACAGACTATTTAGAAAATTAAGTTTGACAGTGTTTCGTGACGTCACGTGGCGTTTCGGAAATTTGCGAAGGAATTTTAAAAATACAGCTTTTAAATAATTAATTTCTCAATGGAAACACGTTAAATTGAAAAGATATATATATGGGTATTTTTCTTTAGCAATGAAGTATACACATCATTTTTTTTGTTCGTTTCTGAATCACATGCATATTGTCTATTTGCAATAAATATCCTTAGTCCGTCCCTGACTTTATTTTCTTAAATGAATCAACTGATCCTTAAAATCTCTTATTTACAAACTGTAAATAAAGTCTTTGGCTACACCATTTAATAGCAGTTAGATCTGGTTCATTTTATGAAGATAAGGAAACCAGTTTTCTTTCTTATGTTACTAGGTAGCATAATAATCTAATTTTTCCATTATGATACATATTACTTACTCTTATTATAGTGAAAACAAGTAAGTACTTAATTAATAAAAATATTTTTAAAAACAAGCTTTTATCTTTTTTGTGTACATATTGATAAAATGTATTTATGTATATAATTTATATTTATATGTATGTATCTTTATTAATTACACTTTTTTCTTCTTGCATGTAACTTCGCACCTCACCTGTTTTCGTTAAACATCTCCAAGTACCTCGGTTGCCTGGAAGAGATTGCAGTTGCGATAAGGCGGCCTTTTGACATCTGGGGGGTTACTCCATAAAATAATATGACAGTCGTACGATAGTGACGTCTTATTTCTATGTCAAACCAAATTAGAGTTTATCATTATGTATTAACGCTCAATTATGCTTGACATTAAGACGGATACGCAGTAACGTCCGTCTTGCGTATCGCTTTTGGAGTAACCCTACTGTTTTCTATAATCTATTATTCTGTATCATTATGTTTTGGTGCAATCAGCGAGATACTAGTCGATAGGTGCATGTTCGATTCAATTGCATCTCGCACTGGGTTCGTATGCTGAGCCAGCTATTTGCCGCGGCGTACCGCGCGGCGATGCATACGGTCCTCAGTCACAGCGGCGACACTCCCTGTACGTGAGAGTTCGAACGCCTGAGACCTTGAGCCGGAGAAAGTAACGCTAGGGTTGATACCGAACCGAAATGGAATATCGTGCGGTGCGTAAGAGAGACGCGAAATAAGTGCCAGCCCTCGGCCAATGCAGTTGGCGATGGGGCGTACCACGACCCGCGCGTCTCTCAAGGCCCCCGCGCACATCCAGCCACTCACACATAGCCGCGCAAGCGATTTTACGTGCACGCATGCCTAAGAGTCGTTTTTTTCGCGTAGTGTATATGTCGTTAGTTGGATGGTATAAACCGTTAATTCACGAAACCTCTAGTTGTTTAGCATTACAGCTCGGTTTTGTTAAACAGCCGAATATCGTTCAGCTGGATTGCCTAAGATTGCGCAACGTGTTACGTTCATTCAAACCGCTAACCACGTTTCCAAACGGCTAGCGGTTTTGTGAAACAGTAGCGGTAATCCGCTGTTTGACGAAACCGTTAAACAATCCAACTGCGACATATGCATGATAAGGATTTGGTGTAGGGTTACCATAATGAAATATAAGTGGGTGTCGATTAGAATACAGATTTTTTCGACACCGAATTTCATTTCCCAGACAACTATTCCACGAATTTTATAGCTATAGGTTTCCCCTAATCTAGTGAAATGGATAGAACTTTTCTAGCGTGTGTTGGTCGCAGTTCTAACCTAACCTAACCTATAGGTTTGTACTAACCTAGTAAAATGAATAGAACATTCCTAGCACTCGCCAGCCGCTCCCGCGGCACGCTCGCTTCGCTCGCTCGCCATTGCCACTTCGTAGACATTCTACATTGTATATAATTTCTTTAGATAGAATTGTTCAACAACTTCTCAAGCCGCATGGATGAATACAAGTCGATCATTCCATCCCGCGTATTAGGGTTCGCTGTTTTACAAAACCGAGCTGTAATGCCAAACAGCTAGAGGTTTAGTGAATTAGCGGATTATACCATTCAACTGCGACATATAGCCCGCTCAGGGCTATACATGCGATATTCTTTGCCTCAGTGCCTCGCCATCCGTCGGGACGAGCGCATCTCATTATCATATCATTCATAAGGCATAAGTTCGATAGCAATAAATGACTATCAGTAAATATCTCTTTAACTTAGCCTCACTAAGGTCGCGGCCTCTACAGTGCAATAAAGATTTTAACTAACTAACTTTTATCAAAAACCATTCAAGTGCTCCTTAAGGCGAATCAATTGAGCCCAAACTCGGTGGGGATAAGTTGTTTATGCCACGGCCGCGGCCACCATCCGGTTTCATCATGAGATCAGGCCATTCATCATCATCATAGGCACTACAGCCTCGGGTGGGCCTTGGTCTGGTGAAGCAAATCTCTCCAGCCGGTTCTGTCCTTGGCCTTTTCTCGCCATTTTCTCACTCCAAGCACTTTTAGGTCTTGTTGATCTGAGTCAACAGTCAGTTTCAGCATTTTAGGTCAGCCATCTGAGTTTTGGTCTATCGGGGGGTCTTCTCCCGTCGGGTTTGCCATTTAGGAGACGCTTGGGGGCTCTATCATCGTTCGTAGAGCGACTACGTAACCGGCCCATCGGAGGCTCGAAAACTACTTAGCCAATGAAGATGAAATTTAACAGGAAGGTAGATTGTGACTAGGCGACGTCCGTTAAGAAAGGAATTTGGGAAATTCCATCCCAAAGGGGGTGAAATAGAAGTTAGCAGTTTGTATGAAACTTCGTCATTTTTAAAGTGAGACACATTCAATGTTTAATGTATTAGTAGTTAGTAGAAAATAATAATGCATTTATTAGATTTTGAAAATTACATCCCTATAGGGGTGAAATAGGGGTTGCAAGTTTGTATGAATCTTCGTCATTTTTGAAGCGAGACACATGACATTTTTTAATTAGTGGTTAGTAAAAAATAATAATCCATTAATTGGATTTTAATAAATTGCAACCCCAGTTTAAAAAATTCAGACTGAAAACCAATTGTTACCTAGATATGTTCAATATCTGAAATAACAAATTTGCCGTAATCTGACATGTCGTTGCAAGATTCTGATTCTGTCTTGGTTAAGGGGTCTTAAAAAATTTCCATTGAACTGTCAAAGTTCATCAGGCAGTCTTTTTCTGTCCATTTTCCTCAACACTTTCCCAGACACAGTGCTAATATATAAGATGTAGTTTTAAGCCCTAATTACATAAAAACATAGGCTTACTAACTGTTAGTCAATCGGATGAGTGTCTCATGTAAATATCATGATACCACCTTGTTATCTGAGTTTACCCAACTGTCCTGCGTAAGAAGCGTAAGTACCTTCTTGGGAATTTCGTTTTTGTCATTTAATTATTGTACAAAATTTCCCGGTCCCGAACGCCATCTCGTGTTTGTACCTATCCTAGGATTGGTTCTGGTCTACCCTTTGGGTTGCGGAGGTCAGATGGCAGTCGCTCTGGTGTAAAAACCAGTAACCTCGTCAAATCACCTAGGTTAGGTAGCGGACCCCGGGCTCTGAAGCGTAACCGCTGACGATGCAACCGGGAATACGCTTGGATGATAATGAATTTTTGTACAATCTTTAAACGTTCTTAACTTAAAAGTATATTGTATCAGAAGCTTGTTTTAAAAAAGAATATATATATATTCTTACAAAATAAACTGAAACTATTTTAAGGGTGGATTCAGTCCATGATACTGAACAAATTTCCCCAAGGAACATGTATCGAAATATGAAAAATATTTTTTCGCTTGCCCTACAAACTCGGATCAGCTGATTGGTCAACTTATATGGGAGGCCAAAAATTATTTTTCATATTTCGATATATGTTCCTTGGGGAAAGTTGTTCAGTATCATGGACTGAATCCACCCTTAAAATAGTTTCAGTTTATTTTGTTACACCCTATATAATTACTTGTTTAAAAGTCACATACAGTGACATCACTACCGCAACTTCACACACCAGACACGCATCAATCACGCAGAATAAACACATTACAGTCACAATAATAAATATTTCCTTAAAATCAAATGTCTATTTACAAAAGAATTTTGGCAGTCTCTCGGCAAATATGTCTCACAGTGTACATAACAATAAAACATAATCTGTTTGCCATACATATTAGGTGTCAGGTGTATCTATTTGCGGAAATTAACTAAATATCACTTTTATTGCTGTGATGGTTTACAAAAACACTTTTACGTACCTTAATAACTTGTACTTATGTAATCTGCACTGGTTTATAAAGAAACGTACCTGTCCCCTTAACATGGCACTGTTGATAAACCCGGATAAAGTTTATATCGTGCGGTGGACTAGTGCCATCCCGCTCGTTATCATTACATAGAGCTCATAGATCGTAGAGTATACATTGTAAATAAGTATTTATATTTAAAATTATTTGTATTTGGCATTGTGACGTCATTGACCAATTTAGTAAAGTTCAAATTAGTAAGAACATCACGTGTAGAAAATTGGAAAAAAAATGTGCTAATAAATCCAAAATCGATTTATTTAGTTTTACAAATGCATTTACATACGAGTTTATACTTACTTATCTACTAATATTCAATGCTTACCTATAATATATATTTTTTATGTTAGAGGGCGGCAAACGAACAAGTGGGTCACCTGATGGTAAGTGATCACCGCTGCCCATGGACAACTGCAACACCAGGGGTGTAACAAGAGCGTTACCGGCGTTTTAGGGTCCTCCCCTATTTCTTCACCAAATATAATATGCATGTCAATGATCACAAAAGGATGCCAAAGACCTTGCGAAAACGAAAAGAAATAGCCGGCACAGTTTAAGGCACTGTTGATAAACCCGGATAAAGTTTATATCGTGCGGTGGACTAGTGCCATCCCGCTCGTTATCATTACATAGAGCTCATAGATCATAGAGTATACATTGTAAATAAGTATTTGTATTTAAAAAAATACTTACTGGCAATATTATTAATAGTTAAAATTTAAAAAATTGCAATTTATTTTATTTTATAAACGGGGCTTTTTATAAAAATTCTGACATAAAATAAAGCTCTGTCCATCCGTATGTCGCAGCCACTTTTTTCCGAAACTATAAGAACTAGTATACTGTTGAAACATGGTAAGTAGATGTATTCTGTGAACCGCATTAAGATTTTCACACAAAAATAGAAAAAAAAAACAATAAATTTTGGGGGTTCCCCATACTTAGAACTGAAACTCAATTTTTTTTTTCATCAAACCCATACATGTGGGGTATCTACGAGTATGGATAGGTCTTCAAAAATTATATTGAGGTTTCTTATACCATTTTTTTCTAAACTGAACAGTTTGCGCGAGACACTTCCAAGTGGTAAAATGTCCCCCCCCCCCCCCCCCCCTCTCTGTAACTCCTAAATGATGTACATTACCATGCAAACCACCGAAAATTGGTTTGATCGTAAACAACAATTTACCTTTAGAACTTATATATTATTATGTTACTTGCTGCTACGGAACCCTTCATGGGCGAGTCCGACTCGCACTTGGCCGCTTTTCTCAGGTACGCGTGGAGGTATCAAGCTAAAATTCATATCAAATACTCAAGTTTACTGTCCCTTGGAGGTGTGAAAATATCTAAGCCAAAATTCTAAGCCAACGCAATCAAAAGATACAGGCCGTTTATGCCGCAAATTTTCGACACTCGCAAGGGAGTCAAAACCTACAGGGTACTTTCCGTGAACTCAGAATCTTGAAATTTGGTACGAAGTAACGTCTTATAACAGCACTTTATTAAGCACAGATAAAGGAAAAATTGGAAAAATCATTTAATAAAAATATTTTTAATAATTTTTAACTTTCTATACCTACGGGTAGGGTATTTGTACGAAACCCTCGATGCGTGAGTCCGTCTCACACTTGCCCGTTTGTTTTTTATTTTTTTTTTCATGTCGAACTGGGTTACTTGCAATCTTCCCAGCAGTGGTCGCTCCGAAACGCTAGTAGTTTGTAAGGTTTGCAATAAAAATTATTTAAAAGTAATGACCTAATATATTGATCCTTCATTGAATAAAAAAAAAAATCACTATGACTTTTGACTTTGCCTAGAATAGAACAAAGCTTATAAACATCAGTGAGACCTCTCCAACCGTCTGGCCAGCGTGGAGAGTGTAGGTCACATCCTCTGACTGCTCTAGCTATATATTGTATATGGCTCTTGTAGCAGAGAGGCGGTCGTGCTCCTGTAGTGGAGACTAAAGAAGACATGACGATGATTATGATGATATCATCATTAAGATCATCAGGAAGATATCTTCCTGAGAATGTCATTAGAGGCGACTATAAATATTAAATAACTCGTGCAAATCTACGCTACATGACAAAAAGTCAAACCAGACACTTTTTTCTAAACGTCAAAACAAACATTATTATCAATGGGATTTGTTTGAAAATAGATTAACAAAAAATATTTATAAGGCAAGTGTGAAAGGAAGAGCGGGACAGGGTCGACCTCGGCGAACGTTCTGCGATCAGATTGCAGACGTTCTGAAAAAGGGAGAGGTAAGAAGTACCCGTAACCGAAGGGCATGTATGAAGAGGTTGATGAGTGTAGATGAAGCGAAAGAGGTCTGTCAAGATCGTAGCAAGTGGAGGTCCATAGTCTCTGCCTACCCCTGTGGAAAACAGGCGTGATAGTATGTATGTATTTGTTTGAAATACAAAAGCGTGACGTCATAGATTCTTCGAGTCAAATAGCGCTCTTAAAATCAGTTTTTCTGTATTAATAAGTCTAAAATCATGTTGAAAATGGATATGGTCAATGACAAGTGACACTATTTTGTGACGTTTTATTCTCGTCAGCACCAAATAATTTATTTTTGACCCAGTCATCTACCCAATTGCATTCCCAAGGAGGGTTGTTGTGAGGCAGGCGGCCGGTTTCAGAACTGCAGCCAAATCGTTTTAAATATCCAGTTTTGGTCTGGCCGGCGGTGGAAACCAGTGATACTCGTACCTATGCCTTTATATGCAATTTTTTTGAAATGACAAAACTTTGCCGATATTTGACATGTCATTTCAGAATAAAAGCTAGACTATATTTAGTCTAGGGAAAGGGGACTGTAGCTATGTCAAAAAAATTGGACAAATTTTAAGCTATTGCATATCTTTTATCGCGGGCTTGAGCGCGGCGACCGAATCAAGAAATTCCGTAACAAAAATAAAACCTAACATCCCCCACTCCGCCTACCATGTAGGCTTTCAAGCTATATAGCATTTAAGTAGCTATTACACCAGACTACTTATCGTATGCGATTTGATGTACATTACGTGTTTTGAAAGATTACGTTCAGATTGTTCATTACAAGACAGGCAATGTATATCAAATCGCATACGATAAGTAGTCTGGTGTAATAGCTACTTTAGTGGAATGTATAGAGGGCAGGGGTTCGAGTACCAGAAAAATCTGACAATTGAGGATTTGCACACAACAGCTGCAAGAAAAACCACACCCAAAACACTAGTTATAACCGAAACACTAATTATAATTGCATAAGTTGATATAAATGCTATGCAATAGCTTTACCGCGGCAGTCCCCGAGTGCCACACGTTTTTTTTATATTCGTATCCACCAAAGCATACCAAAAAAGGGGGGAGGGACGTCGAATATCCTTACTTTAAACTCCAAATAACACCTCCAATATTTATGATATTATCATCATGTAATGTATATATTATCTTCCATAAACGTAGTTAATTATTTACGTAAATTATTAGAGTAAAGCATTTTATATTGGCATTGTGACGTCATTGGCCAATTTAGTAAAGTTCAAATTAGTAAGAACATCAGGTGTAGAAAATTGAAAAAAAAATGTGCTAATAAATCTAAAATCGATTTATTTAGTTTTACAAATGCATTTACATACGAGTTTATACTTACTTATCTACTAATATTCAATGCTTACCTATAATATATATTTTTTATGTTATAGGACAGCAAACGAACAAGCGGGTCACTGATGGTAAGTGATCACCGCTGCCCATAGATAACTGTAACAGCAGGGTTGTAACAAGAGCGTTACCGGCGTTTTAGGGTCCTCCCCTATTTCTTCACCAAATATAATATGCATGTCAATGATCACAAAAGGATGCCAAAGACCTTGCGAAAACGAGAAGAAATAGCCGGCACAGTTTAAGGCCGAGTTTTTAAATTTTTTAAATCATCTAAGACATCAAAAATAGTCTTTTTTAAATCTAAAAAAAAAGAAGTCTTAGATCTAATCTAGTCAAATTCACATTCAGTGCCACGATCCAATAAACTTCGCAGAGTTCGCTTTTTGTTTATTTAACTTTATACACAAATACAAGTGTAATGGCGGACTTAAAGCCTAAGGCCTTATCTAGCAGTCAACCAACCGGGTGATGTCGAGAAAGACACGGGTAGTGCAAAAACTCAAAAAGAAATGATGAAAAATGAACCAGGTATACTTAAATATGTAATAATAAACCATAAACTACATACAAATAATACACACTATTATTATACTAACATATACTACTCACATATACTACATACACTAAGAACTATCTGACAGTTGTTTAAGAAAATATTTTTTATCCCTTTTTAGTGTTCCGTACCCGAAGGGTG
This sequence comes from Acrobasis repandana, assembly GCA_963576875.1. Lineage (NCBI taxonomy): Eukaryota > Metazoa > Arthropoda > Insecta > Lepidoptera > Pyralidae > Acrobasis > Acrobasis repandana. The sequence goes on from OY756236.1 coordinate 13,612,106, forward strand.
CAAACGGAACCCTATTACTGAGACTCCACTATCTGTCCGTCTGTCCGTCTGTCACAGGGCTCTATCTCTTGAACCGTTATAGCTAGACACCTGAAATTTTCACCGATTATGTATTACTGTGGCCGTAATAAAAACAAATACTAAAAATAAGATAAAGTTAATAATTAAAGAGGGTCGTCATACAAGAAACGTGTTTCTTCAGGGTTTTAAAACATTGTACGGTGGTACGGAACCCTTCATGTACGAGTCCGACTCGCAATTGCCCGTTTATTTTTAAACAATTAAAAACCGATAAAAATAGTAGCTATTACACCAGACTACTTATCGTATGCGATTTGATATACATTGCCTGTCTTGTAATGAACAATCTGAACGTAATCTTTCAAAACACGTAATGTACATCAAATCGCATACGATAAGTAGTCTGGTGTAATAGCTACTAAAGACTACATTCTGCATCATATCATTCCGCGTTCATTTCCCGCCTCCCGCTTCACAGTCAGACGAAATATGTAAAAGTATGCGGGGTGCTTTGCGGATCGCCCCGCACCTCATCCCCCCAGAGTGTGGGACGATGATTTGGCTACAGTCACTGGTATGACTCTCCATTGATTCAGAGTAACATATATACCTACTACTACTACAAACGAAACAATTTATCTGTACACACGTCGATGTGTGAGTTTTATACTTAGGGTCGCACCGCAGAATTATTTTAATACTTACCTACTAACGAGTTCGACATATTTACGATTATATTTTTCCATACCGGAAGATTTGCGAACACTATGACGTAAAAAATATTCTGTTTTATATGTATTAAATGTTACAGAAAAGTCGGAAACAGCTACATAATATCACTTCACAAATATTTTTCATTATGTCCATTGTCCATTTCACCATTAGTTCACTTTACTGATTATTATTGAGTCATTTATAATGTAACGCACTAATTTCACTAATTCACTATTGTAATATAGTAATTTGCATATTCGGCGCAAAACTATACGGTAATTATATGAATAAATTCAATAAAAATAGACAAAGTTAGTTGTCATAGAGAGTACTATATTCCTTGGTTGTCATTGTCAACAATGGCATTTAGCACTATAACCGGCGGAAATATAGTTGGCATCTGCGTGTATGTGATTACCTGTAAGCGAGGAGCCTATGTAACATTACCGGATTGCTTATTAGCAATCCGGTGTTGTTGTGTGTAAAATGTGAGAGAGCGAGAAGGGTATATATATCAAGATGGTTGCTGGGTAATAACGTGAAATTTTATTGTTGCTTTGCTTACCTGTTTTCATCATTTGGAAATGTATGAAATATACGTTCTTTAGAGTATTGGGTGGATAAACAATTATTATACGCGCACCTTCTCACCATGATGGTTACTATTGGGTGACAGTTCTCAAGACAACACACGTCGCGTATTGCGTGCGGCTAGTAATTAAACCCTGGTTTGGAGCCGTCAAAGCTCACAAAGTGCGGGGGAGAGGTGCGGGGACGACAATTTGCGGGAGACGCTGTGAGATACCATTCTTTTTGACTCTTATCTATTCTGTGCTACAGTTTTACGAACTCCTAGATAGACCGCCGTGCCTCCGAGCTCCTCGAAAAAAGTAAAATTTCGTAGATAATAAAAAAAACTGAAGTTAAATTAGTGTTTGCGGCTACATTCCACGTGCTTAGAATAAAAAGTATGTAGAATTAGGATTTAAAATAGTTTATGCGTGTCAAGCATTCTTCTTTAGAACTTGAATGGTTTAATACATCATATTTTTGTATGATAGATAAAATAGGCGAACGGTCAACTCCATGGTATGTCGTTACTGTCACTGGCCAATGGTACTATCACGTATTTTATCCCTAATGGGGCAGACAGATAATTATGGGTCTTGCTGCTCTAATAGGACAGAGCACAGTGCTGCAAGACTCAAAGGCCACTTTTTAGCATGGCCACTTTTGATGTTGGATGGTGGATGTACATGACTAAGAGTATCATCGCCGTCAACGTTGACGTAGTCAAGGGTAGTCAAAACTAGATCCAACAAACGATTATTTTAAATTGGTAAATTTATTAATTTGGTATAAATTACAAATAGACAACGTCTCAGTGAGCAACAGAGCGTTACTTTTAGGTCAGACGGAGGACTATGAATCAACTGAACTGAGTCAGGTATCATCATCAGGTCTTTCTTAGTCTCCACTGCAGGAGCACGACCCTCTCTGTACTACTAGAGCCATATTAGCTAGAGCAGTCAGAGGATTTAGCCTACACTCTCCACGCTGGCCAGACGGGTTGGAGAGGTCTCATTAATGTTTATAAGCTTTGTTTAGCTTGTGTTTCCTAAGTCGTCTTCTTCGACATCCACGGGAAGACTGAGTGGTACTATTCTACTGTGCCGGGAACCAAACGGCTTAGTCAGAGTCAAAGTCAGGTACATTTGTTTCAAATTATCGAACGTTACATACATAATTATTTTTTTAACAAAAAAAACATTCTTTAATTTTTTAAGGAGTTTCTTCCATATCTCCAATGTTCTTCATCATATCTTCACCAAATTAAATTGGGACCAACTTGGTAGTAAAGGCTTTCAAATAAAAAAAGAATCATCAAAATCGGTTCACAATTGGCAAAGATATAGCATAACAAACATACATAAAAAAAAAATTTAAGCAAATACGGTCGAGTTTATAACCTCCTCCTTTTTTGAAGCCGGTTAAAAAAAGTGCTAGTCAAAAAAAATCGTTAGTCGCCGGTCGTTAAAAGGTCAATGAGCGAGACGAACCGAACTAGACTAGGACACCTAGAACGAATCATCCAGATAAACTGGTTTGTCGTATCACCATTTAATAATAGCTAATCGGTTATGCAATAATGTCATGTAACTCATGATGTTTCATACTTTATTTAACCGACATCAAAAAAGGAGGTTGTCAATTCAACCCGTATGTTTTTATTATTATTAATAATGTTTTTGTATCTATGTTGCGCGATGTCTTTGCCAATTGTAAACGGATTTTGATGATTGTTCACGTGAACATGTGACCTCCAGGGCATTCACCCAAGAATTTGCAAGCAAGAATAAAGATCGCAACGCAAACTAATTTAACGCATACAAATATTGTAATTATACACACACATTTAGATATTTTTTGAATATATATAGATAATGTTTATTTTAATAAATCCTCTTTGGCTGCCTACGCTTGGACATCATACTGCTGGTTTTATTTCCTCTTACTGTGGCCTCACCCTTAGCCTGTGACGGTCTTGTGAGTCTGCTTGACTGGCAGTGAGAAAATCTACCTAATACCTTGAATCCTTCCCACTTTCCATCTGTTACTATAGGTCGCAAGTAACAGACATTCTGTATCTATTTATTTATGTATTTTTTTGTAGTGTATGGTTAGGGCTAGGCTGTGTAGGTAGGGTAATAGGGTTGATTGTTTGGTTACAGTCTCTCTCTTTCCATACTTCATGTACAGGTGACTAGCTATTACAGCACAAACAGGACTACACACTTACACTTTAAATACACCCGATTCTTTTTTATTTAAAAGCCTTTACTAACAAGTCCCATATTAATTGATAGCGACATGATAAAGAATTTTGGAGATATGGAAGAAACTCCCTTATAGAAAAAAAAGCTTTTTTTAAGAATTGAAGTAAGTAATGTAGAATGTAAAAAGATGAAACAGAGCAAAAAAAAGTATCATATACAAACTGCTTCTCTTTGTGTGCAGATTGTCGAAGGCTGGTCAAAATAATGTGACATACAATTCACTACAGCAGACAATTTGCATTTTTTTTTTAATTAAAAAACCCTTCTTCTTGTAACGATGTTCGTGCCCGGCAGACAACAGCAAATACGTCTTGAACCAAGACTTGCCACGTGTCACTTTGATCGCTATCTATTTTGCTCTTGTAAGCGTGACCATCATCATATTGTCACACTCGGCTATTACAGTAAAGTATAATACTGTAATTTCTTGAATGTGCGTAAAACGCGAACGAAGTCGCAGGTACCAGCTACGAATCGTAACAAATATACGGGTAAGTGGTACGTGCGTACAAGCAAGAGACGTAAGTAAACCCGTATGTATACATTTCTACATACGAAATATATAATTTGTTCCCCATAATACCGTTTATTTACATACCGATACAGGAAACGTTGGTTTTTGTTGCTTTATACGGGTGTAATCAATAGTTCTTTACTAATGTCTATATTATTTATATCATCATCAAGTTTTGTTTTTTTTTTGTTTTATCATCTGTATTCTACCACACATTACCCAGAGCAGTCAAAGGATTTAGCCTACACTCTCCACGCTTGCCAGACGTGTTGGAGAGGTCTCATTGATGTTTACAAACTTTGATTAGCTTGTGTTTCCTAAGTTTCCTAAGTCGCCTTCTACGATATCCACGACGACTTGGAGTGGTCCTATTCTACTCTGCCGGGAACCACGTAGCTAACGTCCCATTTTTAGGGTTCCGTCATGTCAGTCCGTCCGTCCGTTTGTCTGTCCGTCCGGGCTCGTACTCCGCCGCTACTGCACCGATTGTCACGAAAATTGGTGGAGAGATAGATATAGAAGTTGCAAAAGTTCTAAAATTATGAAAAAATGTTATTTTTTCAGCCCTCATAGTTATTTTTTATACGTCATAAATCGTAAACCGCAATTTACCTTTAGATCTTATATATTATGTTACTTGCTGCTACGGAACCCTTCACGGGTGAGTCCGACTCACACTTGGCCGCTTTTTTATTTAGTTATATATATACGTACAGATCCGACCAAATAAGGAAATAGTGAGAAAGATGATAATAAAAAAATATGTAAGGAAATCACATTATTTCATATAAAATAAGTAATATCTCCAAAAACTAGAACATTGACAAACAGTTGTTATCAAAATGCACAATTCTCCATTCATTAGTAGTTCACAAGATCCGCAAACAAACAGACAGACAAATTCATAATCCAATGTTTTATCTTATCCAAAATATCAGGTACGCACTACGCATCTGATGTGTGACTAAAACAGATTTTCCATTTTTGTTTTGGAATTTATTATACGGCCCTGGATATGTTCCTTTAGAGCATCTTTAATTCTAACAAGTTCCAATCAAAGGGGTCCAGTGCTAATCCCATTTGAAATTAATTATTTGAAAGGAAACGGAGATATCATTTAAAATGTTAACGGCTCTAGATAACCCTTCGAACTATTTTATAATCTTAAAGTGAGAACGTTAAGCTTTTCTTAGCATTTTTTCCAAAAGTGGCCGTTTTCCGCGAAAATGCTAAGAAAAGCTTCACGTTTTCACTTTAAGCTGTGAGTATCACACACTCATTGTCGATAATAACTCAGATATTTTACATACTTTAACTGTCTCTATTCAATTACAAATAGACAGGTAATTGACGTGCTTTTGTTCCAAGTCTAACTAGCTATTGTTGTAAAAATGACAGATTGATTTAAAAACAAAAGGTACCTAGATGATTTTTGAACTATACTATATACCTATAGTTTGGTGTTATAAATACTCATGCTCGTAAACAATATGTAAGTATGTGAAATAAAATGGACAGCTAAAATGTACGGCTGGCTGTAGTGATATTTGTTTAACGGACTGTGGTGGCGTCTAGTTTAGGCACCGCCCGTCCGCCATAATCGGCTAAAAATCATTGGACTCGTATGGATTTGTTGCCAGAAGCTCCGGCCGCGTCCACGGACACGCGGCGCGGTGTGCGACGCGGGCTGCCAGGCGGGCGGCCGTAAAAATTCCATAGTTTGTAGTTGCGACTTGCGTTGACGCGGCGGTCGCTGAAAACAAACTGGAAATTTTACGGCGGTCTGCCAGGCGGCCCGCGTCACACGCCGCGCCGCGTGTCCGTGGACGTGGCCTTAAAGCAATCAAAGGACCTAAGTAGGTATTATATACCTTTGATTGTAAATTGTAAGGAAAAAAGAAACGAAAAACTAAAGATAGGCTCTGAAGGACTAGTATCCAGGACGTAAATTATTTAAAATATATATATATATATACTAGCTTTTGTCCGCGGCTTCGCCCGCGTAGATTCGGGGTATGAAAAATAGGTGTTGGCTGATTCTCAGACCTACTCAATATGCTCAAAAAATTTCATGAGAATCGGTCAAGCCGTTTCGGAGGAGTACGGGAACGAACATTGTGACACGAGAATTTTATATATAAGATATATATATATATATTTGGTACTTACCTACTGTACTATCACGTCTTTATTATGCTAAATGGGGCAGAGGGAGCATTTTGGGTCTAGGCTCTGTCTCTCTGCTTAACCCTAAATAACTAAACATTCGTCTGGCAGACTACGAGACCCCTTGCATAAGTCTAGTTCACATACTTTCGCGTACCTCCTGCTTGCACGCCTTTGTTTACCTTCATAATTAGAGTAAAAAGTGGCACAAAAGCAGCGTTTGCGCAAACAATTGTCTTTATTTGTGATTTATAACCACCGCGTCGTCTAGATGACAAAAGTTTAGTTATAACAGGTGCAGATTTTCAAAGGTATCTAAATTGCATTTTATTTTATATTAGTATTTTTAAATAAAAAAATCTAATAAATGTTTGTATTATAATTAGGTAATATACATAAGCATACTGGGAAATAATATGAACTTCATAAAAACGGTTATTTTTTAATGACTAGGGTTTAATAGTAAGATGTCATTCATACTACTAATTGTTTTCAACTTTTTCTCATATACCTAATATTATTGATGGATTTATAAATGGAAACATATGTCCTAGGCTGAAAGTACAAATTCACGTTTATTAAGATTGATATTACTCTGCTAAAAGTAACAAGATAATGTAACTTCTGTGGTGATGACAAATAATTGGAAGGTTGAAAGTCAATACAATATCAGCATTAATACTGATGTCTCGTTCCAATGTTTGGGTTCTGAAGATGATTTTTTAGTACCAAGTAAAAGACAACAGAACCCAAATTGTTGCTTCGGATGATTTTATATTATCAAACATGGAAAGAAACGTACTACATATGCTACGTTGTAGCATCCGACATATGCTTTAGCAAGTCTTCGATTTTTATCCAGTAAAACTCATCATAAATAGTCACCTGCACTAAGATTACTCCTACTTATGTTATTATACGTCGCGAATAAAATCAAAAATAATAAACAAATAGTAACACGGCGAGATTTTGTTTTGAAATTGACGAACCACCTCATGGAGCCTTGGTTGCGGCAATTTGTTCAGACGGTAACTTTCAGACGTGACATCAAGGTCATGATAGGAGATATCCTTGGTGAATCATATGAAGAATCTGCTCCATTTCCTTATGTATGAAATATTACAAAAAAATTATACGTTTGCCCGTCGAAATTGCTAAGGGAGACCAAACGTTGATGCCTTAGATGTAAAAATGCAATTTGTGGCACCCATAATGTAGATGAGTATAAAATGTATGAGGCATCATTAGTATAAAATTATTTCTACTTGTCTCAATTCACAACGAGCCCTTTATACGAATCATGTAACAATTTCTTCCTCACATTAAATTATGTTGATAATATAAGATTTTTTAATGCGTAGTCCGCTAGACGAATGTTTAGTTATTGTGTAACTCCCAGGATAGTTTAGTTATTTAAAGCCGCAAGAACCAAAGGCCACTTTTGGCGTGACAGTAACTTCTGTTCTGTCCGTCCTTTTTTATGGCAGTGAAGCGTGGCCATTGCTTGAGCGAAACAAGCAGGAACTGCGTGTCACGGTCATGTCTCGTGGAAACCAGCAAGCTATGTGGGAAACAAATGTATGCCGGGGCCCGGCAGACGTGGTAGACAAAAGAAATGCTGGCTTGACGTCATCAAGGATGATATGCGTGCCAATGGTCTTACAACCAAGGATGCTCAAGATCGTGCGAAGTGGAGAAGGAAAAACCGGAAAGCGAACCCTGGGCTTTGCGGCGTTGCAGCTGTGGATGCAACTGGGAATACGCTGAGACGAGAGAGAGAGAGAGAGAAAGAGAGTAAGTAAGATGAAAAAAAGCGGCCAAGTGCGAGTCGGACTCGCCCATGAAGGGTACCGTAGCAGCAAGTAATATTTTACGATTTATGACGTATTAAAAAAAAACTACTTACTAGATCTCTAGAACCTATTTTCGGTGGAAGTTTGCATGGTAATGTACATCATATATTTTTTTTAGTTTTATCATTCTCTTATTTTAGATTTTACGGGGGGGGGGGGGGGGCAATATTTTACCACTTTGGAAGTGTCTCTAACCTTAATATCTTTTTTGAAGACCTATCCAAAGATATCCCACACGCATGGGTTCGATGAAAAAAAATTTTTTTGAGTTTCAGTTCTATGTGTGGGGAACCCCCAAAATTTATTCTTTTTTTTCTATTTTTGTGTGAAAATCTTAATGCGGTTCACAGAATACATCTACTTACCAAGTTTCAACAGTATAGTTCTTATAGTTTCGGAAAAAGTGGCTGTGACATACGGACGGACAGACAGACAGACATGACGAATCTATAAGGGTTCCGTTTTTTGCCATTTGGCTACGGAACCCTAAAAACTGGTCAAGTGCGAGTCAAACTCGTAAATGAAGGGTTACGTGCATGCGTGCATTTTCGCCCATTCCCTCCATGCTTATATATTAATATTGTACCAGCTGTTTCTCTTCCCGCGCAGATCGTAAAAGCCGATCGAAAATTCAATCATTTTGTTGTTGTTATTGTCATCGTTATCAATTACATAATAATTTGTAGGTCACTACAAAAATAACCAATTAGCAGACAGTGTTCTGGCCACAACCGGATTGCAGTTGGTCTTAGGAAAAACACTAATAATATAAACACTAGTTGTTTTGACGTGACAACGTCTAATAACTCGATACTACGGGCTGCATGCACGAAAAAAATGACGTCAGTGTCGCGTTCCGCAAGCGAGAGCGCGGCACGAACGAGAGAGAGGCATGATCGGCTCGAGCGATCGGCTGAGTTCGGAATGTTTGACGTTGTCACGTCAAACTACCGTCCGTAAACCAGAGATATGGGATATTGGTTTTATTGTTCTGAGCCGTAAACCGACTTTACAGACAACCAATTTTTTTTTATTGGTTAAACAAGCTTAGCATAGTCAAGGATTGCAACCGACAAATGACTCTGAAATTTAGAGCAAATAGTAAACAGGTTGATTTTGAAATAATGATTGGTTGCTCGCTAGCATCGCCTAGGTAAACCTAAGTACTCAACAATTAATGCATTTGTAATATCCTTATGAGAAACTATTATTTGTTAGTAGTGTATTTTATAGATGAATATATATAGTATGTAATATGTATCAATGTATGTATATTTATGTAGATATTTATATTGATGAAGTAAGTATTAATAATGTAGTTTATGTAGAAAGTAAATATATATCTACTTATCAATATACATTTTGTAGGTACCCATTTTAAGTTTTCTAACAACCCTAAGGTTGGCTGTCAGATAATGCTTTTAGCATTAAGAGTCGCCTTACCCTAGAAAGAATCAGAGTTTCCCATACAAACGTAGTCTACGTTTTATTTTGAAACGACATGTCAGATTTCGGTAAAAATTTGTACCTTTAAAGAAATTGCATATACCTATCTAGGGTTGTAATTGGTTTTCACAGTCAAAAAATAAACTTAAAAGAGAATATAGTGTATTATATCATTTTTGACCATTAGTATGGAAAACTTTTACACCATTATATTTTCTTTCAAGTTCATATTTTGACTGTGAAAACCAATTACAACCCTAGATATATGCAATCTCTTTAAAGTTACAAATTTTTACCGAAATCTGACATGTCGTTTCAAAATAAAACGTAGACTACGTTTGTATGGGAAAGTCTAGGGTAAGGGGATTCTTAAGTCCGCCTATTGTGCTATACAAATTGTATTTTGTACAATAAAGTTTAAATAAATAAAATAAACATAATTCAGATTCCCGCCCATTTCCTCGATCGGCTTTTACGATCTGCGCCGGAAGACAAGCATTGTAGAAACAATGAAACAGTACTTATTTAAAAAAAACTGTGTTTTGCTACTCTTTGCTTATAGGGATGTGAAAAAATAATCGATTATGAAATATTCTTTTTTTAGACTTCTTCTGGTCTTCTCCCTCAGTTCCACATCACGAAAACTCACTTTCTGAATACAAATGCTTGATTTATTGACAAAAACATTAAACTCAGTACAACGTGTAATAAAAAGGGGGTATCAACCCGAAAGGGAGTTAACGTACTAACCAATGTGAACAACTTTTACTATGGGACCATCACTGAGATCGCAAAAAAAATCTGCAGCTCCATACAAAATTAAATACCTGCCGCGCCAAAATGTATGAAGCTGCAAATAGATCTTCACATGGTGAATGCCTGGTGAATATGGGACCAAAATGCATTTATACGCTTTTAAACAAAAAAATATATTTTACATCTTAAAAAACAGAGAAGTTCTCGGGGAACATACCTACCTACATAAAAAAGTATATACAGGTGACTTTTTATTAACTGGCAACATTTTTGGAGCAAGTTCACTCCATGATACTAAACTACTTTCTATAAAAAAAGTTATTAAAAATCGATAAATTCAGTATCATGGACTGAACTTTGCTCCAAAAATTTGGCTGGTGTTTAAAAAGTCACCCTGTATACATTCGAATTCAGAAGATTCTCCTGTTTTGAAGTCGCATAAAAAACCGATAATTTTTCTAATAAAAATTCATTGTTTCGATCAATTTTACTTGCTAAGAAAAAAATCGATTAATTAATACGATTTTTTATGTCGAATGTCATATTATGTACACTACAATTTATTGAATCTGTGTACACTTATGTGTATTACACTAACACTATCATCATCCGAGCGTATTCCCGGTTGCATCGTCATCTGTGTTGCTTCGGCGCCCGGGGTGCACTTTCCTGCTGTTTATTCTCCAAATATAATAAACTCGCCCCTGTTTATGAGGTTTGTTAGGCTGCATGGGAGAACAGTCTTATAGTTGGGGACTGGATGTCTTGTCTTTTTAAATTAAATTGAATATTATTTTTAAGGAGTTATTAATTTTCTTATTTCATTTCAATTTAATTTAATCTGAATTACCTATTGCTATTTAAATCAATGTAATTACTAACATTAGTTGTAAGTTTATATGTACTAACAAATGGACTGCAGTTGTCTGAATAAATGAATATTATTATAACATGCATGTCAATGGTCTGGTCACCCAAGGATGCCAAAGACATTGCAAAATAGAAACAGCCTAAACAGTTTAAAGTTTAAACTGTTCAACAACAAGTTAATTCCAGTGTTCAGCCATATCGTTTAAACTTTAAACGATTTGGCTAAAAACCGCAATTTACTTGTTCTATTATGACGAAATTACTTTAAATTAAATTAATACGTGAACTCATACATTGACGTACGAAATCACTTCAAAAATACCTTTAGTCTCCTCTTACGACATTTCTTAAGAAATGGATAAATATTTTAACACCAAATATTTTTATATGACCAATGTTCTAAAAAAAACCATAGCCAGTTTCAACCAGTTTCAACTTTGAACAGCGCCATCTAGTTAAAAAGACGTGAACCAGTTAAACTTATTATGCCCAAGGTTCATGTTACACTGGCTGGTCGTTCAAACATTAGCATTTACATTTTGTTTGAGAACTGCTTGAACTAGAGATAAACAATTCTAACACTAGGTGAATACCATGCATAAGTGGCTCCCTCATTTGAAATAAATTGTTTATGCGTAAACCATGGCGATAATTAACATTTTGCTAAATGTTAGGCATTAGATAGCCCTTTAAATTATTTTAGGAACAACCTAACTAGTTAATAGTATAACGTTAGTCCGCTTATTTTAAAAATATGTTTTTTAAGCAAAAGTGTCCACACTTTTGGCGCACGGGTTAGATGGTGAGGTCTCATTGATGTTTATAAGCTTTGTTTAGCTTGTGTTTCCTAAGTCGCCTTCTACGACATCCACGGGAAGACTTGCAGTGGACCTATTCTACTCTGCCAGGAACCACACAGCTAAGGAACCACACGGTTAAGCCAGCAATAAAGTGGCTTCTTTACAATTATACAATCAAGGAAGAAAATTACTAAAATATACGGTAGGTAGGTAGGTTACATTATGAATGATTAATTTTCCTTGTTCAAAACAATGGAAAGAGATGATTGATGAAATATTTGTGATATTTACATTAGCTATTGTTACAACTTATCTCATAATGCATTCATTGAGAAATTATATAGTTTTATGCATTTACTGATTTACATAAGAGGAAGGAAAATTTCACCCATTCATTTTCCTCTTAATATCGTGTTTAAAATCTTTTCTCTTCCGGATTCTATAGAAGTAAATTATTATTTGAAATATTGACTTTAAATATACGTAAAAGAAAGATAAGTGGGTGGGCGCTTCGTAACGGAAGATCATTAACTTGATTGATATGCCGTGTGAAGAGGAAGAGAAGAATAGGACCACTCCAAGTCTTCCCGTGGATGTCGTAGAAGGCGACTTAGGAAACACAAGCTAAACAAAGCTTTAGGTAAACATCAATGAGACCTCTCCAACCCGCCTGGCTAGCGTGGAGAGTGTAGGCCAAATCCTCTGGCTGCTCTAGCTAATATATGGCTCTGGTAGGACAGAGGGCCGTGCTCTTGCAGTGGAGACTAAAAAAGTCCTGATAATGATTGTCATTGTGACCGTAATCATCATCATCATCATCAACAACAGCTTTAAGGTACCCACTATTGGGCATAAGCCTCATTTTGTCTACGCCGTCTTGCTCTGTCATTGGCCATCGCAACCCGGTTCTTCCCAGCAACTTGTCGTCTTACACTATGTTTCCCATTTCTGGGATACCATTCGGTGACTGCCTTACTCCACCTACCATCGTTCCTTCGAGCCAAGTGTTCAACTGTTCATCATCATCCGAGCGTATCCCCGGTTGCATCCCCAGCGGTAACGCTTCAGAGCCCGGTCCGCTACCTAACCTAGGTGATATGACAATGTTACTGGTTCATTGATTTATAAATATTTATTGTACTGGTTATTACACAGAGCGACTACCGTCTGATTTCCGCAACCAAACGGATAGACCAGAACCAATCCTAGGATAGGTTTAAACAAACGCTAGATGGCGTTCGAGACCCACAGCTTTACGTGCCTTCCGAAACACAGAATCATCTTTCTTATCGGATAATCAGGTGATTCAGCCTGCAATATCCTAACCAGACTAGAAACAACTTTTAACAAAGTATGCTTCTCAGTGGGATTTGAACCCATGACCTCCGGATTACAAGGCAAACGGCTTGACTACTGGACCACGGAGGCAGTGCCGGTTTTAGCGCCCCGGGCGAGATTCCCCCCCCCCACCGAAACTGCAATTCACTCTGACGGAGGCTTCAATGTTATAGGATTTATTTCTGCTGCCGGGGGGGGGGGGGGGGTGCAAGTTCGATATAGGATTCTTCAATTTTGCCGCCCCATTGAAAACAAAGGGAGGGGGGGGGGGGGCATACAAATAAGAGTCAAGGAGTTGCCACTATTTATATATTTATTATTACCTGTGACCCCCCTGTCGCCTCTTTGTATCTGGCGCCCTGGGCGGTCGCCCAACCTCGCCCTACCCTAACGCCGCTACTGCACGGAGGCAGTCCAACCATTATCTAATAAATAAAAATTTGTAGGTCACTACAAAAATAACTAATTAGCAGACAGTGTCCGGCCACAACCGGACTTCTTTAGGAAAAACACTGATCAAATAAACACTATCTTATTGGTATTTTATCGGTTCTAAACGAGCTGAGCCTAGTTTAGGATTGCAAGCGACAAATAACTCTGGGATTTAGAGCAAAATGTTTTAATATAAGTACTTATAACAACTATAAATAGATGGGCGTAAACTTAGCTTTAAGTAACGATTTGACGTCAACATTTGTGCAAAACAATATAAATATCCTATGATAATAAAGATATTTTGAATTGAATTGAATTGAATTGGGTTCAACAGTATTTAGCCATGTGACAAATTGAACAATGAGGACTGTAGGCTCTAATTAGAGTAAATATTAGTTAAGTTTTCAACCGTGGTAAATGGCATTCATTGAGAGAGGCCTATTTCCAGCAGTGGGAGGTTGAATCAAATCCAGCAGAGGGCTGTGAATGAATGAATGAATGAAGTTTTCAACAAAGGTATGCTTTATTGCTTTAATTTCGGTTCGTGGTACGTTCTTAAGACTGCGGTCTTCGACCGTGGGAATTTTGGATTGAACACCCGAAGCTATATTTTCTATCTACCCATACGCATTGCGCTGTATTGTACATGCACCCTGGAAAGGAATTTAGACAAATTCAAAAACGCAGCGAGCGGTCTGCCTTATCTGCGTTTTCGTTCCTATATTTATTTGAGAATTTCGGAGAATTTTTCTATCTTTTTACAAATAACAAATTATTTTTATTTATTTATTGTATCATTTAAAATTTTGTCTTTGTGTTCCCTAGATAACCCTTCAAAATATTTGTTCGTTTGTTTGTAATAACTTTATTGTACCAAAAATTTAAGTATAAAAGACAGCATAATACGAAAGAGCAAATATACAAAGGCGGACTTATCCCACGTAGGGATCTCTTCCAATATTTTATGAACTACTGTTGTTTACAGTTTTAAAAAGTGAGAACGTTAAACTTTTTTTAGCGTTTTTGCCTAAAGTGGCCGTTTTCCGCAAACATGCTAAGAAAAGCTTCAGGCCCCGTTAGTTCAGAGCCAAGAATAAGTGTTTTTAAAAATCACTGTAACAAAACTATTACAGTTTATTTCTCAAAAAAATAACATAGGAATCTTAAGGGTTTTTTAGAGACACCCACAATATCCAATATTCTACACTGATCGAATCGAAACGAAAACGAATCTACAATGATCTGCCTAATAATATTAGATCAATGCATAAGTCTTAAATCATTTAAACAAAAACTGTATGAATGCAGTGTTTTTATAGTGTTAAAGACTTTTTATCCGCATCTATAATTATATGAATTCTATAATGATAATTTGACTAATATAAGAATTTTAATTGACAATAAATAAAATAATAACTATTTGTTCCAATTGATATACCAATGTCTGTTGCATGTCAGTGATGACTAAATGTGTGAGACTCTACATGGCTTTTGTGCTACCAAAATTGTACCACATTTTAAGCAATAAACTACATTTCATTTCATCCAGAACACGATTGCGAGCATTTTTACCTTGATAGAAAAATCAAACAAAGCTTACAAACATCAATGAGACCTCTCCAACGCGTTTGGAGAGTGTAGGCTAAAACCTCTGGCTGCTTTGGCCAAGTATGGCTGTAGCAGTACAGTACAGAGAGGGTCGTGCTTCAGTGGAGACCTAAAAAGACCTGATGACGATGACCTACTTGTGCCCTAGTCGGATTTTAGTGGGTTTATAGTAGAGCGCTTAGCCAAACAACCAACAAACAAAGCTAAGTAAATGTTTCAAATCGCTTGTTTTTTTCTGAATCAGGCCTTCACCCACTTAGATAAGGCTGCATCTGTTTATTTGATGAGTGATCCTCACTGTTTTTAGACGCAAATCAAATAAATTTTATGTGAATAAATATCATTATCATTAAATTGAGTAGTGTGGTTACCAGCCTAGTTTATGACCAGTGCCGGTTTTAGCTCTACCAGCGCCCCGGGCGAGATTTCCCCGCCCCCCCTCCCCCCTCAAAAAAGGCCCCCTAGGCTTCAATCTTATAGGACTTATTTCTGACGACGGGGCGGGGGGGGGGGGGAGGGGTGCAAGTACGATATAGAATTCTTCAAATTTGCCGCCCCATTAATAATAATTTAACTGACCCCTGCCCTGATGTACACTTGGCTAAGGCCCATGTTCGTCAATAAACCGGTTAATAAAAACCGAGAAAATAAAAGAAAACTATAATAATAATAATAATAAAGCCTCTTTATTTCCCATAAAATTAATAGTTACATACAAAAAAATAAACAGAGTATCTTATTTATAGGAACCCCTGTTAGGGTAGGTAAAGGCCTCCTCCAGTTTCTTCCATTGTTCTCTGTCTTGTGCCGTCTTAATCCAGTTCTTTCCTGCCACTTCTTTTATTTCGTCCACCCATCTTTTTTTTGGCTTTCCAACTTTTCTTTTTCCGGGCGGACCTCTTCATTGCCATTAACCAGCCGCTATTTATACATAGTGTTAATGAAAGAACGCAAAACAAAAAATCCAAATTCCATAAAATCCAAAAAAAAAACTGATTTTAATACAAATTGACTCGATCAGCTGATCAGTTTATATAAAAATTTAAATAAAATTTTTTTTTTTCGTGAAAATTGTTGAACAAAAGTTGTTCAGTTACATGGGCTGAGGTACCATCTGAGAGGTTATGCGTTCTTTCATCAACACGATGTACATTTATTATTACCTGTGACCCCCCCTTGCCCAAAAACGCCCTCTGTCGGCGGTCGCCCAACCGCGCCCTACCCTACCTACCGCTATGACCACTCTTCCTGTAGATGTGAAAAGTGTAGTCGAGAGCCTTAGCATCAAATTGCGAACGAGGTTGTTGAAATGCTACGGGGGGGGGGGGGGGGGGGGTGCAAATATAAGTTTTTAAATTTGCCATCCTATTATTTTGATAATCATATTTAGTCGCCCAAATTGTGCCACCTCTAATTTCTATCGACTGCGGGGCGCCTTTGCCTTTAACCAGCCGCCTAATTGTAGCCTTCTATGTTTTTTTCTTCTCAGACTGAAAAGAAGGAACACATTAACTATATACTAGAAGGAATGTGAAAATAAAATATCAAAATACTATAAAACACCTATTTATTGTGGTAAATATACTTACAACATGAGTACGCCATCTATGCTACGTGTGAAATTAACAATATTTATACAATATACACATCAACAACAATTTATTTGGTGCTTATGGCCGCTGGCGGGACGAAACTTGTACATTTTACCCATCGTACAAAGACTTGCGTATGACTAAAGATCTGAACAATACGCATGTAAAGTTTCCTAACAATAGGAATGTGGACTGTGTCTAAAAAATATTATTATATTAACTCCGTCGGTTCGATTATTTTAAAATAATGGACTTATATTTATGAGGACCTCCGTAGCGTAATGGTTAACACGCTAGACCGCTGATCTGGAGGTTCTGAGTTCGATCCCCAGCCAGAGCAAGTTGGAAAATGGCCTATTTCAAATTGTCCTGGGTCTTGGATGTTTATATATATATATATAAACATCCAAGACCCATGTATTTATCACAAAATATAGTATCGTTGAGTTAGTATCCCATAACACAAGTTTGAAAAACGGGCTAGCTTAATCAGTGTAATTTGTCCCTATATATATATAAAAAAAAACATATATTTTTCAGTTTATCAAAGTAGTAAAAATTCACAAATATCAGCACATCGAAGTCTCGGAGTGGGGGCGAAGAGAAAATTATACTACATCGTGACGTCATGCGAAACTTAATCGCGCTGTATCTACGTCATTATTTGCTAATCAGAGAAAAGAAAAATACATAACTACACAAATACACAATATTTTTTAATAATCTACCTGATGAGTTAAAAAGATTTTTACAGTCCACATCCGTATTGGTTAAGGTTAATATAGAAGGAAATGGCCTCAAAGTGTGAAATAAATTGTGAACTCGTAAATATGGTGATAATTTCCATTTTGCTAATCGTCAGGTACTAGATAGCCCTTTAAATTATTTTATGAACTGCCGCTGAAACTATTATTGGTGATCCGTCTAGCTTTAAAACTTGCCGTGGCCATTTTTGGCGGAGGCAAGTTTTAAAGCTAGACGGACTAATGTAAATACGTTCAACGGTGGTTCATAAAATAATTTTAAGGGCTATCTAGTGCCTGACGATTAGCAATATATGGAAATTATAGATAAATAAGTTTCAAATGAGGGCGCCACTTCAAGGTCATTTGCTTCTATATTCACCTTAAGTGGAAGATTTTAAGCAAAAATAGCATATAAATAAACAAACAAAATACTTTCTTTTAAAAAACTTAGGGCGTCTACTAAGTTAAGATCTCTGTCACAAATCCACACGCAACAGAGACCGACCCCACGCGACGGAATCTGCTGTCTCTTTCGCACGTAGTTTGTGACAGAGATTAGACTGAACAAGTCGCGTAGCAATAAATATACTCTTATCCAGTCTACACACCGCGGCCGCCGGCCCGCCGGCACGTACCCGGCGGGGTAGTGCCGGCGGGTTGACCCGGCGGCTTTAGAGTTTGTGAGTCGGACAAATTTGCCGGCGGCACGGCAGTCGCGGCATGGAGTATTTATAAATTAGTGATAGCCAAGTAAGCCTTGAAAGCCGGCGGGCAACTGAATGAACGGAGGCGTCCGGCAAATACGCGCGGACGCGAGCCGCCGGCAAGAGCGATTCAATTAGGGCCGCCGGTTTTGGTGTGTAGACAGCATTAAAAATAGTTTTTTTCTATAGACTTTTGTGGAAGCCCAATCATAGCCAATCAGTAATTGAAATAGCCAAAATGTTTTCGTCCCGCGAAACATCACAAAAAATCAACAACATAATTTTCATTAATCTTATATTTAAATATTTAATGTAATATAAATATCTTCTTACATTACCCATACTTAAATAGCATTCCAACAGTAAAATATATATCAGAAATTACAAACGTATTATGGTTAGGGGTGGTCTAAGGCTTGAAACTACTAGTTAGCCATTTGGTTCATTCAAAGTTTGGAGTTTTTCTTTCAAATTCGAACCCCAGTTCCGTACGTTAGATCTGATCAACACCTTTAAAAGTAGCATATTGAATCGGTATAAGTCAATATACATAAGTCAACTACAAAATTAGTTTGACCGTCATCTTGACAATCAATATTTGGTATTCATAACAACCAATATTGTGACAAAACCTTA
This sequence comes from Acrobasis repandana, assembly GCA_963576875.1. Classification (NCBI taxonomy): domain Eukaryota; kingdom Metazoa; phylum Arthropoda; class Insecta; order Lepidoptera; family Pyralidae; genus Acrobasis; species Acrobasis repandana. The sequence goes on from OY756236.1 coordinate 13,631,142, forward strand.
CTAATATAGCATTACCGACGAATACTGAAAACAAATGTTATCAAATATACAACGTTAGTTGGAAAGGTACGTCAGAGGGGTCAATGTACTCATGAATGCGAACAACTATTAGTATTTGTCCAAATTTTTATCTCGATCGAATCGAATAGAACTTAGAATTTACCAGCTGCTTCTTTTCCCGTGCAGATCGTAAAAGTCCAAAAATGTGACTAGCAACCCATCACTATTTTGATTCATTTTTCCACCATCACGCTAAAAGTGGCTCTGGGCTCTGTCTGCTTAGAGCCGCAAGACCCAAAATGCTCTGTCTGCCCCATTAGAGATAAAGACGTGATAGTGTATTTAAAGATTTTAAAGGTTGATCACATTGTTAAAGTTTTTCGTTAAAACAATACAACCAACCACTACGATTGCTATACCATTTCCAGGAAACGTTGTATAATTGTTCAAAATATACTTAATTATATTTATTTCTAAAGTATTTACATGTAATATCATTTTTCACTCGTGACAAGTTTCATTTGGCTGTTCAAGGAAGACACATGCAAGATAAGATAATTTGTTCTTTATTAAATTAATGCATACGGGAATTAACGCGAATAGTACCTTTTTTTATTTATTTTGCTGACGTTTCGTTCGGGTTTCACCGAACGTGGTCCCAGCTGACTGAAGAAGCGATAAATAAAAAAAGGGACGTTTCGCGTCAATTCCCGTATGCATTAATTTAATAATAATGCAACGCGATAGTTTAAAAGTATTAATTTGTTCTTTATTATAAACAGGCTGATTTTTTTTATTTGTATTTATCCCAGTGGTTCAATATAGGTTAATAGATCTCAAATGATTTCACCACTGAATGTTTTCATATCATCATCACATAATAGCACAGAGATCACATAATATACTACGTACAAATAAAAGTAGATAAATAATCTAAGAAATTACTGAGTTACAAACGGTAACGTGAACTAAACTACGAAATGTGTGAAATAAAAAACCTACTTTGGATTAATGGCATCTAGACAATGTGACCGAAAATAATTGCAGAATCAAATACACAGGATCCAATTAAATGTACTGAAACTATTTGAAGTATGAATCCAGTCTATGATACTGAACAAACTTCCCCGAGGAACATTTATCAAAATATGATACCTCAGTATTTAAAAAATCTATGAACAGTTCTGTTTCTCGATCACAGATTATATTCACAAAACAATCACATTACCTATAACTAATGCATAAATATACAAAATTACACTTAAAATCTACGAGTAACAAAGCTCAAAATCGTATGACGCATCTTTGTATTTATAATACATGGATTTTAGACCTTACGCTGTTGTGTTTAAGGTATATTGTCAAACTTAACTTATAAATCATTGGTAACTGATAAGTACTACTTTAATGGTGGGATATTATGGCTTATATTTTATCTATGGCTTAGCTGAAAGTTTAGAAAGGGTTTAAACATGTTTTCAGACCGCTCCTGAGGTGGACAATCTAAATTTTGCACCCGCTTCATAAATTTACTCTAGCCGAAGCGAGACAGCGAGCCATGCGGGGTAAAACGGTCACGGCGAGTCAATGAGGCTGGTTAACGCGTTTCGCGTTTTTATTTAAAAGTGAGTGTTAATAATATTGATAATATTTAAGATCGCTCTAAGTACTATCAGGATCATACGGGCTCTTAAACCTGAAATCAGACACTGAAACAATACGTCTTTAATATTTACGGGGACGACATATAGCCAGAGGTCGCAAGGTCTGATTATCTTTGCTTACCAAGATGGTGGACATCCAGGGTGATATTTAACCTCTTAGATATATTCAAGGAAAGTAGTCTATAAGCGAATTAAAATATACATATTCTGTCATATGCCCTTTCATAATAAAAACCAAAGATATTAGCCTCCTCCAGTATACCGTCAACCTCCCGTTGTAATGTCACCGCCCGCTACCAGGCACATGTGGCTGACGGCAGCTGGCGAGTATAAAAGTAAAGTCAGTAAGTTAGACATTTATTATAAATTTGGAAGGCAAAGAAAAATTACAAGAAATAAGTCCTTTTTACGGTTTTGCGTTCTTTTAGTGATTCTGATTCCAAGACTTCAATATATTTTTAGGGTTCCGTAGCCAAATGGCAAAAAAACGGAACCCTTATGGATTCGTCATGTCTGTTTATCTGCCTGTCCGTACGTATGTCACAGCCACTTTTTTCCGAAACTATAAGAAGTATATTGTTGAAACTTGGTGAGTAGATGTATTCTGTGAACCGCATTAAGACAAATTTTTTTTTCATTAAACCAGTACGTGTGGCGTGGGGTATCGTCTATGGATAGGTCTTTAAAAATGATATTGAAGTTTCTAATTGGAACTTCTAAAATAAGAGAATGATAAAACTAAAAAAAATATATGATGTACATTACCATGCAAACTTTCACCAAAAATTGGTTTAAACGAGATCTAGTACGTAGTTTTTTTTAATACGTCATAAATCGTAAACCGCAATTTACCTTTAGAACTTTTATATTGTTACTTGCTGCTACGGAACCTTTCATGGGCGAGTCCGACTCGCACTTGGACACTTTATTTTTAATGTTATAGGACGGCACACGAACAAGCGGATCACCTGATAGTAATAGTGATCACCGCTGCCCATGGACAACTGCAACACCAGGGGTGTAACAATAGCGTAACCAGCCTTTCAGGAAGATGTAGACTCGTTTTTTGAAGGATTCAATTTCGTATCGTTTCGGGAACACCGCTGCAGGAAGATAATTCCACAGTTCGGTAAGCTAATATAGCTAGCAATATCAACCTGTATAGATGCAAGATTGAAGTAAAAAATAGTGACAGTTTAAATGGCCAATTTATAATGTTAGATCGATTTCTGCGACCATCATCATGGTTTTACCAAAGTAGCGAATCTATTTTTTCTAATCTTTCGAGCCAAACCATAAATATTCAATTTCTTTTTGGAAAATATGAGAAACATTTCAAGGTCGAACTTACATTATAAAGAAAGCAAAAATTACGTGATAAATTACAAATCGAAAAATTTAATTTCGAAGTAGATCAATCGAGTGTTTCGTCTAACTTAAAGTACCTTATTTCAAAGGTATAAAGTTGAAAATTCAAAATCGAGACAGTCAGTGCTACGAGTATTAACATACTAGGCGTATCTTTCGTAATACATGTCAAATTCTAAAAAGTTCAAGTCAATTGAAACTAAAAACGAATAAACATTATGCCAGACAGAAAATTCAAAGCTTATGTAAAGAAAGTACTTTGTGAGAAGGCTTATTTATAGGACCGATGACTATCTTAAAGACAAAAAGGTCTGGCTTGAGCTGGCGCGGGTCCCTCTTAAAGGTTTGTATACTTAGACATGTCATAATTTAGGTACATTGGTACATACTAAATTTACAAATTGACATTATTTTAAATTTCGTAATTCTTTAATTCTTTAATTTCTAATTTAATTTAATTATGACATAACAAGCAATGTAATCTCTGTCCATCCGTATAACTAATTTAAAGTTTTTAGTTTGTTTGTTGACGTCTTTGGAGAAAACGTGCAGTGCACTTTGTTGCAGCTTCTTCTGCACTTGCGCCTAGGAAGCGGCGTAAACTTAGCTGTAAGTAACGATTTGACGTCAACATTTGTGCAAAACAAAACAAAGTGACTATTATTAAGAGATATTATAAATATACTATAATAATAAAGATATTTTGAATTGAATTGAATTGACAGGAATGAAAATCCAACCGCCATTTTTACGAAAACGAAAATCGAACATTTGGGGGAACATCATATTATTAACACATTGTTGGACACACTACGTCTATAGACGTTAATCAATTGTTATATCTATTTTGTCTGGATTAGTGTCCAGCAATGTGTTAATATACGATAAACGGGTAACTTACGTAAAAAGTCAGCTACTGGCGGACATGTTTTGACCTCATCCGGAGGCCTTTCTCAGAGCGACTGTTCCTCGCGAGGCGTACACGAAGACGTCCCGAGCCGCACTAATAGCCGACTGTTTACGTGAATTACCCGTTTATCGCATATTAATGTCTGTGTCTCTAGTTAGTATTAACCAAGGAACACCATATCTTAGTTGTTTCTCGCTGGGTCATCGGAATCTTACCCTTGTCAATACATTTCTTTAAGAATTAATATATTTGTACATAAGGCACTATGAAACATTATTATTTATATTTATATCTTTAGGAGCAGAAGACGTGGGTTTCTCACCTATAATGTTAATGGTATTTCTTCTCTCAAGAATGGAATTGTATAAAAATGAACCCCAAATCGGGGAGGACACCATATGCTTCTTGTTTCTCGCAATTAAAACTTACTTGGTTTCTCACTTAACAACAGTCATCTTGCGCTTTATAACACAGTTCTTTTAGAGTATATTGTATACAAAACACACTATGTGACATTATTATTAATGTTCTTCTTAGGCGGTGGCTTAGGGGGTTTCTCACCTACAAATTTGTGGTATTTTTTCTGGAATTATATAAAAATTAACCCTAAATCTGGAAAGACACCATATGCTTCTTGTTTCTCGCAATTGAAACTTACTTGGTTCCTCACTTAACAACAGTCATCTTGCACTTTACAACACAGTTCTTTTAGAATATATTGTAAACAAAACACACTCATGTGACATTATTATTCATGTTCTTCTTCTTAGGCGGCGGCGTAGGGGGTTTCTCACCAACAATGTTCGTGGTATTCCGTCTAGCCGCTATGGAATTATATAGAAATGACCCCCTGGTGGGAGGGAAGACCATATCGTAGTTGTTTCTCGCGGGGAGAGGGGTCAGGTCTCCGTTGTTGTTGTCCCCGTCTAGGTCCATGCTGCGGTGGGAGAGCTTCTCGGGGAGCGGGGGGGGTTCTTCGTCGTCTTGATTGGAGTCGGTTGTGCCTGAAAATTAGGAAATCATGTCATATGGCTTGAAACTACGTCAAGCGTACGCCTGGAAACCATGCATTATTTATTGAATAAATAAGTGATTGCTCAATGCTTCTATAAGCTCCTGATAGGATACGTACATGCATACTATCACGCCTATTTCCCACAGGGGTAGGCAGAGACTATGGACCTCCACTTGCTACGATCCTGAAAGACTCTTTCGGTTCCCCTACACTCATCAACCTCTTCATACATGCATTTCGATTATTAACAATATATGATAGTTTATTTTAAATGTCTATTCTTCTTCTCCATCTTTTAAGTTTTAGTAAATTACGTACCCGACAATGGGATAAAACTTTTAACCCATTGTTGAGTACATAACATAATTTAATTAATTTTATGCTTCCAATAGTTCGTTTTGGAAATTCTCGGTGGAGGCATATGTCCAACTGTGGACTCTATCTATCTATATTTAAGAGCTATGCTCTTCTCGGTGGAGTATGAATTCTCTTCCATTTGTCTCTCTCATCTGCCAGCTGTTTTACTTCGCTGTACGACACAGTGGACTCATGTGACTGAAATGATGACTTAGAAGTGGTATGCTGTCCCTGAATCCATTAGGGCCCCTAGTCGCGACTCCTTTAAACTTAGAGTTTTTAGGCACTCTCACTTCCAATTAAACATAGCACAGACTTGATTGCATAATATTTATTATTTTAATGTTATGTATTTGTATAATAATTATTGACGTGAAAACTTCTTTAGCGGCGTTGTGCACTTTTTTTGTAATGGGTAAAAAATGTTAAACTCGCGTCAGGACACGTGTCCTGATCGAAAATTCGTTAGACGGATGTAAAGTAGACAGCCGGCGCGGCGTAGGAGAGGAAGTATCCCCCTCTCTTTCTACGGCGCGGCGAAAATGTATACCTGCGCCTGCTGTTTCGTTTAGCTGAGAGATAAACTTTTTAATGTAATATAAATTGTCATGTTTGTGTACGATAGCGCAATACATAAATATTGTATTCTACCACATAAATGATAGTACTTTTATACTGATAATTAAAGCAATGCGTGCAAAATTATTCCCTAACCATTCCAAAATATCAAAAATGCACAACGTTAATGTTCAAGTTTTCACTTCTGCCGGCACTCCCGGAGTGCAACCCGTCGTTTTTTTTTGTTGTATATATTTTAATTTAGGTATATATTTTATGAAGTAATATATATGTATGTAAGTAATAGTGTTTATGTATAATAATAATAGTATGTTTATAGTATGTGTTGTGATTATTATCTTCTAAATTTAGTTTAGCTTAAGTTTTCTTTACATAAATTCATTACCTATACGTTTTATTCACACCCACGTAAAACTCTCCAATCGACCCAATGGTTTGACTGTTAGAGAATGCTTTTAGCATTAAGTCCGCCTGTTGTACTTTAAACATGTATATGTGTGTACAATAAACTACGAACAATAATTATCTAGAATTATAACTTATCCCGAAAAATCATTCCACGCGATATGTACCGCGGCGGGCGGGGCTTAAAATATGAACAGCGCGACGCGACAGTTCGCCGTGACATTCGAATCGTGCGGTTGCGTCGCAAGAAGTTTCCTTTGAGAATATTGCTGTGTTTTTGCGATAATCGATTCATTAAAAATACCGTCATGTGCCGTGAAGTGGTGTAGAAGCCATACAGGCATGAAAATTAGTTCTTAAAAAAAAAGTAACACGTAAGCAAGGTTATTTATATTAGCGTAGCGTACTGCATAATAGGTATTATCCGCGCGTTGTACCTCACCGTTCGTTGTGTTGACTGCCCCACCCGACTGACGACGACGCGTGACCTTGTCGCGACCAATCGCATGCATCTTTGTTTATGTGTGCGTTCGAGGGTTTCGTTGTAATTACTGTTCGTTTGTTTGCGTAAATGGAATCAGAATCAAAGCGGTGAATGTAGGAGCGTTAGAATTCTACAATAAAGTATAAATAAATAAGTGAATGTTACCCATGGAGTCCCGGTTGGAGGGCGGCTGCGAGGCCAGCAGGCTGGCCCGCTGCGACAGGCGCCGCTCGCGCTCCGCGTCCGCGCGCGGCGTGCGCTCGGGGACCAGCTGCAACCAGTGCCGCGTAATAGACTTCACTATGTCCAGGTGTTGTGAACATCTACATGCTACAAGTTTATTTGCTAGGCAAATACACTAGTTTCCAACAAGTCAAATCAGGCACTTTTTTCTAAACGTCAAAAACAAACATTTTCTATGAGAATTGTATGAAACATCGGACTGTGACGACATAGTTTCTTGGAGTCAAGTAGCGCTCTTAATATCCGTTTTTCTGCATTAATAAATCTAAAATCACGTTCAAAGTGGATGTGATCAATGACAAGTGACATTATTTTGTGACGTTTTATTCTCATAACAGTACTAAATAATTTATTTTTCATCCGGGAAAGTACCGAATTAATAAACCCCCGACTGTCAAGAACGCCATCTAGTGATGAGTTGCGGAACAACCTAAACGACTTGATACGGATATTAAGTCGCGCTACCGATGGCGCCATCTATTTTTTGCTAAAGAAAGCCCTAACTTTCAAGCGTTAACCCCCAATAACTTTTAACGGCTGAACCGATTTTAATTAAAAGTAGCTAAGAACCACCGCAAGGGAACATGCTCTCACGTAAAAAAAACCACATCGAAATCGGTCCATCCGTTCGAGCGCTATGATGCCACAGACAGACAGACCGACACACATTAGCGTCAAACTTATAACCCCCTCTTTTTTGTAGGGAGTTAAAAATAGTACATTACTGAGTAGAGTTTTCAAGACCGAGCGTCAGCGAGGCCTTGACAATAATAACGAGTCCGGCAATTCCATTTCCGCCGAGTTATGTATAGTTCTTTTCTCAATAAATTATTATTAAATGCGATACACGAGTAAAGACGCACACACGAACACAGTGCGGCTCACGAAGTCTTCGTGGGAGCGTCGCGAGTCACACTCGATCTGAGGAAGACCTCCGGATATGGTCAAAACATATTGGCCAGTAGCTGACTTTCTGCGTGATGCCCGGGTATCACATATTAATAATTTATTATTCTTTTTATAATTTGCCACTTTATGTACCCTACTTACTGTATCATCATTATTCGAGCGTATTCCCGGTTGCATCCTCAGCGGTAACGCTTCAAAACCCGGGGTCCGCTACCTAATCTAGGTGATTCGACGAGGTCACTGGATTTACACAGAGCGACTGCCGTCTGACCTCCGCAACCCTAAGGGTAGACCAGAACTAATACTAGGATAGATTTAAACAAACGCTAGATGGCGTTCGGGACACACAGATTTATGTGCCTTCCGAAACACGGGAATCATTTTTCTCTTCGGATAACCAGGTGATTCAGCCTGTTATGTCTTAACCAGAGTGGAAACCACCTTTTACAAAGTATGTATTACCTAACTTACTGTAATAATATATAAAATAAAATCCTAGAAAGCAAAAATCTTGTATTATTTCTAAATGTTTCAACTATCTCACCCGCAAGTCATACAAAGGATACTGGTAACTTAAGCTGATGTTATCCAAGAAAAATCAGAGATGGCGCTTTTACTATTATAATGTTTAATGTCATTTCCGCCATCTTTCCGAAATCAAGCCACACCAGACACACAGACAGACGGACAAAAGCATTTTTGGCCCAACTCGAAACTGAGACGCTTCGCTTGCTCGGTCAATTAAGGGGGATCATGATTTTTTCGGGGTCCAGTGCTGCCCCCATTATTTGAAAGAAAACGTTGTAGTGAGCCCTATATAACTCTTTAAACTATTTTGTGAACTACTGTTTACAGTTTAAAGTGTGAACGTGAAGCTTTTCATCGTACATTTGCCAAAAGTGGCCGTTTTTGGCAAATGTGAAAAGCTTCACGTTTTCAAGGGGGCAGCACTGTACCCCAAAAAATTCAAGATCCCCTTAAATGAAATCCCCACATCCATACCTCCTGCCGGAGCTCCCTGAGCGGGGAGGCGGAGGGCGGGTCCGGCGCGGGCGCGGCCGCGCTGGTGTTGCTGAACGATGACGTCACTCCGTTGGGCGTCGAGTGTGCCGACGTGTACCACTGGCTGCCGCTGGCGGGGGTGCCTATCTCACTCTGCAATTTAAATTTAACTCAAATTACAACTTTAATCTTCTACCTCAATAAGCTATCATCTCATATATACTTTTTTTTATTTACTTGATATTGGCGATCAAAATTAATCGAAGCTTATTTCGCCAGTGTCTAGAAGTTACAATCAAAGTTTGGTGAAAGGCTTTGATTGCTTCAAGGAAGCTTCTGGCGACAAATCTATACGAGTCCCCTGGTTTTCATAGCCGCGATTGAGTGGCTGACGATGCCCGAAGACGCCCTCACAGTCCGCAAAACAAATATCACTACAGCCGTACTATGACTGTCCACTTTAACTATTTCACACATTGTTCATGAGCATGAGCATTTATAACACCAAAAACACCAATTTCACATTATAAACGCCACTAAAATTAATTTGCAAAATAATTTTAAGCAAACCCCATCCGAACCCCTTGACTTCCCGCCAAACTCTGAGCTATCATCTCATACATTGTAGCACAGAGTAATTTAATATACTAGTGGCTCTGTTTACTCTGTAAGCTGTGAACCTCGCGACTCCCCCCCCCAACCCGTTGAAGTTTATCGGATAAAAAGTTGTTCAGACACAAAAGTTGCGACTTAATATGGGCAACAAAACTGGTTCATGACATATGAAATAAAACCCTAAATCACCTTTTAAATGATAAAATCACTAAAATTCATAACTTTCTTCGATCGATTTGTGGTTTGTTTGGCCCAGATTTTGACAGTAGGCCAGCTTATAGCAGCCACGCCGATGGAGACAAAAAAAACATATCAGCGTTTCTTACACACTCACGTTGTACTGTATTTGACAGACTCTTTCTAGCAATATCGTTGCAAGTCTAGCAGTGGTAGGTCTGTGTGCAGCCGCCACACGCACGCCATACATATGAAAGATTGTTTTGTAGTACTAAGCCTTTAGACTAGGTGGCGCTACGTGCAACAAAATCTTTTGGGCTTGGCCAATGTTGAAACTGAGACGATTCGCTCGCTCTACTACGCATTGTAGCAAGCAATTCACACCTACATAGGTAGCACTAAAACTTTTTACTTTCTGCGATCAGATTGCAGACGTTCTAAATAAATGGGCAAGTGCAAGTCAAACTCGAACTGAAGGGTTCCGTACCTCCGTACAATGTTTTAAAACGTTTTTTGTATGACGACCCCCTTTAATTTTTAACTTAAATTTATTTTTAGTATTTGTTGTTATAGCGGCTACAGTAATACATAATCGGTGAAAATTTCAAGCGTCTAACTATTACGGTTCAAGAGATAGAGCCCTGTGTCAGACGGACAGACAGACATATGGACAGACGGACAGAGGGACAGACAGCGGAGTCTCAGTAATAGTGTCCCGTTTGCACCCATTGGGTACGGAACGGTAAAAAAGGAGAGATAAGAGGTACCCGTAAACGAAGGGCATGTAAGAAGAGGTTGATGAGTGTAGATGAAGCGAAATAGGTCTGTTTGGATCGTAACAAGTGGAGGTCCATAGTCTCTGCCCACCCCTGTGGGAAACAGGCGTGATAGTATGCATATATGTATAGGTAGCAGTAATTTAACCTACATTTTTATTATGATCTAAGCAACCTCACGATTATGTAAACTATGTCATTATGTCAATAGAAAAGTGATCTTAACATTTAGATGAAATGAATAAATTTAGTGTTAAGAAATTATCCGACGGGTTTGGTAATATACTCTTCGAAGTTCTTCCCGACTAGCCAGCTAGCATCTTAGCTCTGTGCGTGTTATCAGCACCACCTATTTATTATTTTTCAGCCAATCCTGTCACCCAAGGGTAGCTTGTAAGAGATTGCCTTGGCGATAAGGCCGCCTATTGTTCACCTTATTTGTATTGTTTTGTATTGTCTCTTTCTAGAGTTCTGGTGCAATAAAGTATTTTTATTATTATCCGATACACTCACCTTACCCCACCGTACGTGGGGTCGGGCGGGACAGCTTGTGAGTCGTTTTCCATTTAAGTATATCTTTTGTTTTCATTCATCATTGCATTTGTTACATTTTTCTATCTATTTCCTTCTATAAAGTTGTCCACACTGTTTTTAAAAATGTTTACAAATAATATTAAACATTTTCAAAGTTCATAAATAGCTTATTATTGAAATATTGTTATAATAAGTATTATTATTTATAATCAGTTATTATGCATTTCTATTTTGTTAGTAAATGTTTGTAAATATTTTTAACAGCACTGATCCCCATTGTGGTTTATCATGGCACACCGCCCTAAAAATGAGCTTAGTGTAGTTAATACAATAATTAAATTTTTAACAAAAAAAACAACTTACTTCAATTTTTTGTAGGAGTTTCTTCCATATCTCCAAAGTTCTTTATCATATCTTCACCGAATTAAAATGGGACCAACTTGGTAGTAAAGGCTTTCAAATAAAAAAGAATCATTAAAATCGGTTTACAATTGGCGACGATATCGCGTAACAAACATACATAAAAAGAAAAAGAAACATACAGTCGAATTGATAACCTTCTCCTTTTTGAAGTAGGTTAAAAATTCTTTTTTTTATATAAATAAATATAAATATATAGGGACCAATGACACCGAACAGTTGATATTGTTATTTCGGCGATTACAAGGAGACCCTCTGTAATCTTTAGCCATACTAAAAAGGTTCCCTCTTTTTCAACTAGATGGCGTTGTACAAAGTTAGAACTCGCTATGGATTTTTTTATGAGACTTCTCATATACCAATTCATATTTTTCTATGTATCCTTCCTATATGTCGTAAGAGGATGACTAAGGTATTTTTGAAGTGAGTTGTACTTCACAGTACAAGAACTCACGTATTATATTAAGGCCGTCCGTAGTCCGTACCAGAACTTTCCGGGGTCCCTTTAAAATAAATCATTTCAATCCGCTAGATGACAAGTCAAATCAGATCACACTTCTTTCTGTCAAAACAAACATTTTCTATGGGATTTGTATGAAATACAAAACCATGACGTCATAGATATTTTGTTTTGGAGTCAAATAGCGCTCTTAATAACAATTTTTCTGCATTAAAAAATCTAAAATCATGTTGAAAATGGATATGATCAATGACAAGTGACACTATTTTGGGACGTTTTATTCTCTTATCAGTACCAAATAATTTATTTTTGACCCAGTCATCTACCAAATTCAAAGAAAACGGAGACATCATTTACAATTTTGCTACTACCAAGTCCTAGATAACCGTTCAAAGTATTTTATGAACTACTGTTTACAGTTTATAATGAGAACGTTAAGCTTTACTACGCACATTTGCCAAAAGTGGCCGTTTTTCGCAAATGTGCGTAGTAAAGCTTAACGTTCTCACTTTAAACTGTAAACAGTAGTTGGTAGTAGCAAAATTTTAAATGATGTCTCCGTTTTCTTTGAAATGATTTATTTTAAATGGGGGCAGCACTGGACCCCGGAAAATTTAGGTACGGCCTTAAAGTAAAATTTGTAACATTTTAAATAAGTGGTTGACAGGAGTTTTTGGCGGGAAGTCAAGGTGTTTGGTTGGGGTTTTCTTTAAATTATTTTGCAAATTGATTTTAGTGGATTTTATAATATGAAATTGGTGTTGTTTGGTGTTATAAATGCCGATGCTCATGAACAATATGTGAAATAGTTAAAGTGGACAGTCATAGTACGGCTGTAGTGGCGTCGTTTGCCACTCAATCGGCTATGAAAACCAGTGGACTCGTATAGATTTGTCGCCAGAAGCTCCCTTCTCCCTTCTCTTCCTCCCTAATAATAAGGAATATGCATCTAATACCAATCCGGCTCATATTTTTATTTTACAATTTCTTTTAATACGTTACCACGCCTAGTTAATTATTTTTCTTATTGACTCTTATTTGGATTAGAAATAAATTATTGAAAATATGCAAATATTGCGTGGGAACTTTTGACAAACAAAAGGGAAATGACGACAACGTTCATAAAAAGGAAATGACAAGTTTGGGTGCGTTCGGTAGAACTGTCCGTCCATGTAGTTTGACTATCGATGACATTCGAAATGTATGTACTTTTATATAGAAGTTTAACAAACATCACTGGCTGATAACATCGAAAGTACCCAAAAAAGAAAAACATGCGTTGACAGCTTCTGTCTCTAGCGGATATTGCAGACGTTGACGTCATATTTTAAAATGGCGTGTTTTAGTTGTTATAATCTACTTGCTATTTTTAATATTTATTTTCTACACCATATACATGTTTTTCGGTACTGATTTATTTTTTGCGGCTATTTCTCGACGAGGACTATCGATTAAAAATATAAAAAAAATTCATGCATACTCTCTATTGTACGCAATCCATCTACCTTTTTCTTGGCCTTCCTCCCTGTGCCCAGTAACCTTCGGATTAAGTACTTTTTTAGGGCGGTTTGGACCAAACTAGTTTTAAATTTATTCCGAGAATCAATGGCAAAATACTCTAGAATAACTCGATTTTGCGTTTTACCAATATTACTATTCCCGAGTAAGGTAGCCCCAATTTTCTAGGGATACTAACGTTATCTCGCAGTTTTTTGATGGCGGACTGTTAACAGCTGATGAAATGACATCTGACGAATGCTTCAAATGCAATATTTAAATCATATAAAGTGAGAACGTGAAGCTTTTCTTCACACATTTGCCAAAAGTGGCCGCTTTACGCGAAACCTGGTCGACGGACAATATATTTAGAATGAATTGTTGCTGTGTTTATGAGTTGACTTTTTATCCATCAGAATGATTAAACAACTAGTTAGTCACTCACCTTAGTTGTTCATATAGTTAGTCACAGTGTAAGAATGAAGGTGCGGTGACACTTTACCAGTCTGTTGCTCACCTTCCTTCCGCGCCGCTTGTCTCTCTTCTTGGGCGTGCTCTGCAGCGTGCCGAAGTAGTTGGCGACGCCGCCGCTGCTGTTCCTGCTGCAAAATAAACGGATATTGTGATATGGACACCTTAAACTACATAATTAATAAGAGTATATCATACAAAACGGAATCTCTTAAACTCTCTCCTAGTCTTCCCGTGGATGTCGTAGAAGGCGACTTAGGTAACACAAGCTAAACAAAGCTTATAAACATCTCCAACCCGTCAGGCCAGCGTGGAGAGTGTAGGCTAAATCCTCTGACTGCTCTGGCTAATATGGCTTTGGTAGTACAGAGAGGGTCGTGCTCCTGGAGTGGAGATTAAACAAGACCTGATGATGACGATGAAATCTCTTAAGGTCCCTTGTAGTATGCGTCCCCGTTCCCCGTTCCCGCACCTCTCCCCCGTCCTCCCTTGTCGCAGGGCGAGAGCGGACGAACAAACACGCATTGACGTGTGCACGGATGTATAGTTTCGTTTGTAGTAGTAGTAGGCTTATATGATACTCCGCTTCTATAAAGTGCCATACCTGTGTACTTAACAACAAAGGGGCCTTTGTTGTGTCCAGGACCGTTACTGAAGTTCTTTTTTTGAGAATAACTTTACGGCCCTGGTACAAGTCATTTAGAGCCTATCTTTAATTTTGTTGCTTCTATAATGCTAACAAGTTACAACCAAAGGGTGGTGTAGGCCTTTGACTGCTTCAACGGAGCTTCTGGCGACAAATCTATACGAGTCCACTGGTTTTCATAGCCGATTGAGTTGCGGAGACGCCTGAAGACGGGGTGCAGTGGGATCACCGCCTTGCGCATGGTTAGAGGTTTTCATAAATATCAAAATGACGACTTTTGATTGACGTTTTACTAGTCTCAAATTACTTTGTATCATGGGTATAGTGGATATATAATAGTATGCCATCGATTTCAAATCCACCCTGTATATTGTGCTTATGATATTCGTTAAATTCATAATTCTAAATACTCAATTCTTAATCTATGAGTTCTTTGAACGTACCTGACTAGAGGGTTTATGGCACTGAAGAACTTTGTTCTGGACGTGCTGAAAAAAAAATTGGTTTTTTTACTAGGTGAAATTAATAAATTTAGTGAAAATAAATCACTCGATGGGTTTGGTTATATCCACTTCGGAGTTCCTCCCATCTAGCGAGCATCCCTTATCTTACTTAGCTCTGTGTGTGGTTATTACAATGTGTCTAAAATAAGTTGACACGATTATTTATACTACGCCGACCCCTACCCAAAGGTTGGCTGGAAGAAATGGCTTTAGTGTTACCCTTAGTGATAAGCCCGCCTTTGTTTCTACTTATATTTTAAGTTTACATAAAAGTTGTAGTTGGTGCACTAAAAACTCTATATCTTACCTCGTATTGTTATATTCATTATTTGCTAGGCAAATTAAAAAATAACCCTAACAGTCAAGAACGCCATCTAGTGATGCGTAGCGAAACTACCGATACGACCTAATATCCGTAGCGCCATCTATTATTTGCTAAGGAAAGCTCTAACTATCAAGCGTTAACCCCCAATAACTTTTGAACGGCTGAACCGATTTTCATCAAACATAGCTGAGAACCACCGCATGGGAACTTGCTTTGTGCTTGATGCCACAGACAGACTGACAGGCATTAGCGTCAAACTTATAACACCTCTGTTTTTTGTCGGGGATGAAAAGAAACTAATTATAAATATACTTACTCGTTGCCGGTGGATATGTCTGATATTCTGTTATTGCTGGTGTTGGGATCGGAGTAGGCCTGGTCGCGCGAGTTCGTTGTGCGCATGCGCAACTGCACTTCTGGTGTCTCTGGCTCCATGTCCGCCATCTTGGGAACAATATCTCGTTTTGATCAGAATTAGAAATTTAAAAAAAAATCTCCATTTGAATTGATACTTAAACAAAAAAACATGATCATTAAGTTCAGTGTCGGAAACATTTACTCACAGATGTGAGCAAAGCACTGGTTTTCTGATATTATCAATATAGACTTGTCATTTTTACAGGAAGGGCATACCAAACAATCCTTCATTTTCAAAGACTTAGCTTTGAAAATGAAGGATTGTTTGTTTATAACTAACGTGAGGCACAGACTGGTTCTTTACGTGAGTGACCCACTTATCTTAATTAGTAACGAAGGATTGTGTCTATTTACTTCAAAGAAATAATGGATCTATGCTAAATTTCTTATTATTTGAAACAAAAAACTGAACTACATTGATTGAACCCGATCACAGATTACAATTAGAGTATACAGAACGGAATCTCCTGCGGTCCCTTGCAATACGTGTCTCCGTCCCCCGTCCCGGCACCTCTCCCCCGTTCTTGTGCAGCCGCGTGCGCCGTGCAGTGTGTGCTCGCCCGCTCTCGCTGAGACAAGGCGAGAGCGGGGGAGAGGGGCGGGGACGTTTGACGGAGACACATATTGCAAGGGACCGCAGGAGATTCCGTTCTGTATACTCTTACTGTCTTCTGTGACCCGAGCTAACCCCAACTTCCGGTGTGTTTGGGATTTAATCGACGTACCTATGCGTATTAAGCGTACCAAACACATTTCATTTTCATTTATTTATACCATGACTACATTACATCGTGTCGGAAATAATGTGTAAAATAAAATTAGAAACGCCATCTTAAAATGTTCGTATGTTTTCGTACGTAAGCACGTATGCACTAATGAGTTTGCCTAATTTGTATGACGTGTGCATGGCATGGCATGTGGAGACGAGTTACCTTCAACCCGTACCGCTGCTGCACGTGCTGCTTCATGAGCCCGAAGCACTTCACCATGTGCCGGTGCAGGTCTTGGTACTCGGGCGGCGCTTTGGCGGCGTGGATGTCCAGACCTGGACACACAAAGAGAAAGTAAATTTATTTATGTAGAAATTAGGCCTTCGACTGTTTTGCGTCGTCACAACGCAATACAATACAATATCCTTTATTGCACATAATTAAATTTTTAACAAAGTCAAGTTTTTTTTTAGGACTTTCTTCCATATCTCCAAAGTTCTTCATCATATCTTCACCAAATTAAAATGGGAACAACTTGGTAGTAAAGGCTTTCAAATAAAAAAATTATCATTAAAATCGGTTCACAATTGGCGAAGATATCGCGTAACAAACATACATAAAAAAAATAACCAAAAAAACATTAAAATTGATAACCTCCTTTTTTGAAGTCGGTTAAAAAGTAAAAAACAGGACATAATTATCTTAAAAACTAGGAAATGCGCATAAGGTGGCCTTATCGCTAAGCAATTTCTTCCAGGCAACCTCGTTTAAATAGATAAGAATGATGAGAAATTAGGTAGTGCGGGGTGGTCAATATAATAAACATACTTATATACAATAATTATAATAAACATACATACACCTAATACTTAAATACATACAACTTACACAAAGAAAACATAACAGGACAAAATGAAGAAACTAAGTGGAAACAAGGGATGGAGATTACCTTTCAGGTAGAAAATGCGATTTTACTTGATTGACGCAATGATTTCAACTCAGTGTATGCGATACGAACGCTGCGTCGTCGCTGCCTCAACGCAGCTATCTCCTACATATAAATCTGAACGACATGCCATACTATACGTTATAATGACGGACGGCGACGCAACGCACAAGGAGGTATAACACCCCTCTTTTTTGTCTGGGGTTAAAAAACGTCGACTGCGGCTCGTTTATAAACACACACGTGTGTATCCTAAACTACTATTATCATCTGCGGACCGTTGGCACAGGTATGGCACTTCATATAAGCGGAATATCATTTATGCCTACTACTATGCGTGTGTGTTCACCCGCTCTCGCCCCGCGACAAGGCGAGGACGGGGGAGAGTTGCGGGGACGGGGGACGGGGTATATATCTGTAGCACCTTGAATGAATTTACTGAGGTAGCACTGTATACAATAAGTTATGATGTGTGAGTGTATAAAGCAGATATAACGCAACTAATATATTGGGAATTCCTGTAAAGTAGTTGTAAGTAAAAAGAAATAAACAAATATTGCGCCCTTAGGAGATTCCATTCTGTATCTCTTTTTTATGTTATAGGATGGCAAACGAACAAGCGGGTCACCTGATGGTAGGTGGTCACCGCTGCTCATGGACAACTGCAATACCAACAACAGCGTTACCGGCCTTTCAGGCCCTCCCCAGAGGGAGAGCGGGGGGGGATCTGGCTCTCACTCACCGAACGAAGCATAGAAGCCGTGAAGCTACTACTCAGACGTCGATTTTCTGTGAGAGTATGGAACTTCCCCGGACGAGCCGGCCCATTCATGCTACTAGCAAAACTTTGCCGGTAGCGTGGCTCTACCACATCTAATACCACGACTCCTATTAATTCTGTGCCATTGGCCTCCCAGCTCACCACACTTGAGCAGCGGAATCTGGTCCACGATGAGGTCCTTCAAGGCGTCCAGCAGCGGCGCGTGGTGCGGGTGGCGCGCGGCGTACGCGGCCGTCAGGAACGCGCGCTCGTAGTTGGCCAGCCCGCCCTGCACGGCCGGGTCCAGCATGCCTGCGACATCATACTCATTTATAACACACTTGCTCGTAAAGTGGATCTAATTTCACCGGTTTTAGATACAGGCTGACTTTTTAACCACCAGCAAAATTTTTGGAGCAAGTTCTGTCCATGATACTGAACGAAGTTCCATAAAAACAATTAACGAAAAACTAAAATAAAAATTCGCCTTTCCATACAAATCAGCGTTCAGCCAAACGGATTTTGTATGGAAGGACGAAAAATTTTTATCGAGTTTTAATATTTTTTTTATAGAAAGTAGTTCAGTACCATGGACTGAACTTGCTCCAAAAATTTGGCTGGTGTTAAAAAAGTCACCCTGTATATAAAGCTCATAAAACACGCGTGTGTTATAAAGCAAATAGTAAAGTAACAATCTATAACCGCACTATTCGCTTTTTATATGATTCAAATGGTTTTTCTTTTTTAAATTTCGAACAGACCCGCCGCGCGGCGCCCCCGCGTGCTTTTACATATTTCGTTTGACTGTGAAGCGGGAGGCGGGGAATGAACGCGGAATGACGCGGCATGTAAATTTTATTAATTGTTATGAATTATTTTAATAACTAATTCTTTGGCCAGTCGGGTTAGAGAGGTCTCTCTGACGTTTACTTATAATCTTTATTCAGCTTATGTTTCCTAAGTCGCCTTCTACGACATCCACGGGAAGACTTGGAGTGGTCCCATTCTACTCTGCCGGGAACCACAGGCCAGATATAAGCGGACAGCCAAGACCTTCCCAACGAAACCACATTTGACAAGGTACCTGGGATGGATTACAGGAGACACAAGTCGAATAGCCAGCTCGGGGCAGCCGGCTGCTCGATCGATGCGACGATGACGCATGCGTGACCTTGTCACGACCAATCGCATGTATCTTTGTCTATGTGTGTATTTGAGTGTTTCTTTGTAATTACTGTTCGTTTGTTTGCGTAAATGGAATCAGAATCGAAGCGGTGAATGTAGGAGCGTTAGATTTCTAGAGAATTATTGTTACCATTGAGCCGCATAGTGAGGTTCTGCAGGCTGGCGTCGGGCGCGCGCGCCGACGCCACGAGCGTGCGCAGCCCGCGGTTGACGTCGCGCAGCGACTCCACCGCGCCCTCCAGCGGGGACACCCAGTACTTGCGCTGGCTCACCACGCGGAACCAGCGCAAGATGCCTGGGAAACCAAAAACCATTTTACAAAAATCAAATACCTAAATATTGAAAATATGTGATGAAAGTTCCGCCACGACTGGAACTCGAACCCACGACCCTCACGTTAACGCCGTTCGTGAACGTTAACACGATAGCACAATTGGTAGTGCACTCAATTTGGATAAATTTCCGAACATTGCAATGCTATTATAAAATAATAATTGAAATTATATTTGCTAGGCAAATTAAAAAAGCCCCGACTGTCAAGAACGCCATCTAGTGATAGTGGGAAGTAGTGTTGGTGACGCAAGCCTAATGCGTGTAGGAATATCAAATAGTGGCGAAATCCGGCGTGCGGAATTGAACACGTGATGGCTCAGATGGTAAGAGCATAGTCGTATTGAGACTAAGGTCGCGGGTTCAAGTCCTGCTCACGTGGTATTTTTTCACCATTTCTTATTTAATTTGAGTACCTTGTTTACGCAATGGCAACCCCACTGCAGTGGAGCCCCCTGACGGAAGGAAGAGTAGGAATCTCGCAACCATCCGCCCATCTTCATCACGTGACGGGCGGTTATTGACGGTCAACCAATAAGCTCGGTTTACCACGAATTTTGTACATATACCATTGGTCGAAATTGTTCCCACCACCTCTATCCCTGATACATGTAAAATTTAAAATCAAAAATATACTCGTCATCAAACTTCCCATCAGACAACTGCATTTTCATTTCTCTCAAAATTCACCACCATTAACGGCAAATCAATAAATATCCAAAATTATCTACACGCGCCGATACATCGCTTGGTCCTTCGAGCCGGATAAGAAACCAGCACCTACGGATCTTCGCAAGGTGCCCAGTGAATTCCAGTGAGTGTGGTGAGTGTTGCTTATTACCCAGGGTCCGGTACAGCTGTGTGCCGCTGCAAGCACAAACTGTCCTGACCAGCATACGATATTCGCACGTAAGTACCTCATCTTCTCATAATCCGCCAAAATGCCGTTAACGTCCGATTCTGAAAATGTACCTAAATCTCGCGATAGGTCCCCTTATAGATATTCTTCTGACGATAAAACTGAGCAAATCATTCGTGATCTAATTAAAAAACGGGGTATCATAAAGGGAAGGCTTACCAAATTTTCAAATTACTTAGAATCCGTTAGTGTTACGACCTCAAACTCTCAATCGAAAATAGATTTAAAATTACGCATAAAAGGCGCAGATCGTTTGTTCTCCGAATTCGATAATATTCAAACTAAAATTGAAGAGAATATTTCCGATAGTTATATTGATGAGCAATTAGATCAACGTCAGCAGTTTGAGGATAGCTACTATAGTACACTAGCCCGAGCTGAATCTATTCTCAATGAGAGTGAGGTCACTAGCGAGTCCAAATCATGCAATCACGGCACTTGTTCAAACAAACAGTCATCAGTAAAATTACCTACCATTTCGCTGAAGTCATATGATGGCTCGTCATTGGAAACTTGGTTGTCGTACAGGGACACATTTATTTCACTAGTACACAATTCCACTGAAATTAGCGACATCCAAAAGTTCCACTATTTAAAATCATCCTTAACGGGTAGTGCCGAATTAGTCATAAGCGGGATTAAACTTTCTTCTAGCAACTACGCGGTTGCATGGGAACTCTTATTAAATAGGTACGACAACACTAGGTTATTGGTGCACAGCCATGTCAAAGCACTGTTTTCTATACAAGCACTGACTAAAGAGTCACCTTCACTTTTGCGCAAACTCATTGACACCATCATCAATAACCTACGCTGTCTAAAAACCCTAGGTGAGCCTACAGAGTATTGGGATACGCTTCTTATATATATTGTAGTCACTAAGTTAGATAAAACCACTGAGCGGGAGTGGGAGCAGCATAAAGGTACGCTATTGTCTAACTCTGATGTCAAGGTCAAGTTGAAGGTAGATCAATTATTGCAATTTCTCAGGGATAGGGCTGATTTGTTAGAAACGTTGGCACTTTCACATAGCAAGGATAATCAGAGTAATTCTGAACTTAAAAATTCAAATACACACACTAAATCTCATTTATCACAGTGTAAAGTTTCCTCAAATAAGCCACAGTTTTCCGAGCGATTCTCACACAAAGCTTGTTTGATGTGCAAGGGTAAACATCCAATTTACTCGTGTACTAAATTTTTAAACTCAGATTTACAATCCAAAATTAAATTCGTAAGCGATCACAAGTTGTGTGAGAATTGCTTGCGTTCCGGACATGTCGTTGATGATTGTAGGTTTGGTCCGTGTAGGCAATGCAACCTAAAGCACAACACACTTATTCATCCTAATACGCATAACACTTCCGTTTGCAATGCAAGTTCCCACGCGATCCATACCGACCGACTGCAGGCGGCCTCGGAAGATGCACCGCTTAGCCCCACTACGGCTCAATTACAAATTTATCATAAAAAACAAGTTGACAATCCGGTTAGCGATATCCATATGAACACTCACACTAGTACACAGTGCGGAAGTGTACCAGTCCTTTTGTCAACTGCACTAGTCGAGATCCGTGACAAATATAATAAATATCACACGGTATGCGCTTTACTCGACAGTGGTAGCCAAAGCTGTTTTATTACGCAATAACTTTTAGACATTCCATTATTACAGTCCACTAATGAAATACGAGGAGTAGGTAATTCAGTATCACAGTCGACGCAAACTTGTGATATTTGTATAAAATCAAGCCTAAGTACCTACACTATGCGCCTTAAGTGTTATGTTCTACCAGAAATTACTTCGACTTTGCCAGCTATACATGAACAAAGCGCGCAGTTTAGGATTCCTGACCATGTACAGTTAGCAAATTCAAATTTTTTAGGTCGTCAAAAAATTGATATTTTGATAGGTGCTGATAAGTTTTGGGACTTGTTAGTAGATGGCAAGATGCGCTTACCAAACGGTCCGTTCCTTCAAAATACCAAACTAGGCTGGATTATTTCGGGACCCATCCATCACAATACGCGCAAAAATGGGCAGGTTCAGTGTAATTTTTCTCAGTCTATCGACTTACAATTACGCAAGTTCTGGGAGCTCGAGGAGCTACCTAAACCTCTTGATACGCTAACAGATGAAGAGCGGGCATGTGAGCACTTATTTGCTACCACTACCACGCGCAACAGTGAGACAGATTTATTGTTCGCATTCCCCTCAAAGAATCACCTGAGGTTTTGGGTGAATCACTTCCCCAGGCAGAACGTCGGTTCTTTTCGTTAGAAAATAGGTTATCACGCGCACCTAATAGTTACAAACAATTATATATTAATTTCATGCGAGAATATGTCGAGCTGGGTCACATGACTCAAGTTAGCAAACCAGCTAAAACTCACTATTTTACTCCTCACCATGGAGTGTTTCGCGAACATAGCACTACAACAAAACTTCGCGTTGTATTCGACGCGAGTGCAAAAACTAGTAGTTCCAAGTCGTTGAACGACCTTGAGATGGTAGGACCCCCTATACAGGGTGATTTGCTAGCCATACTGTTGCGCTTTAGGCAGTTTAGGTACACCGCTATTTCGGATTGTGAAAAAATGTATAGGCAGGTATTAGTTACACCTTCTCAGCGCGACCTCCAGCTCATCATCTGGCGTGAGGATCCATCTCAACCTCTCCAGTTTTATCGCTTGAACACTGTAACCTACGGTCAAGCTGCCTCAGCTTATCTTAGCGTAAGATGCTTAAAGCAGCTAGCAGCCGAGTGCTCTGACCTCAACGTGCAAAGGCTTGTCCGCGATGACCTTTACGTAGATGACCTTTTGACCTCTGATGATGACAAAATGGAATTATTAAAAAATTGTAAAGGCGCAGTTGCATTGTTGCGGTCAGGATGCTTTCCACTGCACAAATGGAAATTCAACTTTCCAATTGAGGCTGACTCATGTGACTTCTTAGACTCAGCCACTTTTAAAGACTTAAATTTAGGCGAACAAAGTCAATGTCGCACATTAGGTTTGGGTTTTTGTAACAATACTGACCAATTTAATTTCAATTCGCTTTTTCAAAATCAAAAGGATAATAAACCTATTACTAAGCGTTTAATTTTGTCAGTCGTTTCTCAAATTTTCGACCCGCTAGGTTTATTAGGTCCGTTTGTCATGATAGGTAAAGTGTTGTTACAGAGACTTTGGCTATTAAAATTGCAATGGGACGACCCTCTCCCAGCTGATGTCGTAAAGGCATGGAACCGGTTTCTCGACAGTCTGCCTTATCTATCCTATATAACCGTACCGCGTCATGCGTTTCAATGCAACTCGACAAAGATAGAATTACACATCTTTACAGACGCCTCACAAACTGCATATGGTGCATGTATATATGTGCGTACTATACGCGAAAGCCAGGTAGTCGTACGCCTTCTTATCTCTAAGGGAAAGGTCTCCCCGATCTCCCCGGTCAGCATCCCGCGCTTAGAACTGACAGCAGCGTTACTAGGTGCTAGGCTTTATGATAAGGTTCGCGCTTCACTCACTCGTCCGATCGATGACGTAATGTTTTGGACAGATTCCACAATTGTTTTAGGCTGGCTGCGTATGTCGCCTTCTTTACTCAAAACTTTTGTACAAAATCGCGTTGCTGAGATACACGATCTGACGAGTGAATTTGCATGGCGTCATGTGAGCGGTAAGGAGAACCCAGCAGACCTAGTTTCGAGAGGTACCAGTCTAATAGACCTTTCTTCATCAGACCTATGGTGGAACGGTCCCAATTTTTTACGCGAAATAGATTTTATTAATAATTTAAATTGTAACTTAAATAATATTTCTTCTTCCGAGCTACCTGAGCTTAAATCAAACTTAATTAATTCATTGGTAGTCAAAAATAATGATAACGAAGCTGAGTCATTATTTCCATTTCATAGATTTTCGCAATACAATCGCATGTTACGTTCTACAGCTTATTTACTTCGTTTTATTCATAATGCGCGCAACAAAACAGATAGGCTGTCGGGCGCGATCACTGTCGATGAGCTTAGGAATGCAGGTAGTACGCTCGCCCGGTTATCACAACAAGAATCGTTCAAAGATACCTACTATTTACTTAATCACGGAAGGGGTCTCAAACCAAAACACAAGCTCGCTAGTTTGAGTTTATTTATGGACGATAACCATGTAATACGCGTAGGTGGTAGAATAAGGAATTCTCCCGACTTTGACTATGGCAAAAAACATCCCGTACTATTGTGTAGTAAACACCATTTTACTATTTTGTTATTTAGACATGAGCACATTCGATCATTGCACTCAGGCCCACAGGCACTCCTTTATCTTATACGCGAAAACTGGTGGCCTGTGTCGGGCAGAAACTTGGCTCGTAAAGTGTCTCATCAATGCGTTACCTGTACGCGCCTTAGAGGAAAAACGCTAAACCCATTTATGGGCGATCTTCCTAAGGAACGTTTAGTTACGTTTAGTTTTCCCTTTTTTCGAGTCGGGTGCGATTTTGCTGGTCCTGTTTTTATTCTAAACCGTAAAGGCAGAGGTGCTCAGTTAGTCAAGAGTTACATTTGTCTGTTCATTTGTTTTGCTACGCGCGCAATCCATTTGGAACTGGTTAGTGATCTCACTACTGACGCTTATCTACTCGCTCTTAAGCGCTTTATATCGCGAAGGGGTAAGCCGTCTGAAATATTTTCGGACAACGGTCGTAACTTTGTGGGTCTGCGTAATGATTTTGCTCAGTTTCTTGCACAATGTAGTGCAGATATTATTGAATACGCTCATAGCCAGTCCATAAAATTTTCATTTATTGTACCTCAAAGTCCGCATTTTGGAGGATTGTGGGAGGCTGGGGTGAAATCGTGCAAATATCATTTGCAACGTGTGATAGGCAATGCTCATCTCACTTTCGAGGAATTTACCACGGTACTCAGCCAGATCGAAGCAGTACTCAATTCCCGTCCGCTGATACCGCTATCCACGGACCCAGATGACCTGCAGCCACTCAGCCCAGGACATTTCCTCATCGGTCGTCCTCTCACCACTCCTGTTTATGCGGAGGACATCAAGGATGCTCCAGTACATCGCCTCAATCGCTACCAAAGGGTGGAGCAGTGTCGGCAGCAGTTCTGGTCACGTTGGTCGAAGGAGTATATCTCGGAGCTGCAGACACGCATAAAATGGAGGGATAATACAGCCGAGCTTCACCCAGATACTCTCGTCGTCGTGAAGGACAACAATCTTCCTCCTCTCAAATGGCAACTGGGTCGAGTCATCAAAAGCTCCGGGTATGCTTTTGATGACTGATGATGAAAGATGGCATTTCACGAGTTGCTGACATCCAGACGTCCTCGGGTATCATCAGACGCCCCTATGTAAAGATTTGTCCTCTCCTGGAGAATGAAGACGTAGAGAAATCTCTTTAAAGCTGATGCTTTCAAGGCCGCAGGCATGTTTACGCAATGGCAACCCCACTGCAGTGGAGCCCCCTGACGGAAGGAAGAGTAGGAATCTCGCAACCATCCTCCCATCTTCATCACGTGACGGGCGGTTATTGACGGTCAACCAATAAGCTCGGTTTACCACGAATTTTGTACATATACCATTGGTCGAAATTGTTCCCACCACCTCTATCCCTGATACATGTAAAATTTAAAATCAAAAATATACTCGTCATCAAACTTCCCATCAGACAACTGCATTTTCATTTCTCTCAAAATTCACCACCATTAACGGCAAATCAATAAATATCCAAAATTATCTACACGCGCCGATACAACCTAAACTACATATAGTTTAAAACAACGATGCTTTACCTGGCAAACTCTCGCTGATTTCAAGCTCTGTCTTCTCGAGCCAGCGTGTCGCAAATTCATTAGCGCTCAAATCATCATTTGAGCCGTTCAGTGATTCCTCTGTAACAAAAATAAAATCATTAAATTCCTACTAAAAATAAATATATATAACGTAGAAGGGATATACCCGTAATACATCAAACCACGGGCTATACTAGATCATTATAGTAAAATAAAATTAAAATAACAGCCAAAGAACCATCGAAATATAATTCTCTAGAAACCTAACGCTCCTACATTCACCGCTTCGATTCTGATTCCATTTACGCAAACAAATGAACAGTAATTACAACACTCGAACGCACACATAGACAAAGATGCATGCGATTGGTCGCGACAAGGTCACGCGTCGTCGTCAGTCGGGTGGGGCAGTCAACGCAATGAGCGGTGAGATACAACGCGCGGATGGTATCTATTATGCAGTACGCTACGCTAAAATAAATAACCTTGTTTACGTGTTCCTTTTTTTAATAATTAATTTTCATGTCTCATGACGGCATTTTTAATGAATCGATTATCGCAAAAACACAGCAATATTCTCAAAGGAAACTTCTCGCGACGCAACCGCACGACTCGAGTGTCACGGCGACCTGTCGCGCCGCGCTGTTCATATTTTAAGCCCCGCCCGCCGCGGTACATATCGCGTGGAATTATTTTTCGGGATTACTTACGTTTCTAGAGAATTATTGTTCGTAGCAAAGAACAAAAAATCGGAATTTCCATACAAAAGTGTGCAGCCGCCTGGGCAATTTGTATGGGAATGTCCATTTTTTTTTGTTTTTTGTCCGTTAATTTTAATTTTATTATACTTTAGTGATTTAGTATAGACCGTGGTTCCATTTATTAATGGGTATGTCCCTTACACGCTGAAATATTAATCGACGTACCTACTAGGTATTCATAAAAAAAGAAAAAAATAATATTTATTCCGTAAGGAGAAAAGAAAAAACTGAGAATGTACCAGCTGCTTCTCTTCCTAGGTATTTGATGCAAGTTGAAATCTACTCTTCCCGCTCAGATTGTAGAAATCGATTAATGGAATGGGCGAAAATGCAAATCATGTTAATAGGCGATGGAGCTAGCAACCCATCACTATTTTGATTCCTTTTTCACCCACGTGGCCACCATCACGCTAAAAGTGATCTTTGAGTCTTGTGACCCGGGGCTCTGTCTGCTCAGAGACGCAAGAAAAAAAATTCTCTGTTTGCCGCGTGTGGTGCCCGCACCCCGCATGGTTCCCGGCAGAGTAGAATAGGACCACTCCAAGTCTTCCCGTGGATGTCGTAGAAGGCGACTTAGGAAACACAAGCTGAACAAAGCTTATAAACATCAGTGAGACCTCTCCTACCCGTCTGGCCAGCGTGGAGAGTGTAGGCCGAATCCTCTGACTGCTCTGGCTAATAAATGGCTCTGGTAGTACAGAGAGGGTCGTGCTCCTGCAGAGGAGACTAAATCAAAAGGCAAGTACATGAAGGGTTCCATACCTCCGTATGTTTTAAAACGCTAAAAAAACACGTTTCTTGTATGACGACCCCCTTTATTTTCAACTTTATCTTATTTTTAGTATTTGTTGATATAATCGGTGAAAATTTCAAGTGTCTAGCTATTACGGTTCAAGAGATAGAGCCCTGTGACAGACGGACAGACAGCGGAATCCCAGTAATAGGGTCCCGTTTGCACCCTTTGGGTATGGAACCCTAAAAAGACCTGATGATTAATATTGAAAAAAGACATATGGACAAAACATGTTTTGATGATGGCACTTACCAGGCTTGTTGAAAGGCCTCGAGAACACAAACTTGTGGACACTGTTGTGTTTGTAATACGATAGCACTTGCTCCGAAATAGGTTTGTCTGAAAACCGCTTCAGCTTGTCACTAAGCAATGGCGTCACGGCGTTTATTTGTAAATCTGTGCTTCAGTTAAGAAAATAATTATTTTTTTTAACAAAAAAAAACCGAATTCATTTTCTTTTAACAGTTTCTTCCAAAGTTCTTCATCATGTCTTCACCAAATTAATATGGGACCAACTTGGTAGTAAAGGCTTTCAAATAAAAAAATAATCATCAAAATTGGTTCACAATTGGCGAAGATATCGTGAAACAAACATACATAAAAAAAGAAACATACATCAAAAAAAAACAACATACAGTCTTTTGTGAAGTCGTTTAAAAAGAGGAGCTTTTCAATTCGAATGTATGTTTTTTTATGTATGTTCCCCTTAAACTCTCTATTTTTAAACCGATTTAGAAAATTCTTTTTTGTTTTAAAGGGTACCACGTGGAACGTATACCCGTAATAAATCGAACTACGGTCTATACTACGAGTAGATAGTTACAGTAAAATTAAATTAAATTTCGGCATTTTCATGCAAAAGTGTGCAGCCTGCGTCGCCGGGCGGCGATTTGTATGGGAATGTCATTTTTTTTTTTTCTTAAAAAAGGAAAAAAACAGAACCATTATAGGATCACTTTGTTGTCTGTCTGTCTGTCTAGCATGACCCTTTTTTTAGGTACGCATGGAGGTATCAAGCTGAAATTCACATCAAAACAAGTCTACTGTCCCTTGGAGCTGAGAAAAATCAAACTTCTAAGCCAACGCTATTAAAAGGGAATCAAAACCTACAGGGTATTTACCGTGAACTCAGATTCTTGAAATTTGGTACGAAGCAACGTCTTATAGCACAGATAAAGGAAAAATTGCGAAAAGCACAAATTTTTTGTTACATCATATAATATTTTTTTTTGTAATAATTTGAAACTTACTTATATACCTACAGGTTTGTACGGAACCCTCGGTGCGCGAGTCCAACTAGCACTTGGCCGGTTTTTTTTTACTTTTATTTTAATTTTATTATACTTTAGCGTTCTAGTATAGCCCGTAGTTCGATTTATTACGAGTTTTTTTTTTTTGTTTGAAATTTTGGCTCGTCTCGAAATAGACGCTTCGCTCGCTCGATCAATAATTATAATCAAAATTGAATGAACTTGCCCACTTTTGACGGCAACCGTATTTATTTCACAATTAATTTTAAATCAGGACGCCACTACTGTATTGTATTCGCCTGGTCAAAGGAAAACAAAGCCATTCAGAAAAGTTCCCATCTTTTTAAGGACTGTATGCACAAAGCCATGTGGTCAGATTTGGCTCTGAAATATGCAAAATTTTCCCGCTAGGGGGATAAAAATGTCAAGATGAAGTTACATAGAGTTAATAATGTGTAAACGGGACAATAGATGTAGGTAATCATAAATTGTAACGTAGAAGCTTACTTGTTTCTTTTCGTCAAGACTTCCAGTCCGCGATACTTATTAAAATTTTCAAATCAATCAAATCAAAGAATTATTTTGTTTGAATAATCTGAATTAAGGCCTTGGCAGATGTCATTATAATGTACTTAACACTTTAGTAGACAGGCTATCAGTAGAAAAAGGCTAAAGTCGAAAATACAGTAGTGTGCGTGAATGCAAGACGTTTATTTAAAAAGCGAGTTTAAATATATGTGAAATTCATATAGCACTTTCTAAAAAATCCAAGTTATAGTTATTCGAATCTTGCGTAAAATTTTTTACTTTTTCAATTTATTAGTCGACCTCCGTGGCGATTCCTTAACACGCTAGTCCGTCACTCGGAGGTTCGATTCCCAGCCAGGGCAAGTTGGTAAATGGCCTTTTTTAATTTGTCCTGGTTCTTGGGTGTTTATTTTATCCCATCAAAAACATAAATGTAAAAATGCCAAGGTCAAATTCCGACAAAACAATTGAAATTTAAATAGCTGCCAAGTTATGTAGGTAGAGAAAATTGAAATTTATTCATAAGAATCTCAACATTTGACTTGGACAACATTAAGATTGAAAGCACCCATCCTAACTGTGACCAAGCTAGAAATTGCTTAACCTGTAAAAGCACGGTCATTCATCCATCAATTTTTGAATTTATCGTATGCGAAGTGGAGCGAAATATTTGCACAAGTGGTTTTGATTACTCGTATTTTGAAATTTGTTAAAGCGCAAATGACAAAGAACCCTTAGAATAGAGAATCTTTCTAGTTTCACGCAGCTTTTTAGGGTTTCGTAGTTAACAAGAAAACCTTATAGTTTCGTCATGTCTGTCTGTCTATCTGTCCCCAGTTTTACTCGTAGACTATTAGTACTAGAAAGCTGTAATTGGGCATGGGCATGGATATGTGGTAATAAAAACTTGAAAAATAAAAATGTGTGGTGTGAGACGTCGTTGAATAGGTCTTTCAAAAATATTGTAAGATTATGAACACCCTCTTTCGTTTTAGCAATCCGTTTGTGAAATATTTGGTTTTTGATTGCAAATTTTTGTTAGAATCATATGTCTTCCCTCTCTGTCAGTTAAACGGTTGTATATGGACACTTAAAAAAATTCACGGCAGTAGTATATAACGTCTCCCTGTACTAAAACTAATTTAAGGTGGATTCAGTTCATGATACTGAACAACTTTTCCTAAGGAACACATAATTAAATATGAAAAGAAAATGTTTGCTTTCCATTCGACCTCCGTGGCGTAATTTTTAACACGCTAGACCGCTAATTCGGAGGTTCTCGGTTCGAGCCCCAGCCAGGGCAAGTTAGAAAATTGTATTTTTCAAATTGTCCTGGTTCTTGGGTGTTTATCTATGTATGTATTTATCATAAAATATAGTATCATTGAGTTAGTATCCCATAATACAAGTTTAAAACTTACTTTGGGGCTAGCTTAATTAGTGTGATTTGTCCTTACATTACCATACATATATTACATAAATATTACATTTTGCCAAATCTTGTGTGTAAGAGATCAAAAATAATTTTTGTATTTCGTTTGTTCCTTGGTGAAAGTTGTTCAGTATCATGGACTGAATTCAGACCTAAAGTTAGGCAGTTGTTAGTTACATAAAACAAGTAGGTACTGACTACGGAACCCTACACTGCACGTGGCCCGTCACGGCACGTGGCCGGTTTATTTCGGTTAAGTTGAAATTTTAGGGAACCATAGACAAATTTATGATATTTCTGTGTAAATCAATATTACTTACCGCTGACATGACGTTCTCAAAAATACAATCAAATAGTATTTGACGCGAGCGGTGACTTGGAAAACTACACGTTTTGTGTTCCACTGGCAGAAAATGTACACATTTGAATTTTCTTTGTGAAACAATACGTTTAGCGACCATCTGCAATCGTAACACCTTTCACTTCTATTCACCTTATTATGTAAGTACGGAGGGTAAAAAAGGATTGAACGTTGAACAGATCAACAGTCTTGGCGTAGCAGCTGTATGTGCTCAATCAATGACTTGACTGTTTGATTTTGTACAATATTTTTAACGAATCACAAAGAGCACTAAAAAGAAATCTTTTCCTGAAAACAGCTAAGAAAATTGGTTGATTAATGAAGCAGTAATTAGCATTATTGCACCCTTTTATTTTTTATCTTCTAATAGGTTTTCCTGTAATCTATAGGTAAAGAACTATTAACTGTATATTTTTCAAAAGATTGGGTTCAGTGGTTTCGGAGATAAGTGTATTTTTATTATTTATTTTCAAAAATAACTTCAATAACACCAACTTAAAAAATATGGAAAAATATATTTAATATTATTATAAAATGCTCTTTCATTTGATATTTTACGCGATATAGTTCACAAAACCCTTTTTTTAATGTCTCATTTATCTCCCATAAAGTGGCCCCAATTTTTATTTATTTATTCATTTACCTACATTTTACTTCCGTCTTTGGGTCACAAATTTACATTATGTGCACCACATTTCAACTGAATCGGTCCAGTAGTTTAGTAGGGGGGGGGGGGGGGGTAAATTTTCGCCCATTTTCTTAAATAACTTAAAAATACCGATCTAAGAAATAATAAAAAATAAATATATTTAAAATCGTCATAAAAAGTTCTTTCATTTGATATGTCACACGATTTTGTTATCAAAACTTTTTTTTAATGTCTAATTTACCCACAATAAGTGGCCCCCTTTTTTAAATTTCATTTATTTACATTATACGTCTATCTTTAGGTCACTAAGTTACATAAGTGTAGGTACTAAATCTCAACTAAATCATTCTAATAGTTTCGTAGCAAATTGGCTGTGACTTACGGACAGACAGACAAGCGAAACCCTAAAAACAGTAAAAACACCGAAAAAATCGGTTCCTATACAAATTTCCCGGGCGGCTGCACACTTTTGTATAAAAATGCAGATTTTTTTTTGTTTTTTGACTGTTGTTTTAATATCATTATACTAAACTAGCTGTCCACCCCGGCTTCGCCCTTGGTACACACAAAGCCTATGTCACTCGGGGATAGTGTACCTTTCCAACGGTGAAAGTTTTTTTTAAATCGGTCCAGTAGTTTCGGAGCCATGTAATGCAAACAAACAAACAACCAAATCTTTTCTCTTTATAATATTAGTGTAGATAAATAGCCTACTATAGCCTGCCTGCCAAGCCAAGTATAGATCTAGTATAGCCTGTGGTTCGATATATTACGCATAATGTCAATTCGTATTTTGATATACATTCATGGGGAAAAGTTGTTCAAAATTTCAGACTGAATCACCCCTCAAAATAATTGTAAATCCCTAATTAAATAGCACCTTTTATTACAAAAACAGTTAATATGATGATTCCGCGACCCGAGAAAGTTCCAATCCGATTTTCACCCTAATCGCCAATTAAAAAATATAGGTAATAAATCAAACCAAATTATTTTTTTCATTGACTTAATTTTCAATAAAATTTAAAAAAAAAATGTGCGATGCCGTATCTGCGATAGCATTACATCTTTACTTGAACGTCAACAAAATGTCAAAACTGTACCATAGTTTAGCAAAAGTATGACATAATTTGGCAGTTTGTACATAGTTTTTTATTGAAATATTTTAGACTGTAATGCAATTTTACGTAATTTGAAAATGGATTTTTTTGAAAAATTCGACACGGCCTCCTTCCTGAACGCCCGGCGGGCAACTGAATTTGTATGGAAGAATCATGGCCGCCATTTCAGAGATTTCTGTCAAAAACGTTGCAAAACATCCAATTTTTAAAATTATTTTTTTTATTATTGCGTGATTGCATTGTAAGCAAATATTAAGAATAATGTTTCAAAATAGCCTTTATTTTTATAAAATATATGCAATCCCTTGTTAGAATATTTCTTTACTCAGAAAAACAAGCCAGTTTGTAGCAAGATTTTCTAAAATATTTCTTTCAGGTTTCTTTACAATTATCTTACTTTTTCTGAATGAAAATTAAAAAAATACGATTTTCGTCTACTGGCTAGTCTATTCACCTATAACTAGGTATGTAATTTTCTTAGTGGTCTTTTCTACTTAAGCCATAACTATTGCCCGCGCAAAGTGCGTTTTGCATGTTTTTGGGTAAATTCAATGCTTGTTTTTAGGAAAACTACAAAATATTTAAAAAAATCCTTTTTTTCGTCTACTGTCCCAACTCTTCCTCTATCTATGTGTATACATTATTTGACTTAAATCAAACGCTTTCTGTACAAACTTGTTGCCCGCGCAAACCCAGTTTACATGGTGCCGACCCTTAACTAGATGGCGTTGTACAAAGTTAAAACTCGCTATGGTTTTGTTTGTGAAATTTCTCATACACCGAATCATAAATTTTCTAATCACTCTTCCGTGGTCTTCTTATATGTCGTAAGAGGACGACTTAGGTATTTTTGAAGTGAGTTGTATGTCAAAGTACAAGTACTCATGTATCATAATAAAATTAAGGTGACCCGTGACATAAGTGGCGCCCTCATTTGAAATAAATTGTTTAAAACTATATATGGTGATATTTAAAATTTTTATTGATATGTCTAAAAAGACCTTTAAACTATTTTATGAATAACCTTTGAAAGTAATATTGGTAGTCCGTCTAGTTTTAAAACGGAAGTGGCCACTTTTGGCGAAAACCCGTTTTAAAACTAGACGGACTATTAGTAATAATTTCAAAGGTTTTTCATAATATAGTTTGAAGGTCTTTTTAGAAATTGATACAAATCAAATTTTTTAATTTCACCATATTGAGTTTTAAACAATTTATTTCAAATGAGAGCGCCACTTATGCTACCATTACACCTTAATCGTTTTCCGTTTTTTACTTTTATATGAAAACCGTTATAGGTTACAGTTTATACATCAGGGAGCAATTGAAAACATTGGCTTTAACTTGTTAACATAGGTTCTCACATAAAGGATATTTTTTACGGTAACAATACTGCATCTCGGAATCTCCTAAGGTACGCGCAATATGCGTCCCCGTCCCCCGTCCCCGCACCTCTCCCCCGTTCTTATGCCGCCGTGCACACGGCAATGCGTGTGTATAGCCCCGCTCTCGCTGAGACAAGGGAGGACGGGGGAGAGGTGCGGGGACGGGGGACGGGGACGCATATTTTAAGGGACCTTAGGAGATTCCGTTCTGTATGTAACACTCTGTCTTCTGTGGCTTTGAAAAAGGATACACTGCTTGTCGGACTGCGTGATGTCGTCGCCGGGCGCGTCAAGCTTACTGAGCACCTCTGCGTCAGGCCACTCGTCCAGCAGCCGTTCGATGAAGCCCGGCAGTTGCTCGAAGTCGTTGCCGCGGTATACGAACCCCTGGAAACAAAATATACATGATAAAAATATTTTAAATAAAATCACACTAGATAGGTAGACTAGGGTTACTAAAACAGACTCACGTGTTCCTCCCTGAGATGCTGCGGGAACCCGTTCCCGTAGTAGAGGACTCTGAAGTAGCTGGGGTCGTATCTGGGCTGCCGCAGTATCGCCTCATACAAGCCGGCCAGTTGGTTGTGTAGCTCCGCTAGTGGGCCGTAGCCCAGTGCCTCTTCCTCGTACACGGAGACCAGCTCTTTGATTATTTCTATGGCGAGTTCCCATTGGCGGCCTCGCTTTAAGAGCTCTGCTATTTCGAGGTACAGAAATTCCTGAAAAGTAGTCATTTCTTTATCTTTATGGGTATAC
Source organism: Acrobasis repandana (assembly GCA_963576875.1). Taxonomy (NCBI): domain Eukaryota; kingdom Metazoa; phylum Arthropoda; class Insecta; order Lepidoptera; family Pyralidae; genus Acrobasis; species Acrobasis repandana. Next base: position 13,666,624 of record OY756236.1, read on the forward strand.
TGATTCTATAGAGTAGGTGAAAAGAGACACATACTCGAGGTAATCGAAAATAAGCGAGGCAGTATGTTGGGACACTTGATACGGCATGATAATGTTATGCGAATTATAATAGTAGGCAAAATAGAAGGAAGGATGGGAAGAAGAAAGCCCAGACACAGCTATATGAAGCAAGTCAAGGAAAAGGTAATAGCAGTGTCGTATCAAGATGTCAAGAGGTTGGCGGAAGATAAAAAGGAATGGAAGAAACTCCACCAAAAAGAGCGTTGCTCTTAAATTTTGATGATGACACTGATTCTAAGTCGTGTGGTTCCCGGCAGAGTAGAATAGGACCACTCCAAGTCTTCCCGCGGATGTCGTAGAAGGCGACTTAGGAAACACAAGCTGAACAAAGCTTATAAACATTAATGAGACCTCTCCAACCCGTCTGGCTAGCGTGGAGAGTGTAAGCCAAATCCTCTGACTGCTCTGGCTAATATATGGCTCTGGTAGTACCACAGAATATGAACTCACGTACAGAAATCTCATTTAACAAAGAAATTAAAAGAAATATCTACTCAATGTGGTTAGCGATATGATTTAATTTAGCTCACGTCAGAACTCAGCACCTTTTCGCTGAGATACCTAGACATCCATTGCAGGCTAATTTCATTCTAATTACTCTGGACAAGCGATTCGTACAACTGAATTTACCACTCCGAGGGGCTGCCGCGCGCTTTGTAATAATGTAGGTATATTTTCGATACTTAAACGGGGAGTGTCATAGGCCTGGTAGTACAGAGAGAGTCGTGCTCCTCCTCTTATTACACCCCTGGTGTTGCAGTTGTCCATGGGCAGCGGTGATCACTTACAATCAGGTGACCCGCTTGTTCGTTTGCCGCCTTTTTTTTTTTACTAGCCATTTATGTCCCACTGTTAGGCAAAGGCCTGCCCTCTTTCCTTCCACAATTTCTTCCTCGTTTGCCGCCCTATAACATAAAAAAAGTGGTGACTAAAGAAGTTCTGTTGATGAATAACAAACCTTGAGTTCCCGGTGTGTAGCGTGTTGCACCTCCAGGGTGGGGTGCCGCAGCCGCGGCGGGAGCGCCTCGGGGCTCCACAGCAGCAGCTGGGCGTGCAGCCGCAGCGACAACCCCGCCTCCGCCCATTGCTTGTCGTCGTGGTGCATCTTGGCTAGCTTGTGCACGTATCTGTTGACAGGAGATCTCGTTGTTACCAAACAAGTTTAATTGCAAGGCAAATTTAAAAACACCTTGTCTGTCGAGGACGCCATCTAGTAATATTCGTAGCGCCATCTATACAGGGTTACATTTAAAACACCAGCAACCATTTTGGAGCAAGTTTAAGGACGTGTTTACAAAAATTAATAAAATTCGTCGTTTGTCGGAACATTTTCTGATAAATTCATTGTACTTCATAAAGTATTGCGGATACTAAACGGTACAGTAAACCTTTAACTATAATTCGGTGTATTTGATTTTGTGTAAAAAGTCGTTTTTAATGCTATAAAATTAGTTTTTCCTAGCCTCTTCTCGCGAAAACTACAAAAACAGGGTAAGGTTTCGGTACAAAAAACCTAAGGAATTTGAGGATTATTCTTTAAAAGAAAAATACAAGCATGTAAATCAGATAATCATCAATTGATTGCTTTAAAAAAATTATAAAGTTTCGGCAAAAATTATACAAAATAAAAATTATGAGTTTCAGTCTTTCGTTTTTCTATACTATAAAGTGACGGACATTTCAAACGGAACGTCAGACAGCGCCTGTGCGCCATTGTGAAAAGACGCTTCTGTGTCGCTCGGGAGCAAAATTCCGCAGACGAATACATCGCTGTGCAGATAGGAAGACTTAGTTAGATCAACTGGTTTTGATACGCAAAAGTAATTATCTATTTATTTTTACTTCGTTAGTACTCCAGTGTGTCTTACAAAAATTTATCTTGTGAAAATTTATTTGACAACTTCACATATAGTCTATCATAAACAGTTCTTTTTTATACAAGTCAGATATCTACAAAAAAGGTTAAATGCTTCCAACACATACTGCCCGCCATTAACTTGTTACTTGGAAGCTATACTTTTCAAACCAAGTTTTCACTAGTAGACTGCAGTCCTAAATCAAGATAAGTCATGATGATGAAGTCGGAAGGTATACTATAGGAACTTTGTAACCATACCATGTAACCCGGTCGAGTTTGAGCTTGTTTGGTTTGCCTTCACTAGTACTCTAGTCCTAGATGAAGTCCAGAGTCCTGATGATGGAGCCGGTAGATTGCTATAGGAACTCTGTAACGAAACCATGCAATCCGGTCGAGTTTGGGCTTGTTTGGTTTGCCTTCACTAGTACTCTAGTCCTAGATGAAGTCCAGAGTCCTGATGATGGAGCCGGTAGATTGCTATAGGAACTCTGTAACGAAACCATGCAATCCGGTCGAGTTTGGGCTTGTTTGGTTTGCCTTCACTAGTACTCTAGTCCTAGATGAAGTCCAGAGTCCTGATGATGGAGCCGGTAGATTGCTATAGGAACTCTGTAACGAAACCATGCAATCCGGTCGAGTTTGGGCTTGTTTGGTTTGCTTTCACTAGTACTCTAGTCCTAGATGAAGTCCAGAGTCCTGATGATGGAGCCGGTAGATTGCTATAGGAACTCTGTAACGAAACCATGCAATCCGGTCGAGTTTGGGCTTGTTTGGTTTGCCTTCACTAGTACTCTAGTCCTAGATGAAGTCCAGAGTCCTGATGATGGAGCCGGTAGATTGCTATAGGAACTCTGTAACGAAACCATGCAATCCAGTCGAGTTTGGGCTTGTTTGGTTTGCCTTCAGTAGTACTCTAGTCCTAGATGAAGTCCAGAGTCCTGATGATGGAGCCGGTAGATTGCTATAGGAACTCTGTAACGAAACCATGTAACCCGGTCGAGTTTGGGCTTGTTTGGTTTGCCTTCACTAGTACTCTAGTCCTAGATGAAGTCCAGAGTCCTGATGATGGAGCCGGTAGATTGCTATAGGAACTCTGTAACGAAACCATGCAATCCGGTCGAGTTTGGGCTTGTTTGGTTTGCCTTCAGTAGTACTCTAGTCCTAGATGAAGTCCAGAGTCCTGATGATGGAGCCGGTAGATTGCTATAGGAACTCTGTAACGAAACCATGTAACCCGGTCGAGTTTGGGCTTGTTTGGTTTGCCTTCACTAGTACTCTAGTCCTAGATGAAGTCCAGAGTCCTGATGATGGAGCCGGTAGATTGCTATAGGAACTCTGTAACGAAACCATGCAATCCGGTCGAGTTTGGGCTTGTTTGGTTTGCCTTCACTAGTACTCTAGTCCTAGATAAAGTCCAGAGTCCTGATGATGGAGCCGGTAGATTGCTATAGGAACTCTGTAACGAAACCATGCAATCCGGTCGAGTTTGGGCTTGTTTGGTTTGCCTTCAGTAGTACTCTAGTCCTAGATGAAGTCCAGAGTCCTGATGATGGAGCCGGTAGATTGCTATAGGAACTCTGTAACGAAACCATGCAATCCGGTCGAGTTTGGGCTTGTTTGGTTTGCCTTCAGTAGTACTCTAGTCCTAGATGAAGTCCAGAGTCCTGATGATGGAGCCGGTAGATTGCTATAGGAACTCTGTAACGAAACCATGCAATCCGGGTTTTTTTTGGCGGCTGGCAACCCAGGAGCTTATATGTCAATTTTATTGCTCCGTATTTAATATTGTAAATTTAAATATTTTTATAGTTTAATTCATTAAATAATATTATTTAATCGTAAAATAAGATAGGTGCTTACATAATTCATAATTTGTTTGTGTAAATTTAGTGTATTTTGTGAAATAATGGTGTTCCAAGTTGACGTTCAGTGGGTATAAATTGTTACCGGCTTTTTACAACTTTTACAAGGTAAGAACGGTACAATATTTAATCCCGTTTATATATTTCACTAAAACACAGCGTCCTTTGTGCACAATTTTTCATATTTTCGAAAATTATCGTACATAAACACATCTAATTTTGATGTAAATTGACAAAGTAGATTAGGTTATGTTATTGTTATTTTTTAGTTAGGTGATCGGTTTTGCTAGCTTTATCGTGCAATTCTAGCCTTTATTATCTTCCCTAGACATTACATCTGTCCCTTTTTGTAAAATATGTCCTCCTCAACCCGTGCTGAGACTGCCCGACAACTGGAAATCCAGCTGAAGCAAGTCTTACTCGAGCTCAAGGCAGAAAAAGAAGACAACGAGAAATTATTACTGGAAAGGGAAGATAATGAACGCGAATATGTATTGATGCGAAATAACAACATTAGACTTGAACAAAAACTCTCTGAGAGTCTTCAGTTATGTGATGATTTGAGTGAGCAGCTGAACCGATCAAAGTTAGAAATAGATTCTTTCCGCCAATGTGGTGATACGTATGAGCAGACCCTCAGACGTACCACTGAATTAGAAAAGGAGTTGGGCGAGGCATACAGACAAATTAATAGCTATGAGCAAGATGCCCAGATGCGTCAGTCAGCAGAGGTGTCCAGCCTATATGACCAGCTCATTGATAGTGTCGCTATGTCTCCCTCAACTAATTCACCAGTTATTGATCTCACTAGTGAGACATCATCGAGTAGTATTGATTTAGATATCTCAAAATCAATGATTAGTCATAACCAAGTTAAAAAATATGTAAAACTATCCAAAAAAATTAAGAAAACTAATAATAAATTAAAAATTAATCTCAGGAAATCATGTTTATTAAAATCCAGTTCATTAAATTGTAAATTGCAGTCAGAGTTAGAGTTATGTAATAAACAATTGGCGGAAAGTCAGGAGTCATATGAGGACAACAGGATTAGACTTGAATCTCATATTATTAAGTTGCAGGAGGACTATTCCAAATTATTCTCTAAGTATGACCTCCAACAAAAACAAAATACCGAACACATGCTGACTGTGGAGAAATTGATTAACAACAGCAGGTACAATCAAGAAACTCTTGATTTATTAACTAAGCAATGTACCTGCGGGCAATTCACCCAGCCCACCATCAGTGTCTCCACACCAGAGCTCTCTCCTTGTGACGGTAGTTTGTGTAGTAATGTGTCTGATTGTGTTGACTTTATTGACCCTCCATGTAATACAATAGTATTTTCTGACAGTATAGGTCGCAATATGGGTTGCATGTTAAACAAAATTCTAGATAAAACTTGTATAAATTACTGCTTCCCGGATGCAACCTATACTCAAATTTTAGATAAAATGAAATCAACCAAACTGAATTGTAAATCTACTGTTGTATTATTAATAGGCAATAGTAACAAAGTAGGAAAGAAAGAAATAATCAGCTGTATGGATTATTTATCTGAACTAGAAGTAAGCAAAATAATATTATGTGCGTTCCCATATCTACATTGCCAGTCTCCAAAAACTAACAAAATCATTCACTATCTCAATACTTTGATACATAATATGACATGTCGTTATAGTGATAAATTAGTGTTTTTTGACACTAACAATTTTATAAGTGAATGTCATGTGACAAAAGATAATATTTATCTTTCAAAATATTTTAGACATAAGATTGCTACATTGATAGCAAATAATATTAATTTTTGGACGAGTTTACATTGTAAACAAGATTCTAGTTTTAAGACACCTACAGACTTACCAAGTTTATGTAACGGTAATTCTGTAGACTTGACGACAGATTTAAACTGACCATTCAGACAACGGGAAGGCCTCATGAATTAAGAATACTTCATCAAAATTTAGAAGGTCTTTCCGGCAAAGAATTATTAGTAGAATTAGTTTTAAAAGAAATGGATGTGGACATTTTATGTTTGACTGAACATTGGCTGCATGAGAGTCAGATGATGTTCAGCCTAAACAACTATAATATTGTTAGCTGCTTTAACAGAAAGTCTGCTCAACGAGGGGGTTCTATAATTTTTATAAAAGATTCTTTCCGTAGCAAAGAGCGGAAGGATATTGTCAGACATTCTGTTGAGCGCTGTTGTGAGGTGGCCTGTGCCGAGCTTGATCATCATATAATTGTTTGTGTATACAGTCCACCAGATAGTAATTTCAAAAGTTTTTTAAAAGCAATGGACCAGGTTCTTAAGTCCTGTTCAACTAGTAAAAAGAATTTAATTATTTGCGGTGATTTTAATGTTGATATTTTAGTACATAATCCAAAGAGCACACAATTCCTAAATCTTTTTAAGTGTTATGGATTAGAAAACTTATTTTTTGAGCCAACCAGAATTACAGCTACATCTGGCACATGTCTTGATAATTTTTTTAGTAATATTCAATATTGTGATAAATCTGTTATCAACAAATTGCCTTCAGATCATTCTGGTGTATATGTAGCTTTTGTCAAAGAGTCCACCAGTAATTTGAGAAAAGATAAGATCTTGTGTAGACCGATTACTTCTAAAAACATAAAAAAACTTAAAAATAATTTAGATAACAAATTATTATCAGTGGTATATACAGGAAATAATCCTGACGACCATTATAATAAACTATTTAGTACTGTTTCCTCTGAGTATTCTAAAACATTGAAACAAAAAAGAGTAGTAGTTCATAGTAAATCACAGTTTAGTGAATGGGCTACTACCGGCATCTACATAAGTAGAAACAGGTTATATGATCTATATGCCCAAAAACAATATAACTTTAATCCTTCTTTTATAGAATATGTTAGAAATTATTCTAAAATATTTAAAAAAGTTTGTAGACGAGCCAAGTCGAATAGTATTAGCAAAAAAATAAATAATGCTCCTAATAAAATTAAAGAAACATGGAGTGTCATAAATAAGGAAACAGGTAAAAATAAAACCAAAGAAAATATTTGCCGAATCAAATGTAGTGGTAAAAATACTTCAAAAACTGAAGAAATAGTAAATATATTTGATGATTATTTTACTAACATTCCTTTGGAACTCACTTCTAATGTGAGTTCTAGCGCCCAGCGTGCTGAGGCTTTGCTTAAGAGTAATGTTAGCCCTTGTGATTCTAAATTTAATTTTAAGCATGTTAGCCCTAGCGATATAATAGATGCTTTTAAACAGTTAAATTTAAAAAAATCAGAAGATCACTGGGGCATGTCAGTAGCCGTAGTAAGTCATATTATACACATAATTGCTGCCGATTTAGCTTTCATATTTAACGAATGTATTGATGAAGGCATATTTCCTAACTTAATGAAATGTAGTAAACTAATCCCCTTATTCAAAAAAGGAGAAAAAACAGACCCTGGCAACTACAGACCTATCTCTATTCTGCCAGTTTTGAGTAAGGTGTTCGAAAAGATAATGCTCAATCAAATGCTACTTCACTTTAAGACCAATAATCTTTTCCATAGCCAACAATACGGCTTTACTGCTGGAAAATCGACCACCGATGCAGGAGTAGCACTTATTACTAATATCTACGACGCGTGGGAAAACAGAAATGATGCAATTGGATCATTTTGCGATATTTCTAAAGCATTTGATTGCGTTGATCATCCAACACTTTTGCTCAAATTTCGTCAATACGGTTTTGATGATAAGTCAATTAAATTAATAGAATCTTACTTAACAGATAGGCTTCAAACTGTTGATATAAACGGCGTAAAATCACACGGGTCTAATGTGAAAATGGGCGTTCCCCAAGGTTCAATTCTAGGACCGTTCCTTTTCTTAGTTTATGTCAATGACTTGCCTTACATGGTTGAGAAAGAGGCTGACATGGTGCTGTTTGCTGATGATACCTCGCTAATATTTAAAATAGATCGACATAACAGTGATGCTAGCGCGGTGAACAGCACCTTATCTTTAATTTCTGATTGGTTTTCGGCCAATAACCTAATGTTAAATGCGAACAAGACCCAATGCATTCGATTCTCTCTTCCTAATGTGAATCAAGCCTGCGTTGACATACTAATTAATGGTCAGAAACTCGATCTGGTTGAAAGTACTACCTTTTTAGGAATCACAATTGATTCGAAACTTCAATGGGGCGCTCATATAACTAAACTTTCTAATAGGCTTAGCTCTGCGGCTTACGCTGTTAGGAGAATAAGACAATTGACAGATGTAGCAACTGCTAGACAAGTGTACTTTAGTTACTTTCACAGTCTAATGTCTTACGGGATACTTCTATGGGGGAGTGCAGCCGACATTCAGACTATTTTTCTTTTACAAAAAAGAGCAATTCGTGCTATTTACGGTTTAGGATCAAGAGACTCACTGAGGGAATTATTCAAGGAAATAGGTATACTTACTTTTGCATCACAATTCATATTTGAAAATATAATGTATGTAAGGAAAAATATTTCCTTGTTCAATAAAGTAAGTGATTTTACAGATAGAAATTTACGTAATAAGAATGACTTAGTTAGCCCGTATTACAGGCTGAATACAGTCAGTAAGTCTTTTATGGGGAAGTGTATACTTTTTTATAATAAATTGTCAGAATCGGTCCTTGATATGCCAGACAGAAAATTCAAAGCTTATGTAAAGAAAGTACTTTGTGAGAAGGCTTATTATAGGACCGATGACTATCTTAAAGACAAAAAGGTCTGGCTTGAGCTTGGCGCGGGTCCCTCTTAAAGGTTTGTATACTTAGACATGTCATAATTTAGGTACATTGGTACATACTAAATTTACAAATTGACATTATTTTAAATTTCGTAATTCTTATAATTCAATTTAATTATGACATAATAAACAATGTAATCTCTGTCCATCTATATAACTAATTTTAAGTTTTTAGTTTGTTAGTTGACGTCTTTGGAGAAAACGTGCAGTGCAGTTTGTTGCCGCTTCTTCTGCACTTGCGCCTAGGAAGCGGCGTAAACTTAGCTGTAAGTAACGATTTGACGTCAACATTTGTGCAAAACAAAACAAAGTGACTATTATTAAGAGATATTATAAATATCCTATGATAATAAAGATATTTTGAATTGAATTGAATTGAATTGAATTGAATTGAATTGAATTGAATTGGTCGAGTTTGGGCTTGTTTGGTTTGCCTTCAGTAGTACTCTAGTCCTAGATGAAGTCCAGAGTCTTGATGATGGAATGGATGGAAACGACGTAACCCCATCGTAACTCGATGGGATTTACGTAATTTTATTACAGATGATGATTTAATGTAAGAATGGTGTTTGATGCCTTTCAGCTTTATTTTTACACTAATCTCTTCGAGCGAGATACACAAATGTTAATATTTTACAAATTGCTGTCCCGGCGAACTTTGACCTCCATTTGCAGTGGATATCAATAATTACAAATGCCATAAGGTCCCAAACCTTTTTTAATTAACTAGTAGTTCGCCTCCAACTGTAACTGCGAATCCTATATCTCGGCAACCCCTTGACAGATTTGTGTTCGGTATTTAGACCAAAAAATTCTTTTGGCTGCTTCTACATGCCTACCAAATTGCATGAAACACCGATAACTACTAGAGTTATCGTCGAATAAACATATATGTGTCGCAGTTGGATTGTATAATCCGCTGTTATTCAAAAACTCTAGCTGTTTGGCATTACAGCTCGGTTTCGTAATATAGCTAAAAATCATTCAGCTAGAACGTCCAATATGTTACGTTTAACAAAATAGCTAACGTAAGATTGTAGAACGATTATTTCGGAATTCTGCCACTTGTGGGTCTTGTGGCTTGTAAAGTGTCCGTGTCATAACAACAAATATGGCCTCCTATAAAGTAAATTCTTCGCCGCGTTCCGGGACTAAGCTGTTTTTATCGAGAGACATCGGGGGCATCGTTTGTGATTTCAGAGTGCAAAAGATTGTAAAAAATAAAGCAGACCTTTAGCTTGGATCCCATATTGTTATTTCGACGCCCGCCATCCGGCAAGATGGAAAATTCATGTGGATCAATTGGCCGTAAGAAATCGCTACGCCATTGAGTTGTCGGGTTTACAAAATTTCTATATTTCTTATCCAATTGCATCGAGCTGATTATCATTCTTCATAGGTGTTTTATGATGTTGGAGACTGAATTATTTAGTAAGGAGTTGAATTGAGGTTTTATTTCAATCCCACGAGTAATATAAAAATAATAAAGAACAACTATTGTCTCCTCATATATTATTTCGTTTGGTAACACAGTTTTATTTAATAATGGTAACCTTGTATGCTATCTCAACGCTAGCTGTTTTGTTAAACGTAATTACGTAACTCATTGACAATCGAGCTGAAATATTTTCAGCTGTTTTACAAAACCGAGCTGTATTGCCAAACAGCTAGAGTTTTTGAATAACAACGGATTATACAATTCAACTGCAACATATGCATACATACAAATGAATATAGGTACATATATACATACAAACAAATGCCGGATTGTTCAAGTAGACTGTGAGAACATCGCTTGTTCAAAAATCTCATCTCATCTAACCTATTTTGAGGTATATACCTATTCGAATAATCTGGCATTACGCTTTTAGTTCTAGTTTTAGTAGTTTTTAAATTACTACTCGTATAATAATTACTAGGTATGCCAATTAAAAATAACCGTCCAAGTGCAATTCGGACTCGCGCACTAAGGGTACCGTGACCCCCCCACTTAAATATTTATTTTATTCTGTTTTTAATATTTGTTGTTATAGCGGCAACAGTAATACATCATCTGCTAAAAATACAACTGTCTAGCTATCACAGTTCATGAGATACGGCCTGGTGACAAACAGACGGAAATCGGAGTCTTAGTAATAGGGTCCCGCTTTTAACCTTTGGGTACGGAAACTTAATAAATATCGATGTTACAAAAATATTTACTATAAATTAATATAACCTCTATACTGAAATCAGTTACGCGAACGAAGTCGCAGGCATGAGCTAGTACAGAATAAAAAAACTAATGTAAAATAAATATTTTATACAAAAATAAATTAAACTTGAATGAATTTAAATTATTATACAAAAAATATTAAAAGTATCAAGATGTGTTAGTCCTGTAGATTTCAGCTAAGCGGGCGTCGCTGTGTGCGTATGCCCTGCGCATGTAGTAGTACAGTTAAATACCTAAAATAAAAGCGCGTCTCTTTAATCCGCGATACTGAACCACTTTCCATAAAAATAATTATAGAAAATCTTTAAAAAGGTTTCGTCCCCTCATACAAAATCCATTTGGCTGAGCGCCGATTTGTATGGGAAGCCGATTTTTTTTTTCATTTTTGGATAATTGTTTTTATGGAAAATGGTTCAGTACCACGCACTGAACTTGCTTCAAAAATGTTGCTGGTGTTTTAAAAGTAACCCTGTATATTTGCTATAGAAAGCCGTTTTTTAAATTCAAATTTAATTCAAATTCAAAATATCTTTATTAGCATAGGATATTTATAATATCTCTTAATAATAGTCACTTTGTTTTGTTTTGCACAAATGTTGACGTCAAATCGTTACTTAAAGCTAAGTTTACGCCGCTTCCTAGGCGCAAGTGCAGAAGAAGCGGCAACAAACTGCACGGCACGTTTTCTCCAAAGACGTCAACTAACAAACTAAAAACTTAAAATTAGTTATATAGATGGACTGAGATTACATTGTTTGTTATGTCATAATTAAATTGAATTATAAGAATTACGAAATTTAAAATAATGTCAATTTGTAAATTTAGTATGTACCAATGTACCTAAATTATGACATGTCTAAGTATACAAACCTTTAAGAGGGACCCGCGCCGAGCTCAAGCCAGACCTTTTTTTTAAAGCGTTAATCCCCAATAACTTGTAAACGGCTGAACCGATTTTCATCAAACATAGCTAAGAACCACCGCAAGGGAACTAGCTTTCACTTTAAAAAATATCGCATCGGAATCGGTCCATCCGTTCGAGCGCTACGATGCCACTAATTTCCACTCACCGGATATACATGTGCGGCCGCTCGATTTGCCGATAGAAGTCGAGCACTTGCGTCGTCAGCAACATCCTGTGCGGCGTCGCGGACCTCCTGGCGGCCTCTCTGTACCGCAGCAGCGTGTCCAGCTGCCGGGCCGCGGCGGCCACGAGCGCCCCCCCCACCTCCTTGAGCTCCCCCCCCGCGGCGCCGCACAGCGCGCCGCACAGCTTGACGAAGCGCGCGCGCCAGGCGGCGGACCCTAGTCCTCGTTCGACCAGCAAGTCCACTTTGTCGATCAACTCGCTTTCTAAGTCGCGGAGATGGCCGTCTGGGGAAACGATGAAGAATAGCTTGATAATTTTAAAAAAAATTAAGAACGTTGCTCTTTTTTTTATGTAATAGGGCGGCAAACGAACAAGCGGGTCACCTGATGGTAAGTGATCACCGCTGTCCATGGACAACTGCAACACCAGGGGTGTAACAAGAGCGTTACCGGCCTTTCAGGAAGATATAGACTCGTTTTTTGACGGTTTCAATGTCGTATCGGTTCGGGAACACCGCTGCAGGAAGTTGATTCCACAGTTCGGTCGTGCGTGGCAGGAAGTTCCTTTTAAAACGTACGATGGTTGATTGCCAACTATACAGGTGGTGTGGATGATATTTTAATTTCAGGTGGGTGGTGTAGTGGTGAAATTTTGCAACAGGTCGAACAATTCTTCAAATAATAAATAATGTTCCAAAGGAAATATAATATGGCGCCAAAAATCCGCCATTTTTTTCAGTATCACTCTGAGAGTTAAACTAACGACACCTCTCAAGTTGAAATCTATCAAGCCGTTAGGCTGCAGAATGTGCCAAAGAAATATACATACCTTTTTCTGGTGCAGTCTAAAAACCCCGTCAGGAAAGAAGGTCCTCGTACTTTTACTTCAAAAAACTTCATGAGATGTATTTTGTTATGTCACTCGTAAGGATTTTTCGTCATCTTAAAATTTCTACCTGCCAACTCCTACCGCAAGCTATAGGATTCTAGACGTTGCGAGGGACAAAATCTCAAACTCTAAATATGCCACCCCTTGCGGCAATAGGGGGGATGGGGGGGGGGACCGAATAGGATTTCGCACCGGGCGCATAAAAGGCTAGTTTAGTGATTTGACACACACAATTACTCAAGAGGAAACCCTACTTCAGCCATTTTAGCATGGCACCGGCGGCGAAAGAGGTTTAGCAAACGTTTCATATTTTATATGAATACTAGCTTTTGCCCGCGGCTTCGCTCGCGTCCTTTCTTAGCGGATGCCTACGTCATAACATCTACCTGCATGCCAAATCTCAGCCCGATCCGTCCAGTGGTTTGGGCTGTGCGTTGATAGATCACTATGTCAGTCAGTCAGTCTGAGTTATATATATTTAGAAGATAGAAGAGGGTTAAAGTTTGTTTGTTACAAACTAACTTACCAGTAAAACCAGCCAGTACGCTATGAGTATACTCCGTCTGCATCATGTCGAAGAACAAAGGTATGGTCTTGTTCCACACCTCTTCATCCCTCAATAAACTCACTTCCAGTAGAGGCCCCACGAGACACGGGATGAAAGCGCGGCGGTGTTCACCTAAAACAAATAAAATAGTATTTAAGTATTCAACCACCATTGTTCACCATCACGCTTAAAGTGGCCTTTGGGTCTTGCAGCCCTGGGCTCTGTGTCCTTAGAGCCTCAAGGCCCAAAATGCCCTGTCTGTCCCATTAGACGTGATCATCACCATCAGGTCTTTTTTAGTCTCCACTTGAGGAGCACGACCCTCTCTGTCCTACCAGAGCCATATATTAGCCAGAGCAGCCAGAGGATTTAGCCTACACTTTCAACGCTGGCCAGCCGGGTCGGAGAGGTCTCATTGATGTTTATAAGCTTATTCTAGCTTGTGTTTCCTATGTCGCCTTCTACGACAATCACGGGAAGACTTGCAGTGGTCCTTTTCTACTCTGCCGGGAACCACGCGGCAAAATTAGAGGTGATAGTGTATGTATATTAATTTTGCCAATACGGATCTATTATTGCTGTTGTCTATGTTTTTAAAAACATTAAATGACCCTCTTGTTGACCAGTTTCGGCTTTATAGACACAAACGTCGTCTTAGACTGAGCAGCACTAAGCACTGAGCTATGACCTTTTTGGGTTGCTGTAGCACACAGATACGAATATATTGTTATATGTTTCCGTTTTTCTTGTGTTTTTTATTATGTTCTTATGTTGTATATTTTCTGTATGTGTGTGACTAAAGCTACAAATAAACACCTTATCTATCTATCTATCTAGACAGCTAGTGCCTCAAACCCGCCTCAACTGAAATGAACAAGTTCCCACATATTGTATCAGTTGCCAATCCCCTCCCCCTCCCCCTCCAAACTGTATTTACTGTGCGGATAGATACGTTAGAATTCTACCTTTTTTATGAATAAAAAATGTTAAAGCCAAAAATAACCTTTTTAAGACTGAACCACATTTCTAGGAACAAGTGTGCAGCATCTCTTCTACGAGGATCGTTTGGTAAATCAGTGACTTCGAAAAGAATAAAAACTTTTTTGAGGTAAACTTTATTTTATTTTTCTACATAATATCCTTTCAACTGTATACACTTCGACCAACGATGTTCCAACTTTTTCAACCCATCCAAAAAATATTTTTTGGCAAACCCTGAAAAAAAAGGCACCTATTTCAGCTATTACTACATTGTTAGATGAGAACCTTCGCTCTCCAAGCCATTTCTACATATTTTGGAAGAGGAAAAGGTCACAGGGCGCTAAATCTGGTGAATACGGAGGGTGTGGCAATAATTCGTATCGTAATTCCACAAGTTTTGATGTTGCAAGTACTGAAGAGTGGGCCGGAGTATTATCGTGGTGAAATAGATTTTTTTCTTTGCTAGATGCGGGCGTTTCTTCAATTATTCTTAATTAAACCGGTCTAATAATGCAGCATTATATGCTGCGGTTATTGTATTGCCTTTTTCCAACAAATCTGTATAAATCATTCCTTGACTGTCCCAAAAGACAGTGGCCATCAGTTTACCAGTCGAACAAACAGTTTTTGCCTTTTTTGGGGCATGTTCACCGGCAGCAGTCCACTGCTTTGACTGTTGCTTAATCTCTGGTGTATTTGGTAGAGTTACGTTTTGTCAACTGTCAAGTACCGATGCAAAAATTCACTTGGATTGCGATTATACGAGTACATGACTAAGCACTGCTCTGAAGCTGTTCAGTGATTCCGTTTTTGATCGATTGTCAGCTTGCGCGGCAACCCCAAAACCTTGCAGTAAGCTTTTCCATCCCCAGGGTCGTGTAAAATTTTAAAAATACGTTCAGTCGAGATGTCCACAGCATCAGCTATTTCGCGTATCTTCACTCGACGGTCAGCCAGAACAATGTCTTGAATTTTTAAACGATACTCTCAGTGGTCTCCTCAAGAGTCCTTCCTGGGTGCTCAGCATCTTTGGTGGTGGTACGACCACAACGAAATTCAGTAAACCACTTATTTACAATTCCATGAGATGAAGCAGATTCCCCATAATATTTTTTCAATTTGTCTTCCGTCTGTTAAACCCTTTTCCTCGTAAAAAATATGTTGAACTTGCACACGAAATTCGTTTTTCTCCATTTCTAAAGAATATTTAAAACACATTCTTCGTTCAAACACAACTTTTTGTCTCTAAAATGTTTATTTTCGCGCTAATTTTAAAATAGTTTGGAAAATCCAAAAGTGCACGCCTCATAATCTCATTTTTCACAATTAAATTGATTTTGATTGTTTTATTGCTAACTTAAAACGAAGAAAAGTATGTGTCGGCTTTAACGCACGACTGGAGATTATTTTTAACTTCCCGCTGAGAAAATTGAAAATTTTCAAAATTCGGGACGTTATTAGTTTCACCCCGTTTTTGAAAAGTCGAGTTTTCATCAGATCTCGACGTTTAAAGGTCTCAGGAATCTTCCCTGACCACTCACGAGCAAGTGACATGCACCCTATCCGTATGTGTGTGTGGGTGTGTATGTGACCCGCTTATAACTCTTGAACAACTAAACCGATCGGAACCAAACAAGTAGCTTTCCAAAGAGTTCTATACAACCCAGATTTCCTGTGAATTTAAACCGATTCGGACCGGTAGATTTTGAGAAATCTCAAAAAAACTAAGCAAAAACAAGAAAAAGACACAAGACTACGTCACGAATGTCAAGAAAAGTGTTACCACTGATTGTTCTTTTCATTCTCAATTAGTTAATGCAAATTAAATAAAATATTAACTAACTTATCGCTTCTTTTACATTTATTTGTCTTTCATCTATATAAATAAAAATGAATTAAGACACAAGACTACGTCACGAATGTCAAGAAAAGTGTTACCACTGATTGTTCTTTTCATTCTCAATCAGTTAATGCAAATTAAATAAAATATTAACTAACTTATCGCTTCTTTTACATTTATTTGTCTTTCATCTATATAAATAAAAATGAATTGTTGTTCGTTAGTCTGCTTAAAACTCGAGAACGACTGAACCGATTTGGCTAATTTTGGTCTTGGAATGTTTGTCGTAGTCCAGGGAAGGTTTAAACGGTGAGAAAATATGGGAAAAGGAACGGGAACGGGCGAAACAAAGTTCGCCGGAATAAAAATGAATTGTTGTTCGTTAGTCTGCTTAAAACTCGAGAACGACTGAACCGATTTGGCTAATTTTGGTCTTGAAATGTTTGTCGTAGTCCAGGGAAGGTTTAAACGGTGAGAAAATATGGGAAAAGGAACGGCAACGGGCAAAACAAAGTTCGCCGGGTCAGCTAGTATTTAATAAAACAAACAAAATCACAACATTCTTTATTCAAATTTCTTTTTTTACTTGCCAGTTACACATTCGTACTCATCATACATAGGTATTAACACTTTCAACAAACCTCACATCCAAAATTATTTTTAATATGTCACCTGTTTTTATAATAATAATTACGATTAAACTACATTGAATTAGACCGTGATCTTCGAAAGGACTTAGTTTTGGATTATACTGAAGCGTATAAAAAAAAATGGACTTGATCAGATAAGTTTTTCGAGTTATCGTGACCACGCCAGTTCCCCTACATACCGACACACGGACGTCCACAAAATGATTTTATTAAACATTGTTTTTATTTATTTAAAAGGCAAAATGTCTTTTAAAAATGTCATAAGTGTTGAAACTAGTGTTTTTCCTTGACATCATTTGACACATTTATGTGTAAATATTATTGTACAAGTGCGATAGAAAATAAATAGACACATTTAGTTAAAAAAATCACTTGATTTTTGTAAGGCGAAAGTAGAGCACTACCTCATGCGCTTCCCTTATGAGGCGTGTGTTAGATATTATAATAAATAAATAAATATGAAATTCCTACTATTAATATTATTTATTTATTCAGTGATACAAATTATATGCGAGTAGTATTTTATAAGACGTTCTTGTTAGAGACAAAAGAAATTGATTTTAAAATCAATAATTTTATATTTCTGTTTTTAATATGTTGTATTTGTAGATTTTAGACAGGCTATTTACAGGATGCCATGATAATGTTCTGGCAAATGATAATTATATTCAATGATAAAACCTTATACCATATCACATCAATGTTATATCATATTAAAGACTATTTTTGTGTTGGGTCAGTTAGGCCGAGCAGTGAAGAATTTAGCTTTTGATTTATTATCTATTATTTACAAGATATACTTATATTATTGTAGAACTACATAATATGTCGTCCAAACATAACTAATCGAATGACTTAATTTATAGTGACTTAATTGAAAAAGAGCGGTAGTGCTGGTATGTGCTTCAGGACGTAGCACTTGTCAGTCTGGCCGTGTTAGATATTATAATAAAATAAATAAATATGAAATTCCTACTATTAATAAGTTACTTTTAAATAACTTTATAGTTTTAAATGTTAAGTTTGTAATATATAATGTGGCAACATTTCTTGTCACGAGATTGACAGTGTTTGGTCGACATCTAAAAAGAGGGGTAATGTCAGTGCGGCGGATACAAAGCTTACGTATTTTGTGATAATCGAACGGTCCTCACTTTTAATTTGCCAGCTGCGGAATAAGGTTAGTCTCACTCCTCATTACTGTATTTTCGTACTAGCATCTAGCAGTTACTGTGTTTCTCTTAAATTGTGTTATTAATAGATAGCTGGATTATTAGTTAATAAGTTGTATTGGTGTGATATAATTGTAATGCTTAAAGATAACCTAGATCATTTGAAATAGTCATGTGTTTGTGATAACTGTAAGGATTATTCTATTTCCGGAGAACTGCTATGAAATAACAAATATCTTGGTGTTAGTTCCTAATATAACAAGTAAAGTATAGTCGTACTTATTATTGTTTTATCAATGTATTTTCCCAAGTTACTATATGTACCCTCGATTTTTAATAATTCTGTTAATATGAAATATAGATTAAAGTAGTTTCAGCTTTGCTATAAAAAGTAACAAGAAATATAGTAAATAGTGGTATGAAATATGAAATAAATAATATTTTTCCTCCATCACCCTGGTATTTCATTTCTAACATCAGAAGTGGGATACCACGATTCCGTGATTAATTACTAATTTTTTTTTTGTTTTTCATTTGAATCGTGTTGGAAACCATACTGCCCAGAATAATGCAAGTTGACGCGGCGGCCACGCGGCGGCATACGATGAGCAGCGCTTCAAGTATTCGATCGAGAGCCTCGACGAGAGCCTGGCACTCCCTACAGCGTCTTCAAGAAGAAAGTCGGATATGGATTAGTACTTTTAAGTTTTAGAAAGGAGGTAAGGCCTTTTAAGGCTGTGCTAATGAAACTACCGAGACAGGAAATTCTAATGCCAGTAAAATTGGAAGTTTATTGAAATAAGTGTGCAACAGATATAGTTTTACCATAATTTATTAGGTATATAAAGATATTTTTACGTTCGGATTCTTGACACAGATTATAAGTACATCTACATGGTGCAAATTGCTAGATAAAACACACCTACTTTGATTTTTTTTCCTACAGTGCTAGTTTCATGGGTTTAGGATAACCTAAATGCTTCTTTTTGGGTATTAAGGTACTTAAAATAGACCTGTAACTGAATAATGAGTAACAAAACATTTTATATTTTTTTTTTTCTCTCATTTTTCTGCAAATTTAATTAAATAGGTGGTAAGTGATTTTTTGAGTCTGGTGAGGATCATCACGCTAAATCATCCAATAGTAATCAGCCAATATCAACATATTCAACTTTTACCTCCCCTGCCTACCTCCCCAGCCTAATCGTTAGAAATTTTGGAACATATTATATGATTTTTAATGAATACTTTTTAACAATATTCATGTTTTTACGTTACTTCTATGGAAGTCTGTTTTCCATCAACGTTATAATTAGTTATTTCAGACCCAATCCATGAAAACATACAACAATTTTTCCTCCCCTACCTACCTCCCCAGCCTATATGTGGCACATGCATGTGGCATGGACATAAAACTTCTTAAATAGAACACCAATTAAGGAATGCAAATGACCTCGATGCAATTGGATTAAAACAAATGTATGTGAACACGGCATCAAAATGGCCGCTACACCATTTCTCACAACTTTTACCTAATCTACGCGCATTTTCCATATTGCCGGAAGGTGGGCAATGTGGGCATCGAAATAATAACTTGGGAACCTAGCTAAAGGTCTGCTTTATTCTTCTCAACCATTTGCTATCTATTATATATCTTATATCTTATATGATGTTTTCGATATCTCGCGATGAAAACTAATCTCGGAACGCGCGGTAAAGTCGCGCAAAGGTCAGTCACATTGTCATAACCGCACAGGGGACACATTTTTGAAATAATCAGTCACTCACATTACGAATAGATTGCGCGAGCGTTATCAAAAGGGGCACCTTTTTGAATTTATGGTTTGCATGAGTGGTCTTGAGCACTCCTATTTATATATATATATATATAGTATACAAATGTCAAAGAATGTCTTTATAGAGAATCCGTTTGTTGAAATCGAAAATTCTTTGGTTGACATTTTCAGAAAACCATTAAAAAATTACAATATTTTTATTTTGCGTAAAACAATATAACCAATCACTGACACCTTTCTTTAAAAAGAGCACTCTAGCTTGACAATCCATTCAAAAGAGCGCCGTTGACAGTTTGTCCTCCTAGTGAAGTATTGACAACCTCCACCACCAAATATACCCAAGTCACGTCATGCTTGACGTTCCGATAAGTATACATAATATATGAAAAATACAATTTTTCCTAAAGTTGGTAAGTTGTGAACTATTCGAACGAGTGAAAAACATGTATTTACTAAAATGAAACGGGGTGTATTCCATTTTGTATCGATTTATTAGGATTTGCCAAAGCATGGTTTTATTTAGCGATTTAGCCTTATAAAAATCGGAATAATACAACTATAAAAATAGCCCATTTTTGAAATTTTATACAAATGTTATATTGGTCAAGTGTAAAAAAAAAAGTAATTATACTAATGCAAAGTCAAAATAAATGTTGTTGTTATAGTCATGAGTAATGACTGATTGATTGTTATGAAGAGTGTTGTTGTTGAAGTGGTAAACATATTTCATCGATTTAATTTTGTTGTTTCAGCCATATATATAGTGTTGTTGTTGAAGTAGTAAATATTTTTCATCGATTTTATTTTCAAGTATAAGTAGTTACTGTTGTTGTCTCAGCCGTATATATTATTACGGAAATATACACGTATGTTGTTGTTTAAAAGCATTTTACAGTTGAAGTAAAAATTACATTCATAAATGAATAATTAAGTATCATAATCTGTTAAAAGAAAAAGGACATCTAACTAAAAATAAAATGTAAGTAAGCATTAAAATAAACAAATATAGCTACGTAAAATTATGACAATATATGAAAACTTAATAGACTTAATTAACTACACTAATTTACAAAGTTTTTGATATTCGCATATTTGCAGCGGTTTCATGGAATCCGCTAGTTGCCAACAAGTCAAAACGAATATTTTCTATGGGATTTCTATGAAAAACGTACGGCGTGACGTCATAGTTTCTTCGAGTCAAATAGCGCTCCTAATATCAGTTTTTTTTAGCATCAATAAATCTTAAATCACGTTTAAAATGGATATGATGAATGACAAGTGACATTATTTTATGTCGTTTTTCTCTCTTATCCATTACAAACTATTTTAATTTTTGACCCTGGGTACTACCCAATTCAGTACAGGAAACACAAAAATCTGGTTATAAAAAAAATTAAGACGTCTAAGTTATAAAGTATCTCTTGTTAAAAATTAAATTTTTGTAAAATCCGCCAATTTAAAAATTTTACTATATGCCAATTCCTTTTTTTTAAAACTTTATTTATAATATACAAATTACCTTTAATAATGCAAGCCACTTATAAAAATGCAAGCCTTCTATTTTGTACAATTCATTTAGATCACAGCTCAAGTCTTTTATGAATTTGAGTCAGTCGCGTTTTTGTATGGGCCGGTATGTTGTTGCCATACAATGCGCACGGTGTTAAAAGTATGGGAAATGTTATGGCAACTTGAATTTCATTTATCTGTGTACGTACTCGTAAGAATGATAGAAGGATAAATCAAATTTTATTTTGATATCTTTTATTTTACAATATAAAAGTAAATTATATGAATAGTAGTTTATATACTAACTTTAAAAAAAAAAAGACTATATGGTAAATTTTGAATATTTGTTATGTAACAATACTTCCAATTCTGACGTCCTAGCAAAAATCATAATCAGATCCGTGTTTGGTGTACGGGAGTCTTAAAGAAACAAGTTTCATAATTATGTTGGACGCAAACATCTTAAAATTTTGTAAACTAGTATTATCTATAAAATTAACTCCATGTATACCGTAAAAAAAAATATTTTTATATAATTATGTACCTACATAATAATTTTAGCATTTTTTTTTCTCAAAATACACATGCGATTTACGAGTATGTTGCGAATATACAGATCTGTGGTTGTGATGCCCTATGCTCATGTTATACCGACTATTCAAGAAGTGACTAGGTACTAAAATGTTGGAAGTATAGATGTCAAGTGAAAATAAATAAATAATATGAAATTGAATTAAAGTAAAACTATGTATTCCAATACAATTGTGATTGTATTTTTGATGGGAAAAATGGACGTAACCGATTCTGATTGTTGAAAGAAAAAGTACGAGATAAATGTCGTGAGTTAATTCAATTTCAAATTGATATTTCAAGTATAAGATATTTTTTTCTGAAGTCATTATTATTGCGATGTTTATTTAAGGATGCTCATCAAGCATATTTGTATAAACACTGTTGTTGTTTCAGCCATAAGACATATTGTTGATGAAGTTGAAAATTTTTCATTGAAATTTAAAATTGATTTTCCTGGAATTTCATTAAATAAGGAACAATAATGTTCTCAAGTTTAATTACTTCATAATTATTTAAATAATAATTAATGTAGAAAAATGTTTTATGTTAAATCATATAATGTGATCAAACGAACAGCAGGTAAAATATGATTAATCTGTTGTTGTTTAAGACTTTACCTAGCCATTGCGTAGATTATATTGTTGTTGAAGTAAACTGCATTTGTTACAAAAAAAAACATGCTAAACTTTTGAATTATAATTTTATGTCAGAAATATTGAAATTGAAAATGATTTATTCAGTGATACAAATTATATGCGAGTAGTATTTTATAAGACGTTCTTGTTAGAGACAAAAGAAATTGATTTTAAAATCAATAATTTTATATTTCTGTTTTTAATATGTTGTATTTGTAGATTTTAGACAGGCTATTTACAGGATGCCATGATAATGTTCTGGCAAATGATAATTATATTCAATGATAAAACCTTATACCATATCACATCAATGTTATATCATATTAAAGACTATTTTTGTGTTGGGTCAGTTAGGCCGAGCAGTGAAGAATTTAGCTTTTGATTTATTATCTATTATTTACAAGATATACTTATATTATTGTAGAACTACATAATATGTCGTCCAAACATAACTAATCGAATGACTTAATTTATAGTGACTTAATTGAAAAAGAGCGGTAGTGCTGGTATGTGCTTCAGGACGTAGCACTTGTCAGTCTGGCCGTGTTAGATATTATAATAAAATAAATAAATATGAAATTCCTACTATTAATAAGTTACTTTTAAATAACTTTATAGTTTTAAATGTTAAGTTTGTAATATATAATGTGGCAACATTTCTTGTCACGAGATTGACAGTGTTTGGTCGACATCTAAAAAGAGGGGTAATGTCAGTGCGGCGGATACAAAGCTTACGTATTTTGTGATAATCGAACGGTCCTCACTTTTAATTTGCCAGCTGCGGAATAAGGTTAGTCTCACTCCTCATTACTGTATTTTCGTACTAGCATCTAGCAGTTACTGTGTTTCTCTTAAATTGTGTTATTAATAGATAGCTGGATTATTAGTTAATAAGTTGTATTGGTGTGATATAATTGTAATGCTTAAAGATAACCTAGATCATTTGAAATAGTCATGTGTTTGTGATAACTGTAAGGATTATTCTATTTCCGGAGAACTGCTATGAAATAACAAATATCTTGGTGTTAGTTCCTAATATAACAAGTAAAGTATAGTCGTACTTATTATTGTTTTATCAATGTATTTTCCCAAGTTACTATATGTACCCTCGATTTCTAATAATTCTGTTAATATGAAATATAGATTAAAGTAGTTTCAGCTTTGCTATGAAAAGTAACAAGAAATATAGTAAATAGTGGTATGAAATATGAAATAAATTATATTTTTCCTCCATCACCCTGGTATTTCATTTCTAACACGTGCAAAAGGAATGCATTAGCTTACTAAAGAGTTCTATAACATGAAAAAAAGATATAATTTGTAAAAAAAAAATATATTTAATAATAAAGTCACTGATTTACCAAACGACCCAGGTGAAATCTCCGACAAAGTCACTATACGGTGTCTCCTCGCTACCGTCATAGTTTCTAATTGCAGGTACTGGCAAGAGCTGACAGTGCTACGAACCACACAGGATCGCGTGGACGTATTAAGCAGCCCCAGGCATGCTCTACATTGAGATGGGTGACTAATAAACGTGTCACTATAAAAGGGGGAGGGGGTTGAGGCGAGCACTTAGTGACAATTGTTTACCAAAAATCTTACCACGTGATAGATGCCGAACGTGATAGTCATCTTTAGGCACTTTGGACACTATATAGGGAGGAGGGGGGAAGAGAGGGGAAGTACTTAGTGACAATTGTTTACCAAAAAATCTTACCAAGTCACATATTCACACACGAAACAAAAAGAAAACATGACAAATAGAAACAAAAGCATCTTACCAAGACAAAACCACATTTCCTGGAAAAGCTGCGCGGCATCTCTCCTCAAATCGCCATACAGAGTCACTATCCGGTGTCTCCTCGCCACCGTCATAGTTTCTAATTGCAGATACTGCGACGTGGCGAGCGCTGACAGCGCTGTGAACCACTCGCGGAGGATGCCGTGGATGGCCGCCACGGATTCCGAGTCCGACATGTCGACGGACTGCAGGCGGTCGCGGAGCGTCATTGAGAGGAGTCTGTAACAGAAACGATATAGTCATTACAATAGGGTATGTATCCTAGGCATTCATAAATTATTTTATTTAATCTCATGTCGTAAAATTTAAATTATAAACTTTAGAACGATTTTATATTAACGTACTTCATGAACACAACACCAAAATTTAAAAATAGAATCTCGAACTTCTCGAAATTACTCCAACAAAATAATGTTATACTGTTATTTTTAAAACCATTACGATACATGTTAATTTATATTACGGCCATGGATACATATTATTGAATTGCCTTATAAAAATGTTGACACCGTTTATGCGTTCGAAATCCCTAGTAATTGACGATGATCTCCTTGGGGATCAATTTATTTTTTTAATGGACGCAGCTCACCATTTTAAGGTGATAAAAAGTTTTGATTCCCATATGCTGGCTCAAAATGATTCGCATCCAAGTCGTACAAAAAAAAAATCTTGGCTTTGTCTTGGCACCTCATTAATACGTTTATAAGTTACAAATGTTTTGTAATCTCCTTGCCTACGTCTTGTTTTGTTTGTAAAAATGTTTGATAGTAGTGAATGAAGAAAATAGGACTCTGAGATTCTAGAAACGGCGACGTTGGTATATCTCACCTCTTGGCATGTAACATCACGTGGTGTTGCAGAAGCAGCATGTCTGCCCAATACGGCCTAAACACCGGCCGTTGCACCAGCGAGTTCATTAACGCTAGTGCATCAGACACTAGTGACCGCGATCCCCCCACTTTTTCGGCCTCTAGCGCCTTGACTAGTATGTAGTATTGCTCTTCGGACATTTGGCGGACCATGTCGAGTAGCACGCAGATGACTCGGCGCTGAAAAACGTAATCGGAAAGTAAATGATTGGGTATAAATATCTTCCGAACATAGCAGTTGGGCCAACCAACATATTGAAACTTTTAAGGAATGAATTCAGTCTATGATACTGAACGAACAACTTTCCCCAAGGAACGTATGATTTTTTTTCTTTCCATTTCAACTCAGATTAGCTGATCTGATCAAGTTGAAAAAAATATTTTTGTACTATTGTATATATGTCGCAGCTGGATGGTATAAACCGCTAATACACGAAACCTCTAGTTGTTTGGCATTACAGCTCGGTTTTGTTAAACAGACGAATATCGTTCAGCTGGATTGTCTAAGACTGCGCAACGTGTTACGCTAACCATATTTTCAAACGGCTAGCGGTTTTGTGAAACAGTAGCGGTAATCAGCTGTTTGACGAAACCGTTAATTAATCCAACTGCGACACATGCATGATAAGATTTTTTCGACATCGAATTTCATTTCCCAGAAAACTATTCACGATTTTTATTGCTATAGGTTTGCCCTACTAGGTTAGGGCAAATATTAAATGGATAGAACTTTTCTAGCACTCGCTGGCCGCTGCCGCGGCACGCTCGCTTCGCTCGCTCGCCATTGCCACTTCGTAGGCATTCTTAATTGTATATAATTTCTTTAGATAGAATGTTCAACTACTTCTCTAGCCGCATGGATGAATACAAGTCGTTCATTCCATTCCGCGTATTAGGGTTCGCTGTTTTACAAAAACGAGCTGTAATGCCAAACGACTAGAGGTTTAGTGAATTAGCGGATTATACCATTCAACTGCGACATATACTCGTATATTATGTACTTTGGGGAAAGTTGTTCAATATCATGTACTGAATTCACCCTCCAAATAGTTTCTATATATTTTGTTAGTCCCTGTATACATAATATAAATAAATATATATGGACAAATCACACAGATTGAGCTAGCCCCAAAGTAAGTTTAAACTTGTGTTATGGGATACTAACTCAACGATACTATATTTTATAACAAATACAATACATCGTGTTAATGAAAGAACGCAATACCTCTCAGATAGTTGTTCAGTTACATGGGCTGAGCCCATGTAACTGAACAACTATGTTCAACACCTTTCACGAAACTAAAAAAAAAAATTGAATTTTCATACAAACTGATCAGCTGATCGAGTCAATTTGTGTGAAAATCCGAATATTTTTTTGTGGATTTCGTGAAAGTTGTTGAACAAAAGTTGCTTAGTTTCATGGGCTGATGTACCATCTGAGAGGTTTCGCGTTCTTTCATTAACAAGATGTATAGATAAACATCCATACATATATACAACCAATCGCGGAAACTCTGATATCTATATGTGACGTTCCACGGGCAAAGGTACCTTATGGACGCTGGCACTTACGACATTGTGTTTATTTAAGCTAAGTTATTTGTACGAATTGCTTTTCTAAACGTCTTAAGCGCCAGCGTCCACAAGGTACCTTTACCTGTGGAACGTGACATATGTATGCTTCTTCTGAACTATTTCCGTGCCTTCTTTATTATCTCAGTAGTTCTTGTATAGTGGCACAGAGGTCGCTACAATCGTTTGAACCTAAAATGAAAGATCAAACGAACTTACAAAGTGAAGTTCGCTCGAAATTATGTGAGCAGCATCTTTGGTAGCGGTTTACATCAACAACATGTAGCTGTGTGAGCCCGGGCACGGGCACTTGTTTATAGCTATATAGCTATAAAATAATAATAGCGGTAAAACAATTCATCCCCACCACTGCACTACGCTTAGTGCGGGTAATAGTTTATGGTGGCACTTCACTTGGCTATTTGTATTCGCAATTGGGTGTTTGAGGTTCATCATCATCATCATCATCGTCAGCTCCCAACGACCCACTGCTGGGCATAAGCCTCCTTTTGTCTGCGCCACTGAATCCAATGAAATCGTTTGAGGTTATTTGGCAAAAATTAGCAAATGCAGATATAGGCAAATACGACCACACATGACAGCCAAATGACAAACATTTGTCACGCTCACGCACGCCAGAAGGCAAAGACAACGAACACCGAAGTGATTATACTTGGACGAACACAATGGACGCGTTGCGACTTGCAGCAGGATTTTATTAGTAATAGGCGATGCGGCTAGCAACTCCGTGGTCCAGTGGTCAAGGCGTTTGCCTTGTGTTCCGAAGGTCGTGGGTTCAAATCCCACTGGGAAGCATATTTTGTGAAAATTTGTTTCCAGTCTGGTTAGGATATTGCAGGCTTGAATCACCTGATTGTCCGAAAAGAAAGATGATTCCGCGCTTCGGAAGGCACGTAAAGCTGTTGGTGCCGAACGCCAACTAGCGTTTGTGCCTATCCTAGGATTGTTTTATTGGTTCCTTTGGGTTGCAGAGGTCAGACGGCAGTCGCTCTGTGTCCAGTAACCTCGTCAAATCGCCTAGGTAAGGTAGCGGACCCGCGCTCTGAAGCGTAACCGCTGACGATGCAACCGGGAATACGCTCGGATGATGATGATGATGCTAGCAACTCATCACTATTTTGATTCCTTTTTCCTCTGTCACGCAAACACCACCACTTAACCATCAGGTGACCCGCTTGTTCGTTTGCCGCCCTATAACATAAAAAAAAAACCTTATAAGTGGCCTTACTTGCCTTGCAGCCCTGGGCTTTGCCTCCTTAGAGCCGCAAGACCCAAAATACTCTGTGTACGCCATTGGAGATGAATACTTGATAGTATGTATGAATGATTAGGACGTTCGTACAGGTCGAACGGTGCGCGCGCTTATGAATACGGCCATAGTATAGACGGTTTATTTGCGTATTTGCCTATTCGACCTCTTTGATGTGTGTCGGAAAACCGACAAGCACCTGGATACGCGTGTTTGGTATTGGCCTTATTTATCAAATAGGCAAATAAGTCCAAACATACTGTCCACACATGGTATATATTTGTCAAACATGCCAAATACGCAAATACAAATAGCCAAGTGCCACCATTAAACCTACTTATATGGAATGTGTCTCACCAACAACGGATCATCGTTGAATTCGCCAGTTTCTCCAGAGCGTTCTCTCAGCATTGAAGTGGCAGTGTGAAGCACAGTTGGCAGCAAGCACCTAGCCAACTCCCCTCTATCGGTATCGACGGGGCCGACGTCATCCCTGGCTAGGAGCGCCATGACTTCACCGAGAGCTTCTATGCACAGCTCCAACTGGCAACATAATAGATTATTTTTTGCATTAAGTTCAGTCCTTGGTACTAATAGGAGATATTACTGCAATATTCTGCCGCCAGAGTGCAGCATTAGCGCAGACCGTAAACAAATGTTTGACAATTACAAGTACATCAAAGTCGCAATAAATTTGTAAAATTATATAGGTATTAGGTATTTAAATGGCCGTAAGGAGCTGTTAAATTGTAAAAAGCGACATCTGTTTGTCACCACATGAGACTATTAATGACCCTCAATAAGCTCCACTACAAAGCATCTAAAACACTGCTATTGCAAGTCATTGACAGTTCACCCGGTTTCCAACAGATGGCGCTTTTCCGCTTACTATAAAGGAACGAATTTTATTATCTGAGCTCTCTTTCGCATTATTACCTCTCTCCTGTACAAACCACAAATACAAGCCTGCCACCACACCACTGGACTACTCATTTGTCGCCAGGAGCCATAACACCACAGCACAGGTGAATGAGTGAATATTAATAAAATAAAATTGAATACATTTATAATGATTACTTGTTGCGAAAAATATGACATGTACAATGACAGCAGATTGTTTACTGTATGTGCTAGTGCCGCCATCTACGCCGAGTTTTGCGTAATAGTAAAATATGAATAAAGGGTCACTCAGCTTTTTCATATCGAATCAAAATCAAAATGGCTAAAATTAAATTTGTTTAGACATTTACATATTTTCCTAGGATTGGTTCTGGTCTACCCTTTGTGTTGCGGAGGTCAGACGGCAGTCGCTCTGTGTAAAACCAGTAACCTCGTCAAATCCCCTAGGGTAGGTAGCGGACCCCGGGCTCTGAAGCAACACCGCTGAGGATGCAATCGGGAATACGAAGGATGAAGAAGTATTTTTATGAAAAAGATATGGCGAAATATGAATAAAGGGTCACTAGCTTTTTCATATCGAATCAAAATGGCCAAAATTAAATTTAGGCTGACGGTATCCACGAAAAAACAGAGATGGCGCTTGTATGTATGTATGTTGTATGTTCGCCAAAAATTAACGCTTACCGCCTTCTTTCTGAAATCAAGCGGCTCCACTACAAAACTGCCTTTCGAACTAGTAGCTCCATCTAGCTACAAATTTCAAACTAAAAATAGGATTCCGCTTCAAAGTATGAAGATTGTCAGTCCTCTAGTGTTAGAGTGTTGTAGTTTATAAATTATTAGCCTTTCGACTCGAGAAGAATATTGGTTTTTAAACTATCGCGCTTTTAATAAGTTATTTTTGTATATAAACGGGACTAAGCTGAAACCTTTTTGTTTGTTAGGACTAACATATAAAAAAATTGTTATACTGTGAAAAAAATAAGAGAAAGTTGACACTGAGGGCGCTGCGTCAAGCGCTATCTATCTCTGTGCGACAGAGAAACGGCATCACGCGACGTATTCTGCTATCTCTTTCGCTCTTAAAGTTTGTGACAGAGATAGACTGAACACGTCACGTGGTCCCGCTTGACGCAGCGCACGCCCTCACATTACTAACCTTATATGCCCCGACTTGGCTGCACGGGAATACAAGCGTTTTAATAACTATATGAAGCAATAAATAATAGGCATTAGGGCGGGAATTTACAAAGCTACTACTGCTGAGTAGTAGTATGAAGCTGATACTTTTTACTTAACCTATCAAATAAGTTTTTTAGTTTAAGTGGAGTTTTTGCATTGATTGGATTCGAACCCACGATCTCTCTCGTCGTATCGTGAGAGCTCAAACAACTAAGCTGTCGTGAATTCGAATCATCTCTTCGAATTTTTAGAACATATATCGAAATATGAATAAAAATATTATAATACGTTTTTTAATCATAACATCCTAACATTTTAAACTCATCGGATCAAGCCTACGTTTACCTTACCAAGTGGAACTCCAAAATGTCCAAGAAAATTATAGAATACATACGATCTGCTGTCGATGCGTGTGGTCTTGCAACCGGGCGGTGTCAGCGCCGAGCAGCCGCGCCGCCTTGTCCACGGAGCGAGATTTGTGCGCCGCGTCGCGATCCCACTGTCACACCCAAGCACGCTTGCGACTGACGCCCGACATTTGTGACGACGCGACAGTTTTTTTTTTTAATTTCATGTGCTTCCTTTTTTTCAAATACTTAAGGTTATAAAAAAACTAAGTTCCGACAGAAGTAAAAACTTACACAGGGTGGTTACGGTAATGGTGTCGCGAATTCAATGGTTTTTTTTCCATTTCAAAAAATGCCCAACGCGCCTCAAGTTTACACTTAAAAAATGTGCTTTCTACTTCTTACTACTATATAATATAATAAATGGGAAAGACTAGATATTTGGATGTTTGTAACTTAAACAAACGGCTGAACGGATTTGAATTAAATATGGCGTGTAGATACCTGGGACAGAATACTTGTTATCGCGGTATAATCTCCTGAGGTACGCGCAATATGCGTCCCCGTTCCCCGCACCTGCACCTCTCCCCCGGTTCTTGTGGGTCAACTTGTGTCATCAAGGCAAAAACGGAGGAGAGGTGCTTAGGAGATTCCGTTCTGTTTACTCTTACTGTATTCTGTGATTGTGGGCTTTATCAAAGATAATAACTAACGTAACAGATACCCAACGTCATACAAACTATTGGAAGGCACGTATACTTATAGCAAACTTATAGACTAAACACATATTAGTACCAGCTGCTGGCATAGATGGCAGCACACAAATAGGGATGATGACTGGGTCAGAAAAGTATTAATCTAATTAGTCCGTTAGTTAGATTATCCAAAAATAATGTACCTACCCATATATTTTAGTTTATCAAAAAAGTAAAAATTCACAAAGATTCAGAGTATCTAATTTCCAGAGTGGGGGCTTGTGACGTCACCGATGTGTAAAAATGGTACGAAAGCGTGACGTCATACGAAATTTCAATGCGCTGTATCTTCTTCATTTATTGTTTATCAGAGAAAAAAAAATGTGTACATTATTTTTTAATAATCTAACCGATGGGCCAACAATATTTTTTCAGTCATCATGCCTATTACTAGCAAACCTGCGAAAGGTAGGTAAATATATATATAGTTCTCTGGTCTCACTTGTCTCTGCACGACCTTTGACCGTTTACAATTTTTGGTAGTTTAATAAATAAATATAAAAACGCCATTTAGTAACCTATTTAAAAAACCGTTTAAAGAGAGCAATTTTAACCTATATTACCTACTTCCGCAGGTTTGCTAGTAATTTGTGTGCCGCCATTTATGTAAGCAGTTGGTACTATACAGGCTGACTTTTTATACACCTGCAAAATTTTTGGAACAAGTTCAGTCCATGAAACACGTGGAAGAGACATACCCGTAATAAATCAAACCACGGTATAGACCGTTGTTTGATTAGACCAGTTTTCAGTAGTATAGACTAGACCATTATAGTATAATGAAATTATAATAACAGCCAAAAAATAAAATGATTTTCGGCATTTCCATACAAAAGTGTGTGGCCGCCCGGGCGATTTGTATGGAAATGTCAATTTTTTTTTTGGGATTTTTGACTGTTATTTTATTTTCGTTATACTTTAGTGCTTTAGTATAGCCCGTGGTTTGATTTATTTATTACGGGTATGTCCCTTCGACTTTTTATAAAAAGTTATTCAAAATCGATAATAATTTTTCGTCCTCCCATACAAAATCCGTTTGGCTGAGCGCTAATTCGTATGGAACGAAAATTTTTTATTGATTTTTAATAACTTTTTTTTATAGAAAGTTGTTCAGTATTATGGATTGAACTTGCTCCAAAAATTTAGCAGGTGGATAAAAATTCAGCCTGTATACTCGTATTTAGTCTACAAGTTTTCTATTTACGTGCCTTCCAATAGTTTGGTGCACCCACTGGGGTCAAATTAAGCTATGTTCCCGAGAGCAACGCATCGCGATGTTAAGAAGTCGAATAATATGACATCGACACTATATATATTTGCTCACTCACATACGAAATATACAATGGACATAAGCACGGAATAATAGTACAAAATGGAATGGAGTAAGTGTTGTAAAAAAAAAACTGTCGCAATATCGTTCTATTCGGGCGTCTTTCGAAAGCATACATCAAATTATAGACTGGTCATTATTTATTTATCGGATTAATATTTACAACGTAATACTAACTGTATAACCCTTCTTTCTTTTAATTAATTGACATATTTGCCAATCAGCATCAGCAACAAACAGATAGAAAGGCCAATTAGTAAAGAGCGGATTAAAAAAAAAACAACTAATCAACTTTAATTGTTCTAGGTATCGAACGCTGTTTTTCATGTATTGTGTAATGTAAAAAATTAACTTCTTGCCAAGAGAAAAAAATATATTAAACAAACGAATTAAAAACTTACATAGAAGTATAATACGACATTTTCAGCTTTTTATACAATTAGTCAAAAGGCTGTGCGCTATGCATCATTCAAAATTAAATTAAGTACATGGTACTAATTTTCTATTGTTATAAAAGCTGGCAAGACAAGTAAAACGTTTAAAAATATACACAGCCACGTGTCTTACACATTTTCTTTGTCAAATTATGCCTTAATACGTCACAGCAGCGTTAGATACACATCTTTTTATATAATGACCAGCCGACGCACTCGCAACCTGTTAAACTTTTGACAGCTGTCATTTTGACACTGAACGTCAGTTTGACATATTACTAGCGCGAAAACATGCAACACATCAAGAGTTTGCACACAATTAATTTGCAAGCGACATCTAGTGCCTGCTTATTATTTTTTTTTAATTTATTATTCTTTGTAACAACATCAAAAATCGTTGCAATGTTATTGAGAAATTTCACCGTTATCTGTGTATGTAAAAAGAAATAATAAATAGATATGTCATAGAAATATATGAAGAATATGAAAGTATTCGTGTGATGTTTGTATGTATATGTAGGAAACATATAAAAGAGAGAAAAGGGATAACGGGTGATAGGTTAGAAAGTGGTATTAGTACAGTGATCACATAAACACACACAAACCAACACAAGTGACTTAGACAAACACACAGTTTTCCATTATTCTAGCTACAACAAATTGTACAAAAACATACTGATCTACACTACATTTTTTTATTAGAGATTTGGGTGCGTTTGACCTCTATCTAGCCTGATGGGAAGCTAAGATGAGGTCTAAGGTGTTACACGCAGACCCAAAAATGCCTATTCACCTTTTATTGTAGATATCCCCATAAGTACTTAAAAAAACATATGTACAGTCGAATTGACAAGCTCTTCGATTTTTAAAGTCACTTAAAAATATGACATTTTGTGTAAGTTGATATAATTCTTTAAAATAAATGGAAATTCATTAAGTTGACAGATACTTTTCATAGTTTCAATAGTGAAATTGATAAATATAATCTTATTCAAGATCAAAATGTATCTGTCAGGCGACAGAATCGAAATAATCAATTATTTTATAATATATAATATTTTGGATTGAATTTTTTTTCCAAAGGCCACATGGAAGTAGAAAACAAAGTGGAATACTACATGCTCACACACACACACATACACACATATAATTGTTAGTAGACAATACATACATATACTTACTAATTATATGCAACTATAATAAACGCCAACAATAACAATCGTGATAAGGGAAAGAATTGTCAATAAATTAACAATTCGAAATAATATTTGAATTGAATATTTAATTCTTTTTTACTTTTCTTTTGTTTATTTAAAAAATATGTGATGAACGAGTGAGATTCTAACCCGGTGTGGGTTACAATTTTTTTTACAATTTTTATTTTAATATAAATTTTTTTTAGAAATGTCGCGGTATATTATAGTTGTGGATGAAGTATCATTAGAAGTTTGTCTATTATCGTGGATGTAGTTAGAACGGTTGTGTGCACATCTCAAGATGCGGGTGCGACGCGGACGCCATCTTGTTCAATGGTTTACTCTAAAATGGTGAATAAAAGTCTGAACACATCAGGCAAGTATTTTCTATATATACATATATTAATCTCCAAAATGAAATAATTAGAAGGAGTAAGAGATAAAAGGAAAAATATAAAAATAGTATATATGTTTATTTTTTAATTTGAAAATTCGTGTCCATGCATTCAGACCTTTATTGTAAGCTTTTATTCAGCGTTATTTAAATGATACAATTGAAATTTAATAAAAAATATCACACTTTCATGCATGTGGTTATATTAAGTTCATAAAGCTAGATGAATAAGTAGTTTAATACCTACCTTTAGGGCCAGTCCCGAGCAAAGCTGAGTGGTGCTGAGCGGGCATTAATAACTAATAGAATTAAAATATTAAAAGAGATGGAGATGTGTGGCTCTATCTCTTTCAATGAGGCAATAACGCAAATCTATTAGTTGTAAAGGTCCCGACAGCTCCGCTCAATTTCGGTGGACCCTCGCCCTTAAGGAGGAACCGCTGTTATTCATCAAAAATATCAAATGTTTCCTCTAAACCTCATCATCATCATCATCTTTCAAAAACCCACTGCTGCGCATAAGCCTCCCTTTGTCCATAAGCTCTAAACCCAAATTTAAGTTAAAATATGTTTTGTCCTGATTATTCTTTTCAATATTTAACTTTGTAAGAACGAGACAAAACATATTTTAACTGAACTAGGTTTATTAAATTAATGCATGCGGGAATTTACGCATTAATTTAATAATAATGAAACGCGATAGTTTAAAATTATTTAAAATAGGTTTAGAGCAAACGTTTGACATTTTTTTTATGAATTAGAGAGTAAGTTAAAGAAAGTAATAGACACACGTTGCGGTTCATTAAAAGAAGCTGAAGAAAAACTAGATTAAGACATATCATCTAATTAATTGCTAGTGTGTTAGTAATGGACAAAACAATTTAAAAAAAACCGGCCTTACAATAAATATACTTTAAGCTATTAAACTACATTCTTAAAAATAAAAAAAAATTACACAATCTCGCCCACCATCACGCTAAAAGTGGCCTTTGAGTCTTGCGACCCTGGGCTATGTCTTTTTAGAGCCGCAAGACCCAAAATGCTCTGTCTGCCCCATTAGGGATAAAGACGTGATAGTGTATATCTATAGTTTTTTTTAATATTATACATTATTAATATTTTAATGATAGATTGACGTATTATACGTATTAGTATTATTATTTATACTATTTACCTAATCAGAAACAATTTAATTGCTTTTTATGAATTGAAATTAAAAGAAATAATTAAATTTTTAACAAAAAAAACAACCGAATTCAATTTTTTTTAGGAGTTTCTTCCATATCTCCAAAGTTCTTCATCATATCTTCACCAAATTAAAATGGGACAAACTTGGTAGTAAAGGCTTTCAAATAAAAAAATAATCATCAAAATTGGTTTTGCAATTGGCGAAGATATCGCGTAACAAACATACATAAAAAAAAATTAAAAAAACATACAGTCGAATTGATAACCTCCTCCTTTTTTGAAGTCGGTTAAAAAGCTTCTGATTTAAAAAAAACTGCATTGTATGAAGTAGACTTGCGGGCCCAACTTGCGACCTATACGTTACCATTACGAACTTTAGTAGGATTTCTTTAAGAAAATATTGAAAGTACAAAAAATATACTAAACAAAAACAATGTACAAATTAGAAGTCGGTTTCATTGTCACAGATAAGAGATTAAAACTCATTGGAGTATTTCAATGATTGATAAAAGAATATAATGATATCTAGATATAGATAACCATATCAAATTTGTACAAATTAAAGTACTTGTCATAGTTAATTTTGAAGTTATATAAGATGAAATGAGTCGCTTTTATATATGATCGAAGCTTTTTCAACAGAAATTTAGCAAATAAGGTTTTTATTTATTTATTTGAAACTTGAAATTGTGAAAACATATAAGGAGGTTAGGAATTGGCGGAAAAAAGAGTGACATAGAAGGCACTCCAAGACCTACAAGAGCTCAGGTCTTAAATATAAGAAGAAGAAGAAGGCTCTTACAGACACACATCTGCGCTACTCCTACAGTACATTACACCAGCATCAGTGCATTATATCTATATATGTATATAAGACACAAACAAACGAGTGCTACTTTCCGCATGCAACACGTGCGTGCTTACCTGAGACGGGAGTGGAGTGACGCATTCTGGGCGGCGGCGGTGCGTTTGGGTTACAGGTTGGATAAAAGGAAAACAAAAACCTATTTCCGAACGTTAAAATTTAGTATTTTTTTATTTATGTAAATTATCACAAATGTCATGGTGCAGATTAAAGAAATTCACGGAATAAGACGGCGCCTGATGCTGATAATCTAAATTTTGCTCCCGCTTCCACGCACACAAATTAACTCTAGCCAAAGCGAGACAGCGAGCCATGCGGGGACGGAAAAATCGCGGCGGATCAATGAGGCTGGTCTGGTTTTTGAGGCTTTTTTCGTTTTACAAAGAATATTTACGAGTTATTAAAAAAATAAGACATATGATGACTGCCTTATGTTTAATACAATTATAATCCAAAGTTACAAGTGGTAATTTATTGTATTTATTGAATACTTTCCGTTTTAGTATAATTCTGAGGTGATTTGGAGGCAACTTCGCAATTATTTTTCTATCGAGAAAATTTTAAGCAATTGTGTTTTTATAACATACTAGCTTTTGCCCGCGGCTTCGCCCGCGTAGGTATGGTTCGGGTATGAAAAATAGATGTTGGCCGATTCTCATAGATACCGGATAAGCACAAAAAAATTTCATCAAAATAGGTCAAGCCGTTTCGGAGGAGTATGGCAACGAAAACTGTGACACGAGAATTTTATATATTAGTTAATGACTAGAGTTAGTCCTGAACTTTGCAGTGGTTTTATTTCTATCGCTCTTAAAGAGTTAAACCTATCGTGCATATTATATCTCTTACTTTCTCTCTTTCTTTTAAATTATTAAGTGGTAGCGTTTGAGATATCGATGAGAACGGAGAAGATGCCTCTCTGTGAAGCTAACAGAGTGGCAAACAAGTATTTTTATTTTTTTTATTTCTGCAATGTAGGCGTTGAAGGTAAAAATCCAACGTATAACCCAAACGGCATAAATCCATAACATACATACCATAGACAATTGGTGCCAGTGCTCATACAAACGTGTGTACAGACGGACAAAATGTTATTTCACATATACGCTGTTCCGGGACAACACTCGACCGGTTACCACATAAAATATACCTTAATGATGAAATAGTAAGGTGTAGAATCGTGTGTTTGTAATTTTATTCATATGACTTTTTAAAATGTTTTGTGAGAGGTTATGTATGAATGATGTTTTTAATATGTGTTAGTGTGACAACGTTATATTGAGACAGTTAAAAAAACGGTTCT
Organism: Acrobasis repandana; assembly: GCA_963576875.1. Taxonomy (NCBI): domain Eukaryota; kingdom Metazoa; phylum Arthropoda; class Insecta; order Lepidoptera; family Pyralidae; genus Acrobasis; species Acrobasis repandana. Next base: position 13,704,495 of record OY756236.1, read on the forward strand.
TGTCTGTAGTGTAAAAAAAACTGTAAATGTGAATAGAACTGAGTACATGGGTAGGTATATCAGTACTTATAATTTTATACAAAAGTTTGGGATACATTTTATTTATTTATTTTCCCCTGGCGTTTTAGCTAAATCGAAATCGAACCGTTCAATCAGCTATTAAAACCAGTAGATTCGTATAGATTTTTCGCTAGAAGCATCCTTGAAGCTATCAAAGGCCTACAACAATCTTTGATTGTAACTTTTTAGGAATAAAGAAGCAACAAAACTAAAGATAGGCTATATAGAACATGTATCCAAGGCCGTGAATTAATTCTCTAAATATATTCTAAATATATATAATATAATATTATATATAAATTATTTATATTCATTAATATTTTTTTTAAAGGGGATTTTAATATAGGAAATTTAAATTCATGAATCATTTTAATTAAAAGGAATTAAAATAGACAACATTTTAAATAAGGCAGAAAAGCTTACTAGACTATAAAACAAAAGGAAATTTAAATATCTACACAGGAATATTAATTATATTTATTTGAAAAATTCATGTACACAACAAACAAACAAAGTAAGAAAATAGAGTACATAGGTACTGCTTATTTCATAAGAAATCTCTTCCAGCAGACCCATAATACTAAATATTCAAAAAAATTAATACCACCTTAAAAAAAATATATCTACACAGCTAACTCATGTACCGCTACCCATGTACTTACCCCCCCCCTACACCAAGTCACCCCCCTCACCTCAGCCTTATCCTTGAGCAGCGACTTGACGGTGTGCGCGAGGTGCGGCAGCAGCGCGGCGCGCGCGTCGGGCGCGCCGCACAGCGGGCCGCGCAGCAGCTCCAGCAGCGCCAGCATGCGCTGCTTGCTCAGCTTGCACATCGACAGCGCGCCCAGCGCTCGCACAAAGAACGCGCTGCAAACATTCACATAGAATGGCTCAGTCGCAAAATGTCCCCACGTCGTAACACGTCTCTTTCTCATAATTTCTATTTCGCAGTCTCTTTCGCAAAATGTCTGTTTCGCAAAATGACTCTTTCGCAAAATGTATCTTTCGCAAAATGTCTCTTTCGCAGAATTTCTTTTTCTCAAAATGCCTCTTTCTCAGAATGCCTCTTTCGCAAAATGCCTATTTCGAAGAATGCCTCTTTCGCAGAATGTCGCGACAGGGACTTAAAATAAAATTAGATTTTCAAAGAAAAATCATTCATTATACAGCATTTCATGTGGTTCCCAGCAGAGTAGAATAGGACCAATCTCAAGTCTGCCCGTGGATGTTGTAGAAGGCGACTTAGGAAACACAAGCTAAAAAAAGCTTGTAAACATTAATGAGACCTCTCCAACCCATCTAGCCAGCGTGCAGAATGTAGGCCAAATCCTCTGACTGCTCTGGGTAAGTATGGGTCTGTAGTACAGAGAGGGTCGTCCTCCTGCAGTGGAGACTAATAAACGTACCTCCATACAATACTTTAAAACGCTGAAAAAACACGTTTTCGTATGACGTCACAATTGAAAACCTTTAATTTTTATTTTTTTCTTATTTTTAGTATTTGTTGTTATAGCGGCCACAGTAATACATAATCTGTGAAAAATTCAAGTGTCTAGCTATTACGGTTTAAGAGATAGTGCCCTGTGACAGACGGACAGACAGCGGAGTCTCAGTAATACCGTAACGGGACCCCCGTTTGCACCCTTTGGGTACGGAACCCTAAAAAAGACCTGGATGATGATGATTACCTCAGCTCGGCGTCCGGGAACACCTTGATGATGTGCGGCACGGCGTGCGGCAGGTACTTGAGAGCCGAGCCCTGGCATGTGAGAGCATAGTCTCCACACCGCATCAGCCACACTAATGCCTCCAGTAAGTCCTGCAAAAATCCCAATGTTAATTCTTCTTTTTTTATTACACTACGGCAAAATCAAAAGATGTTTTCATCGAGAGATATCGGAGACATCGTTTATGATTTTGGACTGCAAATGGTTAGTAAAAATAAAGCAGGTCTTCAGCTTGGTTCCCATTTAGTTATTTCGACGCTCGCCTTTCGGCAAGATGGAGAATTTACGTGAATCAAATTAAGGCCAAGAGAAACCGCTACGCCATTGAGATTAACTTTTCTGTATCCACTTGCATCGAACTTTGTATCATTTATTTATTTATTTATTTTTAAACTTTATTGTTTTACAATGAAATTGTCTTACAATTGGCGGACTTAACGCTAAAAGCGTTCTCTCCCAGTCAACCATAGGGATAAACAGATAATTCGTTGCGGCGCAAAATAATTAAATAATTACATACTTATACCAAATAATACACATACATGCATATATACTCATAATAAAGATATATATACGCATACATATAAAATATACATATATATACATAAACATAATTAAATAAATACAAATACACACATAACTACAATGAATGATGATGTAGATAAGAAAATGAGACTAATTTACTCGTAGAAGATGACAGTGTACTCTTCTCTTGAAGGAAAATTCATTCCATATGTTTTATGATTTTGGAGACTAGATTACATAGTAAGAAGTTGAATTGAGGTTGTATTTTAATGCCCCGTCATACATTTATTTGTTTATAATATCGCAAATAACTTATTCTGCGGTTTAAACATGGTTAGCTGGTTTGTTAAACGTTACACATGGACAATCCAGCTGAACGATGTTCAGCTGTTTAACAAAACCGAGCTGTAATGCCAAACACCTAGAGGTTTAGTGAATTAGCGGTTTATACCCTCCAACTGCGACATATGTATGTCGATATTTATGTGTGATGCTCCGTAGCTGCATATAGCTTCAACATAGATTTTTATTGACAATACAATAAATATTTTTTATACATTTTTAGGCATTCAAGATGCAGTACTCAAATTAAATAATGAAATAAGCCCGCGTGGTATTTTTCACCATTTGTTATTTCATTTTTTAATTTAAATACATAAAATATCCCAGACATATTGATGTATTGTGCTTATTATGTAATAAAGAAACATTAAAAACTTTTTTTTCAAAATTTGTCAAATAGCGTATTGCATTACCTCAAAATGCGACCTGAAGTAGCGGTCAGTGGCGCCATCTCCGAGCACGCTCCGAAGTTGCCGGCTGCGCACGATGATGCGCATGAGACTCTCCACGCACTTCATGCATGTCAGGAGACGCTTCAATGCCGTCTCCCCATTGTCCGCCATACGGATCACCCATATTATCACGGAGATCAGGTTTCTGGCGGAACAAAAGCATGATTACAGCTGATAGTAAAATTACATTCAAGGTTCTGTACTAATTGGATAGATGACAGGGTCAAAAATAAATTATTCGGTACTGTTAAGATAGTAAAACGACACAAAGAAGTGGCACTTGTCATTGATCATTTTCAACATGATTTTAGATTTAATAATGCAGACAATCTGATATTAAGAGCGCTTTTTAACTCCAAAAAAACTGACGTCGCGGTTGTGATTTTCATACAAATCTCAAAGAAATTGTTTGTTTTGACGTTAAGAAAATAGTGTCTGATTTGACTTCATCTAGCGTTTTCAGTGATTAAACGAGTGGAATAATTATGAAATCGAGGTTTTCACAATGAAGAACCTTTGATGAATTTACTACATTTTTTTTTTATAAAACTAACCTGAGACAGACATTACTAATATGCGGTAAACGTGTAACTCACGTAAAAAGAATATATAAAAATAAATTTTTGCGATTTTTTAGGTCCTAAAAATATACTAATACTTTTTTCATCTCATCGCACAAAAATTATCAATTTAAAACCAACATAAAAAATGAGTCAAATAGCCTATTTCACGTCTACCCCTAGTTAAGAGGTAGCATTTCACTTACTCATAAACAGCGGCGTCACAGAAGCTCTGGTCGATGTACACGTGCAGTACGGGCTGGAAATGTTGGTACTTGTGGTCCGCTACCAAGGAGATCACGCAGAGCAAGCAGTCCAACACCAGCACTCCGTAACTGTCGTCCGAATAACTTTTGCGGTCTTCTTCCACCTAAGGAAAAATGGTTTAACATGAAAATCGCAATATAACCCTTAACGTCGTAGGTATATTTTATTCTTCGAAGAAGAAGAATTCTTTATCTAACGAAGAAGAAGAGAACCTTTGTGTTGTTTTTCGTGTGTGTAAGTGGCTAACATTGTTGTCAGATTTTTCAAGCTGCCTTAAGGCATCTGACGTGGCTTGACGACTGCCGTACAAAGACAGCCAGGCCAACAGCTTAACGCGCCTTTCGAACAAGCCTTGTTCGAGAAGCCAAAACTCTACGCGACGTAATATATTGACTAGTGATGTGCCGTTCCCGGGAACTTTCCCCAATACCCCGGAAACGTTCCCAAATTCCCGGGACTTTGGGAACGCTCCCGGAGAATTTGGCAACGTTCCCAGGGAACGGCACATCACTAGTCAATATATTACGTCGCGTTCCCAGGGAACGTTCCCGTAATTCTAGGGAATGTTACGGAGTATAGGATATATGTATTTGTATTATAACCATATCAAGTGATGCATTTACGTTAGTAAAATATATTTACAGTGATAAAAAATGTGTCTGATGAATTAAACTTTCCCTGACATTTCCATTTTTTGGGATCATTCCCGGGAACGTTTCCGGAAATCTGGGTAGCGGGAACGGCACATCACTAATATTGCCCGTCCATATGAGAAGAAAGAAGATGCATCCAAGATACTTCAAAGCAAGACAACGAAAAAAAATACACACCTCCGTCAATATACTAAACAGTGCGTCCAAGATGTCTTGCAAGAATTTCACTAATTCCGGCCCCGGCACGTTCAGTAGCCGTCGTAAGGCCGCTCTCAGTCCGCCTTCAGCGTGTTGTGTGCTCCATTTTAGCACGCCTAGGATTTCCTCTGCAATTAAAAAAAAAAAAAATTAAGGCCCTAAGCACACGACGTATTTAAAAAGCGCAGACGACGCGCGTCTTCGGCGCCGTAGATGCCAATTGTTACGTTTGTATCAATTTAAACGCGCGTACAACTCGATACAAAAGCGCGTTCAAAACTCGTTTGAAGCGGGTATACGAGTACGCGTGTTTGAATCGATACAAACGCGCGTACAAAGGGGCGTACGCAGTGTTGTCTCAACCGACTCCATTGTACAACTGAGTCACTCTGATCAAAACGCGGAAGCTACGCGTGACGTATCGCTGTACCTGCGCGTTCACGCGCAGTAGACGCGCATGTCATGATCGCCCCGTGTGCTTAGGTTAGAAGGTTGCGTTCGAATCTTGTTTGAAGCGCGAATACGCGCGTCTTCTGCGCATCGTCTGCGCGTTTAAAACGTGTGCTTAGGTCTAAGGGAGATGAATATTTATTTTTATTGTATCAAGCTTATGTTATGTACCTTCACGAAGTTTAGGTAAATAAGTGCCTGAATATCTGTCCACTATATATAACAGTACGTACCTCTTTGCGTGAGCTTGGTGGAACACAATTTGGTGGTGACACTGAACATGTCACGGTGTATGAGTGCCAACACTCCTCTTGTCAACCTGTAGACGAATACGGTATTTTAGTCTATATGAGAAAAATCTAAAAATGTATTTAAATTAAAAACAGTCGGAAAATGTTAGTTTTAGTTCATAAAATAACAAAATAAATTTTAAAATTCAATGAAAAATTAATACGTATTTATACAAGTATTTGAGGCATATGCGCTAAAATAATATTAAAATCATATGTGTTGGGGCAATTCAGAATCAGAAACATTAATTCGCATGAAATATATAAAATCAAAATATATCAAAATCAAAGACAAACAATGCAGAGCAGATTGACAAATGATTGTGTCAAAAATGCAAAACAATAACAATATATATACACAAAGGTAGTGAAGATCTATAAAGTGAACCATACTCGTATGATATCTCCTTCACAAGAGGACTATTACGCGACCCCTGAAGGAAGCCCCCAGAAGAATGCAGAAGAAATACCGCAGTCGGTACCACCACAAACACAAACGGAGCAGTACGCAGCCGCCGTCGTCAAAAATATTTTATTCCCAACAGCCGGTTCCCCAAGATGCGTTTTATAATAGTCGGCCCATTGTAACCCAAGAAAGTAATTTTATAACATGCAATCAGTGTTCCGATGGTCGCCGTTTCAAGGGGCGTCGTGGCCTAAATATACATATAGGCAAATTTCATCGTTTATCAGCCCCTGTTGTTCCTGTTCCAGACTATCCCTTCATTACTTCTCCACCCATTATTTCGAAATTCCCTTTCGAACATCACCTCAGCAGTCTTAATTCTAACGTTCTAATTATCAAAAGAATCCCTAGGGGAGCAAGAATATCTCTAGCCAAGGCGCTATCTATTGCCTTGAAAAACTGTATAGAAAACCAAGATAAAGATGTCCAATCATGGCAAAATCTACTGACATTTAGTTACGACCATTTCAATGTTCCATCAAATAGCAATAAATCACTCACTACCCTCCTAAAAGATAATTGTAACTCCATCCTCCAACGTAATAACCTACCCATCAATAGCCCTAAGAAACCTTATAACTTTAAAAAAATTTTAGAAAACAAGGCAATGGATGGTGACTTAAGAAATGCTGCTAAAATTCTTTTTTCAGATGACACACTTGCTCCCAACAGTGCAGAGACGCTGAGAAGCCTACTCGACAATCACCCCTCGGCCATCACAACCTCTCCACCTCCAAATCCACCAAATTCAACGCAGTTGGCACTCGAAATTAATATTGAAGACACTTTGGAGGCTATTATGTCGTTCCCCAATGGGTCTGCTGGTGGCATCGACGGACTCACGCCTCAGCATCTCAAAGACCTGATCAGCGTATCCGCCGGTGACGCTGGCAGGACATTGTTGAGCGACATTACAAAATTTTGTAATTTTTTATTTTTAGGTAATGTTCAACAAAATTTTAGAAAATACTTTTTGGTGCACGCCTCTGCGCATTCAATAAAAAAAGATGGAGGCGTGCGCCCTATTGCTATTGGATGCACTCTCCGCAGGCTAGCTTCTAAGCTAGCGTGCAGAAAGAATTCTACAAACTTACAATCTTTATTTGAACCAGTTCAGTTAGGATTTGGCAGTCGTGGAGGTTGTGAAGCAGCAGTACATTCGGTTCGTACTTTTTTATGTAACGACAACGAAGCGGATGTACTACTCAAAATTGACGTGAAAAATGCCTTCAACAGTATTGACAGGTCTACTCTGCTGAATGAAGCTTACATACACACACTAAACATTTATAATTATATTTGGCAATGTTATGTTACCCCTTCAAAATTATTTTTCAACGACAAAGAAATTTCCTCTGAAGTAGGCGTTCAGCAGGGAGATCCCTTGGGACCAGCACCCATAATAGCGAATCTAAATTCTAAATTAAACGTCTGGTTCCTAGATGACGGGAATTTAGGGGGCAAAGTGGAGATAATTTAACTAAAATAATTAAAAATTTTAATAAAATAGGTTTAGACCTTAATTTAGGTAAGTGTGAGCTTTATATTTCACCAAAGTTTGATGACAATGATAGGCAATCTATCATTCAAAATTTTAAAAATATAGCACCGGATATCAAAGTTTTAGAAAATAATTCACTTTGCCTCCTAGGTGCTCCACTACTCGAGGAAAGCGTTAGGCCTATCCTAGAAAATAAATGTGAAACACTTTCGAAAAATATCAGCAGATTGGGCCTTCTAAATTCTCATATCGCGTTTACCATTCTCAAATATTGCCTTTTTGTTCCAAAATTTACATATACTGGGTGGCGCAAAAGTACTGGCACTAAAGAAAATACTTTTATTTTTTTTATATGACATTTTCTGTCATTCTGTTGTTGAAAATTGTGTAGTGAACAAATGTAAAATACACTGAAAATAAACATGGACCGTTTTACTCCCCAAGAACGTGGAATAATTGTGTCAATGTTCTTACGGAATAATTCATCAGTGATAAGAACACAACGTGAATTTCGTCGACGATTTCACCACCGTCCGGCACCGATTGGTCGCACAATTCGACGCTTTGCCACACGCCTTGAAGCAACTGGCTCAACATTGGATAGACCTAAGTCTGGGAGACCAAGAACAGGCCGTTCAGCTGAAAATATCGATGCTGTGCGCGAAGATGTGGAAGAGTGTCCAGAAACATCAACGAGGCGACGTGCCACGCAATTGGGCATTTCCAGACGGACCCTGCAGCGTATTTTGGTGAAAGACTTAAAGATGTTCCCGTATAAAACTCAAATGACTCATCAGCTGCTGCCTGCTGACCACCGAGCTCGTCTAGATTACTGCCAGCGCGTCATAAACCTCAACCTTGAAGAGGATGATTTTCCTTCAAAATTGGTTATGAGTGACGAAGCGCATTTCCATCTCTCAGGGCATGTCAATAAGCAGAATACTCGGTTCTGGGGCACTGATAATCCGCGCATTATTCAAGAAACACCTCTACACCCACTAAAAGTTACTGTATGGTGTGGCATCTGTGTTGACAGAGTGATCGGACCCTATTTTTTCGAAGACGCTGGAGGCAATGCGATAACTGTCACTGGAGAACGCTACAGAACCATGTTACGAGAGTTTTTGATACCCAGTTTGGACGAATTGGGGCTGGAGCACATCTGGTTTCAACAAGACGGCGCTACGGCACACACAGCGCGCGACACTATGGACTTAGTGAGGGACGCTTTTCCAGGCCGAGTTATCTCTCGTTTTGGCGATTTGCCTTGGCCTGCAAGATCACCCGATCTGACCAGTCCAGACTTCTTTCTTTGGGGTTTTTTGAAATCTCGGGTGTATGTGAACAAGCCACAGACTCTCGCAGCTCTAAAAGAAAACATTCGTCAAGAAATAACGAACATATCGCAGGAAGTGTTACGGCAAGTTATGCAAAATGTCATAAATAGGGCTCAAATGTGTATCAACTCTGGAGGTCACCATTTAAAAGACATCATCTTTAAATCCTAATGGTACGAAATTTAATGGCACAAACATACATTTAAAAAAACCTAAATCTAGTTTTCTAATTTAGAAAAAATGTTATAGCTGAACCAAATAGGGTCTTTACTTTTGCGCCACCCAGTATATTAAGAGCTTGCCCAATCTGGAAACACTCAGTTCTTTTGGAAAACCTAGATGCCACACTCAAAAACGCGTTAGAAAAAATTCTAAATTTAAACCTCGATGACCGCGCCTGGATTCAAGCCTCTTTACCTGTTCGATCTGGTGGCATCGGTATTAGAAAAATTTCTAGCATAGCTTTCCGGCTTTCCTTTCGTCCGTTCATAGTGTATCACTTTTGTGTGCAAACATACTTAAAATGCCTTCAGCTGACATACACTGTGCAACGGACGCAATCGATGCCTGGAGGACTCTCTGTCCCAATGAAAACATTCCAGAGGCACCAAACCGTCAAAAACTCTGGGATGTCCCACTGGTACAGAGAGATTATAACTATCTGGTTCAAAATTCTGTCAGTGATCTCGACCGCGCGAGGCTTCTTGCCGTCTCAGAACACGAATCTGGTCAATGGTTACACGCACTCCCCTCCGCCAACCTCGGAACACTTTTCGACAATGGCAGCTTCCTAATTGTAGTTGGGCTTAGACTGGGTGCTGCTATTGTCGAAAGCCACCTTTGTTCATGTGGTAGCGTCGTCGACAAGAAGGGACTTCACGGACTGCACTGCCAACGCAGTGTAGGCAGATTTTCACGCCACGGCTCCATTAACAATATCGTTAAAAGGGCGCTTGCCACCATCGACATCCCTAATGTGTTAGAACCTGTAGGGATAACTCGCGATGATGGCAAGCGTCCAGATGGATTAACTCTCATCCCTTGGGAGCGGGGGAGGGCACTCGTGTGGGACGCGACATGCGTCGACACGGTTGCCCCTTCTCGCCTCGGAGCCACAGTGTTAAGGGCTGGAGCCGCGGCAGCGGCCGCAGAAGACGCCAAGCGGCGCAAATATTCATCCTTATGTAATGAATATATTTTTGTTCCGCTTGACGTCGAAACTTTTGGTCCGTGGGGTCCAAACACTAAACAATTTATTAAAAAAATTACACCTCGGCTCGTCCACGCCGCTGGTGACAAGAGGCTGGCTCATATCTCGCGCAGAGAATTGCAGTAGCCATTCAGCGCGGGAATGCAGCCAGTGTTCTTGGCACCATGCCACATGATCAACATTTAGATTTTTAAACACAGTTTTATTTTTTAATTTAGGTTTTAATTCAGTTTTTAATTTAGATTTTAGTTATATAAATTGTTTAATTTATATAATAAATTTTTTTTTTATTTTTTTATTTATTTAACTTTATTACAAAAAATGTAACAGGCGGACTTAAGGCCTAGGGCCTTTTCTACCAGTCAACCTACAGGTGGTGCGGATAAAAGAAAATTTTGGACGATTAGTACATTCAAATAAGCTAATAATATGAAGATTAAATCAATGAAAAGTTTTAAGTTTTTATAATCTTTTTTCCTATAGTTTATGAGTATGCTACCAATTTAAGAAGCGCAGATTTTTTATACAATTGACAGAAAAGACCATAGATAAACAAGATTTGTAATAAAAAAATTAGCTGAAATGAAATGCTTTTGACTTTGAAGGGTTGTATTTGTACTACTTTGTACAATCGGTAAAGCAGTACTGGTATCGTACTGCTATATACCATCTTCCCAAGGTAAAAGAACTTGTAAATTAACACGGTTTATAATCTGAAAAATCCAATTTTCGTGTGATGTTCATGCCCGGTCGACAAATGCAGACACGTTTTGCACCAAGACTCGTCACATGTCACTTTGACCGCTATCTGTTTTGCTCTTGTGATGGTGAGTATGGCGGTCTTATACACAGTAAAAAAAATCGAGATCTATGAAAAAAGCAGTACGCCTAAAATCAGTAGCGTTATACGATGTAATTAGGGATTACAGATTTTTTATGAATACAGCGGTAAATGTGTAATTCGCACCCTCTCTCTGAGCCGGCGGGTAGCTCGTCCCTCCTGGCCGGCATGGCCAGACACGTGGAGGCCGCCTCCGCTTCCACCTTGTCTTGATTCGTTGCTTTTTTGATATCGATCTACAAAAAAGAAATAACAATTTTACCCAATTTTTTAATCGAATCTCTTAAGTTTATATAACGTTTGTATACACAGACCTACCACTACTAGACCTGCTTAGTGCGTGGCCACCTTAGTGTATCTCTTTCTATCTTTGATTGTTGTCTCCACCCATATTTTGCACACGTCACAACACACTATGGTTACTAAGGTCAATTAAAACCCTAAAGTTTGTTTGGCCCAGATTTTGACAGTAGGCCAGCTTATAGCAGCCACGCCGATAGAGACAAAAATAGTTTGGAAAATCCAAAAGTGCACGCCTCATAATCTCATTTTTAGGGTTCCGTACCTCAAAAGGAAAAAACGGAACCCTTATAGGATCACTTTGTTGTCCGTCTGTCCGTCCGTCCGTCCGTCTGTCAAGACCCTTTTTCTCAGGAACGCGTGGAGGTATGAAGCTGAAATTTATATCAATTACTCAGGTCTACTGTCCCTTGAAGCTGTGAAAAAATCAAACTTCTAAGCCAACGCAATCAAAAGATACAGCCGTTTATGCCGCAAATTTTCGACACTTGCAAGGGAATCAAAACCTACAGGGTGCTTCCCGTGAACTCAGAATCTTGAAATTTGGTACGAAGCAACGTCTTATAGCATAGATAAAGGAAAAATTACGAAAACCATAAATTTTTAGTTACATCACATAATATATTTTTTTTTAATAATTTTAAACTTACTTGTCGTAATGAACGAACTTTGTAAACCTTGCAGGTTTGTACGGAACCCTCGGTGCGCGAGTCCGACTCGCACTTGGCCGGTTTTTTATTTATACTGGCAGTCCCAAAATGTGTTTTAATGTAAGATAATTTGCAAGTGCAACATCGGCCAAGCTGTGAAATGTCAATTGTCAAATTTGACATTGTGGAGAATGCCGCTTGCCGCGCTTTGATTGAGGCAAAAAAACTAAAATTTCACAATTAAATTGAAACTACGATTAAACTACATTGAATTAGACCGTGATCTTCGAAAGGACTTAGTTTTGGATAATACTGAAGCGTATAAAAAAAATGGACTTGATCAGATAAGTTTTTCGGGTGTTATCGTGACCACGCCAGTTTCCATACATACAGACACACGGACGTCCACAAAATGATTTTATTAAACATTGTTTTTATTTATTTAAAAGGCAAAATGTCATAAGTGTTGAAACTAGTGTTTTTCCTTGACATTTATGTGTAAATATTATTGTACAAGTGCGATAGAAAATAAATAAAGACACATTTAGTTAAAAAAATCACTTGATTTTTGTAAGGCGAGAGTAGAGCACTACCTCATGCGCTTCGCTTATGAGGCGTGCAAAACATATCAGCGTTTCTTTCACACTCACGTTGTACTGTATTTGACAGTCTCTTTCTAGCAATATCGTTGTAAGTCTAGTAGTGGTAGGTCTGTGTTTGTATAATAGGCCAACCGACGTGGTGGCTCAGCAGTGAACTAAGATGATGATGACGATTATGATGAGGGTCATGATTCATGGCTCACCTTATAGCCAAAGCGAGAATATTATCTGATATAGTGGTTCCCTCTTTCTGCTTCCACCGAGGTAGTAGCTTAGCAGTGAGCTAAGTCAATGATGACGATGATGAGGATCATGACTCAATTTATAAACAGGCAAAGCGTGATTATTATCTGGTATAGTAATTTCCTCTTTCTGCATCCACCGAGTTGGTAGCTCAGCAGTGAGCTAAGACAATGATGATTATGATGAGGAACATGACTCAATTTATAAACAGCCAAAGCGTGATTATTATCTGGTATAGTAATTTCCTCTTTCTGCATCCACCGAGTTGGTAGCTCAGCAGTGAGCTAAGACAATGATGATTATGATGAGGAACATGACTCAATTTATAAACAGCCAAAGCGTGATTATTATCTGGTATAGTAATTCCCTCTTTCTGCATCCACCGAGTTGGTAGCTCAGCAGTGAGCTAAGACAATGATGATTATGATGAGGAACATGACTCAATTTATAAACAGCCAAAGCGTGATTATTATCTGGTATAGTAATTTCCTCTTTCTGCATCCACCGAGTTGGTAGCTCAGCAGTGAGCTAAGACAATGATGATTATGATGAGGAACATGACTCAATTTATAAACAGCCAAAGCGTGATTATTATCTGGTATAGTAATTTCCTCTTTCTGCATCCACCGAGTTGGTAGCTCAGCAGTGAGCTAAGACAATGATGATTATGATGAGGAACATGACTCAATTTATAAACAGCCAAAGCGTGATTATTATCTGGTATAGTAATTCCCTCTTTCTGCATCCACCGAGTTGGTAGCTCAGCAGTGAGCTAAGACAATGATGATTATGATGAGGAACATGACTCAATTTATAAACAGCCAAAGCGTGATTATTATCTGGTATAGTATTTCCCTCTTTCTGCACCCACCTAGTTGGTCAGCAGTGAGCTAAGACGATGGGGATGACGATCATCACTCACCTTATAAACAGCCAAAGCGTGAGTGTTATCTGGTATAGTGGTCCCTTCTTTCTGCATCAGCCTGAGGTACGACATGGCAAAGTGCCTCTCCGCTCTGTCTTTGGCCTCGTTCGAGCTTCTGTGCCTGAAGAGGAACACCAGGTGGGCCTCTTTGAACTCCTCTATGTTGAGGCACACCTACAATTATAAAAAATATCATAAATGGTACATTTCTAACCATTCGGTCTGAGATTGTGAGTTTAAATTTCCACGACTGCGCCAATAACGCTTGTTCTGTCATGGCAGCGGTTATTTGTCAGATGACGTCACACACAACCACCACATGTACTATTGTGTGACGTCATAGGAAGAGACGCCATTCACAGGGCGTTTTTGTCATAGATAGAAAATTTTAAAAATAATTAAAAAAATTATTCGTGTATTTCGCAAAAACCATGTATTATTTATAAAATAACTAGCTTTTGCCCGCGGCTTCGCTTGCGTATCCCACGGGAACATTACTTTATTCCGGGATGAAAGGTACCCTATGTCCTTCTCAGTACTCCTAACTATGTGTATGCGAATTTTCAAGAAGATTGGTTCAGTAGACAAAGCGTGACAGGTAACAAACAAATAAACAAACAAACTAATATACAAACTCACTTTCGCATTTATAAAATTTGTTGCGAATTAGTGCAATATGTTTCTATACACCCTTATCTGTTAGGATGACAACAAATTATGGTTTATTTTAAATTTCATTATTTAATTTGAGTACTTTAGTACCACATCTTGAATGCCTAAAAAACCCTATATTTTAAATTTATTTTAAATGTTGTCAAACACCCTATTACATAAATGTACCTTGAACACCTCCTGCCAGCGCGGCCGGTCGTCGTGGTAGTACACGAGTGACGTGTACTTGTCCACCAAAGGGTTTCCTGCGCCCACTGATATCACGTCCTGTTGACATAAATTACTAAATATTTATTAATAGTCCTTGTGTATGCGTCACGACTCACGACACATTCGCCGAGGAAGGCCTCCGGATGAGGTGGAAAAATATCGGCCGGTAGCTGACTATTTAGGTTAGTTACCCGTTTACCGCATATTAATAATGTCTGAGTGTCACATTAGTTTTAACCAAAAATTTCAAAATATATCTCTTTGCTTACGCTTATTAAAAAAAAATCAAACTTTTGCTAAACCTATTTAGCTGCAAGATTATTTGCTAGGCAAATATAAAAAATCCGCGACTGTCAAGAACGCCATCTAGTAAGTAGCGGAACTATCGATACTGTTGGAATGTATAAACACACTAGTATTAACTTAAGGTGAGTATAGAAGCAAATGGCCTTGAAGTGTTAAATAAATTGTTAACTCGTAAATATGGAGATAATTTCCATATTTCTAATCATCAAGCACTAGATAGCACTTTAAATTATTTTATGAACCACCGTTGAAAGTATTTACATTAGTCCGTCTAGCTTTAAAACTTGCCTCCGCCAAAAGAGGCCACGGCAAGTTTTAAAGCTAGACGGATCACCATCTAGTGCCTGACGATTATCAATATGGAAATTATCACCATACTTACGAGTTAACAATTTATTTCACACTTTAAGGCCATTTTCATTTATATTCACCTTAAAAAAATATCAAACATTTGCTAAACCTATTTAGCTACAAGTTTATTTGCCAGGTAAATTAAAAAAAACCCCGACTGTCAAGAACGCCATCTACTGAGTAGCGGAACTATCGATACTGTTGAAATGTATAAACACAACTAGTCTTAAGACCATACACGGAGTTCAGTGCTGCCCCCATTTGAAATAAATTATTTTTAAGCAAACGCAGATATCATTTCAAATTTTAAGCTACTATTAAAACCTAGATAACCCTTCAAACTATTTTATGAACCACTGTTTACAGTTTAAAGTGAAAACGTTAAGCTTTAGTTAGCATTTTTGCGAAAAACGGCCACTTTTGGCAAAAACGCAAACTGAAGCTCACTTACTTTAAACTGTAAACAGTAGCTTAAAATTTTAAATGATATCTCCGTTTTCTTACAAATAATTTATTTTAAATAAGGGCAGCATTGGACTCCGTGTATCGTCTTAAGGTGAATATAGAAGCAAATGGCCTTGAAGTGTGAAATAAATTGTTTACTCGTAAAAAAGTAAAACGGTGGTTCATAAAATAATTCAAACTAGTGCCTGACGATTAGCAATATGGAAATTATCACCATATTTACGAGTTAACAATTTATTTCACACTTTAAGGCCATTTGCTTTTATATTCACCTTAAAAAAATATCAAACGTTTGCTAAACCTATTTAGCTACAAGTTTATTTGCTAGGCAAAAAAAAACCCCTACTGTCAAGAACGTCATCTAGTGAGTAGCGGAACTACCGATACTCTTGAAATGTATAAACACACAACTAGTCTTAAAAGTAAAACAGCTGTCACTGTCAACTAGATGTCAATGTCATCGAAATGTTACCTGACTTTACTTCCTCTCTCTTGGTTGTTTCACTCTGTTTGTACAAACTCTCGTTCTCAATAAGTCTTAGTAAATCTAAGTCCTGTTGTTTTTTTATTGGCCACAAACCATACGACTTGATACGGATATTATGTCGCGCTACGGATAGCGCCATCTATAATTTGCTGGACAATACCCTGACTTTCTTGACCGATTTTCGTTTCTTATCAATCAATCAATCAATCAATTCTTTATTTGCATAGTAAGAGTTCACAAGGTCTTATAACTATATACAGTTCTCCTTACTTACCCTCTCGGGTGTTGCAAAAATAATTACTTAATTATAAATCATTCAATATCATATAATTTGTCACATATAAATTCCTCTATACTATAATAACATTTTTGTACTAATAATTGTTTCAATTTAAATTTAAATAGTCTAGTATTAAGTTCTTTCAAACAGTCAGGTAATTTGTTATATAATTTAGGTCCTAAAATATACACTGTTTTGTCATATGCAGCCATGTTGGAATTTTGCTGTGGGTGTATTTGTATTTTGTTTCTACAGGCTCTGGGGTGCCTATTAGTAATCTGGTTGAATTTATCCAAATTTTGTTTTACATATAAACATGCTTCCATAATATATAAACTGTATAAAGTTAATATATTAAGTTTTTTGAAATAAGGAACACCTTATAGGACGACCTCCGTGCATAATGGTTAACACGCTAGACCGCTAATCCGGAGGTTCTGGGTTCGATCCCCAGCCAGGGCAAGTTGGGAAATGGCCTTCGTACGAGCGAGCTCCTGCATTCGCATTTATTTGTATCATGCTGACAACACACAATTGTTTACTCGGACAGTGGCAATAAATTTGTCATACGACACACACGCGTCACTCGTTTCTTTCAACATTCCTCTAACATTTTCAACATTTTTACATCTTCAGACTCTAACATTAAATGTGGGGATCCTGACCTCACATTTTGCTGACAGGGGCGACCCGTTGGGGGAGACCTATCAGACCGATCGCAAAATCACAGAAACAGCACAAAAAACACAGAATTTCACAATCCGGCTCGAAGGACCACCTTTTTCAAATTGTCCTGGGTCTTGGGTGTTTATCTATATATGTATTTATTAAAAATGTATAGTATCGTTGAGTTAGTATCCCATAACACAAGTTTAAAACTTACTTCGGGGCTAGCTCAATCAGTGTGATTTGTCCAAAATATATATATTTATTATTTATTTTAAGAACCACCGCAAGGGAAATTGCTTTCACGTAAAAAAAACCTGCAGAGCGCAACGATGCCAGAGACAGATAGACAGACCGACCGACATTAGCGTCAAACTTATAACACCCCTCTTTTTTATCGGGGGTTAAAAATATAATGTGAAACAGATGATAATAAGCAACCCTTGGTAATAAACAACCACGGTCGTTGGTCAAATAAAATAGCGCGTGCTATCAAGCTTCCTGTCACTTCCGTCGCATTCACGAAATCACTCCCATAGATTGCAAGAACACGAGAAGAAAGATTTTACACATCAATAATTGAAGGTCAAACGAAGTTATAAACCTTTATACTTTAAGTTAATTATCACTTAATTTCGGAAAGATGGCGGTATAAGCGTCTATTTTCTATGAACAAACAAGCGCCATCTCTGGTTTTCAAATACCGTCTGCTCAAGTACCCAGCATCCTTTGTATGGCTAGCGGGTGAGATAGTAGTGACATCTAGAAATAATACAGAATGTTGGCTTTCTAGCAGTTTTTTTTTTGTATGGGGTTGTCAGTTCTCTAGTTTAGTTCGTCCATGCTACATCATAATCAGGTCTTTTCTAGTCTCCACTGCAGGAGCACGACCCTCTCTGTACTACCAGAGCTATATATAAGCCAGAGCAGTCAAAGGATTTGGCCTACACTCTCCACGCTGGCCAGACGGGTTGGAGAGGTCTCATTCATGTTTATAAGCTTTATTTAGCTTGTGTTTCCTAAGTCGCCTTCTACGACATCCACGGGAAGACTTGCAGTGGTCCTATTCTAATCTGCCGGGAACCACAACCATTCTACACAAATGAAACTTTTCTCACCTTCAGCGTCTCCCCATGTTTATCCACAACTCTAGCAGTGACCTCTATGTTCCTCTCAGAAGACTTGCTCCCTTTCGAGAAGCAGCCCCCGACCAGCGTGACGTACAAGTCGTTCCTGGCCAGCCCGGGCAGGATCACTTCCGGGAACCCCATCTTGCGAGCGATGACCGTGTTGCCGACCACTAGATGGGCGTTTTCTTCGCGAATCTGAAAATTAAATATGCAAGTTTATAACGAACATGTCATTAGCCTCCAAACTCTTCTATGCAGGTCTATGACAGAAAAAAAAAGCGAGCCTTAAAAAGCAGACCCACCAACATTGAAGTGGCGCCCTAATTTAAAATAAATTGTTTCGTAAATGTGGTAAAAATTTTCATATTTCTCAATGTTAGCCACTAGATAGCCCTTTAAATTATTTTATGAACCACCGTTGAAAGCATTTACATTAGTCCGTCTAGCTTTAAAAAAGGGCTTTCTAGTGCCAAACATTGAGAAATATGGAAATTTTCACCGTATTTAAGAGTTAACAATTTATTTCAAATGAGGGCGCCACTTCTACTTGGTATTCACCTTAACTGTGAACTGAATGGTTTCGCTCATGTCACTGTCAGCGTGACATTGTTACCAGTTTATTGAACTTCTCACTAACATAGGGATATCATTTATTGGTGTTACAAAATACGGTTAAGAATATTTTAGTATGGAAGCTGTACATGTATTATGTACTTATATGTTGTGCTAGTGTGTATGCGTTCCTATGGTGCGTCCAAATATCGTATAAAGCGGTTTAAACGCGTTCCAGTCATTAAAAATATTCTTATCACGGATTTACTAAAAATCCCCTAATTCCCCCCCAGGCCCATTTATTACCCCCGCAGAACCCCACAAAGGATTTGTCCCCCTAGATTTCCCCCGTGGGTTGAAAATACCAAATTTGGGGAAAATCCCTATCTGGCGTCATTGACCGTATTTTCGGAATCAAATAGCGCGCGCTTCCCCAGCTTCCTGTTACACACTTTCATCGCATTTCACGAACTCACCCCCACAGATTTCAGGAAGGCGAGAGGAAAGACTACATGTCAAAAAAAGACCCACACAATCCGCTAGACAGCTTGTTCTGTTTTGATAAATTTACCTGTTTTAGATCGCCTTCCACCAGCTGCAGTGTGACCCACAGTCCCTGATTGTTTTTAGTGTCTTTTAAGTCTCGATTCGCCATCACTTTCTTCAGAAGAGAGTCGAGGTTTTCTTTCTCACATCTGAACATAAAACCATTTGTTTAAATTACCAACTAAATACTTAATGATTTCCATGTGGTTTCCGGCAAATGAGAATAGGACCACTCAGTCTTCGTGCTCTATAGAAGGCGACTTAGGAAACACAAGCTGAACAAAGCTTATAAACACCAATGAGACCTTTTCAACCGTCTGGCCAGCTTGGAGAGTGTAGGCCAAATCTTCTGACTGCTCTGGCTAATATATGGCTCAGGTAGTACAGAGGGTCGTGCTCCTGCAGTGGAGACTAAAAAAGACCTGATGTTGATGATGATTGAATGAGTGGGCAAAGCGAAGTTTTCTCTGAGTCTACTTGGCTATTATGGCATTTTTATGTATCGTCGAGAACGAGATAGGCCCAGAAGTTTCGCAAGTCCAGAGAAATGAGGCAGGATGTTGCAAGCGAAAGTAAGCCTTTTATGTTAATGCATAAAGTCCAGAGTTGTTTGTCCGGTTTTTGACTCTGTTGCACTCATAGCGGCGCACGCGGTGGCACGGGTATCTAAATACCTTGGCGTGTTACCTGGACCTCATCTGCTACGCGAATTGGACCTTGGACATCAGGAAGACCGTCTCCATGTGTCAACAATGGGTTCCGTAGAGAAAATTTTATAGTTTGCTGATCTGGTTATTGTATTTCATCATCATCAACAGGTTCTTTTACTTGGCCAGAGCAGCCAGAGAATTGAGCCTACACTCTCCACGCTAGCCAGACGGTTTGGAGAGGTCTCATTGTTGTTTATCAGCATTGTTTAGCTTGTGTTTCCTAAGTCGCCTTCTACGACATCTACGGGAAGACTTGGAGTGTTCCCATTCTACCTCTATTCTGCCGGAAATCACATCCTTATATTATTCTTTTTTACATAAACTACCCCTCCCTCCAAATACTGGCCGAGGTACGCCCATACATACAATTATAGTTTGCTGGTCTGGTTATGGTATTTATAAATAAATAATATATATTTATATTTTTATTTGTCGACGACCTCCGTGGTGTAATGGTCAACACGCTAGTCCGCCAATCCGGAGGTTCTGGGTTGGATCCCCAGCCAGGGCAAGTTGGAAAATGGCCTTTTTCAAATTGTCCTGGGTCTTGGGTGTTTATCTATATATGTATTTATTAAAAATGTATAGTATCGTTGAGTTAGTATCCCATAACACAAGTTGAAAACTTACTTTAGGGCTAGCTCAATCAGTGTGATTTGTCCTTATATATTTATTTATATTCTACTTACGGGTAGAACGGCAACTGTATCTCTTTGGCGACGTCTGACGATATGACCCTGGTGACGTCGGAGCACGCCACCCCGAAGGGCCTCCTCATCCGGCAGCCGCTGGTCTGCAGTGGGGGGGGCTGTGCTACTGAGCTTCTTCTGCAACAAGTACTTATAAATTAATAGATAACATCGGTCGGTACCCATGAATAACAATAAAATATACTAAAACTATTTCAAGGGTGGATCCAGTCCGTGATACTGAACAACTTTCCCTTGGAACATATATCGAAAATTAAAAAATAATTTTTGAAACATAATTGCCTCCCATATAAGTTGGCTGATCAGCTGATCCGAGTTTGTATACATATGTATATGTCGCAGTTGAATGGTATAATCCGCTAATTCACTAAACCTCTAGCTGTTTGGCATTACAGCTCGGTTTTGTAAAACAGCGAACTCTAATACGCGGAATGGAATGAACGACTTGTATTCATCCATGCGGCTAGAGAAATTGTTGAACAATTCTATCTAAATAAATTATATACAATAAGGAATATGCATGTAATACCAATCCGGCTCATATTTTTATTTTACAATTTCTATTAATACGTTACCACGCCTAGTTAATTATTTTTCTTACTGACTCTTATTTGGATTAGAAATAAATTATTGAAAATATGCAAATATTGCGCGGGAACTTTTGACAAACAAAAGGGAAATGACGACAAAGTTCACAAAAAGGAAATGACAAGTTCGGGTGCGTTCGGTAGGACTGTCCGTCCATGTAGTTTGACTATCGATGACATTCGAAATGTATGTACTTTATATAGAGGTTTAACAAACATCACTGGCTGGTAATATCGAAAGTACCCAAAAAAGAAAAACATGCGTTGACAGCTTCTGTCTCTAGCGGATATTGCAGACGTTGACGTCATATTTTAAAATGACGTGTTTTAGTTGTTATAATCTACTTGCTATTTTTAATATTTATTTTCTACACCATGACGAGGACTATCGATTAAAAATATAAAAAAAATGCATGCATACTCTCTATTTAGAATGCCTACGAAGTGGCAATGTGGCGAGCGAGCGAGGCGAGCGTGCCGCGGCAGCGGCCGGCGAGTGCTAGGAATGTTCTATCCATTTTACTAGTTTAGGAAAGGGCAATAATATAGCAATCAAAATCGTGGAATAGTGTTCTGGGAAATGAAATTCGATGACGAAAAAATTTGTATTCTAATAGACATCCAGTTATATTTCATTATGGTAACCCTACACCAAATCCTTATCATGCATGTGTCGCAGTTGGATTGTTTAACGGTTTCGTCAAAAAGCGGATTACCGCTACTGTTTCACAAAACCGCTAGCCGTTTGGAAACGTGGTTAGCGGTTTAACGATATTCGGTTGTTTAACAAAACCGAGCTGTAATGCCAAACAACTAGAGGTTTCGTGAATTAGCGGTTTATACCATCCAACTGCGACATATACATATATTGTATTATATCCGAAAGCAAAAATTTTTTTTCATATTTCGATATATGTTCCTTGGGGAAAGTTGTTCAGTATCATGGACTGAATTCATATTTAAAATAGTTCCAGTATATTTTGTTAGACGTTAGATAACGTGTAACAAAATATACTAAAACTTTAATGGTGGATTCAGTCCATGATACTGAACAACTTACCCCAAGGAACATGTCACTCCAATCGGCTGACCGATCAGCTGATCCAATTCCTATGGAAAGCATTTTTGCTTTCCATACAAACTCGGATCAGCTGGTTTGAGAAGCCAAAAATATTTTTTTATAATTCGATATTATATTCTTTGGGGAAAGTTGTTCAGTATCATGGACTGAATTTAGCCTTCAAATACTTTCAGTATATTTTGTTAGGTCCTGTATACCGAAATACGTAAACCAAATTTTACTTAGATTCTCATACAAAACACGCGATCTAGTAACAATTTGAAGAGAAAATATTATATTTTTTCGTATTTTGACATATATTTATAGGGAAAAGTTGTATACAATGATGGACTGAATCACCCCTTAAAAAATTGGTAGATACTTACTTAATGAAAAAGCACCTTACATACAATTTTGGACTATTTTGTATATTTTTCTTTCAGTAAATTAAGATTACTGTAAGTAAAATAAAATATTCACCTGTGATCTGTAATTTGTGGCTCCATAGACCCTATCCGAACTACATGGCACACAAGAAAGACCTTTTCTTTCTTTATATCCGAAGGCAGATCCTGTAACCAAATGTTTTGAACAAGTTATTAATCATTAAATATGTTTGAGAACTAGCTTTTAGCAACTAACCAAAAACTTTAAAATGCTTCTCAAGACGAATCCAAATCAATAGAGCCTAAGCTCGCCGTGTGGTTCCCAGCATAGTAGAATAGGACCACTCCATCTCTTCCTGTGGATGTCGTAAGAGGCGACTAAAGGACTTAGCACAAATATCTCGTGCTACAATTGCATTCCCAAGAGTTAACATCAGGCGGCGGCCGGTTTTAAAACTTTTCGCACAAATACATCCAAAGTGGGTTGACGTCAGGCAGGCGGGCGGTCGTAAAACTATAGCCGAATCATTAAAACTGTTCCGGCTATTTCTTCTCCATTTTGCAAGGTCTCTAGCATCCTTGGGTGACCATTGACATTACATGTTATATTTGGAGAAGAAAAACCAGGAAATCGCACCCCGGGCTCCGAAGCAGCACAGTTGACGATGCAACCGGGAACGCGCTCAGAAGAAGAAGATAAAAATTCACAAAATAATGTCACTCGTCAATGATCACATCTATTTTAAACGTGATTTTGGATTTATTAATACAGAAAAACTGATAGATATTGAGAACGCTAATTGACGCGGTACGTTAAGACGATACACGGAGTCCAGTGCTGCCCCCCATTTGAAATAAATTGTTTGTAAGGAAATGGAGATATCATTTAAAATTTTGAGCTAGTTAAACCTAGATAACCCTACAAACTATTTCATGAACCACTGTTTACAGTATAAAGTGATAACGTTAAGCTTTAGTTCGCATTTTTTCCAAAAGTGACCGTTTTTCGCAAAAATGAATAATTTCAGAGTATTTCCAAAACTCACCGTGAACACTAGTTGCTGGGACACCAGGCTCTGCTGAGGCCACTTGATCAGCAAGTTCTCCGTGACCCGGTTGCCCGCCGCGTCGTGTAAACACAATAGCAGCTCCGCGCAGTCGGTCATCCGGCACACGAAGTTGTTCACGCGCAGCGCGAGCGTGTATGTGCGGGCGCTGGCGGGCACGCTGGGGGGAGGGGGAGTCGCGGGGGTCGTTTCCTGAGGGGGAGGGGAGACCATAAACACTAATTCACTTCTTCCGAGCCGTGTGGTTCCCGGCAGAGTTAGGACCATTCCAAGTCTTCCCGGGGATGTTGTAGAAGGCGGCTTAAGAAACACAAGCTGAATAAAACTTATAAGTAAACATCAGTGAGACCTCTCCAACCCGTCTGGCCAGCGTGGAGAGTGTAGACCAAATCCTCTGACTGTTCAGGCTAATATATGGCTCTGGTAGTACAGAGAGGGTCGTGCTCCTGCAGTGGAGACTAAACAGACCTGATGACATCATCATCATTTTCTTTTCCAAATATAATAAGCATATCAATGGTCACCCAAGGATGCCATAAATCTACTGAATTGAAGAAGAAATAGCCTGAGCAGTTTAAACGATTTGGCTATAGTTTTACGACCGGCCGCCTGCCTGACGTCAACCCTCCTTGGGAATGCTATTATAGCACGAGCTTTTAGTGCTATTTTTCATTTAGTCGCCTCTTACGACATCCACAGGAAGAGCATTTTTTTATATATCATCATCATCATCCGAGCGTATTCCCGGTTGCATCCTCAGCGGTACCGCTTCAGAGCGCGGGCACAGGCCGGAATCTCCTAAGGTACGCGCAATATGCATCACCCAGGCGTCACCGTTCCCCGTCCCCGCACCTCTCCCCCGTTTTCGCCTCGATGACTCACATTGGCCGTCAAGGACCGGGGGAGAGGTGCGGGTGCGGGGAACGGGGACGCATATTGCGCGTACCTTAGGAGATTCCGTTCTGCTTACTCTTACTGTATTCTGTGGCCCGGGGTCCGCTACCTTACCTAGGTGATTTGACAAGGTTACTGTTTTTTTTTTAAACAATCATTGCTAGCACTATCCGGCTAGCAATGAGGCGACTAAGTTTGTATGGAAATACTGCCCATCGATTTCCTCTTAATGAATAAACTGTAAGGGAATTTATTATTCGTACACATCATGATCAGGTCTTTTTAGTAAAGGAGAAGCACGACCCTCTCTGTACTACCAGAGCCATATATTAGCCAGAGCAGTCAGAGGATTTGGCCTACACTCTCCACGCTGGCCAGACGGGTTGGAGAGGTCTCACTGATGTTTATAAGCTTTGTTTAGCTTGCGTTACCTAAGTCACCTTCTACGACATCCACGGGAAGACATGGAGTGTGTGGAAGATGTGGACTATTCGTACACTCAACTCACCATGTTCTTCTCGATGCGCGCGTTGGCCTCATCGTGCATCGCGTTGAGTTTGAACGTCGACGTCGTCAGCTGGTCCACGAGCTGCCCGCCCGCATTCCTTACTGTCAGCTCCATGCCTAGTTGTCTGTGAGAAAAAAAAGAACACAACTTTCAGAACCTTTTAAAAGAACCATAACCATAAAATCCTAATAATATCACAGAATAGGATATACTCCGTACAGAAGTCTCACTCAGCAATGAAATATCTACTCAATGTGGCTAACCACATTGAGTAGATATGATATGGTTCAATTTAGCTCACGTCAGAACTTAGCATCTTTTCGTTTGAATACCTAGACACCCATTGCAGGCCAATTTTATTCTTATTACTCTGGACAAACGATTCGTATAACTGCATGTACCACTTGAAGTGGCCGCCACGCTCTTAGTAATATTGTAGGTATAGATCGAGAGCTGGCACTAATTTTTGGGTAGGATTTTTTTTTTGTTTATAATGGCGCTCGGCGCCAACTGTATTAAACCCTCCAACATAAATCGGAGACTATGTCTTCTTTGTTATTTTTATTACGTTATTTAAATTAAAGATTAAAAAAATATATACATATGAAGTTTGCCATTCTGGGTTGTTTTCAGCTTTATTGTGAGTATGTATTAGAGCAGATATTTACATTACACTGTTTATGTGACTGACTGAATAAAGTAAATTTCTTATTGTGAAAAATTTTACATTTTTTGGTATACTTAATTAATTTTGTAACTTTAATTGGCGTTTGAATACTGGTTTTATGTAATTCTATTTACTCTTTGGCAATTAAGGATCTTAATTTTGTATATAACTGTTGTATATTTAGAAATTTGTAACTAACAATTTTAATTTAATAATATCTATTTCAATGACATCATATTATATTCAATTAAATATACTTTTCTCAGTCTATTAATAATATTTTAATTTTTTATTTACTTGCAGTTTTAAAATGTTTAATCTTATTTATGTATAATAAATTGTTTTCTGTTTGTTATTAAATTTTACCTTTGAACGCTTGCTTTCTGGTCCCGGGATCTACCATCCGGGGTGAGTTATTTTCCTTCTACGCTTTCTCTATCTATTATTTTCTTACTTAAATACAATGAAGTTATTTTTAATAACGCACTTGTATTTTTACATCATTAAAGGAAGGGAAATATTTCTTTCCCGGGAACCACAATGCTCCCAACGCCGACCGTGCATGTACCCTGTACGTGGCCAAGTGACGGCGCCCTGCTCTGTTTACTACCTGTATTTAGTCATGTCAACCTGACTTTTCTGATAAAAGTGGTGTTGAATGCCTATGGATGCAAGGCACTACGCGACCGAGCCACGCGCCTATGGACACTGTGCTGATTGCGAGGTCAGGAATACGCGGTTGCCGACCTCGCAATCGCATCCCATTTTCTCCTCAATGCACAGTCCGGGTCTGCAGTTCCGTGTTGGGGTATAATAGGAGAGGTATGTGACAAGATTTCAACTTGCATCAAATACCTACCCAAAAATTCATGCCAGTCTCGGACCAGTATATTTTCGATACCTAAACGGGGAGTGACACAGGCCTGCTAATATTATAAATGCGAAAGTTTGTATGGACGACCTCCGTGGCGTAATGGTTTACATGCTAGTCCGCTAATCCGGAGGTTCCGGGTTCGATCCTCAGCCAGGATAAGTTAGAAAATGACCTTTTTCAAATTGTCCTGGGTTTTGGGTGTTTTCCAAATATAAATTTATCATAAAAAATAGTATCGTTGAGTTAGCATCCTATAAACACAAGGTTAAAACTTACTTTGGGGCTAGCTGAATCAGTGTGATTTGTTCCTATATATATTTATGTGTGGTTGTATGGATATTTGTACCGCTAACACGCTAAACGGCTAAACGGTTTGGGATTCAATTTGGCATGTAGATAAGTTAATACCAGGATAACATAGGGCACTTTTTATCACAGAAAAATGTTAAGTTCCTGTGGGATCTTTAAACACCTTCAAAAACGCGAGCAACGCCGTGGGCAAAAGCTAGTAATAATAAGAGGCCAGAACTGTCAAAATTATTTGAAGGCTTAGGCCGCGTCCACGGACACGCGGCGCGGTGTTCGACGCGGGCCGCCTGCAAGACCGCCCTAATATTTCCATAGTTTGCAGTCGCGGCGGCCGCTCAAAACAAACTGTGAAAATTTTACGGCGGTCCGCCAGGCGGCTCGCGTCGCACACCGCGCCGCGTGTCCGTGGACGCGGCCTTAGTGCTGTTATCTGTCAATATGCACGCATTTCAAAAATCAGATGCGTGGGCAACTTAGGGCTGGAAACAAAATAACTACACAAACGAAAGAGCTGCCTTTATATAAGTTTTTATTTAGTTTCACCTGTCCCGTTGTCTGTGTCCGTAACCAAATCTTGCAAGCTAAATTAGACCCACTTCCCCTTCCGATTGTGTTGAAACTTCACATACTTATGTAAGTTGGGTGATAATGC
Organism: Acrobasis repandana; assembly: GCA_963576875.1. Lineage (NCBI taxonomy): Eukaryota > Metazoa > Arthropoda > Insecta > Lepidoptera > Pyralidae > Acrobasis > Acrobasis repandana. The sequence goes on from OY756236.1 coordinate 13,732,183, forward strand.
AATATTATCGTACCAATGACTTGATACTGTCGCGAACGAGAAAGAATCTTCCCGAACAATATTCGCGAACTACGAACTACTACGATAGAATGGTGCAAGTCAAATTGGCTCATACTCGTATGTCTTGTATCATAAAGTCTAGAGTTGCTTGACAATGTTACACTCACACACATACCCGGCGCCTGGATGCTTCGAAACACGTTCGTCGACTATGTAGAATATTCGAGATTAATGTGGACCTATTCGATGGCGCATATAAATAGGGAACCGTGGGTGCACCGAGGCAGCGCAGCATCCGCTGGAGAGGGCCAAAGCCCTGAAGCAGCATCCCCGCTTCCGCTGAAAGGCGGAAGACGAGAAGACTTACTGACCTGACCGAGGCAGTTCGATACGAGCTATCAAAGCGATCACTTCGAAGCGAAGGACATACCTTAGTGCGACAAGTGAAAGTACCTGTGACTACCTTTGCGAGATACCTGGACCTCAACTGCCACGCGACTTGGACGTTTGGAAGACCATCTTCATGTGTCATCTTTGGGTTCCGTAGTGAATAAATCCCTCATACGAAGTTTGGCGTTTTTCTCCAAATACCGAACCCCAGTTTCGTAACAATATCATGATGAAGCCGGCGGAAGGTGGCCACGGCACCTCTGTGATAAAACAACATAACTCCACCGAGTTTGGGCTCATTGTTTTGTCTGAGGAGCACTTTAAACTTTTTAGTATATTGTTTTAGACAAAAGCTTGTCTTTAAAAATATTTTTAATAAATTAGTTGTTAACCAGAACCTCCGGAGTGGTAAATTAAATTGTGCTTAATGAATTTATTTTAGTAAGGCAAAGAACTCGCCTGTTTCCCCTCTCGATCGTGAAAACCGAAGTCCTGGCAACTCTTCGCAGCTGATCTTGTGGCAGGGCTCCGCTTACGACTTGTGCTCGCAACTCAAGCAAAGCGAGCATGCTCACTTCCATAAACTTGAATTTTTCTTCATTTGCCTGTAAAAATAAAAATATTTTTAGGGTTCCGTACCAAAAGGGTGCAAACGGGACCCTATTACTGTGACTCCGCTGTCTGTCCGTCTGTCGCAGGGCTCTATCTCTTGACCCGTAATAGCTAGACACTTGAAATTTTCACCGATTATGTATTACTGTGGCCGCTATAACAAAAAAATACTAAAAATAAAAAATAGTTAAAAATTAAAGGGGGTCGTCATACAAGAAACGTGTTTTTTTCAGCGTTTTTAACCTGATCTTTATAATGGCATTAACTAGATACTTGAAATTTTCACCAATTATGTATTACTATGACCACAATAACAACAAATACTAAAAATAAAATAAAGTTAAAAATTAAAAGGGGTCGTCATACAAGAAACGTGTTTCTTCAGCGTTTTAAAACATTGTACGGTGGTACGGAACCCTTCATGTACGAGTCCGACTCGCACTTGTCCGTTTATTTATTTTTATTAACGATCACACGATCCTGTTCTAACATCCTTGGAGGCTGTCTGACGTGTTCTGTTTAACCTACACCCCTGTACTTACGATGTATAGTTTCTTCAAGTAGTGCAGCCATTCTCTTAAGGTCACCGCTATGTCGTGAGCGACTCCCGTGCCGCCCGCAGAGGCTACTACCGTTTCACCGCATCTGGAAACAATAACACTTATATTATTATTATAGTACAAATTTAAGACAGATAAAACGTAAGTGACCAATGAAGAAGACAAACATTCCTACAAATAATAATTTTTTATCTATTAATATTATAAATTCTCACTTTAACTGCGGAAAAACGCACCGTGTGTGTTTCGCGAAAATGAAAACACATACGGTGCGTTTTTCCAGTCACCAAGTGTAGTCAGTCAGAATGGTAAAAGCAGCCAAAGTGGTAATTTGTCGGTCACCATGTGACCGCCATGGCGTTCACTGGTCCCACACTACGATACCCTGTACGTTTATGGCACTCACCTCTTTTTCTAAATAATACATGTAGTTTGACTGCCTCCGCGGTCCAGTGGTCAAGGCGTCTGCCTTGTGATCCGGAGGTCATGGGTTCAAATCCCACTGGGAAGCATACTTTGTGAAAAGTTGTTTCCAGTCTGTTTAGGATATTGCAGGCTTGAATCACCTGATTCATCAATCACCTTCGGAAGGCACGTAAAGCTGTTGGTCCCGAACGCCATCTAGCGTTTGTACCTATCCTAGGATTGGTTCTGGTCTACCCTTTGGGTTGCGGAGGTCAGACGGCAGTCGCTCTTTGTAAAAAAAAACCAGTAACCTCGTCAAATCGCCTAGGTAAGGTAGCGGACCCCGGGCTCTGAAGCGTAACCGCTGACGATGCAACCGGGAATACGCTCGGATGATGACTACACCTGGTGACCCAACATACAGGCACTGGTAGGACTCTCCATTGATTCAGAGTAACATATATACCTACTACTACTACAAACGAAACAATTTATCTGTACACACGTCGATGTGTGAGTTTTATACTTAGGGTCGCACCGCAGAATTATTTTAATACTTACCTACTAACGAGTTCGACATATTTACGATTATATTTTTCCATACCGGAAGATTTGCGAACACTATGACGTAAAAAATATTCTGTTTTATATGTATTAAATGTTACAGAAAAGTCGGAAACAGCTACGTAATATCACTTTGCAAATATTTTTCATTGTCTCCATTGTCCATTTCACCTATAGTTCACTTTACTGATTATTATTGAGTCATTTATATTGTAACGCACTAATTTCACTAATTCACTATTGTAATATAGTAATTTGCATATTCGGCGCAAAACTATACGGTAATTATATGAATAAATTCAATAAAAATAAACAAATGTTTATTTTTATTGAATTAAACTTAGCATGTCAAGTTGTCATTGTCAACAATGGCATTTAGCACTAAAACCCGCGGAAATCCAGTTGGCATTTGCGTGTATGTGTTTACCTGTGAGCGAGGAGCCTATGTAACATTACCGGATTGCTTATTAGCAATCCGGTAATGTTACAATCTCGCTCTTGTGTATCTCCCGCCAATGCGAGAGAGCGAGAAGGGTATATATATCAAGATGGTTGCTGGGTAATAACGTGAAATTATATTGTTGCTTTGCTTACCTGTTTTCATCATTTGGAAATGTATGAAATATACGTTCTTTAGAGTATTGGGTGGATAAACAATTATTATACGCGCACCTTCTCACCATGATGGTTACTATTGGTTGACAGTTCTCAAGACAACACACGTCGCGTATTGCGTGCGGCTAGTAATTAAACCCTGGTTTGGAGCCGTCAAAGCTCACAAAGTGCGAGGGAGAGGTGCGGGGACGCCAATTTGCGGGAGACGCTGTGAGATACCATTCTGTTTGACTCTTATGTATTCTGTGATACAGGTTTTGGCTAAGTACGAGGGCTGTTTGATAAGTACCCGTTTTCTAAATATATCACTGGCCTCAAATAAGTATACCACCTTTTAAGCCATTTTTCAGAGGCGGGAAAATTAAAAAAAAATTGCATTCTTTTGTTTTTTTTCTCATTTGACAACGATTCAGTGAAGGCGTGAACTTAAAATTGTTAAAATGGAGAAAGAACAGTATCGGTCTGTAATTAGATTCTTATTTTTGGAAGGAAAAACATGTGATGAAATAAAAGAATGCAAGCGGTTTACCATGAATGTGCTCCTTCTATGACATCCGTCAGATATTGGTATAACGAGTTTAAGCAGGGGAGAACAACCGTCTTTGATGAGGATCGCCCAGGCCGGCCAGTTGAGGTGACTACAGACGATATGGTTAAGAAAATTGAAAATATCGTTTTAGCCGACCGCCGAATTAAACTTCGAGAAATCGTTGTTTAATGTTTCAATCGAGAGGGTACAACACATATTAGAAGAAAAATTAGGTATGAAGAAAGTATCGGCGAGGTGGGTGCCGCGTTTACTCACGGAGGAGCAAAAACGGAACCGACTGACTACTTCGGAGCAGTGTTTGGCCGTGTTCAAACGTAACCCGAAGGAGTTTCTGCGTCGTTTCGTGACCGTGGACGAAACGTGGGTCCACCACTACACCCCGGAAATGAAAGAGCAGTCGAAGCAGTGGATTTTACCGGGTGAACCTGCTCCAAAGAATGCAAAATCCGTCCCATCGGCTGGAAAGGTCATGGCGACCGTTTTTTGGGATTCGCAGGGTATTATACATATTGACTATTTAGAAAAGGGAAAAACAATAACAGGGCAGTACTATGCCAATTTATTGGATGAATTTGACGCCGTGTTGAAGGACAAACGACCCCATTTAAAAAAGAAAAAAGTACTGTTTCATCACGACAACGCCCCGGCTCATTCGTCCAGAGTTGTGACGGCTAAATTAGCACAGTTACGCTACGAACTATTATCTCACCCCCCGTATTCTCCAGACTTGGCCCCATGCGATTTCTTTTTGTTTCCCAACCTAAAAAAATGGCTCGGTGGCAAGCGATTTGGATCAAATGACGAAGTCATTGCCGCCACAGAGGCCTATTTTAATGATTTTCCAAAATCATACTTTTTGGATGGTTTATTGAAGCTTGAGTATAGGTGGAACAAATGTATAGAGTTAAAAGGTGACTACGTAGAAAAATAAATGCATATATATACAAAAAAAATGTTTTTTTTTCCATAAACGGGTACTTATCAAACAGCCCTGAGAATGCCATATGGCATTAGGTCCGCCACTTGTACTTTTATTTTATTGTGCAATGAAGATTAAATAAATAAATAAATAAAAAGCCCTCGTATGATGTCTCCAGTGCTCCCACAAGATCTAAATGTAAGTTGAGTTAATGTATTTAAATTGTACTAAATAACAACAAGACATAATTAAAATAACATTGTGTGCAGGCAGTGTTTGCATAATACTAAACATTAGTGCATAGAAAGGGGACGAAAGGGGGGTGAGGCAATGTAGGAGGAGAGGACAATACTTAAACGCATAATCATTTTATCATCATCATCCCGCCAGCTCTTTTTCCACCCACTGCTGAGCATAGGCCTCTTCTCGCCGATGACGATGATGCATGTTCTTATGACTTTAATTTTCAGTTAATGTGCGGTACCCTAACTTTACACTTTAATTTCCAGTAGTAACGCATACTGAATACAGTATTATTAATTTACGATAAGCGAGAAATCGAGATCACGGCCACAAACTAATCGAGTTCGTCGACCGTTTAATCTGCGTGAATCACTACCGTTTAATTGAAACCTTATCAGCCCCGGACAGCCACTGGGAGATATGATATTCTCGTATTTACATATGAGCATTTATATGCTGTACCACAACTCTGAAACTTCATATCGTAACATTCTGGGCACAATATGGTATTTCACAACTTTTTTTTATTAATTTTATCATAACGTCACATGACCGGAAATATGTGTATATGAAATTATGTGTAGTAAGTGTGGTACAAGATAATTTTAATATTCTATTTTTACAGTATAAAGTGCGTAATTCTAACTTTATAAATATTGATTAAGTTTTTTTTACCGTAAGCAAAGTTAAAATTATCTGAGGAAAGTGTAAATCTCTCATTTGATCTTTTAGTAAAAATCTGCAGATACCTAAATGTATTACTTTTTGTAATATAACTCTTCTTAAGATTGACGGCGAATTCTCCGTAGATATAAAGGTCTGTAGTTAAAAGAGGTTTATGGTCGCGTCAGTGAAACATTCTGTAAAATCAAAATATTTATTCAGTAATAAGGCCTTTGCAGGCACTTTTACACGTCAATAATTATAGTCTATATTACGTGTAATGCTTATTTATATCTAAATTATTATTTTGATTCGCGTTTCGCACGAAGAAGAAACGCCGAAAGAAACTTATTTACACAGTATTGGTCGCCTACGCGCCAGAAGGGCTTTGTCAGTTTACAAAGATCTGTCGTCTAGCTGGAAAGACCTGTCGTCGAAAATAACAAAGATGAAAGGTTCTGTTGGCGTAATGGCCAATGGTGAAAGATTTGAGTCTGTTGGGGAAACGGAAATGAGTAAATTGTCCTGTCGACGAACAGTTCAGTGGCTAATGGGTCGTAGGAGAACGGTTGCGGAATCTCGGCATCTAATTATCTGGGACCAGTATTTTCGCCTTTCGCGACACACAATAAGACTCACCTTTCAAAATTGCAGTCCCTGACTTCAACGTAGTTCTTAGGGAAAGCGCCGCTGGCCTCCTTTCGGACGCTGCTGCCCCAATACCACTCCTCTGTCTCCCCCTCCAGGTGTACCAGCTCTCCCACGTCCAGAGAGAGGTGGTGGGAGTTCGCACCCGCGAAGTTGTATATGGCTGGAAACAAAGATTAAAAAATATTACGAGTACGTAACATAATTAGAATATGTATGGTTCCCGGCAGAGTAAAATAGGACCACTCCAAGTCTTCCTGTGATTGTCGTAGAAGGTGACTTAGGAAACACAAGCTAAACGAAGCTTATAAACATCAACTGGGAAAATCAGACAGGTAAAAGAAAGAAATGTCAGTTACATAAAACAAAAATGTCCGGAAACTGTCGTATAAGGCGCGGCACAAATGTATGTTAATTTGTTGCGTGTGCACCAAATGATGTAAGTTGTGCATTCCAAATGCGCAGCCCGATTTGCTATTGCAATTTTTTCGAATGCGGAACTCTTTTTGGCAAGGAAAGAAAAAGCGATAAATATTCTTTTTAGAGTTCCGTACACAAAATGAAAAAAACGGAACCCTTATAGGATCACTCGTGCGTCTGTCTGTCCGTCCGTCTGTCACAGTCAATTTGCTCCGAATCTACTGGACCAAATCAGGTGAAATTTGGTAGAATGTTGTAATCCTATGACCCAAACACATATGTGTAAAGAAATAAGTATTCTTTTAAAATAAGGGTCATTTTCGGGGGACAAATTAGGAAATTTTAAAAAAGTTTTGCAAACCTTACTGTGTCATATATAAAATGCAAGGGCTCGTTATGAGGATCTCAAATATATTTTTGTTATTATTGTAAAATGAATAGTTATGATTTTATTCATGAAAGATGACGAAAACTGACCATTCCTCCCCTGATCTCCGAAACTACTGAGCCTAAAATTTTGAAAAAAATACAAATATAGTTCATTGCTTGTAGATTACAGGAAAACCTATAAGAATTTAATCAATTGTACGGAACCCTCTGCACGCGAGTTTAACTCGCACTTGGCCGGTTTATGTAATTAAAGAGTTGCTCTTGTCGGTTAAGTTCCATTCAAAATTCACGTCAGTAAGTTGTGTGTTGTTAACATTACGTACGTTTAATTAATTATTTTGTAGAAAAGTAGTACTAGCACAGAAGACAGTAAGAGTATACAGAACGGAATCTCCTAAGGTATGCACAATATGCGTCCCCGTTCCCCGTCCCCGCACCTCTCCTCCGTTCTCGCCTTGTATCAGGGCGAGAGCAGGCGAACATACACTGCACGGCGCACGCGGCCGCACAAGAACGGGGCACCTACTTCTTTTACTATAACTTTAACCCTTTAACCGCGAACGTCGGATTAATCCGACAAACATTTTCGGGCCCATTTCGCGAGCGTCGGATTTATCCGACCAAAAACTATGGATATTCACAATTCCTCGCACTGGGAGCACAACAACTGATATAAAGTCCCGCGGTGAAAGGGTTAAATATTTTGCCGCTCGTAAAACAACAGTTGAGGTCTGAGGCTATATCATTTATTGATGCTTAATTCGCTGGATTTCCTCTAATATGGTTGAGTTCAGCGATGGCTGATCCACGCGTAAATTCGTGAACGGGTGTCGCCAATAGAGACTGGTCAGCTCGGCTCTTTTTTTTAAGACTACTCAGTGTTACTTATTTCTGTAAATTGGATTTGGCACTCGTTCGCAAGCTTTACATGTTATATTGTGATTACATTGTATTAGGCATAATATCTTTATAAACTGACAAAGCCCTTCTTGCGCGTAAGCGACCACTGTGTAAATGAATTTCTTTCGGCGTTTATTTTCAGCAGTGGTCGTTGCGAAACGCTAGTATCAGTAGCTTTATAAAATTAATAATAATAATTTAAATATAAATAATCATGTGCCTGCGAAAGCCTGATTACTGAATAAATATTTGATTCTTGCTTACTTATATATACTTTATAGTTTTGTGATATCTCTGCCATTTTGGCGAGCCATTGTCCACCAAAGAAAGGTACGCTATATCAGGCGCAGGATGAGCTGATCATTGTTCAACGTTGCAATTAGCATTATTAACGGTCCAGCCGGATACGTAGGAATACTATTGATACGTATATGAACTTGAAGGACGAAACAATCGTAACTAATCTGTGTTAATTTGTAGTAGAAATATGCAAATTGACGTATGAACCATCGACGTCAGGTCACATGCTTGTATGGACCTTAGAACCTTGATTCTTCAATTTTTCAATTGGTAATATTGTTTACATACATACATACTATTACGCCTGTTTCCCACAGGGGTAGGCAGAGACTATGGACCTCCACTTGCTACGATCCTGACACACCTCTTTCGCTTCATCTACACTCATCAACCTCTTCACACATGCCCTTCGGCTACAGGTACTTCTTACCTCTCCCTTTTTCAAAACGTCTGCAATCTGATCGCAGAACGTTCGCCGAGATCGACCCTGTCCCGCTCTACCTTTCACACTTGCCATATAGATATTTTGCACGCCTCATAAGCGAAGCGCATGAGGTAGTGCTCTACTCTCGCCTTACAAAAATCAAGTGATTTTTTTAACTAAATGTGTCTCTATTTATTTTCTATCGCACTTGTACAATAATATTTACACATAAATGTCAAGGAAAAATACTAGCTTCAACACTTATGACATTTTTAAAAGACATTTTGCCTTTTAAATAAATAAAAATAATGTTCAATAAAATCATTTTGTGGACGTCCGTGTGTCTGTATGTATGGAAACTGGCGTGGTCACGATAACTCCCGAAAAACTTATCTGATAAAGTCCATTTTTTTTTATACGCTTCAGTATTATCCAAAACTAAGTCCTTTCGAAGATCACGGTCTAATTCAATGTAGTTTAATCGTAATTTCAATTTAATTGTGAAAAATGAGATTATGAGGCGTGCACTTTTGGATTTTCCAAACTTTTTTTGTTAATTCTACATGCCCAAACCATCTTAACATCCCTTTCTCTACTTTTGTAACTACAACCTCTTTCACTAATATTGTTTCTCATATTATTTTGTCATCATAACCTACCTACACATAAAGTATTTTCCTCATAAAGTTTCTTTAGTAATAAATTCCTAATCTTCATTATCTTAGTTTTTTGGCATAATTTTGAGTGTCATAAAGACATATGTAATTATGTTGTATGTTGTGCGAAAAAAAAAATATAAAGGTATAATTGAAAGACAGTTAGGAGGAGGACTAGGAAAATTTTGAATATTTTTGATCAAATAAAAGAAAAATCATATGTGAAAACATATAAGGAGGGTAACTTAGCGGAGAAAAGAGAGACATGGAAAGCACTCCTAGACAATACCTACTTATATATTTTTTTTATTAAACGCTGGGCAAACTTTTTCCTAATTTACTAAATCGCTTCCTATTTACCATTGTAAGCACAATACAAACATACTTTTTAGGGCTCCGTACCCAAAGGGTGCAAACGGGACCCTATTACTGAGACTCCGCTGTCTGTCCGTCTGTCACAGGGCTCTATCTCTTGAACCGTAATAGCCAGACACTTGAAATTTTCACCGATTATGTATTACTGTGGCCGCTATAGCAACAAATACTGAAAATAAAAAAGTTAAATATTAAAGGGGGTCGGCATACAAAAAAATGTGATTTTTCAGCGTTTTTAACTAGATCTTTATAATGGCATTAACTAGATACTTGAAATTTTCACAGATTATGTATAACTATGATCACTATAACAACAAATACTAAAAATAAAAAAAAGTTAAAAATTAAAGGGGGTCGTCATACAAAAACCGTGTTTTTTTAGCGTTTTAAAACATTGTACGGAGGTACGGAATTCTTCATGTACGAGTCCTTTTCGCACTTGCCTGTTTATTTATTACAAGATTATTTTTTTTTATAAATTTGACAGTCGGTTAATATATAATATAATACACAATTACGACGCGGTGACTTGTATCCCCCATTGCTGAACAACTAGATAACATTTTAAAAAAACTTACTGCTTCCCGTACCTTTTATTATCAAGTCGGGTGCAACGGTTCACAATTACACAACGGATGTAAAGTAGTACCAATTAAGTCGTTAAAGAATTCAAACAGTAGTAACAATTGCGACGCGGTGACTCACGGCACATACGCGCACCAAAATCATGACCTGCCTCTCTTGAATGCTGAACGATGGATATAGACTTAGTAATTACAGAAATGGCAGTTTTATTTATCTTTATAAGGTCCTTTTTTTTCATTAGCCATTAGAGTCCCGTAATAACATTTATCTCTATACATGTCTCATTAGTTTAATCTTGTGCAATAAAGAGTAAAAAAAATAAATAGTTGTGCAAAAGCCTTGCCTTTTTGATTCCAATCACTTCTATTTCTGGGTTCCTAGATACGCTACAGACGGAAAGAATCAAAAGGAAAACCTAGAAAGAGTTGGACAGACGAGTTGTTAGCTTTCGACGAATATTTAATGCCACTTGTGGTCACATCCAAGTGCGTACCTCGCCTGGGATTGCTTAGCTTGCGAAAGAGCTATTATGGCCCAAGCTCTTATATCAAATTAATTCAAAAGTCAAACGCAGTTAAATATCATTGTAACATTTCGGTTTTTATATACTTTACTCGCAGTGATTGTTTAAACGAAAACAAAGCAACTATCTTGGCACAAATAATAGAGCCGTTCGCCTTTCCTTTTTTATTCGCTGGTAGTTTCAACTATAATGCAAATTTTCTCATAGCAGTAGTTCTTTTCAGAAGCAAGGCTACTTTTAACAAAAATAAACGATAGTTCAACGTTTTTGTTTACCCATAAAACAGAAGCACTACAACTTACGGCATCATAAAACACAATATAACCCTGAGATATAAACCTGATACCCCACAAGTTTCCCGCCATCTCACTTTTTACTACAGTTTTATCTGGACGATTAAATATACTGCGCCGCGTCTGCCAGAGTCGTAACTCTGGGTAAACCCGACCCCATACTGCACCTGTCATTTGATCTAGTAATATAATACAATCAGACATACTAGTGATGACGATTGGGTCCGTCCGGTTTTTTTTATTAATGGACCGAGCGAGCGAGCGAAGCGTCTCAGTTTAGAGATTAATCAAAAATGCTTGTCCGTCTGTCTGTTCTCGCCTACAGGTCGCATTTTTTAACCGATTTTGACGAAAATTGGCACACAAGTTCCTTGATTTATTCAGTTTTTAGGGTTCCGAACCCAAAGCGTGCAAACGGGACCCTATTACTGAGACTCCGCTGTCAGTCCGTCTGTCTGTCACAGGGCTCTATCTTTTGAACCGAGCTAGACACTTCAAATTTTCACCGATTATGTATTACTGTAGCCGCTATAACAACAAATACTAAAAATAAGAAAAAGTTAAAAATTAAAGGGGGTCGTCATACAAATAAACCGGCCAAGTGCAAGTCGGACTCGCGCACCGAGGGTTCCGTACAAACCTGCAAGGTTTACAAAGTTCGTTCATTACGACAAGTAAGTTTAAAATTATTAAAAAAAAATATATTATGTGATGTAACTAAAAATTTATGGTTTTCGTAATTTTTCCTTTATCTATGCTATAAGACGTTGCTTCGTACCAAATTTCAAGATTCTGAGTTCACGGGAAGCACCCTGTAGGTTTTGATTCCCTTGCAAGTGTCGAAAATTTGCGGCATAAACGGCTGTATCTTTTGATTGCGTTGGCTTAGAAGTTTGATTTTTTCACAGCTTCAAGGGACAGTAGTCCTGAGTAATTGATATAAATTTCAGCTTCATACCTCCACGCGTTCCTGAGAAAAAGGGTCTTGACAGACGGACGGACGGACGGACAGACGGACAACAAAGTGATCCTATAAGGGTTCCGTTTTTTCCTTTTGAGGTACGGAACCCTAAAAACGTGTTTTTTTCAGCGTTTTTACCTTGATAGGTAGGTACTCGAAATTTTCACTAATTATGTATTACTATGGCTGCTATAACAACAAATACTAAAAATAAGATAAAGTTAAAAATTAAGAGGAAACCTCACGGGCTAGAGAAATGAAAAATAGGTATTTTTAAAATATTCTATATATACCTACAATAGTTATAATATTTAATATATATATATATAAATATTATAACTATTGCTGTCGCGCTGTACCTGAACTACAACCGAGCAAGTGCGATAGAGACATACTGTAGCTTAGACTGAAAATACCTATTAAAAGAACAGAAAATCAACGATTCGTAGTCCCCTGATTTCTTTTCCAAAACTTAACAATATAAGTACTTTTTTCATTACGAATTAACAAAGACTTGATTGCTGTTTCTATGTTTTAATTTTTTTATATAGTTTACTCAAATTTGTTTTCTGGATGTTTGAACACAGCGGAAAATTTGGCTATTTTTTTAGGTTTTTGAACGTTCATATCTCTTTTAATAAATAATTTATGAAAACAAAGAAAACATAGGGACATGCTAATAGTGGCTATAGATATTCAGGAAAAAAATTAACTCTACCGGCATTATCCAGGGAGGAAACAGGGGACTACGTTTGTATGGAAAAATGGCCCCTCTCTTTCGTCTCAAAGAGGGTCGTCATACAAGAAACGTGTTTTTTTTTCTAGAATAGTAAGTGATACGAGTAGTGTAGTTCCATAGACGTACGGCTTTAACAAAGACCGCGAGTAAAAGTCAGTGGAGTGAGCAAGAATTGAATTGGAACCATAAAGTCAAGTAAGTCAAACTTCCAGCCCACCTGATAGTCATCCCTTTTTTTTCCGAAACCGTGCCGTACATCCAAGGAATGAGGGCTTTTCCGAGAAAAAGAAGGTTTTTTTATAAGGCCAATAGATGGCGCTACATTCCGAGCATATGTCAAGCAAAGTTGTGTCTTTCTTTGGTCAGGAGTGCTATTTTTGAAATAGGAAGTCACATAACGAATGATTGTCGCAAGCGTTTCGCGCAAATAGGTCGTACCGTACGCGAAGGATTTGAACGAGTGGTCTTGACTTGTTTTTTAGGGTTCCGTACCCAAAGGAATAGGGAGTCGTCATACAAGAAACGTGTTTCTTCAGCGTTTTAAAACATCGTACGGTGGTACGGAACCCTTCATGTACGAGTCCGACTCGCACTTGACCGTTACATCTCAAAGATTATTAAATTATGCATTTCACAATCAGGCCATGACGTCACCGATAATGATGACTAAAGTTCACCTTTTATTTATTTTATTGCACCTTATCTAACACAGGCTTCTCAATGTCATTGTCAGATATATTGTGTGGGAAATTATCTAAAGTGATATTGTATTTGGTGATAATGGCATGTTTGGATGAGGAAGATATTAAGAACAGATACTTTGAAATAAATAAATCGGCCAGATGTGCGTGACGGGCTGACGGGTCTTATAGTTATTTAATCAATAGTTTTGAGAAAAAATCTCGAAATATATTTTGAAATTGCTTAAGCCTTAAGCCTAAAAATAGTCGCAAGATGTTAGTTTTAGTTCAAATAACAAAAAAAAAAATATGCAATTAACCCATTTGGACCCAAATAAAACCCAGAATTGCAAACTATGAAAATTCTTTATTTATTGGTTGAAACAATCACTATTATGAGAAAAACAGGAAAAAAACAAAAAAAAAATTATGTCTTCAAAGAAAAAAAAAGCCGTCCTCAAATGGGGACAGTGGGTTCATGTGGAGTGAAATTTTTCGAAGCATCCTCTTTCAAGACATAAAGTTTTGACGCACTTTTTGCATTGCCAACGTGCTTTATTATGACATGTCACACATCGCAGCTGTTGGGAAAGTTTTTGTGGAAAATGACCTTTTCCATCATGCTGCAAACTTGGCACTACAGAAGCTGTCGGACGCAAAGTTTCGCCCTCTGTATGTCTCAAATAATGACGAGCAATGTAACGACGGAATTGAAGCTGATCTAACTTCGTATCATTAGTCAGATTGTGGAGGCGCCATGCATTTGCAACTGCGAGATCCAACATGTACGTAAAAAGCACCCACCACCATTTTTTTCCACGAATAGCAGTGCGGTATAGAGAAATAGACTGATCCGCCTGATCAACACCGCCCATCCCTTTGTTGTAATTTTGGAAAAGATGCGGGATATCAACGTCAACTTTTTTCTTCTCCACAGTGCTCCAGCGTTTTACTTTTCCGAGAGGCAAAAAGTTGTCATAGTTTGAACCCATGGTGCAGACACTATTGTCCAGCCAACAAACGAATAGAATTTGATTGACTTTGTCAAAACGGTAGTCGAAATCAGCACGGTTTTTCTTCTTCATTTCCTTCACCGCAACTAATGGACACTTTGGTTCTACCTTCACGGACGGTACCCGTTGCACGAAAACCAACTTGGCGTAAATCTTTGAGTAAATCAAAGCTGGTGAAAAAATTATCGAAGTAGACGACATGGTCTCCAGGGCTGGTGCTGAGTTTGTCGAGCAATTGTTTCACTACTCTTGTGCCCAGTGGCTCTGTAGGATTGGCCTCTGGAGATTTTCCGCAGTATAAATCGAAGGCATAACAGTATCCGTCTGAACTTGTGGCCATCCACTGGCTTGCCCCGAATGAATTGTTTCGCCGGGTGCCGTCCAAAATACTTCACCATAGACTCGTCTATGGACAAATCTTGATGAAAAATACCCCACTGCAAAAATTTTGTCACTAGAATATCTGCAAGAGGTCGTACTTTATACATTTTGTCCAACGATTCCACTGCAAGAAGATTGTCACAAAAATGAAGATATTTTTTTATTTCTTGAAATCGGTTTCTCGACATAGCTTTTGACACAATTGGTATATTACAATCTTCGTCTAGGCTCCAATACAAACGTTCCCGAGGAAATGTATGGTAACCAGTCAATAAAAGAATTCCGAAAAAAGTTTTCAATTCACCGACAGTTACATTGAAATCATGATTAGTCGCATATATCTGCGTGTATTGCATAATCATAATAAAAAGTTCATCATCGAATATGTTTTCAAAAATTTGTAAAGGATTTTGGTTCTTTAGGTTATCCATCAATTTCTTCAGACGCTCTTGTACATTATTGTCGTTGGAAGTAGAAACCAAGGAGTCATAGGTTGGCTCGGTCTTACGCCAGCTGGGTGCCTGGATATTAGTTTTGCGCCTCTTAGTTTCGGCAAGTGTTTCGTCGTCACTACTATCCCATTCTTCTTCAACTCGATTTCTAAATACTTCAATTCTTCCTGGTACGTCTCGTGGCACTGCATTACTATGTATATTATCCTCGTCGCCTTCTTCTTCGTCCGTCAACACACTAGGTTCTGGAGGAAGAGTAACTATATCTATCACTGAATCATCATCTTCTTCAAGCATCACAGCATCAAGTGCCTCTTCAAGCCCGCGGTACTCATTGATACTGCTAAATGTTTTTTTAGCCATTTTTGGTGCAAAAATACCTGGGAACAAAAAACGAATAATTTACCTCTAGTGTGCCCACCGACCTCAAATGGGGACACCTTTATAAAATCACTCCTCTTATTGTTAATACTCAATTATTTATTACGATTTATTTTTACTTAATAGTTTACACTATATTCATGTATTTTATGAAAAAACAACTAGCAGTTCTAGATGAAAAAGTATCAAATAAAAATTACTTACTGTAAGTTATCCCTGATCCTTGAATCTCCACTACGAAACACACGGTTAAATCACTCTAAACTAATTTTATTTACTTTAATCTTTAATAATAGATCGCCAGGTTCACAATAGTCACGTTTCCGCAATAAAATGACATTAACACTAAAATAAAAATAAGTTGGGGGTATCCGATGAGGCGTCCTCGTTTGGGCACGGTGGGGCTATATGGGTTAAAATTTTTCAGTTTTTATAATCTGTTTTGAAACACCAAATCAAAAAGCAAGAAAGGATGCACCAAATAGTAGCCGCTATGCTATTACGTGACACGCCCATGCCCAAGTGAACTAAAAAGTGTCAACTGTCAAAATACTTACGTACATCAGCGCATTATGGCACTGACTGAACGATTGAATACAAATTTTGTTTTTTGAAGCGGTTTATTAGCAACATGGAATATAACTGGGACACTTAATAATTAAATTTTTTACAAAAAAAAAACAACCGACTTCATTTTTTTTAGGAGTTTCTTCCAAATCCCAAAGTTTTTCATCATATCTTCACCAAATTAAATTGGGATCAACTTGGTAGTAAAGGCTTTCAAATAAAAAAAGAATCATCAAAATCGGTTCACAATTGGCAAAGATATCGCGTAACAAACATACATAAAAAATTATAAAAAAAACATGCAGTCGAATTAATAACCTCCTTTTTTGAAGTCGGTTAAAAAAATGGGTATGATTCCCTTTTTCACCCATTACTCTTTAATTTTCATTGGCTCAATAAAATATCATTTTACTTGTATGCTGGTCTGGATGAAAAAGAAACTAGAATGTATTTCCTGCGTAGATCGTGATCGTTAAAGACGATTTTATTTTATTTATTAGTACACTACATATATAACTACACATATAATAAATAAAATAAAATATATATTTTTATATATATAATAAAAAACAAAGAACAAGAAATAGTTAGGCTATCTAGTTGATAGCCTACCTAACCAATTATATAAGTAGGTACATAACATGTGTATTCTAGCACAAATCAAGTCATTATGAAGCAAATTTTATACTAAGAAGAAAAAATAAATAAATAAAGTAACATAAATTACAAATAAATTAAAAGGATATGAACATTGTATTTGTATATTTTGGAATTTAAGAGTCACCTGTAATGACATTTTTTTTTGACATTTGACATTTCCTTTTGAATGTCGAGAAGTGCAACCCTTATCTCAGAGTGCAAAAGATGTCAGGGAACTCAGGTGACGAACACAGGCAATTATAAAGTCGACACGTTTGGCACATTGGATTATTGAGGCCAATGTTACTTGCACTAGCGTACCTGCTAGTACGGAAAACAGTTGAGGAATTCTTAACATTGAGGGAAAGAGTGAAAATCTGCGAGAGTGGGCAAAAATACGAATTTCCGCCCACTCTCGCGCAGATTTGATCTGCGCTGGAGAAGAAGGAACTGGTACACTTTATGTTTTTTTCTTTTCTCCCAGACGGAAGGGCGGCAGCACGGAAGGGTATATAGTTATATAAAAAAATAGTCTACTTTTGAACCTTTCATAACAAACACTATCTACAAGCTATAAAATTATCTGGAACGACAAATTGAAATTAATTAAACGTAAGTGCGAAAGTGGACGGATCGCCCCAAATATTCTACTGATAAGTAGCTTATCACAATGCTGTCACATATGTGAACTATTTAAATTGATATGTATAGGAAAGTAAATAATAAATAAATAGATATTGACAAATCACACTGATTGAGCTAGCCCCAAAGTAAGTTTAACGTGTGTTATGGGATACTAACTCAACGATACTATATTTTATAATAAATACATATATAGATAGATAAACACCCAGACCCAGGAAAATTTGAAAAGGCAATTTTCCAACTTGCACTGGCTTGGGATCGAACCAGAACCTCCAGATTTGTGCACTAGCGTGTTGACCATTACACCACGGAGGTCATCAAGTAATTCGTTTTAAATATTTATTAAAGAACTTACATTAGATTTTTTGAAAAATGGCACCATTGTCTTGCACGCGCGTTTCACTACCACAGATTCGAAATTAAAAAAAAAACATGTGTTATTTGAATTTACGTCGTATCCTGCCATTTTTGTTCGTTAATAGCATTTCAAAAAATTATTACTTTGTTGTTTACAAAAATGAGTTATACAAAGCTTTGACAATACCTACACCACCAGATATTTCTAATGCAGCAAAGGACATTTCTAACCAATTATTACCAAAAAAGTCGAGAAAACAATATGAAAAGGCGTACCAAGATTTCATTAATTGGAAAATATCAAAGAAGTAGTACATCATTTTCTGAAGATGTGTTATTATTAATTTTCAAGAATTATCCAAAAAATTCAAATCTTTATCCCTATGGACCTTCTATTCAATGCTCTAAAGTACGCTGAGTACTTATTAATCACAACGTGGATATCTCAAAATATTCAAAATAATTTGCCTTGCTAAAACGTAAAGCAGAAGGCTTTTATATAGGATTCATATCATGGGTGTAGATAAAGTATTGTATGCAACTGTTCACAATTGGGTATTAAAACACTCATGTGATACCATTATCACACGAGGCGAAGCCGAGTGTGATAAACCCACACTCGTGTTTTAATACCCCTTATTATAATACAGTTGCATAAATAACTATTGAAGGGTAATCTAGGGCTTGGTAAAAACAAAGTTTTAAGTGATATCTCCATTTCCTATCAAAAGAATTATTTCAAATGGGGGCAGCACTGGAACCCAGAAAATTCAAGTATGGCCTTAAAAATAAGTCTTATGACATTTTTGAACACTTATGGAAGCGGCTGAATTATGAAATTTTTACATTATCAACTTTTTTTCAGTCCAAAATATTTCACAGAATTATTGAACCTGCCTTTAAAAATTTCAAGAGAATCCACTGAGATATGCGACCTGTAGGAGAAAACAGCTGGACAGACATACGAAAGCATTTTTACCCAAGCTTGTCTTCTACAGGCTGCACTTCGGGGAGTGTGCGCCGAAATTACATAATTTAATTCCCCCTGCACCATTCCACCATCGGACAACACGACGTAGACAGGGATTCCACCCATTTGTGGTTGATATTCCTCCTCATCGTACCTCTCGATTCGCCTCCTCCTTCATTGTGCGAACCGCTAAGGTGTGGAATTCCCTTCCTGCGTCAAAGTTTCCCCACACATATAATTTAGGGATTTTATCTGTGTGTTACACCTTAGACCTCATCTTAGCTTCCCATCAGGCTAGATAGAGGTCAAACGCACTCAAATCTCTAATAAAAAAAAAAGCTGAAGTGGATACGCTTCGCACTCAATCGTAAGTCAGAAAGATATTGTCGTCCTTCATATATTGGAAGAAATAAGTGAATTCTAAGTTGTCCAATCAATAATACAATCATTCCCATGCCAATAATCAAATCCAAAGGTCGAATCCAGTAAGGCCCAAACTTCCACCTGTCAAATCAAATTGAGGGTCCGCCGTGATTGGCAAACGGTATTATTGGGGCTTCCTCGCGGGACTCGAGAGCGGGAACTCAGGTGAATGGGTTATGATTTGATTAGTATAGGAAGGTCGTATTATAACTTATTGGTTGAGCAAGCGAAGCGTCTGTTTCGAGATGCCAAAAAATTATTTTGTCCGTCGTCTGTTCTCGCCTAAGTACTACAGGGATTTTTAAACCGATTTCGATAAAACTTGGCACAAAAACTCCTTGATTTATTTAATTTTTTAGTCAATCGCGATTTTTGATTAGGGGGAAAAGTGGGGGGAGTTTTCTGTAGCGTTATTTATCGAGGGATTTCAATCAAATTTGAAGAGTACACTAAATATTTCATTGTATACAAGATGTTGTGAAAAAAAATCCAACATGGGGGAGTATAGGGGGAAAACTCGGGTGAGTTTGCTGTAGCGTTATACAGGGTCTAACAAAATATACTAAAACTATTTTAAAGACGAATTCAGTCCATGATACTGAAAAACTTTTCCCGAGGAACATATATATCGAAATATGAAAAATATTTTTTGGCTTCCCATACAAGTTAACCGATCAGCTGATTCGAGCAAAATAATATTTTTATATTTAGATGTATGTTCCTTGAGGAAAGTTGTTCAGTATCATGGACTGAATTTGCCCTTGAAATTGTTTCAGTATATTTTGTTAGACGTTAATAAGGACGGATTTTACTTTTACTTGTTCGGAAAATTTATACCTACCTAATACCAATCAGACTACGCAGACCAATAAATCAGACAACCGATATAGAAAAATAAATGGGGAAGTGCGAGTCGGACTCGTAAATGAAGGGTTCCGTACCACCGTACAATGTTTTAAAACGCTGAAGAAACACGTTTCTTGTATGACGCCTTTAATATTTAACTTTATCCTATTTTAAGTATTTGTTGTTATAGCGGCCATAGTAATACATATTCTGTGAAAATTTCAAGTATCTAGTTAATGCCATTAGAAAGATCTAGTTAAAAACGCTGGAAAAACACGTATGACACGTATGTATGACGAACCCCTATAATTTTCAACTTTTTTTAAATTTTTAGTATTTTTTATTATAGCGGTCATAGTAATACATAATCTGTGAAAATTTCAAGTATCTAGTTAATGCCATTAGAAAGATCTAGTTAAAAACGCTGGAAAAACACGTATGACACGTATGTATGACGAACCCCTATAATTTTCAACTTTTTTTAAATTTTTAGTATTTGCTATTATAGCGGTCATAGTAATACATAATCTGTGAAAATTTCAAGTATCTAGTTAATGCCATTAGAAAGATCTAGTTAAAAACGCTGAAAAAACACGTATGCACTCGTATGACGACCCCCTTTAATTTTAAACTTTTTTAATTTTTAGTATTTGTTGTTATAGCGGTCATAGTAATACAAAATCTGTGAAAATTTCAAGTATCTAGTTAATGCCATTAGAAAGATCTAGTTAAAAACGCTGAAAAAACACGTATGACACGTATGTATGACGACCCCCTTTAATTTTCAACTTTTTTTTAATTTTTAGTATTTGTTATTATAGCGGTCACAGTAATACATAATCTGTGAAAATTTCAAGTATCTAGTTAATGCCATTATAAAGATCTAGTTAAAAACGCTGAAAAAACACGTATGACACGTATGTATGACGACCCCCTTTAATTTTCAACTTTTTTTTAATTTTTAGTATTTGTTATTATAGCGGTCACAGTAATACATAATCTGTGAAAATTTCAAGTATCTAGTTAATGCCATTAGAAAGATCTAATTAAGGTGAAGATATAGGCAAATGACCTTGAAGTGGCGCCCTCATTTGAAATAAATTGTTAACTCGTAAATATGGAGATAATTTCCATATTACTCTTCGTCATGCACTAGATAGCCCTTTAAATTATTTTATAAACCACCGTTGAAAGTAATTACATTAGTCCGTCTAGCTTTAAAACTTGCCTCCGCCAAAAGTGGCCACGGCAAGTTTTAAAGCTAGACGGATCACCAATAATAGTTTTAACGGCAGTTCATAAAATAATTTAAAGGGCTATCTAGTGCATGACGTAGAGAAATATGGAAATTATCACCATATTTACGAGTTAACAATTTATTTCACACTTCAAGGCCATTTGCCTATATCTTCGCCTTAAAAACGCTGAAAAAACACGTAGGACACCTATGTATGACGACCCCCTATAATTTTCAACTTTTTTTTAATTTTTAGTATTTGTTGTTATAGCGGTCATAGTAATACATAATCTGTGAAAATTTCAAGTATCTAGTTAATGCCATTAGAAAGATCTAGTTAAAAACGCTGAAAAAACACGTAGGACACGTATGTATGACGACCCCCTTTAATTTTCAACTTTTTTTAAATTTTTAGTATTTGTTATTATAGCGGTCACAGTAATACATAATCTGTGAAAATTTCAAGTATCTAGTTAATGCCATTAGAAAGATCTAGTTAAAAACGCTGAAAAAACACGTAGGACACGTATGTATGACGACCCCCTATAATTTTCAAATTTTTAGTATTTGATGTTATAGCGGTCATAGTAATACATAATCTGTGAAAATTTCAAGTATCTAGTTAAAGCCATTAGAAAGATCTAGTTAAAAACGCTGAAAAAACACGTAGGACACGTATGTATGACGACCCCCTATAATTTTCAAATTTTTAGTATTTGTTGTTATAGCGGTCATAGTAATACAAAATCTGTAAAAATTTCAAGTATCTAGTTAATGCCATTAGAAAGATCTAGTTAAAAACGCTGAAAAAACACGTATGACACGTATGTATGACGACCCCCTTTAATTTTCAATTTTTTTTTAATTTTTAGTATTTGTTATAATAGCGTTAAAAGTAATACATAATCTGTGAAAATTTCAAGTATCTAGTTAATGCCATTAGAAAGATCTCGTTAAAAACGCTGAAAAAACACGTATGACACGTATTTATGACGACCCCCTTTAATTATCAACGTTTTTTTAATTTTTAGTATTTGTTGTTATAGCGGTCATAGTAATATATAATCTGTGAAAATTTCAAGTGTCTAAGTTCAAGAGATAGAGCCCTGTGACAGACGAACAGACAGCGGAGTCTCAGTAATAGGGTCCCGTTTGCACCTTTTGGGCACGGAACCCTAAAAAAACTAGTTTGACCAAATTGAAAGTAGGTATCCTTTTTATAAAAAAAAATATATTTTAATATAAGTTATCAACCATAAAAATGTTTGTTACCAAAGAATTTATTGAGAGCTTCAGAGCTTTAAATCGAATTGTCAAGCTCCTTTTTTTGAAGCCGCTTAAAAATAGGCTAAAAATACAGGCAGCAAGTGGTTTTAATTACAGCTTAACGACATGTTTTTTTACTTGGAGCACTTGGAGTGCGCGCGAATTAGTTGCTGCTTGAGAATACGCTAGAAACCAAAGACTGAGTGCAGAACAAATCCACTAGATGACAAGTCAAATCGGACACTTTTTATTTCTAAACGTCAAAACAAACATTTTCTATGGGATTTGTATGAAAACACAACCATGACGTCATATTTTTTTCGAGTCAAATAGCGCTTTTAATATCAGTTTTTCTGCTTAAGGGCTCGGTCCTTACTTTAAGTGATTTTGACTGCTTTTTCGGAGCTTATTGGAGCCAAACTATCTTAGTAACAATATGTTAAGATACGATAAATTGAAGTTTATTTAAGTATTAAAAAAGTGAATGAGACAATTTATTGAATTTTATTGTAATAAATTGTTTAATTCCAAATAACCTGAGACGTGTTTCAATTTTTTGCGGTGCGCGACGTTCATGTCTGTTGTTTACACGGAATTTTAAACATGAAGTTGTGGATAAATTACAGATAAATAAAGACAAAGGAAAATCCTAAAAAGTGAATGAGAAGATTTTAGTAATTTTATTTTAAATTCATTCAAAAACTTAGTTAAAAAGGTTAAACTTTGAAGAAAATATAAGCGATTACGTCGTCGGATTTCTTGCGCATACGACTGAATTAAAAAATAAAAATACACATATATGAATATTGATTCATGCTTAAACACATACAATAAATAAATAAAAATAATTTGTCTTTTGTAAAAAGATAGAAAAATTTAAAGTTCTCCGAAATTCTCAAATAAATATGGGGACGAAATCGCTGATAAGGCTGATCGTTCGCTGCGCTTCTGAATTCGTCTAAATTCGTCTCCAGGGTGCATGTACAATACAGCGCAATGCGTATGTGTAGATAGACAATATAGATTCGGGTGTTCAATCAAAAATTCCCTCGGTCGAAGACTGCAGTCTTAATAAATCTAAAATCAAGTTGAAAATGGATATGATCAATGACAAGTGACACTATTTTGTGACGTTTTATTCTGTTGGTTGTGCCAAATAATATATTTTTGACCCAGTCGTCTACCCAATTGACAACATACTTGGTGTATTGGCAACCACGCTAGTTAGTCCGCTATTCGGAGGTTCTGGGTTCGATCCCTAGCCGGGGCAAGTTGGAAAATGGCCATTTTCAAACTGTCCTGGGCCTTGTATGTTTTTTTTGTTATTTTTGTACTTGGGCTGAAGTGAACTAAAGAACGCAAGGGTTCTTTTTTACAACATTTTATTCAACTTGCCGTGTTTGTTATTTGTTTGGGTCAAACCAAGTTAAATTGCTCCTACTGGGAAGTAGGAGCCATTTAACTTAAGTTTCCGATTGAAATAAGATTTTGTTGCTAATGTAAATCAGATGACAATGCAATAAAATATGACCTCAAAGTCTACAATATCCGCAGATATCCCGTTAAAAAAATTAATCTTATATCAAGTACGCATGATATAGAGTTGTTGAAAATTACAAAAAAAAATAATGTCTACTTACATATTACCACATAACCCGTGTGGTTCCGGGTTAGAATAGGACCACTCCATCTCTTCCTGTGGATGTCGTAAGAGGTGACTTAAGGACTAAGCACAAACATCTCGTGCTACAATTGCATTCCCAAGGAGGGTTAACGTCGGGCGGCGGCCGGTTGTAAAACTTTTCGCACAAATACATTCCCAAAGAGAGTTGACGTCAGGCAGGCGGCCGGTCGTAAAATTACAGCCAAATTATTTTAACTGTTCCGGCATTTTCTTCTCCACTTGGCAAGGTCTTTGGCATCCTTGGGTGACCATTGACATGCATGTTATATTTGGAGAAGAAAAAGAGGGAAAGCGCACCTCGGGCTCCGAAGCAGCATAGCTGATGATGCAACTGGGAACGCGCTTAGATGAAGACGAGTGAATCAGATGACAATGCAATATTATTATAACAAGAAGCTGATCTGATGATGGAGCCGGAAGGTTATATGAACCCTGTAATAAAACGACGCAACGCCATCGAGTTTGGGCCTATTCATTCGTCTTGATAAGTCCTTAGGCCTCACAATAAATTTTAATTAAATAAATTCGGGGAGAGAACGCTATTAGCGTTAAGTCCGCCAATCCGCTAAATGACAACAAGTCAAATCAGACACTTTTTTTAAACGTCAAAACAAACATTTTCTATGGGATTTGTTTGAAATACAAAACCGTAACGACATAGATTTTTCGAGTCAAATAGCGCTCTTAATATCAGTTTTTTTTTTGTATCAATAAGTCTAAAATCATGTTGAAAATGGACATGGTCAATGACAAGTGACACTATTTTGTGACGTTTTATTCTCACCACTATAACAGCACCAAATAATTTATTTTTGACCCAGTCATCTAGCCAATTGTAAACAATTTTCATTGTGGATCAATAAAGTTTTAATAAATAAATAAAAAATTGTGCGAAAAAATTAAATTTTTCCGAAATTCAATTCAAAATATCTTTATTATCATAGGATATTTATAATATCTCTTAATAATTATAATAGTCACTTTGAAAATCCTATTGTCCGAGCGAGCGAAGCGTCTCAGTTTCGAAATTGGCCAAAAATGCTTTTAAATTGTCCGTCTGTCTGTCAGTCGGTTTGTTCTCGCCTACAGGTCGCATTGATCAACCGATTCTCGTGAAATTTTATAAGCAGGTTCGATATATTATATAACGTCTAACCAAATATACTGAAACTATTTTAAGGGTGGATTCAGTCAGTGATACTGAACAACTTTCCCCAAGGAACATATGTCGAAAAATGAAAAATTATTTTCGGCTTTCCGTACAAACTCGGATCAGCTGATCGGTCAACTTGTATGGGAGTCAAAATTATTTTTCATATTTCGGTATATGCTTCTTGGGGAAAAGTTGTTCAATATCATGGACTGAATCCACCCTTAAAATAGTTTCAGTATATTTTGTTAGACCCTGTATAGATTTTTTTTGTCGATTCAGTTTATGGAATTTTTTCAAAATGGCGGAGATATGGGGGTTTCAAACTTTAAGAAAATTATATTTCAGCCATTTCGAAAAAAAATTAAATACTTGTCATAAAACTTTTTTTTACCTTTATTAAGACGCCACTTTTTTGTCTGAACAACTTTTGTATCCGATAAACTTCAACGGGTTGGGGGTGAGTCGCGAGGTTTACAGCTCACAGACCCACTAGTTTTATTTAGTTTGGAAACAATTCCGCGGCGCGGCGTCTGTACTTCCGGTCAGAGGTTGCGGCCTACATCCGCCGCCCTCGACGGCCGTGCTAATTAGTCGGTGTCTTGAGAAATACTAAACTTGAGCACTATATTTTTATTTTTTTTTGTTACAACAGAAAAAAATAAAAATATACGGCCGTCGCTATAGTGCGCAAAATATTTCGCAAATACCTCGGGCTTTTTTTATCTATTTTTTTTCGAGGCTTCAGTTCACATGGTTGGTTTGTTTTCGTGTATGTAAGTGGCCAACACTGGTGTCAGATTTTTCAAGCTGCCTAAAGGCATCAGTTCACTTGGTGTGACTATGCCAGCCTCATGGGGGATTTCGATTAGATAATTTCTAGTTTCTGTGCAACATCACAGCTCAAGTATATACAGGCAAACTTTTTAACCACCAGCCAAATTTTTGGAGCAAGTTCAGTCCATGATACTGAACTACTTTCCATGAAAACAATTTACGAAAAACTAAAATAAAAATTCGCCTTCCCATAGAAATCAGCGCTCAGCCAAACGGATTTTGTATGGCAGGACGAAAAATTTTTATCGATTCTTAATAACTTTTTTTATAGAAAGTAGTTCAGTATCATGGACTGTACTTGCTCCAAAAATTTGGCTGGTGTTTAAAAAGTCACCCTGTATATGACACAAACAGATAATATATTTACAAAAAGTATATAATATATGACTTTTGCCATTATGTGATAGTGGGTTGCTTAACAATTGTTAAGCTCACCGTTGCACATCGATAGATAAATGTATAGATACCTCGGGCTTACAAAATTGGATGTCTTCGGTCATATATTTATGATTAAAGATATCCAATTTTTTTTCTTAGGTTGGTGTTGCTTTTTAATTATTTATTGTACTAGCTGCTTCTCTTCCCGGGTAGATCATTAAAACTAATCAAGGGAATAGGGAATCATTATTTAGATTACTTTTTTAACCAACTTTTAAAAAGGAAGAGGATATCAACTGTATAAGTACTGTATTTTTTTTTTAATGATGCGATATCTTCGCTATTTGTGAACCGACTGATGATTATTTTTCTAAGTCTTTGAGCCACTTCCCGGTTGATGACAATGCAATATTATTATGACAAGAAGCTGATCTGATGATGGAGCCGGAAGGTCACTATACATATACTACAATAATAGAATAGATATAAATAAACACGAGGCAAACAAACAGTATATTGTTTCCTGTAGATAAAATTTCAAAATAAATTAGCTTTGTGTGACAAATACCAGGAAATTTGTGTAAATACAACCACCAATATGTTATTTTATGGGATTTAATGAGAAATATTTATTGGCATCACCATGGGCAATCAATACAAGAGGACTATATATATTCATACTTTGAAGCAGGGCTTGTTAACGATTCCAAATTCACACTAACTAAAAGTAACTTTAAATAACGTTATTATCATATGGGTAGTAGTGGTAACGTTATAAGGGGTATCGATAATACAGTTTATAACGTTATCAATTAACTATATAAGTAACTATACTTTTTTCAATACTTGTAAAATATTATATAAATAGCTCTAGTAGCCTACTAGACAAACTCTCATCAATTTATTCTGTCAAATATCGAAAAGAAATACAGTGTTAACAATACATTTTACCGTTAATATCATTGGTAACGTTATCTGATTTATCGGTAAACAGTGGGAAAAAACCGTTACCCAGCATAATGTTATCTTTGCTGATAACGTTAACGCCGTTTGTTGACAGAATTAACGTTACCAGATTTTTAACGGTATTCTAAGCCCTGCTTTGAAGCGTAATCAGATTTTTTGTTTTTAAATGTTGTAGCTAGATTACAGCTATGGCACTTCATTAGAAGCAGAGTATCATTTATGCACTACAAAACGAAACTATACATCTGTGCACACGTCAATGCGTGTGTGTGCTCGCTCTCGCCCCTCGACAAGGCGAGAACGGGGGAGAGGTGCCGGAACGGGGAACAGGGACGCATATTGTGCTGGTCCTAAGGAGATTCCATTCTGTATGAAGTACTCTTATTAATTTCTGTGGCTAGATGGATACTAGCACATACTAAATAATACTAACGTACAGAAGTCTCACTCAGCAAAGAAATTCAAAGAAATATCTACTCAATGTGGCTAGAGATATGGTTTCATTTAGCTCACGTCAGAACTCAGCACCTTTTCGTATAGATACCTAGACATCCATTGCAAGCCAATTTCATTCTTATTACTCTGGACAAAAGATTTGTATAACTGAATTTACCACCCGCAGGGGCCGCCGGCGCTCATAGTAATAATGTAGGTACATTTTCGATACCTAAACGGGGAGTAACACAATTACACAAGCCTGCTACTAGTTCGAAAGAAGTTTCGAAGTGGTGCCGCTTAATTTCGGAAAGATGGCAGTACAAGCATTCATTTTCTACGAACATACAAATGCCATCTCTGATTCTTTGTGGATACCGTCAACTTATATGTATTCTGTGGGCTAAGTACCCAGCATCGTTTGTATAGCTAGTGGGTGAGATAGTAACGAAACACACACTATCACGTCTTTATCCCTAATGGGGCAGACAGAGCATTTCAGGTTTTGTGGCTCTGAGCAAACAGAACCCAGGGCTCCAAGACCCAAAGGCCACTTCTAGCGTGATGGTGGGCCGAGAAGGTGGAAAAAGGAATCAAAATAGTGATGGCTTGCTAGCCACATTGCCTATTAACATGATTCGCATTTTTGCCCATTCCGTCAATCGGCTTTTACGATCTACGCAGGAAGAGAAGGAGCTCCTCCCAGACCGGCATGGGAGACATCAATATAGCAACATATAGAAATAATACAGGATTTTTGCTTTCTAGCAAAGCACGCTTTTTTTATGGGGTTGTTAGTCCACTTGTATGTTTCGTCCATGACATCACATACAAAACCGATAAGCTGATCCGAGTTGGTATGGAAAGTCAGAAATTATATTTCATATTTCCATTTATTGTTCCGAGGAAAGTTGTTCAGTATCATGAATATCATGCATATAATCCCTAAAAAGGTAATGTACATATTTTTTTTTATTAATAGTATTTTTTTTTAATTTAATAGAAATGTTAACTAACTGTATAAATAATAAAGTTAAAGCTAAAATTGAACTAAAATAGAATAGAAGAAAATAGTAAACTAAACTAAAACTAAACAAATAAAACAAAACAGAAGAAATAAAATAGTTTTCGTATATTTTGTTAGACTCTGTATTTACCAAAACAACTGGTGTTAGCACAGAATAGGTACTAGCACCCACGTACAGAAGCAAAGAAATTCAAAGAAATATCTACTCAATGTAACCACATTGAGTAGATATTTCTTCTAACCAGAGATATGGTATACCTAATTAAGCTCACGCCAGAACTCAACACCTTTTCATATAGATACCTAGACATCCAATGCAGGCCAATTTCATTCTTATTACTCTGGACAAACGATTTGTTTAACTGAATTTACCACTTGAGTGGTCGCTGTGCTCTTAGTTATAACGTAGGTATATTTTCGAGACCTAAATTGGGAGTGATATAGGCCTGGTGTTAGTTGAAAAGGATTGCTCATTAAACAATTGTTACAAGATGAATTTTATAACATCTTAAATGTTTACACAAGACAAATGTTTTAGTGTAGTCATAATGGTGTTCTTTTATACACACACAAAGAATTAAATAGAAAAAAGGTATGCCCACCGGAACACATAGACAGGCTAAATAAAAACATACACATCTTACTTCCTTATCAAGTAAGGTTGCCTGGAATAAATTGTTTAGCGATGAAGTTTTCCTCACAAGGTTTTTCTCTCATGAACTTTTGTTGACTATTGTGTAATAATGACTGTTGTTGTTAGATTAGTCATATAGCTACGTCAAATGTAGTCTTACTAACAGACAGATGTATTTCTTAAGAGGGCCCCTGATGTCAATAATCTAAATTTTGCTCCCGCTTCCACGCACACAAATTTACTCTAGCTGAAGCGAGACAGCGAGCCATGCGGGGCGTCGCGAATCGCGGTGGGTCAATGAGGCTGGTTCTGGTTTTGAGGTTTTTTTCGTTTTACAAAGAATATTTAAGAGTTATTTAAAAAGTATGTGATGACTGCCTTATGTTTAATACAATTATAATCAAAGTTACAGGTGCTAATTTATTGTATTTCTTAAATACTTTCTGTTTTAGTATAATGCTGAGGTGATTTGGAGGCAACTTCGCAATGTTTTTCTACTGAGAAAATTTTAAGCAATCGTGTTTCCGAAACTTATTATGTTTAGAGTTAGTCCTGAACTTTGCTGTGTTTTTATTTCCAAGTAAGTATTTCGTTAATATTGATAATATTTTAATCGCTCTAAGAACTTTAGGGTAGTAAGGGCTCTTAAGCCTAGTGCGTGTAGGAATATCAAATGGTGGCGAAATTCGGCGTGGGCAGTTGAACATGTGATGGCTCAGATGGTAAGAGCATAGTCGTATTGAGACTAAGGTCGCGGGTTCAAGTCCTGCTCACGTGGTATTTTTTTACCATTTCTTATTTCATTAATTAATTTGAGTGCTTTAATAATGCATCTTGAATGCCTTAAACACTATTAAATAAATGTGTTTTTTGCTAGCTCGAAAAATCTGACAACAATTTAAGAGAGAGTATGAATAACCACAACAATGATAAATATTTTTAAGTTAGAATTTGTTTGTTATTAAAAAAATTACATTTGCATTAAAAAACTACATTTTACAAAACAATTTAATCATAAATCAAAGTTACTCAAAACACTTTCGCAATTATAACAAACAATTAAAACAAATGAGATTCGTTATGAGGTCATATCGCAGTCCGTTCATTATTTTAATTCAATGATTCTTCATTACATTGAATATCAAGACTCATAGTTAGGGAGTGGTCTTCTAGTCAGGTTATATTTCCAATTTGATGCATTGAAATGATATTAGTTTATAACAGGACAACTCTCGTAGCGTAGTAGTAACCAACGTGATGCAGTGTTTATATTTATCTCAGCTCAGCGGGAGACAAAATCGACAAGAACCTATCTAAGCATCCTATGAAAAACTTATCAGTTTTACAAAAGATTAGTAAGAAATACACAGAAAAACTCACCGACAGCATAGCAATCCTCATTCTCAAGCTTCTGCCACACCGTCATGGCTATAAAACACCGAATATCTTTTATTTTTGCTCGTGAAATATGAAAATAAAACTCTTCATTTTATCTCACTTGTTGCACTGACTGACTGACTTTTGTTCTTGTTTGTCAAAACATGTTGTCTATGGCTTGTAGTGCTGCGCAGTATTTGAGCGTTAATCAAGAATCGAGACTATTGCGTAGTCTATGGTGACACAAAATAAAGTAAAGCCAGCGAGCATTTACTAGAATGTACCATATCCATATCCCATACATACATTGGATTACACCTATTTTACGATTAAAAGTACTATTCTATTATTGATTTATATAGCATTACGAAGCTCGAAACAATATCTTAGTTAAAATTATTTTTAAAATTTAGATAGGAGTACTATTTTCAACGGGAGTCAACAGAGCACAACACAAAACGTGTAGTTTTCCTACTCACCGCTCGCGTTTCGGCGCATAAGGCGCATTACATCGTATTTTTGAGAACGTGTCAGTATTTCAGTTATACAGGGTGCATTTTGAAATCATTGGCATTAATTTAACTTGTTAACATACTCATTTATAGGCTACGAACAATAATTCTCTAGAATCGTCAATAATCCCGAAAAATCATTCCACGCGATATGTGCCGCGGCGGGCGGGGCTTAAAATATGAACAGCGCGGCGCGACAGTTCACCGTGACACTCGAGTCGTGCGGTTACGTCGCAAGAAGTTTCTTTTAAGAATATTACTGTGTTTTTGCGATAATCGATTCATTAAAAATGCCGTGAAGTGGTGTAAAAGCCATACAGACATGAAAATTAGTTATTCAAAAAAAAATAACACTTAAACAAGGTTATTTATTTTAGCGTAGCGTACTGCATATTAGGTACAATCCGCGCGTTGTATCTTACCGCTCATTGCGTTGATATCCCCACCCGATCGACGACGAGTGACCTTGTCGCGACCAATCGCATGCATCTTTGTCTATGTGTGCGTTTGAGTGTTTCGTTGTAATTACTGTTCGTTTGTTTGCGTAAATGGAATCAGAATCGAAGCGGTGAATGTAGGAGCGTTAGGTATCTAGAGAATTATATGTCGATGCTTATAGGTTATTTTTTATGGTAACAAAACTGCAATTAATGCAGTAATTAAAAAGTATCAAAAAGTAAAAAAAATAAACAAACTATCAAAACATAACGCGTGGCGCTCGCGAGAGTGATGACCCCGGCGCTGGTAAATACACTCACCAGCTGTGGCACGGGCGGCCGGCATACAAAAATAGATTTTAAGTTGCGTGAATAAGGTTTAAAGTCGAGTGGGGAAAGGCGACGTCACACGACCGATTGAGAATAGCAGGTAATTCTGTACTACGCAATCTAAGACGACGCGTTTTTCGTGAGTTTAATGAATTTTTTTTATTTATAATTGCAGTAATGGTATCTATCAAGGAGTCTAACGCATGTATAGAGGTTTTCTTAAATATGTAAATGACGTCTTTTGATTGACGTGTTATTAGTCTCACCTAACTTACTTTGTCAAGCATCATGGGTACCTATAGTGGATATTTAAAAGGATGCTAATGATTTCCAATCCACCCTGTATAATATATTGTATAACGCAGAAAATCTTATAAAGTCAATGGTTTTCTTACCTATCACTTCAACATAAAATATCCATGTGAAAGGGAATTGATTCTTCCGTACGATTTTCGTACGGTACGATATGACCGATTCATAAATACGCCTTTTTTGAGACGCTCGCGCAAACCATTCGTCACGTACCTAAGTGTCGATTAAAAAAATGCATCCCTCCCTACCCTACCCCTAGCTCTATCGTTCGTTTCTTCTTCTTATCCGACTGCGCCAGGAGTATGTTTGTTTGTATATTTCGTTGGCACGCTCTACAGCCATATCATATATTTTATAGGTTTCTTGGTGTTTAGGTAATTGCGGATATTTTATTTATTTATAAATGTCTTTATTATTTTATTCAAAACCTAATACACCCGTATTAAAATTTGGAATGAAAAAGCTTATAACGACACGATAATCTCGCGCAACCAAGCGTTTTCTCGATATCGTATGATCTCGAATATTTTTTTTGTAGCCAAAACGGATAGATATTTAGATAATACATTTTTTTAATTGTACAATTGTGTTGTGACTGTACAAAATAGTAATATGTAGTATGTTTGTGATTTTTTTCTATCGAGCCAAAAATGCTCAATCGTGTTTTGGGTATTGTGGGTGTCTGTAGAAAATCTTTAAGATTTTTATGTAAAAGCGATTTTTCAAAAACACGCACAATATTGCAAATTGTGGACCAATCTCGCCTTAAATTAATTAGACTAAACTCTTTACTTCACTTAACTTCATAAATATTCGAATGCTATCATTTCATGGACTGAAATTGCTCTAATGTGATCACTGAAACAAGTCTTCCTGTGTAAAATAAAATAAACGGGCAAGTGCGAGTCAGACTCGTATATGAAGGGTTCCGTACCACCATACAATGTTTTAAAACGCTGAAGAAACACGTTTCTTGTATGACGACCCCCTTTAATTTTTAATTTTATCTTAATTTTAGTATTTGTTGTTATAGTGGTCATAGCAATACATAATCGGTGTAAATTTCAAGTATCTAGTTAATGCTATTATAAAGATCGAGTTAAAAACGCTGAAAAAACAAGTTTCTTGTATGACGACCCCCTTTAATTTTTAACTTTTTCTTATTTTTAGTATTTGTTGTTATAGCAGCCACAGTAATATATAATCGGTGAAAATTTCAAGTGTCTAGCTATTACGGTTCAAGAGATAGAGCTCTGTAACAGACGGATAGACAGACGGAAAGACAGCGGAGTCTCAGTAATAGGGTCCCGTTTACACCCTTCAGGTACGGAACCCTAAAAATACTGCCTTGTAATCGCGATAAATCGCTTATCAATAGTAAAGTAAAGCAAAATAATACCTACTTATCTATCTATGAAAGAATCAAATTCCTCCATCTAGTGTACTAAGTAAATATTCGGTCCTAAAATGTGCAATCTAATATACGTAAATCTAGCTTTTAAACCTAGTCTAATAATGGCTGGTGAAATAGAGCCAAGCTACATATTTAGAGCTAGCTAATTAGCTGCGGCCCGGTATTGCGGCTAAACGTATGTCGAGCGTATATTTGCTATTGTGTTTGTTCAGGCGTAATTAGAATTTTACATTTTGGTCACAAGTAACTATTTTAGATGTTTTGTATTTACAATGGTTCTATATTATTACTACTTATATCTTTTTTTACCATTAATTTTCAGCACAGATGAATAAAATACGTTTACGGATAAGGAGCAAAGTATAATTCAGTTATTTGCCTGGCATAAAAACAATAGCAAAAAAATATTCACGCGTCGAAAACATTGCTCTAAATATAATGGCAGGCGACAACTATAAACTCAAATCATAAGTACTTGAACGTTCTCAATAGATAGTGTCTTGAATGACTTAACAATGAGGTATTAGAGTGGAAGGAAGCGAAATATTACCATAAGTAACGAGTCGTTTGGAGAATTGTGGAGTCTGGGATTCGAAGCGATATGCAAACCATGTTCAAAGTCCACACACAGCTACTTAGTGTTAATAGTGAACTATAAATACTTTTAAACTATCGCGTTGCATTATTATTAAATTAATGCATACGGGAATTAACGCGAAACGTACCTTTTTTTATTTATCTTGCTGATGTTTCGTTCGGGTTTTACCGAACGTGGTCCCAGCTTGACTGAAGCTGGTAGCTGACTGGTCAAGCTGGGACCACGTTCGGTGAAACCCGAACGAAACGTCAGCAAAATAAATAAAAAAAGGTACGTTTCGCGTTAATTCCCGTATGCATTAATTTAATAATAGTGAACTATTCACACTAAGTAGCTGTGTGTGTGAAATAGTTAGTACTCTTAAAGGACTTCACTGAGATACGTAATACAGATAAAAGTATTATTATTAACAATAAATAAATTATTTATTTGATGCAACGAAATGAACATTTACAATATAGGGTAAGTAGGTACCTATATTTAAATTGGGCCTATAAACTAACTTACATATAGGTACTTAATATAAAAATAAACGGGCAAGTGCGAGTCGGACTCGTACATGAAAGGTTCCGTACCACCGTTCAATGTTTTAAAACGCTGAAGAAACACGTTTCTTGTATGACGACCCCCTTTAATTTTTATCTTTATCTTATTTTTAGTATTTGTTGTTATAGTGGTCATAGTAATACATAATCTGTGAAAAATTCAAGTGTCTAGCTATTACAGTTTAAGAGATAGAACCCTGTGATAGACGGACAGACAGACGGACAGATAGACGGATAGACAGAAGGACAGACGGACAGACAGCGGAGACTCAGTAATAGGGTCCCGTTTGCTGTACGGTCCCTTTGGGTACGGAACCCTAAAAACTACTTCGAGCGTTTTAATTTATTTCAAATGAAACTAAACCGAATTACTAAAATATGAAACCGTACAGCCCTAGATTAAGGTGTACTGAATTGAATGACACCAAAATTGCCTCTTTTTGTAAAGGTTTAACATTATCGCCCGAAACAATATTTCAGAAGGAAAAAGTAGGCAATCGCCTCTAAGAATTTCAACTCGACTATCGCACGACACGGGTCGGAAGCAGAGCAGCGTGAAACAGATAGAATTTTTGCAAATACCTACTCGCGATACGTATCGGCACTACACAATCCTCATAAGGCCGTACCTGAATTACGGCCTTAAGTACGCGTGTATGAAAAAGTCTAGGGTAAGCACTGGACACTTACTACCGCTTGGTGTCCGTGTCAATCGTAATTCCGAATACCCCCCAAATCACTCCAAATGCCAGTTTTTTCGCTGCTTTCCATCCATTTGTCCGCGGCTGCTTCTGGCAGCTGCGTGACTTCGATTTATTGCTCTAGTGCATATTTCAGATTGAATCGCTGTTTCCAGACATCATAATAGATCGAGAGCTGGCACGAATTTTTGGGTAGGTATTTGAGGCAAGTTGGAAACTTGTCACATATCTCTCCTATTATACCCCAACACGGAACTGCAGACCTGGCTGGTGAGTAGCGGGGCTAGACCATTTTGATTTATTTAGACGGACCTGGCAGGTAGAAAGTCCCATCAAAATGACCTGTCTTTTTGAGAATCTTATTTTTTAGTTATAAGTATAACCCTATACTTTAAATCAATCGTAATAATAATAAATCGTCTGGCTTATTGATTTTTTAGGGTTCCGTACCCAAAGGGTGCAAACGGGACACTATTACTGAGACTGCGCTGTCTATCCGTCTGTCCATCTGTCCGTCTGTCTGTCCGTCTGTCACAGGGCTCTATCTCTTGAACCGTAATAGCTAGACAGTTGAAATTTTCACCGATTATGTATTACTGTAGCTGCTATAACAAAGATTACTAAAAATAAAAAAAAGTTGAAAATAAAAGGGGGTCGTCATTCAAAAAACGTGTTTTTTCAGCGTTTTTAACTAGATCTTTATAATGGCATTACCTAGATACTTGAAATTTTCACTGATCATGTATTACTATTACCGGTATAACAACAAATAGTAAAAATAAGATAAAATTAAAACTTAAAGGGGGTTGTCACACAAGAAACGTGTTTCTTCAGCGCTTTAAAACATTGTACGGAGGTACGGAACCCTTCATGTACGAGTCCGACTCGCTCTTGCCCGTTTATTTTTTATTCTTGAAACATTAAACAACAACATATATAAATGCATATTGCCTTAAACACAGTTTTTGAAAAAAAAAAAAACTTAAAAATTTATAGGTTATTTTAGCCCCGCTACTCACCAGCCAGGTCTGCAGTTCCATGTTGGGGTATAATAGGAGAGGTATGTGACAAATTTTCAACTTGCCTCAAATACCTAACCAAAAATTCGTGCCAGCTCTCGGACCATTAGGTACTAGATTTTAACCCCACTGGTAAAGTCAAAGACAAAAAGTCTTTTTCACCCTAGATCTACCTATCCTTCAGAACGTACCAGTAATGTACCTACCTATATATATAGTTAGTAATACAAAGTATAACAAAAACTATAATATACCTACCTACAAGTTTTTTTTGAATAGGTACAAATAGGGCTGATGATGAGTTGTTCAAAATTATGGATTCACCATAATTTTGAACAAATTTTTCCAATAAATGTATATACCTACAGGCTGACTTTTTATCCTCCTGCAAAGTTTTTGGAGCAAGTCCAGTCCATGACACTCAACAACTTTCTATAAAAAAAGTTATTAAAAATCGATAAAAAA
Source organism: Acrobasis repandana (assembly GCA_963576875.1). Taxonomy (NCBI): domain Eukaryota; kingdom Metazoa; phylum Arthropoda; class Insecta; order Lepidoptera; family Pyralidae; genus Acrobasis; species Acrobasis repandana. The sequence goes on from OY756236.1 coordinate 13,769,596, forward strand.
TTTACGTCCTCTTATACAAATCAGCGCTCAGCCAATCCATCTCTGTTTTACATATAGCATAGCATTTCACACATTTTACATCTAGTTACTATAGGAAGTGAATTTATTTTTCCGTATTTCGATAACCATTTATTAGGAAAAGTTGTTCAAAATTAGGGATGCATCCATTGACATACATAGATCTCGTTGGATGCATCAGATACCGATACCGATCCCGATATATCGGCGATACTTCGGATTTCCCGATATATCGGCATCGGCGATATTTTTATTGACGATACAACGACACATTTTAAATTTTTCGCTTCAAGAAAGTAATGAAAACGCGCGTGCTGTTCGTCTATTTTTTTGTAAACAAGGCACGAACGAACTATACTCGGAAAATTCCCGCGCTTTATTCAGTGTATTGTTTCACCTATTAGTATATTTATTTAGTATAGTATATTAACTAGATGCTTTTGTTGGTTGTTGTTAATATTTTTACCTTGCACAATAAAATATAGAATTACACTACATATCATTATTAAATTACTTTATGTGTTTGTATCGTTTATATAACTAGTTGATTAATTAAAATAAATAAATAGGTAGTAAAAATAAATTCACTATGCGTATTGGTATCGGCATCGGTATCGCCGATATTTTTATAGGAGTATCGGTATCGGTATCATATCGGCAAATAGGCGTATTGATGCATCCCTATTCAAAATGATGGAGTGAATCGCCGCTTATGATATTTGTATTATTTAAAAATAACCTACATACCCACTAACTAACACAACATTTGTTCCCACAACTTCCCACGCTCCTGGGAATCCTTGCAGAATTAATCACGAAGACAAATGGGCGGACCAGCGCTCGTTCATTCATTCATTCGTTCATTTAGTTCGCGATCGTGTAATGCGAGTTGCTGAACTACACAGATTAGCTGTCGGTCGTTTCATGAGCGGTTGTTATTGTAAGGGAAACAAGAGAAAACTTGAATAATACCTACGTAGGTAACATTTGTAGCAGGGCTTGTTAACGATACCAAATTCACACTAAAAGTAACGTTAAATAACGTTATTTTCGTGGTAACGTTATAAAGGGTATCGATAATACAGTTTATAACGTTATCAATTAACGATATAAGTAACGATACTTTGTTCAATACTTCAATACAAAAATATTATATCTAGTTGCCTACTAGACAAACTCTCATTTATTTATTCTGTCAAATATCGAAAAGAAATACAGTGTTAACAATACCTTTTACCGTTAATATCATTGGTAACGTTATCTGATTAACGGTAAATAGTGGGAAAAATACCGTTACCCAGCATAACGTTATCTTTGCTGATGTTAACGCCGTTTGACAGAATTAACGTTACCAGATTTTAACGGTATTGAAGGTATTCCAAGCCCTGAATTTTGTAGGTATAGAGCACATTTTTCCATAATGTTGATAGAGGCATTTGGCACTGTTAAGGGCTGTAAAATCACAGTCCACTGCTAGACTAAAGGCCTTATCCAATAAAGAAAGGTTGGTCATTGTATCGTCAATCTCAACAATAAATAAATTATTTATCGTCTTTTTTTGCCTCCACTGCAGGAGCACGACCCTCACTGTATTACCAGAGCCTTAAATTAGCCAGAGATGTCAGAGGATTTGGCCTACACTCTCCACGCTGGCCAGACGGGTGTGAGAGGTCTCACTGATGTTCACAAGCTTAATTTGGCTTGTGTTTCCTAAGTCGCCTTCTACGACATCCACGGGAAGACTTTGAGTGGTCCTATTCTCCTCTGCCGGGAACCACACGGCAACATTGGCATTTAATTGAAATAAATTCGAGTACAGCTTTATATGAATGTGAAACATGATGAACAATGAGGAAGAAAGACAGAGAGAAAATAGAAGCATTCGAGATGAGGTGCTGGAGAAAATAAGTACCTATGGTTAGAGTAAGCAATGAGGAGGTACTAGAAAGAGTAGGAGAGAGAAGAAATATTCTAAAAACTATTAAAAATAGAAGAGGGAAGACATCTAATAAGACATGACAATCTCTTCAGAATATTAGTAGAAGGAAAAATAAACGGGAGACGAGGAAAAGAAAGACCGAGGATGAAGGTTTTCCAACAAATTGAAAAAAACTAAGGTTATTAAAAAGATGGCAGGAGGTTTTGGCGGGAAGTCAAGGGGTTCGGTTAGGGTTTTCTTTAAATTATTTTGCAAATTGATTTTAGTGGACTTTATAATATGAAATTGGTGTTGTTTGGTGTTATAAATGCTCAGGCTCATGAACAATATGTGAAATAGTTAAAGTGGACAGTCATAGTACGGCTGTAGTGATATTTGTTTCGCGGACTGTGTGGGCGTCTTGGGGCGTCGTCCGCTACTCAGTCGGCTATGAAAACCAGTGGACTCGTATAGATTTGTCACCAGAAGCTCCCTGAAAGCAATCAAAGGCCTACCACAACCTTTGATTGTAACTTGTTAGGAAAAAAGAATTTCCCACGTTTTATTAACTTGTTCCTGGCTAAATACACAGTAGCGTCAAGCCATTAATAAAAATAAAAAAAAAGATGGCAAACACAAGAGATGAATGGAGGCATCTTTACTTACCTCCACCGACAAGAGCAAGCTCTTAAGTTACAAGAAGAGTATAAAATCTTTGTACAGAGAACGCCGCTTACTTCAGTCGAGAGAAAAGGGGTGGAGTGGTGACATTTTCATTCTACCCTGCCGTCACCACACGGCCGCTGGATAAAAGCGCTTCTGTTCAGCCAGCAGTTACGCTGCAAGAGCGTATTAATGAGGTCTATCTCGGGAAATGCATCATCACGCTTACAGACCAAAGCCGATACTTGTACCGACCTGAGTTCAATAAGTATGGCGATGCTAATCCTCGTTATACCACTCGTATAGCGAGGAACTCGTAGGAATAGGGATAGAGAGTGTAGGAGATATTCGCAGAGAGAGAGAGGAAGAGAGCCCAACTAGCACGCAGGCTCTATAACAAGCTGTACACTGGCCGGTAAGAAGTTCCTATTAAAGGCTTTGGCTCTAAAGTAAGATCTACAGTAGATATACGAGCGCTTAAAGCACCGCTATACCCCCGAAAAGGGCCCATTTTTTACAGCTCAAGCGTCTATACTGTGTCTACAATGGTCGTTAATGCGTATTAGTACGGAGATACAAAGGGGCTATGCGAGCGGTAGTATACGCTTAAGTATCTATAATAAGTTCTTGTAGCACGACTTTACCGCTCGTACCGTTTTTAACCGCGCCTGTAGCACGACTATACAGCCCGTACCATAATTGACCGCCTCTGTAGCACCACACTACCGCTCGTACCGTTTTTAACCGTGTCTGTAGCACGACTATACAGCCCGTACCATAATTGATCGCCTCTGTATCACCACACTACCACTCGCACCTCTTTATTGGATGTACAGTGGCGATATTTTGGGGAAAATTATAAAACATGTCTATTTATTTCAATAAAGATTGAATCAGGCCATTTTGGAATGTGATGGACATGTGAAAATAAAAATAATAATAAGTTAAGGTGAAGATATAGGCAAATGACCTTGAAGTGGCGCCCTCATTTGAAATAAATTGTTAACTCGTAAATATGGAGATAATTTCCATATTGCTCTTCGTCATGCACTAGATAGCCCTTTAAATTATTTTATAAACCACCGTTGAAAGTATTTACATAAGTCCGTCTAGCTTTAAAACTTGCCTCCGCCATAAGTGGCCACGGCAAGTTTTAAAGCTAGACGGATCACCAATAATAGTTTTAACGGCAGTTCATAAAATAATTTAAAGGGCTATCTAGTGCATGACGTAGAGCAATATGGAAATTATCACCATATTTACGAGTTAACAATTTATTTCACACTTCAAGGTCATTTGCCTATATCTTCGCCTTAAGTGTTGTTTTCCCATTGATATGTATACAATACAAGTGCTAGTACCAGTTTATTGTAATAAATATATACATATGTTTTAGCTAAAATTTACACGCGCCTTGTATTTTTTTGATAAAAAAATACATTTAATTAGCGATTGTAAATTCTAAATTTAGCTAATAAAATATATTTAAGGTTAGTTTGTAGTTTTTTTCGTTATGAATGAAAAATAATGAAAACAAATCGGTTTTTTATCCATATTTATAATGTTACAAATAATAAATTATCATGAAAATTTATTTTATTAAAAACTATAATGGCGTCTCGGCTACAACAGCCTTTAGAGTTTACTAGAACCTTTCTACCGGTTCATGGCGCTTGTATTTGCCGTTCTAGACCTTAAGGTCCTACAATGGTGGTATTAACGAGCTATTATACTTTTTTAGATGTACAGCAGCAATTAATACCTTCTTTTAAGAGCCTACGACTGTACAATGAATAGTTAATACCCTATTATAACGGCGGAGTGTTTGCCATCCTTTCTACCGATTCATGGCGCTTGTATTCGCCGTTTTAGATCTTTCGGTTCCTATTAAACTTTATTAGATGTACAGCAGCAATTGATATCTCCTTTTAAGAACCCAATGCTGTACAATTGATATGAAACCCTGTTGTAGCACCTTAAGTGCTACTATAGAATAATATACCTCTGCTGTAGATAAAGCGCCACAGAGGCTGTACTAAACTATTATCAACAGCTTAAGGCTGTATAAATATACATTATACATCTAAATGTGTTTTAACAGAATTTAGTAAATCTGTCCAAACACTTATAACTACAAAAACCTTCTACTAGACCTTAGAGCGCTACAAAAGTTACTTATACCTCCTCTTTATATTTAATGCCTGTACAATATCTTTATAATATGACTTTGTATCTCCTTTGGAGATTTACGTAACCGCTTTACAGCCATTGTACCGCACGTCAGTAAAAGCGCTGTATAATACGCTATTGTACAACTTAAGTAGGTTAATAAACCCTTTGAACGGCTGTTCTCCAAACTTCGGGTGGTACAGAAGCCATAGAAGCAGCTTGAATGTTTGTTGGGAGAGCTTTAAGAGCCAACCGAATACTAGGCTTGCATCAAATCAGTAGATATTATACTTGGTGTACCCATAGTCACAGAATACAGTAAGAGTACCTCTCCCCCGTTTTCGCCTTGATGACGGGCGAGAGCGGGCGAACGCACACTGCATGGCACAAGTTGGCCCACAAGAACCGGGGGACAGGTGCGGGTGCGGGGAACGGGGACGCATATTGCGCGTACCTTAGGAGATTCCGTTCTGTTTACTCTTACTCTCTTTCTGTGCTATAGTATAAACTTGGAAGGATAAAACACTGCTTTGTTGTTTTAGCGTCCTCCGCGTAGATCTATTTTTGTGCTGTATAAAAGCTTATAGATAAAGAACATAGTTTAAAGATAACGAAGCCCGTATTTCCAATTTCCCGGAACTAATTTCCTTTATTTGTCTCCATCTAAAGAGGATTGAAAAACAATTGTAAAAGATTTCAATATCGGCGGAGAGGCAGATCAAAGGCCGTGTCAAAGGCGTTTTGTTGAGTGTATGACACTGGAGTTTAATAATTTGATATTCAATCATGTTTGACTAGGAGAGTAACTAGTCTCGTGGTGAAATAATAACAACGTTTCACGTAACTAGATACAAAGATACGGTCTACATTCTGATCACGTTTTCATCTCTAACGTGGTAGGTAGAGACCAGGGTAATATAATACTATTTTAAAAAACAATATTCTCCTATTTTTTCAAAATTTGATGTGTGAGTGGAACTTCAAAACTATTCCTTTATCTTTAAAACTATTTTAAGGGTAGATTCAGTCCATGATACTGAACAACTCTCCCCAAAGAACTTATATCGAAATATGAAAAAAGTCGTAAATTTGCAATACTAAATACCAACAAAAGACCGGCCGCGTTCATCAATGCTTAAAAACATATTAAAATAGTGACAAACTAAAAATACAAAGTAAAACTAACAAGTAACTAAATTAAAACTAAACAAATTAAAATATAACCTAAATTAAAACTAACTAAACTAAAAATATTTAAAAATAGAACTAACCTATATTAAATTATATAAAAAATTGAGGCCAAATCGCTGCCGTCACAGGCAAAGTACCCAAAAGGCTGGCGGCATTTCCGCATTTCATTTCAATATGAAAAATAATTTTTGGCTTCCACACAAGTTAACCGATCAGCTGATCCGAGTTTGTTTGGAAAGCCAAAAATTATTTTTCGTATTTCGTCATATGTTCCTTCGGGAAAGTTGTTCAATATCATGGACTGAATTCACCCATAAAATAGTTTCAGTATATTTTGTTAGACGTTATACAAAGTGGATGGGACGTACCTAAAGAACCAAAAAATTTTTTGGCATTCCATACAAACCTCCGGCCGGTCGCACACTTTTCTATGGAAATGCCAAAAAATTTTTTTGTTCTTGGCTGTTATTTTAATTTCATACTATAGTGATCTAGTATAGACCGTGGTTCGATTTATTACGGGTATGTCCCTTCCACGTTGTATAAAAAAAAAAATAGATTCCCACAAGTTCTTTCATTTGATGTTGCAAAAAAATATTTAAGGCGCGTCGGGAATTTTTTGGGATGGGAAAAAAATATTGAACTCGCGACGTTTTCACTTCTGTCGGCTCCCGGAATGCCACAATTTTTTTTTAGGTTTTTTTCTAATTTACCCCCAATAGTGGCCAGGCCACCATATTTAAATGCATTTATTTACGTTACACCCCCTTCTTAGGGTCACCGACTTAGTACCATTTCCGTAAATCCGTTGTTTTTTTTTGAGAAACAGAACACTCAAAAACCTATTTATTTGATAAATAAATTTCTAAGTACACTTATGAGTAACGTTTTTGACAAACGATTTCGCTGGCCATCCATTTCTGTCGAAGAGTTTATTGTCAAATAGTTTTCAAACTTAATGGACCGACTATTTTGAAGATAGGTAAGTATAATTTATGACACAGGATGCATTGCCAAAATCTAACTCCAGTCTTCAGTCATGGTTAGAGATAACAGACACAAGGCGATATGGGACACGTTTTATACAATTTTTATTTGTCCTTCTGTCAGCGACAGGAAGTCCACTGGATTTTCCTGCAAACCTTGCTCAGGTCGTCCGACTACCTAGTATTAGGTGAGTGTCTTAGGTTTTCCTAAAGGATCCAAAAATTCCTCCAGATGCACGTGTGTTTTAATTTCAATAACGTCAAATGAATGTTTTATCACTGAAATGAGTTACAAAAACACATTTGCTGTTAAATGCCGTGCCATATAAAACCTTAAGTTGACCAGAAAATTATAAGGGAAATCAAAAAATTTGTAGCCCCTACTAGTGGAGCATCTGGCGGATTTTTTTGTGACCATTAGAGGAAAGAGGCAAAATCTTTGGAGCCATAATTTCTAGTATGGACAAAAAAACACACATATATTAGCCCCAAGCACAGGTGTGGCGCTTCATACAAGCAGAGTAATATTTATTGTTTACATTTTAATAACATTTTGTTACAGATCAATATTATTACAAAAATTTCCAAGTGTATTTGAATAAATAAAAATTTAGACTTAAACAGGGCATACATATATATATATTTATGCCGAATACTTCTACAAACGAAACTTTACATCCGTGCACACGATCATGTATAATGTGAGCATAACGGCCTGGCCACGGGACATTCGCCAGTCGCCGGTGCGCGTGGCTTGCTCGATACTTTTCTGTACTGTTGTTTTAGTCGCCAGTCGCCTCGTCGTTCGAGCCGCGCGTATTTTCGCCACGGCGAATGTCCTGTAGCCAGGCCGTCAGTGTTCAATCAAAACCATCAAACTCTCGAAAACGGGGGAGAGGTGCAGGGACGCTTATGCGGGGGTCGCTGCGAGTTCCATTCTGTTTGTTAGTCTTTATTAAATTCTGTGCCCAAAGTAAGTCGGGATACACCAATTGATCTAATATTTATATTTTACAATAAACAAGGGGCCCGCCCTGGCAATGCACGGGTAAATAAATTATACTTACATACCTTTATGTTGAATCACTCCATCCAGTCTATCATTTGACTAAAACTGAATTAAAAAGCCTAATCAGCCTAGTAAACTACCATATACCATTTATGACTTGAATAATTTTATAATTAACTGTAATGTAATGTAATTTTCAATTTAAAACGACTGAGAGCTGTTTATCAAATGTGCATGCTGTGTTCGCTCCAAGTAGGTTGGCAACTTATATGCTCTAATTTGTATATGCTTAGATTTGTGTGTTGTTCAGCCAGTTAGCGAACCAAATAAATAAAAAAAAAAAAAAAAAAAAAAAGAAATCTCTCCCTTTCTATGACCCTTTTCAAATCTATTGCCAAAACTTTAAAAGCCGTTTGTCTGAGAGCTGACATCACAACATCAGTGTCTCGCAGGAAATGTTCCGTTAAACGTATCTTGTTCATACAGCCTTTATGGGTACTGGAACGTATCCAGAACTCAGCGTAGTTACGGTTATTTTAGCGCAATCATAAAATATCAGAAGCAATGGTCATTCATAGAAGTAGTTATAGTGAAGAAGACAAATAAAAAACAAATAGGGGTGACGGACGACTAGGTCTGGAAAGTTTTATTCTAATTAGTCTTTGAGATTATCCAAAAATAATAGATCCATATTTTTCAGTTTATCAAAAAAGTGAAAATTTCAGTTCAAAAAGTTTCAGAGTGGGGCTTGTGACGTCACCGGTAACCCTATCATTGTTACGAAACTTTACTGTTCGAATTTCAGATGATCGAAAACGGAATATTGAAGTTTCAAATACCAAACTGATTATTTTACATAAATTTGCTCATCCATAAACTCATTTTACCTATGTTTCATCTTCCCTTAATCGACCTTGGCACTCTTCCTATATTTCGTGACGTAGACTTGGGCCATCACGAGAATATAATATACCTTATATTCTTATACCATGACATCCTAAGTCGTCGGTGATGGCCAGTGACTGAATAGAATAGCGCAGACAAAAGGAGGCTTAAATACCCAAAATCGCAAGTGCCTGCGGGCCCTAATACGGCAAACGACGACAGTCCTAATGTGACATTTGTCTGAATTCGTACAAATCTGCGTCATTTGGCTTAACGACATGGGATTTGGCTACAGACAGCAATATTCGAATGGATAGTGATTAATCATGATTACCTATAAGCCGTGTGGCTCCCGGCAGGCAGAATAGGACCCCTCCAAGTCTTCCCGTGGATGTCGTAGAAGGCGACTTAGGAAATACAAGCTAAACAAAGCTTATAAACATCAATGGGACCTCTCCAACCCAGGCCCAATCCTCTGACTGCTTTGGCTAATACATGGCTCTGGTAGTACTGAGAGTGGAAACTGAAGGGGACCTGATGTTGATTATTACCTATAAGTGTACTATGACACACTCTTGTCCACTTTGGTAATTCAATCCACATCTAGTTCCCAACATCAAACTCCCTGTCGGCAGCAAAATGTAATTTTTGTTTTGGAGTTTCTCGCGACGGAACAAACAAACTCCAGAAAGTTGTGTAATGGAGCTCGCTTGTTTACTAGCTGCAGTCTGCGGTTTTGGATCCAGTTGAGGTTTTAACTTACACAGTACAAATATTAAAGATTTACATACATTTTATAGACCAAGCGAACGAAGCGTCTCAATTTTAAGATTGGTCAAAAATGCTTTTGTTCGTCTGTCTGGTTTAGCCTCCAGGTAGGCCTGCCATCCGTCCGGGTTTCCCCGGATTTGTCCTAGTTCTTTTTTTTCTATTTTAAATATATAGGGACAAATCACACTGATTAAGCTAGTCCTAAAGTATTTTTTTTAAACTAGTGCTATTGGGATACTAACTCAAAGATACTATAACTTATGATAATACATATATAGATCAACATCCAAGACCCAGTAAAATTTGAAAAAGGCCATTTTCCAACTTGCCCTGGCTGGGGATCGAACCCAGAACCTCCGGATTAGCGGTCTAACGTGTTAACCATTACGCCACGGAGGTCATCAAAGTCGTAAAGGGCCTCCGGTCCGGGGAGCGGATAGGTAGTCCTGAACCTGAATATGAATATGTGTTCAGGATAAGATATGGAAGTGGAATAAGTCAAAATGAAGAGGGATGTTAGCCGTGTGGTTCCCGGCAGAGTACGAGTAGAATAGGACCACTCCAAGTCTTCCCGTGGATGTCGTAGAAGGCGACTTAGGAAACACAAGCTAAACAAAGCTTATAAACATCAATGATCAGTGGAGAGAGACTAATAATACCTAATGATGATGATGATGAAGACGGATGTGTACCTAAATGATTCGAAAATGGAATGAAATGTTTGAAATGAAATGAAGTTATGAAAAGCGGACAAGTTGAGATAAAGAAATTGGTTCTGAAAACAAGATGCAGCATGCAGGTAGCATGCACCATCGTTACTTCTTTACTCCTTGTAGCACAATCTACTATTTAAAGACCAATACTAGTTTACCTACTTAAGGGGGAGGACTCAAGCGTAGATTGCTTATGTTTAGGGAATCAAGTACCTAGTCTTAATCCGGCATTGCCTGTAAGTACTAATGTTTTATTCAAATCATAAAAATACGGACAAATAACACAAATAAAATAATTTTACAAATAAAATATCTCTTCCAACGCGCCACATCGAGGCAACGTACCCAATATGCTGGCAGCATTTCCTCGCTGTATAGCTAGACTTATTCTCTGAGCAAAAAAGCCGCCAGCTCTAGGGTCACCAGTTGCCTCGATAAGGCGCGTTGTGACGTCCTTAAAAAATAACTTAGCATCAGGGCCCCAAGGTCCCATCGTCTCTACTGCGAATGGAAGAAAAATAAACCCGTCTCCCAGACCCGCGTATTTCCGCTTTTTGGCAGCCTCTGCAGTACAAGCCGCCGCTCCACCAAGATTAAACGTTGCAGGCAAATGTGAAGGTGCAAGAGTATCCACACATGTGGCATCCCAAACGAGGCACCTACCCTGCCTCCATGGGACCAAGGACAAGCCATCAGGTCGCTTGCCATCAGTGCGGACGATCCCATTCGGTTCCAAAATGGATGGAACACCGACAGTGGCCAAGGTTCTATGAATAATATCATTAATAGATGCATGTCGGGGGATTCTGCCCGCACTTTTAACACAGGCTAACCCATGGCGACCGTACCCATCCACATTAGCACCACAATGGCAAACATGTGGTTCATTAATTTTTGCGCCTAGACGAAGGCCCATAGCAAGAGTAAAGGTGCAATTATCGAGAAGGGTGCCAACATGTGCAGAAGGAAGCGCCTGCAACCAATATCCAGACTCTCTCTCCGATAGCGCCACGAGGCGAGAGCGTTCCTCCACTCGAGAACACTCTGCAATCATTCGCTGCTGGATATTTTTACAAAGAGGATTGTCCCACTGTTTTTGAGAGCATAAATTTAAAGGCAGTGCATCGAGTTCATTGGATAGCCATACCCCCTTAGCCTCACTCACGCCACACATCTCAGCGGAACCCATTACTGGGCCAAGTAGACTACCGCATAGTGAGGATGAAGCGTGAGCGGAAGATAAGAAAGCAGGTAGAGCCACTGCAGATACCTTGCGTACACCAATGCCCCCAAAACGGACAGGAAGAGAGGCAAAATGCCAAGACTCATCGCTAATCTGACAATTAAATATCTTTACTAATGACGTCTGGATAAGATCGTCTAATACTTTTAGATGGTTTCGATGCTTCCACAAGAAAGAACATCGCAAAACATACGTGAATTTTGGCACAAACAGACAACATTTGAGTAAAAAAAAAGCCATGTGAGCGTTTATCTTAAATAGAAGATCAGATGAACTTTGAAACTTGACTACCTGAGCACTTACGTAATCAGGGATCGCATCGTCTAAAAGTGGGGCCCCTAGAATGTTTAAGGAATCCTTATGCACAAGCTTAATTCCCGGAGCTAACTCTTGAAACATGGAGTATATTTCATCTTTTCGCGAGCTTTCAACCGAATCATTTATATACAGTTCACACTTAGAGAAATTAAGTTTCAATCCTATTTCTTCGAACCGAGAGACAAGAGTTTGCAAGTCCAATTTCACCGTCAAAGCGTCCCCGCCAATAGTGCCATCATCCAAATACCAGGCATTAAGGGGTGACTTGAGGCCGGATATGATGGGGTTTATGCCAAGACTGAATAAAGCAGGACCCAAGGGATCTCCTTGCTGACATCCAGTTGTAGAACTTATTAACTGATCTTTGTAAACAAGGTCAGAAGGAGAACCATAACCTGTAAGTTGTATTAATTCTAGCGTTGCGAGTCGTGTTGCACGGTGTTTCGGATTTACAGTCCCGCGTGGGACTCTATTTTAGAGATTCACACGTACAAAAATTCGTATTTAGTTGATTGATATATCTATTAGATATCAAAAGCTTATATTAGTATCGGATTTTTAACGTCACGTAATGTCTAGATTGGATTGTTAACGTCAAAATAAATCATAATATATAAATATATAGGGACGTATTTATAGACTTTATATATAACTTGTTAAAGAATACCTAACTCAACGATAAACACCAAGACCCAGGAAAATTTAGAAAAGGCCATTTTCCAACATGCCCTGGCTGGGGATCGAACCCAGAATCTCCGAGTGACGGACTAGCATACAAATACACCAAGAAGGTCGTCACTTATGATGATCTCCCTGGTGACCGCCCAGGCTTACTGGGGCTAAACAATCAATTAAAGTTTTATTAAAAAATATTGTAATGTCATTGTTCTTCAAACGATGGACATGCCCCAAGGTTGTAAGTTTCAAAAGTAACATGTAATAAGATGTTAGGCGCATCCATGTAAATCAAGAATGAGAAATTGTGGCAAGTTACTAATGAATAGCCCAATTGCTTAGGTACACAAACTTGCGAGAGTAAAAACACTCACGTTGTTTTTTAGCTGGGAGAAAAGTAAATACAATAACACGTCTTTATCCCTAACGGGGCAAACAGAGCCTAGGGCGGTAAGGCCCAGACCATTTTTAGTGTGATGGTAGGGATCGAGGGCAGGGAAAAGGTAAATCATAATAGTGATGGGTTGCTAACCGCATCGCCTATTCATATGATTCAGATTCTCGCCCATTCCCTCGATTGGCTTTTAAGATCTACACGGGAAGAGAAGCAGCTGGTACATTCTATGTTTTTTCTTCCCCCCCACACCAGCAAAGAAAAATTGCAGCAAATTAAATCAGCAGAAAAAATAAAGTCACAGGTATGAAAATCAAAAATGGAGTACCAGATCTAACTGTGAACTTCCAAATCGGAACAGCTGGCAGCTTGCGGGAAAGTTTGTGAGACACAGTTTGTGATGGTTTGCTTTACTTGCAAAATAACTATAGTTAGTTTAAGTTATATTTATTAAGTTATATTTACTTACAAATATAGATACCTAAACATCACACGTATGTATACAAACCTTATTGGTGAATGACGTGTAAAAGTGCCTAATAAGTCATTACTGAATAAACTTTTGAAAGCATTAAGACGATACACGGAGTCCAGTGCTCTGCTCGCATTTGAAATAAATTATTTGTAAGGAAACGGAGATATCACTTAAAAGTTTAAGCTAGTAAAACCTAGATAACCCTTTAAACTATTTTATGAACCACTGTTTATAGTTTAAAGTGAGAACGTTAAGCTTTAGTTTGCGTTTTTGCCAAAAGTGGCCGTTTTTCGCAAAATGCAAACTAAAGCTTTAACGACTGTAAACAGTGGGTCATAAAACAGTTTGAAGGGTTATCTAGGTTTTACTAGCTTAACATTATAAATGATATCTCCGTTTCCTTACAAATAATTTATTTCAAATTGGGGCAGCACTGGACTCCGTGTATCGTCTTAAGGTGTCGTGTCGGTATCTACCTAAAACACCAAGTTATTATTTTAAAAATATTTATAAAAGCAAGATTTTATCTAAATCATTCAACTAAAAAAATTATAGTGCTCCAGAATACGAAACAATTGAGGCCAAACTCGGTGGGGTTATGTCAGTTTATCACAGAGATGCCGCGGCCACTTGCCGACTTCATCATGAGATCAGGTCATTATGGCACCATAATATTACATTGTCACCCAACTTACATAATTATGTGAAGTTTCAGCTCCATCAAATAATGGGAAGTGGGTCTAATTTAGCTTGCAAGATTTGTTTACGGACACAGACAATGGGACAGGTGAAACTATATCTTCTTCTTCCTCACCTTATCCCACTTTACGTGGGGTCGGGACAGCATGTGAGTCTTCCATTTTCCTCTATCTTTTGTCAAGGCACTTGTTACATTATTTTTATCCATATCGTCCTTAACGCACTCCATCCACCTTTTCTTAGGCCTTCCTCTGTTCCTATTTCCTGTAACCTTCAAATACAGGTGAAACTATATAAAAGTTGTAATATAGGAAATCAAGTGACAAGATGCTAGCCGCATAGTCTAACATGATTCAGATCCTTACCATCTCCAGAGAATTGGGAAGAGAAGAGGCTGGTACATTCTACGTTTTTAGGGTTCCGTACCCGAAGGGTGCAAACGGGACCCTATTATTGAGACTCCGCTGTCTGTCCGTCTGACACAGGGCTCTATCTCTTGAACCGTAACAGCTAGACACCTAAAATTTTCACCAATTATGTATTACTATGACCACTATAACAACAAATACTGAAAATAAGATAAAGTTAATAACTAAAGGGGGTCGTCATACAAGAAACGTGTTTCTTCAGCGTTTTAAAACTTTGTACGGTGGTACGGAACCCTTCATGTACGAGTCCGACTCGCACTTGCCCGTTTTTTTCTTCTCTCCTAGACCATTATTGAAGCAAAAATGTAGGTATGTATGTAACATAGTAGGTACCTACATTTATGTGTATTCAGTGGAAAAGTGAAATTCAGCTGTGTCGGGAACTCGGGACTACCGTCATATTAATATTATCTCGTAACGACATACTGTGTTGTTAACGACTTGTAGTAAACCGGACACTTCATTGGACACTGGGTTCTAGGTTCCGTACATTATAGGTATAGCTTTTAACAAAATATACTCAAATGAATACTATAGAATAAAAAAAATATTTTGGTTTTCCATACGAATTCTGGCTGGCTCAAGAGAGGGAGACATGGAAACTATTCCACCGGGGTGATCCCTTTCTACACAGTTAGCCAGTTCTTCAGGGGGCTGGTCAAATACCCTGACACTATTGTAACTACAACACTCCCCCCAACTGCAAGTGTTCGAACCACCAAACTAAAACAAACTACTCCACCGACAAGAACGTCGATGAACTTGTACGGGAGGCTAAAAGTTGGCTCATGTTCAAACTTAAAAGTTCTATTGGCTACATCTACACCACATCTTCATGACATTTATGAATATTTTTCGAAATGATTGAATACGATTATTGCTTAATGTATCTGTGTATTATTATTTTTTAATTTTATCTTATATTTATATAATGCATGTGTGATAAATGTAATAGATGTAAGTCGTTTTTATCACAATAAACAATTAAACGATAAATCTTACGTTTTAACCCCCTTAATTCCGCCATTTAAAAAATAAATACGAAATACTGGCTAGAGAAAAAAAATCTACGTAATTATGGAACCTGCACACTTAATTTCACGAGAATCGGTTGAGAAATGCGACCTGTAGGTAAAAACAACCAAAAAACTGGAATTCGGACACACGAAAGAATATTTTCCGAAGCTGAAATGCAGACCTTTCGCTTCGCGCACTCATAAATAAATCATCATCAGGTCTTCTGTAGTCTCCACTGCAGGAGCACGACCCTCTCTGTCCTCCCAGAGCTATATATTAGCCAGAGCAGTAATAGGATTTGGCCTACACTCTCCACGCTGGCCAGACGGGTTGGAGAGGTCTCATTGATGTTTATAAGCTTTGTTCAGCTTGTGTTTCCTAAGTCGCCTTCTACGACATCCAAGAAGACTTAGAGTGGTCCTATTCTACTCTGCCTGGAACCCAACGGCTAAAGAAAAAAGAAATAAAAGGGTTTTTTTATTATCCCCCGATCCCTACCTCAGTTACGAGCTACGTAAGGTATCTGCCCACCCTTTCCGCTGACTCAGGCGATTACGTCCTCTCATTAAACGATATGGATGGCCAGCTTCATGACCAGTTTAACATTGTACCCATTATACAAGGTGCTATTATACTTATTTTAAGGGGTGATTCAGTCTATGATTTTAAACAACTTTTCCCAATAAATGTATCTATATCATCATTCATCATCATCATCATTTTAGCCGTATAGCGTCCACTGCTGGACCTATCCCAAGGTTTTCCAAAAAGACCGATCTAGAGCGGCCTGCATCCAGCGCTTTCCGGCGACCTTGGTCAGGCCGTCTGACCACCTGGTGGGTGTCCTACGCTTCGCTTGCCAGTACGTGGTCGCCATTCGAGAACCTTTTTGCCCCATCGGCCATCGGTTCGTCGCGCTATGTGTCCCGCCCACTGCCACTTCAACGAGCTCTATATTTATTTATTTATTTATTTAAACTTTATTGCACATAAAAAAAAGTGTACAAATGGCAGACTTAACGCCTTATGGCGTTCTCTGCCAGTCAACCATTGGACCAAGTGGAGAAATAATTTGGGTGGTGCGACAGAGTGTGTAAACAAAATTTAAAAGTATCTATAAATACCTACAAGAATAAATCAAGAATATACATAAATATTAATTTTAAAGAAATATATACCAATACAATAACTATAGATAAAATAAATATACAAAATATATAATTATGTAAATATAATACATAAAGAACTAATTATATATGTATGCGGATAGATAAATACATATATGGATGACTACAAATCACCGCGCAGGGACACGACGAGAAGAGACTTCTTGGAGAAACTGTTTTTGAACCGCCCGTTTAAAAGCGTGACGACTAGGCGCTCGTCTAATAGAATCAGTAAGAGAATTCCAGAGAAGGATGGCTTGAATTTGAAAAGATTTATACATAAATTCAGTGCGATGATGAGGGATGGATAATGTTAGAAGATTAGAAGAGCGAAGATTTCGCGAATGCGTAGAGCTGAGAAGAGAAAATTGAGATTTGAGATAAGCAGGGGAGTAAGGATTATTGAGGATAGCATAAAGCATGCATAGGATTCTAACGTTTCGACGCTGGGGGATAGGGAGCCATATCAAAATATAAAAAAGATTTTTTCGTAATTTTTTTTCTTTTCATAGTAACTAGATCACATGAGTACTTTAATTTGTCTCTCTCTCCCAACCCCCAAATTTTTTTGTTTTTTTTTTCTATTTTTGTGTGAAAATCTTAATGCAGTTCACAGAATACATCTACTTACCAAGTTTCAAAAGTATAGTTCTTATAGTTTCGGACAAAAGTGGCTGTGACATACGGACGGACAGACAGACAGACAGACATGACGAATCCATAAGGGTTCCGTTTTTTGCCATTAAGCTTCGGAACCCTAAAAAGGTTCTTACATAAATCATGTGTTCAAAGCGCAAAAGTTTAAAAATCAATAACAATAAAGTGAGCTGCGCTCTTGTTGTTAGAGTGCTTTCCATGTAGATCTTTTCACATTAATTTTTCTTTTATATGATCAAAATATCTTTCGGGTTTTGTACCACTTTTTCTCCTTCTATATTTCCTTCAATTATTGTTTTAGAGAACAAATCGTGTCGTAGTAGATACTCGAAGTAGATGACCAAACATTTTCCTTCTTCTATTTTCTAAATCTTTATTGAAAATTGCCATAATAACATTGGCTGTATTTACCAAAACTACGCACATGAAGTTTATAACTCCAACTTGTCGTACAAAGCAAAATGCTCGATAAATTTATTATAACTCGCGAAGTTCTCATGCAAGTGATCTATTTCGAATTAGTTCCGAGCCATTTGGTCTATTGTGCGTATACAGCTTGATGACAGACGGCGATTCTCCATTATTACGCTATAGATACCTGCTTAAGACGATACACGGAGTCCAGTGCTGCCCCCATTTAAAATAAATCATTTCAAAGAAAACGGAGACATCATTTAAAATTTTGCTACTACCAATTCCTAGATAACCCTTCAAAGTATTTTATGAAATACTGTTTACAGTTTATAATGAGAACGTTAAGCTTTACTACGCACATAAGCCAAAAGTGGCCGTTTTTCGCAAATATGCGTAGTAAAGCTGTAAAGAGTAGTTCACAAAATAGTTTGAAGGGTTATCTAGGACTTGGTAGTAGCAAAATTTTAAATGATGTCTCCTTTTTCTTTAAGATGATTTATTTTAAATGGGGGCAGCACTGGACCCCGGAAAATTCAGGTATGGCCTTAAGAGTCCCCTTACCCTAGACAGAATCAGAGTTTCCCATTTTACGTTTTATTTTGAAACGACATGTCAGATTTTGGTAAAAAAAAGATGGCAGAAATATACCTATTAACCCGTAGGCGTCTTAGAACGAGACTTGTACAAATCTCAACAGTTTTATTTATATAGTTTTTTCGCGTAATTAGTTTTGCAAGATATGCATTCCGAAATAAATACATATTTTTGAGACTTTCTTTTAGACTTTCTTTGCATTCTGTTTATAAATAAAGAACGGCCAAGTGCGAGTCGGACTCGCCCATGAAGGGTTTCATAGCAGCAAGTAACATAATATATAAGTACTAAAGGTAAATTGCGAATAATAACTGTGGCGCAATAATAAACCAACAAGCAGTAAGTTTTGAAAGTCAAAAATATATATACAACGTGGAAGGGACATACCCGTAATAAATAGAACCACAGTCTATACTAGATCATTATAGTTTAATTAAATTAAAATAACAGCCAAAGAACAAAAATAAATTTCGACATTTCCATACAAAAGTGTGCGGCCGCTCGGGCGATTTGTATGGGGATGTCAAATTTTTTTTTGGTTTTTTTATTTTTTGTTATTTTAATTTAATTACACTTTAGTGATCTAGTATATACCGTGGTTTGATTTATTACGGGTATGTCCCTTCCACGTTGTATACTGTTGTTTACTATATATGTACTTGGACTATTTCTAATTCAAAACATGATATCGATAACTTACCTCGATTAAAAAAAAATTGGAAGAGGAAGCTAATTCGACGATTTTGGATGTATTATTGATTTTATTACATGAGTTTATGAAAACTTTACTTACAAAAAAAAAATCTAAAAAAAGTAACCTAGCCTTAACAGAAATATTGGAGGTCGGAACGCAGAAAACCCTCAAGATTCACATAATTTTCTCAAAACTCGAACATTATTTATTTTATGCAAATTAGCCAAAGTGGCGAAAATGAAACCAAGGGCTGTCAACGCTAAGCGACGTAAAAAAATTGGGTCATTTCAAATGTCTGCTTTTGTGCCCAATGAAGCTTTGCGGTTTTTCAGCTCTTTGCTGTGATAAATGAAGTCCGCGACGGCTTTTTAAATTGGCTTTATTTACTAACAGTACCTATTCAATAAAGACTGCCTCCGCGGTCTAGTGGACAAGGTGTTAGTCTTGTGATCCGGAGTTCGTGAGTTCAAATCCAATTGGGAAGCATAGTACTTTGTCAAAAGTTGTTTGTTAGGATATTGCAGGCTTGAATCACCTAATTATCTGGAAGGATTCCCTGCTTTAGAAGGCACGTAAAGCTGTGGGTCTCGAACGCAATCTAGCGTTTGTTTAAACCTATGCTAGGATTGGTTCTGGTCACCGTTTTGGTTGCGGAGGTCAGACGGCAGTCGCTTTGTGTAAAAACCAGTAACTCGTCAAATCACCTAGATTCACCTAGCGGCACAGGGTAGCGAACCTAGAGCTCTGAAGCGTTACCACTGCGGATGCAACCGGGTGATGATCCGATCGGATGATGATGGTACGTGTTGCCTTGCCGCTGTGTGTGATTCTGTGAACAAACCAATTGAACTAATTCAATATATAAATGTCATCATGCCTATTCAAGATCACTGTATTGCGCTATTAGGAATGGGTACTTGAACGAGCGAGCGAAGCGAGCGAGAGCTATAATTCCAGTTGGGGCGAATACACATTGTTTGTATGTGTATGTTTGTTCCGCGATAACTGCCGAACCGATGGTCCGATTTTAATGAAATTTGGTAGACATTTAGGAAATATCAATAAAATTTTCAAGTTCGTTGGGCATCAAAATAGGTTCAGTACTTTTTTAAATATTAATAAAAAATCGCGAGGTCTAAGTTCGCGGCAAACTACTAGTGTAATTGTAATTGTCATGTGTAATTAGTCGTACCAAGGGCTATACTAGATCACTATAGTATAATTATATTGTTAAGGGGATGCATGAATTTTTCGGGGTCCAGTGCTAGATATCATTTAAAAGTTTGTACCATACGGCTATAAATAACCCTTCAAACTATTATATGAACTACTGTTTACAGTTTAAGGCCGTACCAGAATTTTCCGGGGTCTAGTGCTGCCTCCATTTAAAATAAATCATTACAAAGAAAACGGAGACATTATTTAAAATTTTGCTACTACCAAGTCCTAGATAACCCTTCAAAGTATTTTATGAACTACTGTTTACAGTTTATAGTGAGAACGTTAAGCTTTTTTTAGCATTTTTGCCAAAAGTAGCCATTTTCTGCAAAAATGCTAACAAAAAGCTTAACGTTCTCACTTTAAACTGTAAACGGTAGTTCATAAAATAGTTTTAAGGGTTATCTAGAGCCGTATGGGACAAACCGTTTCTTTTCAAATAATTTACCTATTTCAAATGGGGGCAGCACTGGCCCGGAAAATTCATGTAAGTTATACATGCGGTTCTTAAATATTTTTCCATATCTGGCTGGAAAAGGTAAGGCACTTCAAATAAAATAATAAATGGCATATTTCGCGCAGGAGTTGCTGTAGCCATTCAGCGCGGCAATCCAGCCAGTGTTCGTGGCAGTTTTTTAAATTTAGGTTAATCTGGGTTCGATCCCCAGCCAGGGCAAGTTGGAAAATGGCCTTTTTCAAATTGCCCTGGGTCTTGGGTTTTTATCTTTATCTATATGTATTTATCATAAAATATAGTATCGCTGAGTTAGTATCCCATAATACAAGATTAAAACTTACTTTGGGGCTAACTTAATCAGTGTGATTTGTCCCTATATAAAAAAAGGAGTTTTAGTTAAATAAATATTTTTATTGTAACATTTTTATAGATAACCAAATAATAAAAGTTTTCAGTATTGAACTTATTGGTCCCAGACGGTTCCTTTTACATATCTTCTATAACGAAATCTCTATCCATGAAATAGTCGTCTTGATACGGGTAATCTGAAAACAAAAAAAAAAATAGGTAAGTGTTGTGGCAACTTTGATATTTATCAAAGTTGCCACAACACTTACCTATTTTTACCTTACCTTAGGCAATTTTGCCTAGGTAACGTAGATTTCATACATATATTTTTAGGACAAATCAACACATCAATAGGGATGAAAGAAAAAGAAGAAATAGCTATGCAAGAAAAATACTTACGGACATATTCGGAGAATGGGCCTATATTAAGGCAAGGGCCCATGTGTATAGCTTGCCATACTGAAATAATATATAAACTGTAAATACATTATCGTCAGACAAATAATTTTGGAATTGTAAACAAAGCCCAGGGCTATTTTACTACTCATTTTAGGTACAGACATGATAAATTTTGATAGCCCGCAGTATATCATGTGTGCAGGTACGCATTTACAATACACCTATCACAATGTGACATATCAGTACCATTTCTAATTTGTAAACCTACGTGATACTACGAGGATCAACGTCTTTTGTTAGAGATGTACTAGAATTCCTTGTCGCGTGGGTTCACGTGTTTTGAGACTTACTAGCGTCGCGTGATTTTTCTCCTTGTGGATATACTAGTAGTAGTTCGCCGCGAACTTAGACCTTGCGATTATAGTTCCCTAAGTAACACCTAGATGGCGCTATCCAAAGTTAGAATGCGCTATGGTTTCGTTTGCTTAATATTTCAGAAACTACTGAACCGATTTTGATGCCCAACGAACTTGAAAATTCTATTGATATTTCCTACATGCCTAATAAATTTCATCGAAATCGGACCATTGGTTCGGCAGTTATCGCGGTACAAACATACATACATACATACAAACAATGTGTTTTCGCCCCCAACTCGATTTAGAGACCTCGCTCGCTTCGGTCGCTCGGTTAATAAATATAGAAATAAAAAAAGTACGCGACGCATACTTACAATCAAATCTTTCCATACAGTTTACATAGTCAAGTATGCAATAGCTGTCAAAAGTGTTATAGTGGTTGTACAAAGTGCGGCCGCATACTGCTCCCGTCCTAGAAACAAGATATAGGTAAGTAGTAAAATCTTTATTGCACATAAATATTCATCATCATCAGGTCTTTTTTAGTCTCCACTGCAGGAGCACGACCCCCTCTGTACTCTAAAATTCATGCATCCCCTTAACAATATAATTATACTATAGTGATCTAGTATAGCCCTTGGTACGACTAATTACACATGACAATTACAATTACACTAGTAGTTCGCCGCGAACTTAGACCTCGCGACTTTTTATTAATATTTCAAAAACTACTGAACCGATTTTGATGCCCAACGAACTTGAAAATTCTATTGATATTTTCTACATGCCTACCAAATATCATCAAAATCAGACCATCGGTTCGGCAGTTATCGCGGAACAAACATACATACATACATACAAACAATGTGTTTTCGCCCCTACTTGAATTATAGCATATATTTGGAGAAGAAAAAGCGGGAAAGCGCACCCCTAGCTCCGAAGCAGCACAGCTGATGATGCAACTGGGAACGCGCTAAGATAAAGAAGACGTAATAGTACTAAATTAGTGTTAGAAAGTTCGAGCCCCACACAACCACTCTCCATTCCTGTATGAGTGGTGTGGGTTGGTCATTTCTCCATGTAAAATGAGACCTATATCACAGATATGGCGCTTCATACAAAGAAGTAACATTTATGCCTACTGTAATGAGCGACGGAAACGGATAGCAGCATAGGAAAGTGCTGTTCCGTGCTGATAGATGAGATCCAACCCTAATACCTATATTAAGGCCGTACCTGAATTTCCCGGGGTCCGAAACGAAGAAGAAACGAAGACATTATTTATAATTTGGCTACTACCAAGTCTTAGATAAGCCTTCAAAGTATTTTATAAACTACTGTTTACAGTTTAAAGTGAGAACGTTAAGCTTTACTACGCACATTTGCGAAAAACGGCCACTTTTGGCAAATGTGCGTAGTAAAGCTTAACGTTCTCATTATAAACTGTAAACAGTAGTTCATAAAATACTTTGAAGGGTTATCTAGGATTTGGTAGTAGCCAAATTTTAAATAATGTCTCCGTTTTCTTTGAAATTATTTATTTTAAAAGGGGGCAGCACTGGACCCCGGAAAATTCAGGTACGGCCTTAATTCTGTGCCTATGTGTGAACTGAATAGTTGAAGCGTTTATGTAAGTATAATACTTACTCATAGCCCAAAGTACAGTAGTCTCGTGTGACGTTGCATTGAGCCAGAAAGGAAATCGTTTGTCTCGATGGAAACGTTCCTCTAGTTGTGTACTGCTTCATCCAACTTTCACTGCAAAAAGAATTATGATAATAGGGATGATGACTGTGTCAGACATAGTACATTGTACATCGAGGAGAGAAAACGATCTATTTCTGTTCGAGAGTATGTTTAAGGTTGAAGGAAACTCGAGAACTGAAATAGAACTTTCTCCCGAGTGATACACTGTACGGTGTTCACATTTCGCTCAGCCAAACGCATTTTGCATACAATTTTTTTTATCGATTTTTAATAGCTTTTTTTATAGAAAGTAGTTTAGTATCATGGATTGAACTTGCTCCAAAAATTTGGCTGGTGTTTAAAAAGTTACCCTGTATAATGACATCAATAAAAATTAAAACCAAGCCATAAGTGGTATTCACCTAAAAAAATACTTACGTGGGACTCGGGTCCCCTTTCTTTTCGGCACTGGGTACATCGGGTGTCATCGGCACCTGCAACGTTTACGAGCGAAACAGGTTGGTATACATAGCCCCAAAGTAAGTTTTTTTTTAACTTGTGTTATGGGATATTAACTCAACGATACTATATTTTATGATAAATGCATATACATATAGATAAACAACCAAGACACAGGACAATTTCAAAAAGGACATTTTCAACTTGCCCTGGCTGGGGATCAAACCCAGAACCTCCGGATTAGCGGACTAGCGTGTTAACCATTACGCCACGGAGGTCGTCAAGGCAAGGCAAGGCGAGTAAAAAAGGCACTATATCAAGCATTTGCATTCAAAAAGC
Source organism: Acrobasis repandana (assembly GCA_963576875.1). Taxonomy (NCBI): domain Eukaryota; kingdom Metazoa; phylum Arthropoda; class Insecta; order Lepidoptera; family Pyralidae; genus Acrobasis; species Acrobasis repandana. The sequence continues at coordinate 13,793,958 of OY756236.1, forward strand.
CAGTTTTTTTTTACATGCAGGCTGACTTTTTAACCACCAGCCAAATTTTTGGAGCAAGTTCAGACTTTCCATAAAAACAATTAACGAAAAACTAAAATAAAAATTCGCCTTCCCATACAAATCAGCGCTCAGCCAAACGGATTTTGTATGGAAGGACGAAAATTTTTTATCGATTTTTAATAACTTTTTTCATAGAAAGTAGTTCAGTATTGAACTTGCTCCAAAAATTTTGCTGGTGTTTAAAAAGTCAACCTGTATATATGTCGCAGTGAATGTTATAATCCGCTAATTCACTAAACCTCTAGCTGTTTGGCATTACAGCTCGGTTTCGTAAAACAGCGTTATATAACTGACACCTCATACGCAGAATGGCATAAACGATTTGTATTCATCAATGCCGCGGCGCAAGACGTAAGATTGTAGATTTAGTTCGGAATTTTTCACAGCGTTCCGAGAGAAAGCTGTTTTCATCGAGAGATATCGGATACATCGTTTATGATTTTGGACTGCAAATGGTTAGAAAAAATAAAGCAGATTTTCAGCTTGGTTCCCATATAGTTATTTTGACGCCCGCCTTCCGGCAAGATGGAGAATTTACATGAATCAAATGAAGGCCGAGAGAAACCGCTACGCCGCCATTGAGATTATGTCGCGTTAACAAATAATTATAATATAAAATTTATGTATCCACTTGTATCGAACTTTGTATAATTCTTTATTGGTATTCTATGATGTTAGAGACTAGATTACATAGTAAGAAGTTGAATTAAGGTTTTTTTTAATGCCCCGTCATATATTTGTTTGTTTATAACATGCCTGCAAATAACCTATTCTGCGGTCTTAACGTGGTTATTAACCACGTTAAGACGTTGACGTTGACGTTGACGTGGACGTTGTCCATGGGTCACGTTTAACAAACAAGCTATTGCTTGTTTGTTAAACGTGACCCATGGACAATCCAGCTGAACGATATTCAGCTGTTTCACAAAACCGAATTATTACAGCTCGGTTTTGTGAAACAGCTGAATATCGCCAAACAGCTAGAGGTTTAGTGAATTAGCGGTTTATACCATCCAACTGCGACATATACATCGTGTTAATGAAAGAACGCAAAACCTCTTAGATGGTACCTCAGCCCATGAAACTGAACAACTTTTGTTCAAAAAATTTTACAAACTCAAAAGAAAGAAATTTATACAAACTTGATCAGTTTGTATGATCGTGTAATTTGTATGAAAATCTGAATTTTTTTTTTAGTTGAGACTTAGTTTTGGGGAAGTGAAGAAGAAGACCACCAATTGAATTCAGTTTTTTGTTTCAAACTATTATAGCTCAGACTTTTAGTCTTACCTTAATCTTAGCCCGTCGTTGGATGGATGGTTTCTTTGGTTGCCTGTTTAGAAATTAAATGTTAGGAAATTATACATATACACTCATCATCATCCGAGCGTATTTCCGGTTGCAACCTTCAGCGGTAACGCTTGCCCGGGGTCCGCTACCTAACCTAGGTGATTTGACGAGGTTACTGGTTTTTACACAGAGCGACTGCCGTCTGACCTCCGGAACCCAAAGGGTACACCAGAAGCAATCTTAAGATAGGTTTAAGCAAACCAGGAATGGCCTATATAGCCAAAATACAGTCATCATATATTTTGGCTATAGGCCAATATACATATCTATATTTAAGAGCTATGCTCTTGTCGGTGGAGTATGAATTCTCTTCCATTTGTCTCTCTCATCTGCCAGCTGTTTTACTTCGCTGTACGACTCGACGTTCACCTTTTCCCTCATCTGTTTCATGTAGCTATGCCTCGGTCTTCCTGGTCCTCTTTTCCCTTCTATCTTTCCTTCCATGATAGTTTTTATGAAGTCGTCATGTCGTAGCAGATGACTTAACAACTTTCCTCGTCTATTTTCTATTAGAGGCCATAATATAGAAAAAATATTATTATTTATTTAGAAACCACTAGATATCTATGTTGGGTAAAGGCATCCCTCTCAGTTCTCCATTTATGTGCTTTTTGCGTGCCAGTCCATCGAATATAAAATAGTAATAAATAAAAAAAATTATGAAAGCGCCAAATGTGACTGTATTTTTTTTTATGTCATAGGACGGCAAACGAACAAGCGGGTCACGTAATGGTAAGAGATCACCGCTGCCCATGGACAACTGCAACACCAGGGGTGTAACAAAAGCGTTACCGGCCTCTCAAGGTTCTCCCCAGAGGGGGGGGAGGGGGCTCCAGCTCGTGAAGTTACTACTCAGACGTCAATTTTCTGTGAGAGTGTGGTACTTCCCCGGACGAGCCGGCCCATTCATGCTACCAGCAAAACTTAGTTTTGCTGGTAGCATGGCTCCACCACAACTAAAACTAAAACTGTATTTAGTAAAAGGTACAACTTTCAAGATATGGAATTGTAGATAGTTCCTAAAACTAGATAACATTAACCATCTAAAGAAAAAAATCTGATCTCTAGATGCAACTATTATTAATTTATTACTTTTCAAATCTGAAACTGAAATACCATACAAGTTGATAAAACAGCATTTGAAAATGGTTGTTAAAAATATACTTCTACTGTGAAGTTACGGAGTGATTTTTACCTAGCTAATGCTTACATCCAAGAATAGAATTCATACTCTACCGACAAGAGCATAGCTCTTAAATATAGATAGATATAATGCTTACATCCAAGATTATAATAACAAATGTCATAATACACTTATATGTCTCCCCACCCCACTGATATTTTAAAAGATTTTGAAGGTAGAAAAAGAAACGAAAAAGAAATGTCAAAGTTACCTATCGATAAATTATAAGAATATACAACGTGAACTAATTAATCTTCATTTTATGTGTTTAGGTAAGTATTCGAAAAGGAATAAAGTAAAATTAAACGGAATATTTCTTATGTTTATAATTTTAATTTGAAAAATCAACAATAAGGTTTCATTTATCCTTAATACTAATATATCAATAGTAATTAGATTTTTTCAGATAATATTACACAATCAGCTATATGGAACGTATTAAGATAGGAATCCACGCACAATAATATAACAATCATAAGGTCTGGGTATGGGTTTTATAAATAAAATTGTATTTTATCCACCCTGAATCTTACTATTATGACTAAATGACATGTTGAACATGTACTTATATGTTCTATTTTACAACTACACCTTGAACATTCTAAGGCGGGTACAACTTTGATAATATATTGTCGGATTAAGTAACAAATAATATGAAAATTAAAGCCAATCAAATAATAAATTTAACAGAATCTTTTATTATTATCTAAAATATCTAACAAATAAATCTACTCATATGAAACTAAACTTAAATGAAACTTACTAGTACAATCACTTATACTCGAAAGTTGTACCTTTCACTAATCATAGTTATTTGAATCGGGGTAGGTATAATTTGAGTAATACCACGTAATACGCTAGAAGCCTAAACTTTCAGTGACTAAGAGAACGTACCTATTATACCAATAGTTTACGATGAACTAAACTTTTGAGCGAACCGTAAGAGCCTGGTTTTTAGAATATGGGAGAAAGGGGAATTACCTTAGCTGGTCTCGGTTTCTAGTTCTTCTTTTCGTAAAGTAGTCAGCATTCCCAGGTGGAGTCATAGGTATCGTATTTGTCCTCTTCCGTGCCCTTTTAATTCCTTTAGCACTTGGTTTTTTTTGAGAATGAACTTGTGATTTCTGAATTCTGTTTTTCTTAATCCCTGCTCTTTTAATTGCTTTATCAGTTATTCTGTTATTTATCTTTTGAAAATCATTCCGTTTTGATTTTTTACTTTTGTTTTTCTTTCTTCTTGCCCTTTTCATTTCTTTGGTAGTCCTTACAATGTTATTTCTGTTTTGAAAATCACTTCGTTTCGATATTCCACTTCTGCTTTTCTTTTTTCTTGCTATTTTCATTTCTTTATTAGCTCTTAGAATGTTCTTACTGTTTTGCAAATCATTCCGTTTCACTATTCCACTTCTGTTTTTCTTTCTTCTTGCCCTTTTCATTTCTTTGGTAGTCCTTACAATGTTATTTCTGTTTTGAAAATCATTTCGTTTCGATATTCCACTTCTGCCTTTCTTTTTTCTTGCTATTTTCATTTCTTTATTAGCTCTTACAATGTTCTTACTGTTTTGCAAATCATTCCGTTTCACTATTCCACTTCTGTTTTTTTTTCTTCTTGCTCTTTTCATTTCTTTAGTAGTTTTTATAATGTTATGTCTTTGTGTAGTGTGCCTATCTTTATTTAAAGGAGGTGTCATAGAGATTAGTCGCGTTCGTTCAAGCTTTCCTATGTTGTTTTGTTCTTGTTTCATACTTTTTTGTACAATTTCGTTGCTGAAATCGTGTGGTGTTACTATTGGGGGGAAAAATGTATTCCCATACACATGCAGACTCATGGCCACTGAAAAAAAACGTGTATAATAGAATTATCTTTCTTATTATTTATAGATATAGAAAATACCCGTGTGGTTCCGGTTTGGAATAGGACCACTCCATCTCTTCCTGTGGATGTCGTAAGAGGCGACTAAATGACTAAGCACAAACATCTCGTGCTACAATTGCATTCACAATGAGAGTTCACGTCGGACAGCGGCCGGTTGTAAAACTTTTCGCACAAATACATTCCCAAAGAAAGTTGACATCAGGCAGGCGCGATAGGCGGCTGGTCGTAAAACTATAGCCAAATCATTTAAACTGTTACGGCTATTTCTTCCTTATTTTGAAAGGTCTTTGGCATCCTTGGGTGATTATTGACACGCATGTTATATTTAGAGAAGAAAAAGCGGGAAAGAGCACCCTGATAATCCGAGGATTGCGAGTCAAACGAGATCGAGTTCTACGAGAACTGCGCAGGAGGCGAACCAGCTTATACGTTTATGATCATAGAATAAGTTTCCCTTTACTTAACCAGTAAGAAGCATGTTGCGAATAATTATGTCCTTGTCTAGGTATTACATTTTTTGTGTTAAAATAATTTCTCACAATACTTTTTTTATCGAGCCAAAATATCGTGGTTTGGATATTGTAGGTGTCTGTAGATCATTAAGATTCTTATGTAAAATTAAAGAAATAAACTGTACCTAGTAGTTTAATTACAGTAATTTTTCAAAAACAACACAGAATTGTGGGCACAAAATATAACCAATAATAACTTACTTATAAAAATAATAACAGTGTACATTGTTCGTGATTCTATATAAAAATAAATATTAGACTGATTGGTACTAGCAGTTATCTTCTACTGTGTAATAATATCTTTCAAAATAACAGTAAACTTACGTAACTTTAATTAATTTATAAGGTATTGTGCACATTGTCATATTAATAATTATAATAAATATAGGGTCTAACAAAATATACTGAAACTATGTTAAGAAGGGTGAATTCAGTTCATGATACTGAACAACATTTTCCAAGGAACATATATCAAAATACGAAAAAATATTTTTCATATTTCGATATATGTTCCTTGGGGAAAGTTGTTCAGTATCATGGGCTGAATTTACCCTTAAAATAGTTTCAGTATATTTTGTAAGACGTTATATTTATAAATATCTTTGGCACTTCGCAATATGCAAATCGTCTCAGTTTTGAGATTAGCCAAAAAATGCTGTCCGTCTGTCTGTTCTCGCCTAGGTCGCATTTTTCAACCGATTTTTTCGAAAATTGGCACACAAGTTACTTGATTTATTAAATTTTTTAAGCTATTGCATAGCTTTTATCGCGGGCTTTGAGCGCCGAATCAAGAAATTCCGTAACGAAAATAAAACCTAACACCCCCCACTCCGCCTACCGACCGGCACAGCGGCGCGGCGTTGAAAGCTATGCATCGTCTAACGTCGTATGCAATAGCTTTAACGTGGCAGTCCCCGAGTGCCACACGTTTTATTTTTAATCGATTGCGTTTCTTAATTAGGGGAGAAATAGGTGTAATAGGGGGGAACTTTGCTGTAGCGTTATTTATTGACAGATTTCAAACAAAGAGAGGCACACTAAGGAATTTATTCTACACAAGATGTTGCAAAAACAAATCCAAAAGGGGAAATTAAGGGGGGGAAAGGCGAGAAGTTTGCTGTAGCGCTATATATGGACTGATTTCACTGAAATGGCGTGGTTATAAGAGCTCGCGAGATCTACTGTTCTCACAGAATCACTAGTTTGAAATTTTTTTTTTTTTGCCATTTATGGCCCATAGTTGGGCAAAAGCCTCCACTGTTAAAAAGTATGTAATTTTACATGCAAAAAATTACATAAACCTGTAAAATTCCCGAAAAATCTGGGAAATTTACGAAAAAATATGTAAGAAGGTCAATAATTGTGTAAAATTTCATATTTTTATGTAAAACTAGCTTTTTCCCGCGGCTTCGCTCGCGTATCCCACAGGAACATTACTTTTTTCCGGGATGAAAGGTACCCTATGTCCTTTTCTGTACTCCTATCTATGTGTATGCGAATTTTCAAGAAGATTGGTTCAGAAGATAAAGCGTGAAGAGGTAACAAACAAACAGACAAACAAATATACTAACTCACTTTCGCATTTATAATATTAGTTGGGATTGGGATTTCATATTTTTCCGTAAATTTCCAAGATTTTTTGGGAATTTTACAGGTATATGTAATTTTTTTGCATGTAAAATTACATAATTTTTAACAGTGTCCCCTCTTTGTTTCCAATTACTCCTATCTTAGACTGTTTTCCTCCATTCTATCTCAATCGAAGCGGAAAACTCGTCTCTCCATCTCATTCTAGGTCTTCCTCAACCTGTTTCCATCTGTAGGAACACATGTTGTTGTTGTGTGGGCCCATCTTTCGGGCACCATGCGGCAAACACGACGTGAATGTTAAAATTTCATTAAATACTTAGATTTATTACGCATATGTCACTTAAACATTGTATGACGGAGTAATGAGGTAACAAACATAAAAAAATACAACCGAATTGATAACCTCCTTTTTTGAAGTCGGTTGATAATACGATATTTCTGTGTGAATGGCGCCTATTTATTCCGGTCGAATAGAATTAAGCAAGCGAAAAATTGAAAATTCACTTTGATAGGAAAACTGACTTTGTGACGTGAGTTAGGTATTATTCATATTATGTAGTCAAGCCTCTCCAACCCGTCTGGCCAGCGTGGAGAGTGTAGGCCAAATCCTCTAACTGCTCTGGCTAATATATGGCGCTGGAAGTACAGAGAGGGTCGTGCTCCTGCAGTGGAGAGTTAACCTGATGATGATGTTGTCAAGCTCTGAGGAGCTCGGTGGCCCAGTGTGAGAACGCATTACTAACGCATACGAAAGTTAACCTTTCTGGACCCGATGACAGTTAATAATAAAAATAAAATATCCGCTCGGCTTCCAATCTTCCATACTGATAGTCAAATATGGTATAATACATTGTAGTGTATTTAATTGATTGATTGATGATATTTGACCATTAGTATGGAAAACTTCTACAACCTTCAAGTTCATATTTTGAACGTCGAAAACTATTTAAATAAAGATATAATCTGACATGTCATTTAAAAAAATAAAAGCTAGACTACGTTTTTATGGAAAAGTCTAGGGTAAGGGGATTTATAAGGCCATACCTGAATTTTCCGGGGTCCAGTGCTGCCCCCATTTAAAATAAATCATTTCATAGAAAACGGAGACATTATTTAAAATTTTGCTACTATCAAATCCTAGATAACCTTTCAAAGTATTTTATGAACTACTGTTTACAATTTATAATGAGAACGTTAAGCTTTACTACGCACAGTAGCCAAAAGTGGCCGTTTTTCGCAAATGTGCGTAGTAAAGCTTAACGTTCTCACTTTAAACTGAAAACAGTAGTTAATAAAATACTTTGAAGGGTTATCTAGGACTTGGTAGTTTTTAGTTTAGAAATTTTAAAGGATGTCTCCGTTTTCTTTAAAATAATTTATTTTAAATGGAGGCAGCACTGGACCCCGGAAACTTTAGATACAGCCTTAAGGGTGCTATTCGGAAAATACACGAAGCCATTAGCGACTTTACTAAATGGATTGAGAGACTTCCATTAACCCTCTAATTTTGCTGCATATTTTGGAAAAACATTCGCAAATATAATAATGATATGCGTCACTCGGTCCACATGGACCATTTGGAAATTTTACTGGTTAGTTTCACATTCGTAAATTTAAATATACAGGTGCAAATTTAAATGTGGCTTGGTCGCAGTGTACCGCGCGGCCAGGGTGACCACGTTACTATTTAATATAAAGTAATTATTATAAATGCGAAACACCACATTGTGCTCCAACACAGAAGTCACAGGTGAGGCTAGAAAGCATATAAAACATGTATAAATATGCACAAACACACACACACACAATTCAATTCAATTCAAAATATCTTTATTATCATAGGATATTTATAATATCTCTTAATAATAGTCACTTTGTTTTGTTTTGCACAAATGTTGACGTCAAATCGTTACTTAAAGCTAAGTTTACGCCGCTTCCTAGGCGCAAGTGCAGAAGAAGCGGCAACAAACTGCACTGCACGTTTTCTCCAAAGACGTCAACTAACAAACTAAAAACTTAAAATTAGTTATATAGATGGACAGAGATTACATTGTTTATTATGTCATAATTAAATTGAATTATAATAATTTCGAAATTTAAAATAATGTCAATTTGTAAATTTAGTATGTACCAATGTATCTAAATTATGACATGTCTAAGTATACAAACCTTTAAGAGGGACCCGCGCCAAGCTCAAGCCAGACCTTTTTGTCTTTAAGATAGTCATCGGTCCTATAATTAGCCTTCTCACAAAGTACTGTGATGGTGAGCATGAAGGCAGAACAATGAAATCATAATATTGATGGGTTGCTAACCGCATCGCCTATTGATATGATTCAGATTCTTGCCCATTCCCTCGATCGGCTTTTACGATCTGCGCGGAAAGAGAAGCAGCTGGTACATTCTATAGTTTTTCTTTTCTCCCAGACTAGCATGGAAGAACAAATAGAGCATTTAGGGTCTTGCACCTCTAAGCAGACAGAGCCCAGGGCCACAAGATCATACAATACAAAGATATATATACCACAAAAGACAGTAAGAGTATGTTACTCTTACTGTCATCTGTGCCCATACAAAGCCAGGGCGAGCCGCTAGTCTCCCATAATTTAAGTTAGTTCCAAATTTGAAATTCTGTCTATCAAGGGTCCGCCCGTCAGTCCTTTGTAGGACCGATAGTCGGGCTGATTTTTTTTTCCCAGGAATTTCTTACCTACTTTTTAGGGTTCCGTACCCGAAGGGTGCAAACGGGACCCTATTACTGAGACTCCGCTGTCTGTCCATCTGTCTGTCTGTCCGTCTGTCTGTCTGTCACAGGCCTCTATCTCTTGAACCGTTATAGCTAGACACCTGAAATTTTCACCGATTATGTATTGTACTGTGGCCGCTACGAGTATAACAACAAATACTAAAAATAAAAAAAGTTGCAAATTAAAGGGGGTCATCATACAAAAAACGTGTTTTTTTCAGCGTTTTTAAACTCGATCTGTCACAGGGCTCTATCTCTTGAACCGTAACAGCTAGACACCTAAAATTTTCACCGATTATGTATCACTATGACCACTATAAGAACAAATACTAAAAATAAGATAAAGTTAATAATTAAAGAGGGTCGTCATACAAGAAACGTATTTCTTCAGCGTTTTAAAACATTGTACGGTGGTACGGAACCCTTCATGTACGAGTCCGACTCGGACTTGCCCGGACGTGTGCGCTGCACTATTGCAATCAGTACGTTCTATTTTGCTCCTACAAAAAATCGGACACCGATTATCGGATGTGGGCGGACAACCTAAACCGAATAGATATTTTCTGGCAACATTCCAGTTGTTCGAAAAACTTCGGAAGTATGGATACGCTAGCTCTGTCAGCGACCAAGTAATGTGCATACATTATATTAAATTAATGGTAGCTGGAGGTAGCGGGTGATAATATCAACTTCGATGCATTATCTGGTTGCTAATATATGTACTACAAGTATGTTAAGAGAGTCGTTATTATAAAGGTATTTTTTTTAATAAAACACCTTTTTAACCACACTGTTAACCACATTGTTAAATTTGATATAATAGTAGATTGTGCTACAAGGCATAAAGGTAATAGTTTTAACGCGAGGGCGCTCATTTGAATCCAGAGCGAAAAGAATTTGCAAATTTTCCTCATAGATGGAGATGAAAAGAAGAATGTGCTACACGGTGTACGGTAAGTAATAGTTTTATCTCGGGCGATATACTTAAATCCTTCGCTTCACTCAGGATTTCACCGTAGAATCCCACGCTACGCTCGTGATTCTATTGTGGAATCCTGAGTGAAGCGAAGGATTTAAGTATATCGCCCGAGATAAAACTATTACTTACCGTACACCGTGTAGCACATTCTTCTTTTCATCTCCATCTATGAGGAAAATTTGCAAATATATACCTATACCGGAAGTAAAATACCTACATATACCTAATCAGACAGTTATTAACCTTTATTTGGTGGCGTTTTCACTAAAGAATTACTATGAAAATATTTTTCTATGACTATCACATCTTATACATTTTCCAGTCATTAGAATCGTTTCATTACTTTTTCCTTGTGCGTAATTCTTTATATATTTAACTATGTATAAATACGTAAACTTCATACTAAGTACGAGTATATCGGCATCAAGAAACTATTCACATTTAAAATAGTTTAGGTAAAATAACCTAATAGTTCCTTATTAAATTTACTATTTAAATGAAAGACAACAATTGCGCGTTTTTATTGGTTTTTAATAAATTATTTTTTTAAAGCAAGAGAACCAAAAAAATTCGACCTACAGTTATCCATGTCAAACGTGTTGTATTCCAACACGCCAATTACGACGCCTTTGCCTTTAAAACTAAATTCTTCTTTTTTTATTGCTGACTGCCAATATTATTTTTGATTCTACATTCGTGTTCGGTTTTCAAATGTGTTTTAACGCCTAGGGAATTGGCTTTTTACTTTTCAGTGTCTAGAGAATTACCAGTGACTTTAGCCCTAAATAATTGGGATAAAATCATCGTTTTTCGAATAGATGAGATGAAAAGGATTTTTTATAGTACCAAGCAACACAATCTCAGGTTGCAAAAATTGCAAAAGCAAAGTTCCCCCTTCCCCCCCACTATTGAACCCTCGGTCAAAATCCCTCGGTAAATTTCAAGAGTCGGACAGACGGACAGACGGACAGACGGACAGACGGACAGACGGACAGACGGACAGACGGACAGACGGACAGACGGACAGACGGACAGACGGACAGACGGACAGACGGACAGACGGACAGACGGACAGACGGACAGACGGACAGACGGACAGACGGACAGACGGACAGACGGACAGACGGACAGACGGACAGACGGACAGACGGACAGACGGACAGACGGACAGACGGACAGACGGACAGACGGACAGACGGACAGACGGACAGACGGACAGACGGACAGACGGACAGACGGACAGACGGACAGACGGACAGACGGACAGACGGACAGACGGACAGACGGACAGACGGACAGACGGACAGACGGACAGACGGACAGACGGACAGACGGACAGACGGACAGACGGACAGACGGACAGACGGACAGACGGACAGACGGACAGACGGACAGACGGACAGACGGACAGACGGACAGACGGACAGACGGACAGACGGACAGACGGACAGACGGACAGACGGACAGACGGACAGACGGACAGACGGACAGACGGACAGACGGACAGACGGACAGACGGACAGACGGACAGACGGACAGACGGACAGACGGACAGACGGACAGACGGACAGACGGACAGACGGACAGACGGACAGACGGACAGACGGACAGACGGACAGACGGACAGACGGACAGACGGACAGACGGACAGACGGACAGACGGACAGACGGACAGACGGACAGACGGACAGACGGACAGACGGACAGACGGACAGACGGACAGACGGACAGACGGACAGACGGACAGACGGACAGACGGACAGACGGACAGACGGACAGACGGACAGACGGACAGACGGACAGACGGACAGACGGACAGACGGACAGACGGACAGACGGACAGACGGACAGACAGCGGAGTCTCAGTAATAGGGTCCCGTTTGCACCCTTTGGGTACGGAACCCTAAAAAACGACTATTAGAAGAAAGGTACAAAATAAAGGTAACTACTAAAAAATGTCGGCACTCATATAATACTTAACAAAGTGATTTTTAACCTAAGTCTTTAAAGCCGTACCTGAATTTTCCGGGGTCTAGTGCTGCCCTCATTTAAAATAAATCATTTCAAAGAAAACGGAGACATCATTTAAAATTTTGCTACTACCAAGCCTAGATAACCTTTCAAAGTATTTTATGAACTATTGTTTACTGTTTAAAGTAAGAACGTTAAGCTTTACTACGCACATTTGCGAAAAACGGCCACTTTAGGCAAATGTGCGTAGTAAAACTTAACGTTCTCATTATAAACTGCAAACAGTAGTCCATAAAATACTTTGAAGGGTTATCTAGAACTTGGTAGTAGCAAAATTTTGAATGATGTCTCCGTTTTCTTTGAAATGATTTATTTAAAATGGGGGCAGCACTGGACCCCGGAAAATTTAGGTACGGCCTTAACATTTTATTCGTATTTTACGACAGAAAAAGAGTGCTTCCGACAGGGCGTCATACACCTGAGTGATTGAGAGACGAGCACTTGACGGGATGTGTCAGAAATATCGACACCCGCGTCTTAGTAATAATTCTTCTTGAAGTACCTAAACCGACTTTTGTTTTTTTGTTTTTTTTTATGACAAATTACACTGATTAAGCTAGTAAGTAAGTTTCAAACTTGTGTTATGGGATACTAACTCAACGATACTACATTTTATAATAAACTAGCTGTGCCCGCGACTTCGTTCGCGTGGTTGTCGGAATGTTATATAGCCTAAAGCCTTCCTCTATAAATGGACTACCCAACAAAAAAAGAATTTTTCAAATCGGACCATTAGTTCCTGAGATTAGCGCGTTTAAACAAACAAACTAACAAACAAACAAACTCTTTTGCTTTATAATATTAGATACATAAATACATATACATATAGATAAACACCCAAGACCAAGGATAATTTTAAAAAGGCCTGTTGCTGGCAACACAGCATATACCAACAACAACTAGACGGCGCCGCCCGTACAAACCTCAGAGCGGATAGGCGGCGCAGGCGACGCACTTCACAACGATTAGTGTGACAGACTGTCACTGTCACTGTCACATCACTCGTCATACATACTTTGAATTCAGCTCGTGTATATGCTGGTCAGACTCGATGATCGTATTGGGCTGGCTTGCTTCTTCTCCTGGTAATCTTAAAACTTTTGTAAGGCATCGTGTTGTAGAGATACAAGAAAGCTCTTACGAATGGCGCTATGTGCCAACCAAATCAAATCCAGAAGATTTAGTCTCTAGAGGCATGAGAGCCAATCTACTTAATGCTTGTTCTTTATGGTGGACAGGGCCCCCATTTTTGCAGTTAGATTCATCTCAATGGCCTAATAAGCCTAACCAACACAACATAGAGTTGCCAGAGATAGTACACATACATCATGCATCACAAGAGCCCCCCGTAGAGAAAGATTTCATAAGTCATTTGATTGATAAATATTCTAGCTTTTCCAAATTACAACGTGTCACTGCATACATTCTGAGATTCATTCACATTTGTAAAACTTCTCCAAAGTGTTCTGGACATTTGTCGTTGTCAGAGCTGAAAGCCGTAACGACTCTACTTTTGATTACAGCTCAACAGGAGTCGTTTCCTGTAGAGCGAGAGTTACTTCTTAAGGGCAAGTCATTACCTACTAAAAATCGTTTACTATCTTTGTCTCCATTTTTAGATTCGGACAAGGTCATTCGCATAGGGGGAAGGCTTGGTAACTCTCACTATGACTACAATGTTAAGCATCCTGTTCTTATTTGTGGTAAGCATAAGTTATCACATTTAATATTTGAAAATTTACACCAAACCTGTTTGCATTCAGGCCCACAGCTTCTTTTAGCCACTGCCAGGCATAATTACTGGTCTTTGGGTGGAACTAGGCTCGCCAAAAGAGTTGTCCATTCTTGCATAAAGTGCTGTAGGTTTAAGGGTAGGACTACACAACCAATCATGGGCAATCTTCCAGAAAAACGTGTGCATTTGGAGTTTCCCTTCCTGGAAACTGGTTGCGATTATTGTGGACCTTTGTCTATCGTAGACCGAAAAGGTAGAGGTAGTCGTGTAGTTAAATGCTATATTTGTGTTTTTGTCTGTTTAGCCACCAAGGCGCTGCATCTGGAGCTTGTCTCAGACCTAACTAAAGAGGCTTTCATTGCAGCTCTCAATAGATTTATTTCGCGGCGCGGGAAGCCTCAAACGATCTTCTCGGACAATGGTACCACCTTCGTAGGTACTTTCAATGAGTTGGCAAAGCTTCTCAAAGATCCCACGTTATCATCAGACCTCACAAATCAAGGTACAAAATTCTCTTTTATCAGCGCGTACACGCCGCACTTCGGAGGTTTATGGGAGAGTGGCGTAAAGTCCGTAAAACATCACCTTAGGCGCGTCTTAGCTCTCACACACCTAAACTACGAGGAAATGTCGACTCTACTTGCACAGATTGAGGCCATTCTCAATTCTCGTCCTCTTACCCCTATCTCTCAAGATCCTTCTGATCTTGCTCCTTTAACCCCTGCTCACTTTCTTATCGGTCGATCTCTGGTTTGCGTACCACATCCGCAAATCACCGAGAGATCCGTCACCAGCCTCCAACGGTTTCAACGCGTCGAGCTTCTCAAGCAACATTTTTGGAATCGTTTCCATAACGAATACATTTTCTGGCTTCAGAGGAAGACAAAATGGCACAAGACACGAGGACAACTGGAGGAGGGCGCGATGGTGCTCATCAAGGACGCCTCGGCGCCGCCTCTCATGTGGCTGCTGGGCCGCGTTGCCCGCGTGCTGCCGGGCCGCGACGGAGTGGCCAGGGTGGCCGACATCCGGACCCGCAAGGGGACGATACGCCGGGCCTTCAACACAATCTGCCCCCTACCCATCAGCTGTTGAAGATACTTCAAGGCGGGGAGTATGTTGCTGGCAACACAGCATATACCAACAACAACTAGACGGCGCCGCCCGTACAAACCTCAGAGCGGATAGGCGGCGCAGGCGACGCACTTCACAACGATTAGTGTGACAGCCTGTCACTGTCACTGTCACATCACTCGTCATACATACTTCGATTTCTGCGCTCCTCGAGATCACTTGATTATATGAGATTATTTGTACATAAAATCTATTAAATACAGTCCACAATAGTTTCAATCATTAGCGGCAGTAGGGATCCTTGTAGCTCCAGTTTACGGGCCCGCTCCGCAACAGGCCATTTTCCAACTTGCCCTGACTGGGGATCGAACCTAGAGCCTCCCAGTAACGGACTAGCGTGTTAACCAATACGCCACAAAAAAAATAATTTAAAATTTTCATAAAAACCTCTTTCATTTGATATGTCACACGATATAGTGCACAAAAAAAATCAGAAGTACTGCAAAGAGTCAAAAAAATTGAACGAATTGATCTTCCTTTGATTTTTCCGTATTTTTCGACAGAATACTGGAAACGCAAAAATCGCGATTCGCGACTTATTTACTTACATACATACTACCACGCCTGTTTTCTACAGGGGTAGGCAGAGACTATGGACCTCCACTGGCTACGATCTTGACAGACCTCTAATTTACTTGTTTACAAAAAATCTACGACGCACGAAACGCGTCCAGACCGTTGCCACCGACACGTAGAGATATGAGTATTCGTGTCAATTAGTCTGATGTCGACACCCACGCTTTGGTAATATAACCTCTCAATCTCAAATAACACACTTGAATGGGTGATTTGACTTTAGAAATACGAGTAAGACAATTGCTAAGTAGTTCAATGGCTATAATATGTTAAAATTGATTTCGCATGATGTACACTGGCGTTTTTCCACATTTGCCGCCAGCAGGCTGTCCACCCAATAACTATTGAATGGCTAAACCGATTTTCATCAAACATAGCTAAGAACAACCTCGTAGACCAGGCTTTCGATTTAAAAAAGCGCATTGAAATCGGTTTATTCGTTAAGATTGCCATAGATAGACACACAAACACACAGTAGACACACAGGCACGTCAATCTTAGAACACAAAGTTGGTAAGAAGTTAAAAGTGTATAACACCAACATTAAAAACGTCGAAATTTGGATAATTTTATCGCAAAAAGTGATTTCTTCGATACAATCAATCATAATTAGTTTATTTATAGATAAAATGAAGTAATTGATGAACAAAATTATGATTGATGGATGGTACTCCGATGCAATGAGTTGGCTGTATTCTAGGAAAGATTAAAAGGGTATGGGGCAAAGAGCTACCTATTATGTAAAACTAGAGACGACATCACTCACTATATAACTGTTCTGTCTTGTTCTATCTCTGTATGTAGCTATCTCCATAAACTTCACGCTTCGCTACGCAAATCGTCGCTTGCTAGCTCTTATACGGCTAGTACTTTCGACAGTTTATACGCAAAAACTATAACGAAAATACAATACAATACAATACCCTTTATTGCACAAAAGTAAAAGAAACAGGACATACTCGTAATTATCTTAAAAACTAGGAAATGCGCAAAAGGCGGCCTTATCGCTAAGCAATTTCTTCCAGGCAACCTCGTTTAAATAGAAAAAATAATAAACATAGTGGTCAATATAATAAACATACTTATATACAATAATTATAATAAACATACATACATCTAATACTTAAATACATACAACTTACACAAAGAAAACATAACAGGACAAAATGAAGAAACTAAGTGGAAACAAGGGAAGGAGATTACTTTTCATAAGGATAGAAAATATGGTCAACATATTTAAGGCCGTACCTAAATTTTCCGGGGTCCAGTGCTGCCCCCATTTAAAATAAATCATTTCAAAGAAAACGGAGACATTATTTATAATTTTGCAACTACGAAGTCCTAGATAACCCTTTAAAGTATTTTATGAATTACTGTTTACAGTTTATAATGAGAACGTTAAGCTTTACTACGCACATTAGCCAAAAGTGGCCGTTTTTCGCAATTGTGCGTAGTAAAGCTTAATGTTCTCACTTTAAATTGTAAACAGTAGTTCATAGAATACTTTGAAGGGTTATCTAGGACTTGGTAGTTGCAAAATTTTAAATGATGTCTCCGTTTTCTTTGAAATGATTTATTTTAAATGGGGGCAGCACTGGACCCCGGAAAATTCAGGTACGGCCTTAATAATTCACGGAACACGGCAAAATGTAAAGAAATAACTTTCCATCGGTAAATGACAAGATTCATTGTTTGAAAATGAAACAGGTACGTCAGGTACGTGTGATAAATTCACGCCGCCATAAATTCAAAATATTATGAAATTAAAAAATAGAAAAGGGCTAGTGTCACAGATTACAGTAAGAGTTAACAGAACGGAATCTCCTAAGGTACGCGCAATATGCGTCCCCGTTCCCCGCACCCGCACCTCTCCCCCGGTGCTAGTGTTTCAGATAACAGGTCTATATATTAAGTCAATTGTATGAAAATACGTATTTTTGTACGTTTACAAGCATAGATCGATGTTTATGATTTAAAGTAAACTTGCCGTAATTAGATGACCAATGAGAAACTCTGTATTTAGGGATACTTTTAAAACACCGGCAACATTTTTGGTGCAAGTTTAGTTCGTGATACTACGTGTACTTTTCAAAAATACAATTATCGAAAAGTGAAAAAAAATTCTTCTTCCCATACAAATTGGCGCTGAGCCAAATGGATTTTGTATGGGAGGATGAATTTTTTTATTGATGATATCTATCGGGAAGCACGACCCTCTTTGTACTACCAGAGCCATATTATATTAGCCAGAGCAGACAGAGGATTTGGTCTACACTCTCCATATATATAGAAGTAACATTACTATATATGTATATATAGTGTCACTTCTAGAAATTAAAAAGGGCAAACCCAGCTAATATCTTATTTTCTAAAACACGAACGTGTTTTAACCATAACCTTATAAAAGGAAAGAAAGAAAGAAACTTTGCTGACTTAATATCAATAGTCTGACTGCAGCGGCAACTATTTGGGCGTCATAAAAAAGCGTTTTTTTAAATGTCATTCTAAAGATGTAATAATTAAATTTTCTAACAAAAAAATTAACCGACTTAATTTTTTAGGAGTTTGTTCCATATCTCCAAAGTTCTTCATTATATCTTCACCAAATTAATATGGAACCTTAGGCTTTCAAATAAAAAAAGAATCATCAAAATCGGTTCTCAATTGGCAAAGATATTACGTAACAAACATACATTTTAAGGTGAATATATAAGCAAATGGCCTTGAAGTGTGAAATAAATTTTTAACTCGTAAATATGGTAATAATTTCCATATTGCTCTTCGTCATGCACTAGATATCCTTTTAAATTATTTTATAAACTGCCGTTGAAACTATTATTGGTGATCCGTCTAGCTTTAAAACTTGCCGTGGCCACTTTTGGCGGAGGCAAGTTTTAAAGCTAGACGGACTAATGTAAATACTTTCAACGATGGTTCATAAAATAATTTAAAGGGCTATCTAGTGCACGACGAAGAGCAATATCGAAATATATATATATGTATATATCACCATATACGAGTTAACAATTTATTTCACACTTCATGGCCATTTGCTTATATATTCACCTTAAGGCTGGGCCTGATGTGAATAATCTAAGTTTTGCTCCCGCTTCCACGCACACTCTAGCCGAAGCGAGACAGCGAGTGGTGGTTTGGTTTTGAGGTTTTTTCGTTTTACAAAGAATATTTAAGAGTTATTTAAAAAGTAAGACATATTATGACTGCCTTATGTTTAATACCATTATAATTTAAAGTAACAAGGGCTCATTTATTGTATTTCTTGAATACTTTCAGTTTTAGTATAATTCTGAGGTGATTTAGAGACAACTTCGCAATTTTTTTGTATCGAGAAAATTTTAAGCAATCGTGTTTTCGCAACATATTATGTATAGAGTTAGTCCTGAACTTTGCTGTGTTTTTATTTCAAAGTTAGTATATCGTTAATATTGATAATATTTAAGATCGCTCTAAGAACTTAAGGTAGTACGGGCTCTTAAATAAACATACAGTCGAATTAATAACTTTTTTGAAGATAGAAGAAGAATTTTTGAAGTCGGTTAAAAAAGAGTGTGTCTTGATCGAATAATTCATATTTCGTTGATCCTTAAAATGTTGCTATCTCATCATAATATTCCCATATTATAACGCCAAGATTTTATGACGCAATTTCAGGGCAATAAAGGGCGTCAGCCTCTTTTTATTTTATTGTGAAAATAATGCGCCGCCAAGGAGTATAAATTACCTAAATATGTTGTGTAGCTGCTGTGTTATATTCTTTATTTATTTAACAAAAACAAGTAATAATTTAAAAAATACCAATGAACTAAAAAGTTTAAAGTGCTCTTCAAGGTAAAACGATTTAGCCCAAGCTCTGTAAGGTTATGTTGTTTTATCACAGAGACGCCATGGGTGCATTATGAGATCAGGTCATTGCTATCATAATATTGCAATGTCGCCCAACTTACGTACGTAAGTTTCAGCTCAATCGATTAATGGGAAGTTGGTCTAATTTAGCTTGCAAGATTTGATTACGGACAAAGACAACGAGACAGGTAAAACTAAATAAAGTCTTCTCGTAAATATAGTCTCTAAATATATGTAATCAATATATATCAAATAGTCGACTAACTAACCTATAAAACATATTAATTAAATCTATCTACCTAAAATATAAATCTTGTAAACTAGATTTTTAAATTTGCGTAAATTATACTCACAAAAACATTTTAGGTTGGTTTAGATAACCCTTCAAATCTCCAACGGGATCATATGCACCCAAGTTAAATGATTAACTATTGCTTTATTTTTATCGATATGATATCAGTCAGTGTTTTCTTTTTAGTAAACGACACTTAAAGTACAATCATTAAAAAAATAAGATTTAGTTACATGTCATTAATTTTCCTCTAGCACTAATGGATGCTCTTTCCTCTTTTGTTCTCTGGTTATTTTTATATTATCGAGTTTTGATGTATATTATTTACATTCTAACTTGTAGGTCCTCAAACTGCACCAATTTCCCCAATTCTTTGAATAGTTTCCCAAATGAAGGATGGTTGGAAGAAATCGCATAAGAGATACGAGTTAGTCCCCCTTTGTACCTACTCTATTTCTAATCTACTATTAATTTATTGTTATACCACAGAATAAATAATACTAACGTACAGAAGTCTCACTCAGCAAAGAAATATCTACTCAATGTGGCTACCGATATATGGTGTAATTTAGCTCACGTCAGAAATCAGCACCTTTTCGTATAAATACCTAGACATCCATTGCTGGTTATACTCAGTTGGTGCAATACCTGAAAAAGTTTTATCTTATCTCAAAACCAAATTCCTTTAAAAAACAATTTTTAGTCAGTGTGTTTAAAATCTTTCAAAATTCAACGATATTATTTTACAAATAATTTCAAGTCAATCTCAATAAGTATGAAGTACTCCAAAGCATCTATTTTCGTCCTGATAATTATTCAAAGCGTCAAAGTGCCAGCTGTAAGGCTGCTTTGATCATTAATCAAATGGGAGCGGAAAAAATCAATTTATTTCACTGATAGCTGATCTTCCATATTGACTGATGGGCAGGGTTGGGTAAGTCTTCTTAATTTTATCTGTTTTGTTATCTTTTCTCTGTTTAGATATGCTTGACTTTTCAATAAGAAATTTATATTAAAAAATTTACTCCTCTCTCATTTGACACTCTATTTGATACGAAAACTAATAAAATATATTTTTTGCTTCGCACTTTTTTGTATGTAACACTTGTTATATAATAGTTTTGCATACAACATGTAACCTTTGTCACCCGAACGATATTGACGAATCAATTGACATCTCTTATGTAAAAATTGGGTAAGTGGTTTGTATGCTACGGTGGAACACGCATAGATATTATATCATATCAGCCACTTGAAGTCCACTGCTGGATAGGCCTCCACCAAGGATTTCCAAAACGACCGATCGGAAACGGCCTGCATCCAGCGTTTTCCTGCAACCTTGCTCAGGTCGTATATACGCATAGATATCCACATATTAATTATATATCCACAACTACTACATACATATTACATACATAGAGTGGTAAAATCATTATCTTTCCTTTTGGCTTTGCCATAGTCGGGTGAAAAACAAAATAATAGGTACTTTCATCAATAGCTATTCACTCGCTTTATAAATTTCAATTGAATATAAAGAAATCAACTGTAAATGAAAAGAGCAATAATATTGATACTTTAAATATGTAAGTATGTATACAGGATCTAAAAAAATATACTGAAAATATTTTAAGGGTGAATTCAGTCCATGATACTGAACAACTTTCCCCAAGGAACATATATCGCAAAATTAAAAATAATTTTTGGTCTCGCATACAAGTTCGCCGATCAGCTGATCCGAGTTTCTATTGAAAGCAAAAATTTTCTTTTCATATTTGGATATGTGTTCCTTGGGGAAAGTTGTTCAGTATTATAGACTGAATCTACTATATTTTGTTAGACTTTATATATTTTTTTAATACATAAATACGTTAAACGTTAATCCAAGGGTTTTATTTCCCAAAAAAATTCCCAAAGAACGTTTTTTTCCCGGGTATCTTGTAAAACTTTCTACCCACCAACCCTGCCGGAGGGCCTGCGATTGTTTAGATATTAGTTTGGGGAATTTTAATCCACTTTAGGGAGTTTAGGAGGAATGAGAGTATTTTTAATATCCGAGCAACATGATACTTTGTCTTCATAACTTGGAAAAAGTTATAAAGTAAGACAAAGTATCAGGAAAAAAAGAAATCTTTGACATTTTGATAGAAGTTTTGTTACATGTATGTTTGGGACTTAATTTTTGTTAGGAATTTTCGGAATTCATTCAATTAACCCAAAAATCAGTATTAAGAAATTTTATTACATTGACAAAAAAAAAACCACTTTATTTATTTTTATGAATAAGTATAATAAAAAAAATATGAACGAACGTACGTATCTTATATAATACATTTGCTGCTAATAAACTTCTAGTTTTACATTACCTACTTTAGTATAATTTTGATCTCATCTGTTCGAAAAAATATGTCTTTATTCCTAAATAGTAGGACTCAACACTTAGGTAATAATACCGAGGGATTAAAATGTAAAAAAAGAAAAGCACTAGGCACTGATTAAGTTTAAAAATAAAAAGCAACTTTTGGTACAACCTTTTATTGTGAGGCCTAAGCTAAGTACTTATCAGTACAAATGCAATTAGCCCAAATTCATTGGGATTGCGTCGTTTTATTACTAGGTTCCTACAGCTACCTTCCGGCTCCATCATCAGATCAGCTTCTTATTATAATAATATTGCATTGTCTACATTGTTCAGGTGACCCGCTTGTTCGTTTGCCGCCCTATAACATAAAAAAAAAAAAAAAAAACATTACATTAGCATACCAAATTTCATCTTAACCGGAAACCGGGAAGTGGCTTCAGTTTAACTGGCAAGCTAAATAAAAGCTAGTTAAAAGCTTATAATAAAAAAAATTTGGACGCGAATGCGTCTTGCAAAAAAAAACAGGATATAGTAAGACGTTTGTGTCATGAAACGATACTAATGCGTTAAAAATGTATAAGAGATTTTCTAAGCCCATGGGAACATTTTGCATAAAATTCCTTCATACAATACAACGTCGCGCCTGGAGTGACCACAACGCATGCGCTTTTGCAGCTAATTCTATACTCCTAAATTAAGATTTCGCATGAAGGCATTATAAACGAGGAAACCTACACATCAGATTCCTACGTTATCACCAAGATCCGCTCCACAGGGCTCATTAGCCGGCTCATTGCACATCGTTATGACATCGTTTGCGATATTATCACTGTATTGTGGTTACAGCTAAATTGATTACGTTGTTGTGACTACGTAGAATGTGTTAGACAGATAAAATGTTTATTTGTTGCTATCCACACACACACAGGAAAATAAAATTATGCACACACCCAATCATGCTTACAATAAAGACAGCAATAACGACTGAATTAGCCACCTGAGAAGGCAGCCGCGCGTAGGTATATTTTTGATACCTACACGGGGAGTGACACAGGCCTGGTAATACATGATCGGTGAAAATTTCAATTGTCTAGCTATTACGGTTCAAGAGATAGAGCCCTGTGACAGACGGACAGACGGACATACAGCGGAGTCTCAGTAACAGGGTCCCGTTTACACCCTTCGGGTACGGAACCCTAAAAAGGAATTATAATTATTTACTTATTGATTTTACAACAATATAATAGCGCTCTCTAGAAGCTATTACGCATACATTCTTTGGTATAAATTTAGAACGATACTTATTTTGATTGTCATCTGCTTTGTGTGTTAACAATAAATAAAAAATAGATGAAATGCCCATAATGCCCTCGGTTTTATTAATTAAATCGGGATAAAGATGCAGTGTTCTAAAAGAAAATAACTCGTTTGCCAAAAAAGGGTAACGGATTCTGTTTGCTAGTTCATGACGCTCAATGCCCACTAAACCCCAGCTATGATATATGTGGGACATTAAAACTAGGTAACGTATCTATATATTTGTTTGGATTAAAGAAACAGGGAGGGTAGAGAAAATGTGAAATACCGTACACAAAAGGATTTGAATTTTTTTCATTGTAAGATTTTAGTTGTAGGTATTTTCATGAGACATACAACATATTTTTTTAAAGAAAGGATGACTTAATTGGGAGTAGGTAATCGATATTTACAGTGATCATTGTTCTTAATTTTTTCAAACATCTTGTGCTACAACTGCATTCCCAAGGAGGATTAACCTCGGGCGGCGCGGCCAGTTGTAAAACTTTTCGCACAAATGCATTCCCAAAGTGAGTTGACGTCAGGCAGGTGGCTGGTTGTAAATTGTAGCCTAATTATTTAAACTGTTCCGGCTGTTTCTTCGCAAGGTCTTTGTATTGCTTGTGTACATGCGTATTATATTTGGAGAAGAAAAAGCGGAAAAGCGCACCCCGCGTTCTGAAGCAGCATAGCTGAGGATGCAACCGGGAACGCGCTATAGATATTAAGGCCGTAATTGAATTTTCCGGGGTCCAGTGCTCCCCCATTCAAAATAAATCATTTCAAAGAAAACTGAGACATCATTTAAAATTTTGCTACTACCAAGTCCTAGATAACCCTTCAAAATATTTTATGAACTACTGCGTACAGTTTATAATGAGAACGTTAAGCTTTACTACGCACATTAGCCAAAAGTGGCCGTTTTTCGCAAATGTGCGTAGTAAAGCTTAACGTTCTAACTTTAAACTGTAAACAGTAGTTCATAAAATACTTCAAAGGGTTATCTAGCACTTGATAGTAGCAAAATTTTAAATAATGTCTCCGTTTTCTTTGAAATGATTTATTTTAAATGGGGGCAGCACTGGACCCCAGAAAATTCAGGTACGGCCTTAAATCGGTACCAACTGTACCATCAATGGTTCAAGTATTTGATTTAATGGCGAGAATATTTCTCCTTTTTCTGTGATCACTAGCCTGGAGGGTTGCCAATTTGGCAACGAGTTACGCTTACGCCACATGTGAGGTGTAGGGTTGCCTCATTTTGTTGTGGAGTGTTACATAACTTTGGCGTCATTTCCGGTCACGCTCTAAGCGATTGGCGGAGGTTTTTGTTTCTTGTGAGGCTCCAAAGAAGCTAAATAGAGCTAAATAATAAATAAATATATAGGTACCGATTAAACTAGCCCCAAAGTAAGTTTTAAACTTGTGTTATGGGATACTAACTCAACTATATTTTATGAAAAATACATATATATATAAACACCAAAGACCCAGGACAATTTGAAAAAGGCCATTTTCCAACTTGCCCTGGCTGGGGATCGAACCCAGAACCTCCGGATTAGCGGTCTAGCGTGTTAACCATTACGCCACTGAGGTCGTCAACTGTGTGGACTTTTAAGGCCGTACCTGAATTTTCCGGGGTCCAGTGCTGCCCCCATTTAAAATAAATCATTTTAAAGAAAACGAAGACATCATTTAAAATTTTCTTATACAATCATAGACTTGCATATAAAAATACACAAATATTATAAAAATTCATAAACCCTACATAAATATTTATAATATTCTATGACGAATTGTGAAGATAATGAGTGCGCACAGCACTCACGCTTGGCGACTAGGGGCTTTATAGACTAGGGGATATCAACGGGAAGGGCGTTCCATAGCTTAACGGCTTCACTGATTGTTCTTCTACTGTTTTTCCTGCTGTGCTTGCATTAACTGCATAAATCTACTTCTCAGTATGAATTTTTCCGTAGTTGTTGTTAAGGCCGTACCAAAATTTTCCGGGGTCTAGTTGCCCCCATTTAAAATAAATCATTTCAAAGAAAACGGAGACATCATTTTAAATTTTGCTACTACCAAGCCCTAGATAACCTTTCAAAGTATTTTATTAACTACTGTTTACAGTTTAAAGTGAGAACGTTAAGCTTTACTACGCTCATTTGCGAAAAACGGCCACTTTTATAAACTGTAAACAGTAGTTCACAAAATAGTATGCCAGGCAGTAAGAAATAAAGTCAAAACTTCTAACTATGGAGGTTTTAAAAGAAACAAACAAGGAAGAGCGCGCTCTGTTACTTATTATGGAAATACAGACTTGTTACGAGTACCTTTGTGTGGGTATCAGGAAATCATCCCTCCCACCGTCACGCACCCTGGCATCTGACTTTGTTTTAGGCAACATGCCGATCACGTGCAGTATTCTCTTTGAGCATGAATTCTTTACTCTAGGACAGAGGTTTTCAAACCGTAATAAAATCTCTGGACAGTTAGTTAAGTGTTGTTTTATCCATTTAATTTAAAATAAGGATTGATATTAGTACCTATCGAATAGTAGAGTAGAGGTTAGTTATGTACCATAGAAGACTTTTTCTTTCCAAAATACTAGAAGCCGTAGTTCACGCTCAAGTGTCATCCTATATCTTTACCAATTCCCTCCTTACTCCTTTTCAATCTGGTTTTCGTCCTGGCCACAGTACTGCCACTGCTTTTCTTAAAGTCACCGAAGATATTCGACTTGGCATGGAGAATACGTTGGTCACCATTTTAGTTCTTATCGATTTCTCCAATGCTTTCAATATGGTAGACCACGATATTCTGCTTGCTGTCCTTGAGCACCTTCAATTCTCGTCTTCAGTGTTGGATTGGTTTTCTGAATATCTCTGTCACCGCCAGCAGGCAGTTCGTATGGACCGCGTTTTCTCGGACTGGAATGATCTGTCTAATGGCGTGCCTCAAGGGGGTATCTTATCACCGTTGCTTTTCTCTCTTTTTAATAATTTACTTTCCACTTCCCTTGGCTGTTCTTACCATTTTTATGCTGACGACCTACAAATTTATGCCCAATCATCAGTTGACGACCTTGATTCTAGTGTAGCGAGTAAAAACTTGGCTTTGTCGGCTATCTTGTCCTGGTCCGATCAATTTGGAATTCAGGTTAATCCCTCCAAATGCCAAGCTATAATTGTAGGCAGTAGAAGGCAAATTTCTCTGATTGACTTTAATGCTGTTGCACCTGTCATGTTTAACAACTGTATTATCCCCTACAGTAAATCCGTAAAGGATCTTGGCTTTCACATTGATTCCACACTTAGTTGGACCACTCAGGTAGCTGAAGTCAGTCGTTCTGTTACTGTTGCTCTTCAACAGCTTAATCGTCTAAGGAACTTTCTGCCTTTCAAAACAAAGCTCTTATTAGTCCATACTTTGATATTACCCATCATTGATTATGCTGATGTGTGTTATCCTGATCTCAATGTAGATTTACTGAATAAGCTTGACCGTCTCGTTAATAATTGTATACGTTTCATTTTCTGCCTTCGCAAATATGATCATATATCATCTTTTCGTTCTGAGCTTAAATGGCTTCCTATCCGTGAACGCAGACAAGTGCGAATTCTTTGCACTCTCTTTTCAATTCTTCTGAATCCTAATTCCCCTGAGTATCTTAGATGTAAATTTAAATTTCTTTCTGACACGCATGATAGGCAACTTCGTTCTACTGATAATCTTCTCCTTTCTGTTCCTCCTCATCGCACAAATTTTATGGCGAACCCTTTTAACTTACAAGCTATACGGCTCTGGAATGCTTTACCCATTGACATCAAAGATATTTCGACAAAATTTTCTTTTAAGAGAAGAGTGCACTCTTATCTTTTTGATAGATGTTAGTATCTTTCTTTATTTTTCACCATCATCATTCATTATTTATATATATTGTAGGTTTGTATATATTTATTTGTTATATGTATTATAGATAGCCTTATGTACGTATGTAGGTATATTCTATGAGTTATATTTTATATGTATATTATATATTGTTAAGTAGACATATATTATATTATGCACATATTTTAATACTTTATTTTGTATCTAGTTTTTTGAGCCGCAACATGATTTGTTTCTGTTTATCCCTATGGTTGACTGGGAGAGAACGCTTTTAGCGTTAAGTCCGCCAATTGTACCATTTTTTTAAATGTTTTTTAATAAATAAATAAATAAGACCTTAATGAGGCTATCGACATTGAGCGATTGTCTTGGCCACATACTGGTTAAAGATGATTTGAACTTGAAGGTACAGTAAAACCATCACGACTCTATAGGAAGAAGAAGAAGTTAGTACCTAATGAGTTTGAACCAAATCAAATTGATACGACAACGTACTGATAGATGAGAAAGTAACATGTGAGTAGGTGTCAAGTAGTTTCAAGTTGATCAAACGAACCAAGTATTAAAGGATTACTTTAATACGGACGTTTTTTGTAATAAGACTTTTTCAACCCCGACGAACGGAGGGGTGTTAAATTTGACGTGTATGTGTCTCTGTATCTGTGTGTCTGTTTGTAGCATCGTAGCTCCTAAACGAATAGACCGATTTCAATACGGTTTTTTTATTCGCATGGCCTTGTCTGTCGAGATGTTTTTTAGCTATGTTTAATAAAAAATTGTTCAGCCATTCAAAAGTTATTGGGGTGAACGCTTGAAAGTCGGGTTTTTTTAATTTGACTGGCAAATGAACTTGTTCAAGATTTTTTTTAACTTTTCCTTTGACTACCACTGGCCTGCCCTCCTTCATGTATTAACATGTTGCTATAGAGATTACACGGTGCAAACGACTCACGTACCTACTAACGCCATGCGAGTGTTTTTTGGCGTTCCAGTTCACGAATAATATAATAGCTACCGACTGAGGGAAAAACGGGTACAGTACAGTACAGATACTTTATCACGTCTTTATCCCTAATTGGGTAGACTGAGCCTAGGGCAGTAGGACTCAAAGGCCACGTTTAGCGTGATGGTGGGCGAGAAGATGGAAAATGGAATCAAAATAGTGATGGGTTGCTAGCCGCATGTCTATTAACATGATTCAAATTTTCGCCCATTCCCTTGATCAGCTTTTATGATCTGCGCGGGAAGAGAAGCAGGTGGTGCATTGAACACCAAACTGTAAGAAAAAAGACTTCCTTTTGTATTTTTTTTCCTTTATTTATAATTAATGTTTAACCTGCGTTGTTCCCGAACCGATACGACATTTAAACCATCAAAAAATGAGACTATATCTGCCTGAAGGCCAGTAACGCTTTTGTTACACCCCTGGTGTTGCAGTTGTCCGTGGGCAGCGGTGATCACTTACCATCAGGTGACCCGCTTGTTCATTTTCCGTCCTATAACATAAAAAAACCTACTGACTTTACTATCCGCGCGGCCGTTGCCTTCAGTAGCGGGTGGTGACATTGAAGTGGGAGATTTTTGGTTTTTATTATGAAACAAGATACATATATGAAAGAATATGTATTTTTTAAGAGTACGTTCCTTCAATTTATTTGCATTCCCAAGGAGGGTTAACGTCAGGCAGGCGGCCGGTCGTAAAACTATAGCCAAATCATTTAAACTGTTTCGGCTGTTTCTTCTCCATTTTGCAAGGTCTATGGCATCCTTGGGTGACCATTGACATGCATGTTATATTTGGAGAAGAAAAAGCAAGAAACGCACCCCGGGCCCCGAAGCAGCACAGCTAAGGATGCAACCGGGAACGCGCTTAGACGAAGAAGAAGTACTTTCCTTGAATGGACCTATGAGGTTCAAAATCACCCTGTATACGGCAACCACAGGACACAGCCCAACTAAAAAGTAGCTTTTGACGACCTCCGTGGTGTAATAGTCAACACGATAGTCCGCCAATCCGGAGGTTCTGGGTTCGATCCCCAGCCAGAGCAAGTTGGAAAATGGCCTATTTCAAATTGTCCTGGGTCTTGGGTGTTTCTCTATACAAAGTTGAAAGAACATACCCCTAATAAATCGAACCACGGTCTATACTAAATCATTATAATATAATGAAATTAAAATAACAGCCAAAAAACAAAAAGAAATCGGCTTTTCCATACAAAAGTGCGCCGCCCGGGCGATTTGGAATGTTGAATTTATTTTTTGTCTTTTCACTGTTATTTTAATTTCGTTATACTTTAGTGATCTAGTATAGACAGTGGTTTGATTTATTACGGGTATGTCCTTTCCACGTTGTATATGTATTTATTATAAAATATTGTATCGTTGAGTTAGTACTTGGGGCTACTCAATCAGTATGATTTGGCCTTATCTATTTATTTGACAAATAGCTCCACATTGTCCAAACATTGTAATCGCATTAGTGTAGAACAACTGATGCAAGCAGGCATTGTCATTTTGCATACAAATTCGTAGGCTGAACACAGTGAGCGGCTGGAACGCAATGAACTGGTTATATCAGCAGCTGGATGATATGCATAGATTATAAACAGATTAGCTTCCCTCTTGATTTGCTTTTGTATAAAAAAAAACATCTTCTTATCGTGTCAATGGCAATAATTTATCTAAATTGTATTGGCCCAGAAATTCGCCAAATCTATACATCAAATATTTTTGACCAGCTGCACAGACACCCCACTTTGCTCGGTTCTCGCGGCATCTCCCAACACCAGTTCGGAGCAGTGCCGGTTTTAGTTCTACCAGCGCCCCGGGCGAGATTTCCCCCCTTCCCAACTGCAATTCAGACTGACTTAGGATATTCAATCGTATAGGATTTATTTCTGCCGACGGGGGAGGGGGAGGATGCAAGTACGATATAGGATTCTTAATATTTGCCGCCCCATTGTAAACACAAAGGGAGGGAGGGGGGGTGCATACAAATAGGAGTCTAAGAGTTGCCGCCATTAACCAGCCGCTATTTATATATTTATTATTACCTGTGGCCCCCCTTGCCCAAAAGCGCCCCCTGTCGCCCCTTTGTTTCTGGCGCCCTGGGCGGTCGCCCAACCGCGCCCTACCCTAACGCCGCTACTGGTTCGGAGCCTGTATAAATATCCACTTGATACAAAGTAGTTAATTAAAAACCATAGACTTCGTAAAACGTCAATCAAGACTTCTCATTTTTATCACCTCTAAACATGCGTAGGTACTACCAA
Source organism: Acrobasis repandana (assembly GCA_963576875.1). NCBI lineage: Eukaryota > Metazoa > Arthropoda > Insecta > Lepidoptera > Pyralidae > Acrobasis > Acrobasis repandana. The sequence continues at coordinate 13,824,704 of OY756236.1, forward strand.
ACCCTAATAACCCTTCAAAGTATTTTATCAACTACGAGTACTGTTTACAGTTTAAAGTGAGAATGTTAAGCTTTACTACGCACAATTGCGAAAAACGGCCACTTATGGCAAATGTGCGTAGTAAAGCTGAACGTTCTCATTATAAACTGTAAACAGTAGTTCAAGGGCTTGGTAGTAGCAAAATTTTAAATGATGTCTCCGTTTTCTTTGAAATGATTTAATTTAAATGGGGGCAGCACTGGACCCCGGAAAATTCAGGTACGGCCTTAATGGACGCCCTTAGTAGACATCATTACTGGAATTATAACGGGCACACAAACCAGCGCAGCGGCTTAACTAGATCATCATCATCAGGTCTTTTTAGGGTTCCGTACCCAAAGGAATGTGAATATGTGAAATTATGTGAATAAATATCATTTTCATTATCAAGGGTGCAAACGGGACCCTATTACTGAGACTCCGCTGTCTGTCTGTCTGTCAACAGGGCTCTATCTCTTGAACCGTAATAGCTAGACACTTGAAATTTTCACCGATTATGTATTACTGTGGCCGCTATAACAACAAATACTAAAAATCAAAAAAGGTGAACATTAAAGGGGGTCGTCATACAAAAAATGTGTTTTTTCAGCGTTTTTAACTGATCTTTATAATGGCATTAACTAGGTACTTGAAATTTTCACAGATTATATATTACTATGGCCGCTATAACAAAAAATACTAAAAATAAGCTGCTATAACAAAAAATACTAAAATACAATAAACGTGTTTCTTCAGCGTTTTAAAACATTGTACGGAGGTACCCCAAGGGTTCCCCTTAATGTACACGTCCCACTTGCACTTGCCCGTTCATTTAGTCTCCACTGCAGGAGCACGACCCTCTCTGGCTGTAAACTAGATCACTATAGTACATCGAAATATAACTTTAGTATAATTAAATTAAAATAGCAGTCAAGAAACAAAAACAATTCGACATTTCCATACAAAAGTGTGCAGCCACCCGGGAAATTTGTATGGGAATGCAGAATTTATTTTGGTTTTTTTACTAATATTTTAATATTATTATACTAAAATGATCTAGTATACAAATGGATCGATTTATTACATATAATATTATGTTATACTAGTAGCATTTCTCCAACAGCTTAATTACTCTCACTTTACTTTTATATTTTTGGAGAAAATAAATATATTTTTATCTTTTATCTTTTATCTTTATCTTTACGGGATATATTGAATTTATTTTATTGATTATTCTAGTTTATAATTTTCTTTTAATTTACTTGAGTTTTCGTTTAATTATCTTTTCATTGTTATTTAGAACCGAATAAACATTATTTTTATGTGAATATTACAAATTCAGGTTTGTGACTTCTTTATATTTTTATTGTTCAGTCAATTCAATATTTAGCAAGATCCCAGTGAAGCGGAAAACGAAATCGGAAATAGGTGAAGGGGAAAATGAAATCCAAAAGTGCACAAAGCGCTCCAGCTATCAAAAGCAGTCAGAAGTGCACTCTACACGCCTGTGTGCTGCCTTTGATCAACATCCAAGTGGCTAATCACTTTAGTAGACTCGTGTGTAAAAACACGGCACACAGTCGAATGGTCATATGTGGATGTCACCCATAGATTAATATTTTATATACTGAAATGTCACCGTCAGATCGTTTACTTCATAATCTACCTGGCAAGATTATACTAATAGTTTTTTTTTAAATCGTATCAATTTCTTTCTCCCCCAAATATTATGCTTTTATTTAAAACTAGCGGCCCGCTCCGGCTTCGCACGGGTATGTTTTATACATATAAACCTTTCTCATAAATCTATCTATAAAAAAAAAACCGCATCAAAATCCGTTGCGTAGTTTTAAAGATCTAAGCATACATAGGGACAGACAGCGGGAAGCGACTTTGTTTTATACTACGAGTATTATTATTTAAAATAAGTTTTTCGAAAAATATTTATCTTTTTGTACCTACAAGCTTTTATTTTTATTATAATTAAAAATGAATTGACTCTCTTTTTTCACCACCACTTTCACCATGACGCTAAAAGTGGCCTTAGGATCTTACGCCACTAGGCCCTGTCTACCTTGTTAGAGATAAAGACGTGATAATGTATCTGTATATAATTAAAAAGAAAAATAAACGGGCAAGTGCGAGTTGTACTCGTACATGAAGGGTTCCGTACCACCGTACAATGTACAAACGCTGAAGAAACACGTTTCTTGTATGACGACCCCCTCTAATTTTTAACGTTATCTTATTTTTATTATTTTTTGTTATAGAGGTCATAGTAATACTTAATTGGTAAAAATTTCAAGTATCTAGTAAGATCGAGTTAAAAACGCTGAAAAAACACGTTTCTTGTATGACGACCCCTTTTAATTTTTAATTTTATTTTATTTTTAGTATTTGTTGTTATAGCGGGCATAGTAATACATACAATACAATACAATAAATAATCTGTGAAAATTTCAGGTATCTAGTTAGTGCCATTATAAAAATCTAGTTAAAAACGCTGAAAAAACACGGTTTTTGTATGACGACCTTCTTTAATTTTTTACTATTTTTTATTTTTAGACGCCAACTATTTTATCTGTTTTATTTCCCTAAAGTTTGATTTTTATTCTATAACTACTCTTTATATAGATTTATGGCAAAAATAAATTATACTTTTTTTTTACTTCACTTCTTTCCTAAAGGTTAACAGGGAGAGATGCTTTAGCATGAAGTCTACCTATTGTAACTTTTGGCTCAATAAAAGTTTTAATAAATACCTAAAATAAATAAAATGTTTTGGGAAGTGGCGAATTGAGAAAAGTTTGTACTATATACCGCTGGAGTACAATATCATTTTTTTAAATGAAACCTGGCACAAAGGCTGAGTATCACGTACGTACTCGACACCTGGCGTTGGATGCTTGCCAAATTGAGAGCCTCGCGTAGCCTACATACGTATGTACCTAGTTAACATAGGTATAAATTTGGTGGATGCAAAAATATAAATAATTTAGAAAAGAACTGTATTTGCACAAGATTTTATACGATAGTCAACTTAGTAGTGAAACAGAAGGGTTTTGTCAGTTTACAAAGATATTATGCATCACAATTTAACATGAAAAGCTTGCGAACGAGTGCCAAATCCAATTTACAGAAATAAGTAACTCTGAGTAGTTAAAAAAAAATGAAGCCGAGCTGACCAGTCCCTACTGGCGGCATCCGTTCACGAGTTGACGCGAACTATAAAATGATATATGTGTAAAATTTTACGTTTTTTAGTTCTGTCTACATTTATAAATAGTCTATGGGTACAATATGAAAGTTTCTTTTAGCAATGTTCTCAAGCAAAGAGAATGGAGATACCGAAATATTCCATGATATGATACCGGTATTTGTGAAGGACATTTGGCAAACCTAGTTACAGCATACAGATGTTGAAGTGACTAGGGTTGCCAAATGTCTCAAATTTATGGAGAATTTTACTTAGTAGAAAATTGTATTCAGCGTTTATACAGATATGTGATATGTAATCTGAGAGAACACATAGAAAGTTTGTGCTTCGTTTGTTTACAAATATGCTGGTTTCCCACAAGTCAAATAAGATACTTTTTATTGACTTTAAAACAAACATTTTCTATGATTTGTATAAAATATCGAACTTTGTCATAGTTCCTTGGGGTCAAATAGCGCTCTTAATATCAGTTTTTCTGCATTAATAAATCTGAAATCATTCAAAATTGATATCATCAATAACAAGTGACATTATTTTGTGACTTTTCATTTACTTATCAGTTTGAAAATAATACATTTTTAACCCAGCTACACCCCTATTGATTGGCCATCTGCAAGAGGAGTTTTTGGCGGGAAGTCAAGGGGTTTGGTTGGGGTTTGCTTTAAATTATTTTACAAATTGATTTTAGTGGACTTTATAATATGAAATTGGTGTTGTTTGGTGTTATAAATGCTCATGACATGAACAATGTGTGAAATAGTTAAAATGTGACAGTCATATTACGGCTGTAGTGATATTTATTTTGCGGACTGTGTCTTCGGGCGTCGTCCGCTACTCAATCGTCTATGTAAACCAGTGGACTCGTATAGATTTGTCGCCAGAAGCTCGCTTGCAGCAGTCAAAGGCCTACACCACCCTTTGATTGTCTTGTTAAGATTAGGTTAGGTTAGGAGTAGGAATAAAGAACAAAATTAAAGATAGGCTCTAAAGGACTTGTATCCAGAGCTATAAAATTATTCAATTAAAACATCTGCAAGAGTTTTCAAACATTCACAAGACTTTTCAAGTAAACATAGACTGTAACTCGGGATGCGTGAAACATTTCGAGAATACAAAACAAGCTCACTGAAATGGCTGTACTAAGACCAGCGGAAAGGCCAGGGGAAAGGGGAAAGGGGAAAGGGGAAAGTGTCAGGTTATAAGAGCTTGCGAGGTCTACTGTTCTCACAGAACCACTACCACAGAATAAATAATACTAACGTACAGAAGTCTCACTCAGCAAAGACATTCAAAGAAATATCTACTCAATGTGGCTAGCTATATGCTTTAATTTAGCTCACGTCAGAACTCAGCACCTTTTCGCATAGATACCTAGACATCCATTGCAAGCCAATTTCATTCTTATTACTCTGGACAAACGATTCGTATAACTGAATTTACCACCCGGAGGGGCCGCCTGCGCGCATGGTAATAATGTAGGTACATTTTCGATACCTAAACGGGGAGTGAGTGACACAGGCCTGTCACTACCTAGTTTAGACATTGTTCCGAGCATTTAAATGCAGTTGCAATCAATAATTTATCATAGATTTGTTGTATTTTCTCGGGTTTTATTTTAGCAAGGAATAATTTATTTATACGCTTATATTTCATTCCCGTATGGTAATATACCTGATCTCGAGGCTTATGAATTAAACAGCAACTGGGTCCTACTCTGAAATTGCATTCCATTCGATAAACTTCCCAAGCAGTAATCGTAACGAAGTTTCGATTCTCGGGTAAGGGCTTCCCTCATAGAAGACTATCAAAATTTATAACAGGGAATATCAAGATCACCATTTCCTCATCACATATTACTTAAACATTTGTAATTTCTAAATAGTGGGAAGTAATGAAGAAATCATAATCCGGTCTTTTTTTAAGGCTCCACTTTTTTTAAGGAGCACGACCCCCTCTATACTACCAGAGCCATACTTAGCCAGAGGATTTGGCCTAAATTCTCCACGCTGGCCAGACGGATTGAAGAGGTCGCATTGATATTTATAAGCTTGGTTTAGCTTGTGTTTCCTAAGTCGTCTTCTACGACATCCACGGGAAGACTTGGAGTTGCACAGTTCAATCGGTATAATTTGTCTCTATAACGTGTTAATGAACTAACGCGAAACCTCTCAGATGGTACCTCAGCCCATTAAACTGAACAACTTTTGTTCCACAACTTTCACGAAACCCAAAAAACAATTAATTTTTATACAAACTGATCAGCTGATCAAGTCAATTTGTATGAAAATCCGATTTTTTTGGGTACCAGGTCAGCATCTGAGAGGTTTTGCGTTAGTTCATTAACACGCTGTATATTTATTTATTTATTTTTATTTATACATAACCGATGGTAGTACCCGTCGATATTATTCGCTGCGAGACGAAACAGCCGCGCCATGAATCAGTCATCGCGCGATTAGCAGAGATCTCCAATGTAATACGTGATTCACAGCATGAGGGAGTCACAGAATACAGTAAGTGTAAACAAAAGGGAATCTCCTAAGGTACGCGCAATATGCGTCCCCGTTCCTCGCACCCGCACCTCTCCCCCGGTTCTTGACGGCCAACGTGAGTCATCGAGGCGAAAACGGGGGAGAGGTGCGGGGACGGGGAACGGTCACGCATATTGCGCGTACCTTAGGAGATTCCGGCCTGTGGTAGAGTGCCAAAGTTACACGTTACATCATGGAAACTTCCTTTTCCATAATCTTAGATGTTTACAATGCTTTTTAAACATTACTATATGTATGTAAACACGGGTCATTCACGTGAAAAATCAGCTACTGGGCGACATGTTTCGACCGCATCCGGATGACGTCATCAGGGCGAATATGACGCACGACGCCGCACGACGAGGTACCGAACCACACATGATGACGGATGACATCGAAACATGTTGGCCAGTAGCTGATTTTTCTTGTGAGTGACCTGTGAACATTTTACTACTTTTTTAAGTACTTAATTGTTACTAAGAATCATTCGTAGAGTGACGTAGTCTTGGGCTATCGCAGGAAGAGAATACCTTATTTTATTATACCTTGTATAGAGCACACCTATTCAGTAACGTAATTATGCTACATGCCGTACGTATCCATACGTCGCTTTCCACCCTTTGTAACGCTATACCTCTTAAAATAATTTGCTGCAAGCTAACTATGCTATAGAGTAGAGAAAGGCAGATACTAAGGCGTCTCTAACTCAACAATGAAATAGTAAAGGTGTTTTTATTTTCTTTTTATTATTATTAACTAACTGACGCCCGTGACTTCGCCCGCGTGTTCAGCGCTGCTAGTGATATTTTTCTAGCACTTAAAATACAACGTTGAAGGGACACACCCGTTATAAATTGAACCACGGTCAATACCATATCATTGTAATGAAATCAAAATAACAAGGAAAAAAAAAACGACATTTCCATACAAAAGTGTGCAGCTGCCCAGGCGATTTTTATGGGAATGTCGAATTTTTTTCCGTTCTTTGACTACTATTACTAAAAACTAAACTATATTAATTTCATTAGTCTTTAGTGATCTAGTATATCCCATGGTTCAATTTATTACGGGTATGTAATTTACCTTCTACATTGTATAATAAGTACCTTTTCTCTCTGACATCAGATTTTAATAAAACAAATATGTTGCTCCAAGCTGAACTTAATATATTATTGAAAATCGTGTAAAAACAGTTTAGTGATTCGGAGATTAGCGTTTACATACAGACAGGCGGAAAGACAAAAAAGAATTAAAAAATCTTTGTTTTGTTTTACAACATGAGAGAACCTTCTCATGCAAATTGAAGTAGTCACATGATCTAGTTGCTATGAGAATTGAAAAAACTTATTTTTAATTGGTATAAGTACATTTATTGGATGAACTGAATCACTCCTTAAAATATTTATTCTAAGGGTGTAGAAACTTTTCATACTGTGTAGTGTAGTCGGAAATGTGTGAGAGTGTTAGATTAGATATATAGATGACTCTTTATTTACCCATCAAATCTTAGTATCTCAGTACTTCTTCCTCTGTCGCCTTGCTCCTCGAAATCCAAACAAGACGCAATTAGTTCCAGGAGCGTTCGCCGACAAATCTCAATTATTTTAGAATTAGCTGAAACAATCGCTCCGCACGTGTGTGATTTGTTACCGGAGTTGCAGTTTGAGACGAGGACCGTTTGTTCCAAGGACTAATGAGTCCCCTAGACTTTTCCAAATATACATACATACTATCACGCCTGTTTCCCACAGGGGTAGGGAGAGACTATGGACCTCCACTTGCTACGATCCTGACAGACAAAAAATCCAAACAAACGTATTGCATATATCTTGACATATAACTACATATACTGATGGTCAAAAATGATATGATTCATTACATTCTCTTTAGAAATAGACATACTTGTTACTTATTTCGTATTTGTTGAACAAGCCATCGCAGGAAACGAAGTTCTACTGGGATAATCCGGTATATTAACAATAAATATTTGCAATTCATCTCTCTAATAATAACTTAACTAAAACTAAGGAACTAAATAAACCATAATACAACTTAAATACTAAAAATAAATTACTTTTAAACATACTTATAAATAAAAAATATCCCGCTAATCCTTCCAAACGTTGGATGGCAATGCTTCTATATGCGAAGTAATTACCAGCCCCATGAAAATAGGTGCATTCTTATCAGATGTGTATAATATATTATCAATAATTTATACGGTTTACCCATGTATTGTTGTGGGAAATGCTGACTAGTTTTGATCGATTTAGACAACCATCACCAGGGTGTAGATAGATAACTCCTTATTGTACACTATAAAAATACAGCACAAAGAACTGTACAAAATTTCAATGGGCAGTCTTATCGCTTAAAGCGATCTCGTTTATGTAAGACAAATCTTTATCGCTTTATATATATATATATATATATATGTAACAATGTACATTGTGTATTTTATGTATACTACAATTTATCTTGCAACTCATAGTTAGACTTTCTGTATAACCCAAAGGTTGACTGGTAGACAACGCTTTTAGCGTAAGGTGACGTGGGTTCACAATTTGCAAAACTGTGCGTGTTTTTGAAAAATCACTGTCATTAAACTACTACAGTTTATTCCTCAAAAAATTTACATAATAATCTGAAGGATTTTCTACAGACACCCACAATAGCCAAAACACGATTGAGCATTTTTGGCTCGATAGAAAAAAATCACAAACATACCTCTAAACTTGCCTAAATTTGCCTTTATAGTACGTATTACTATTTTATACAATCACCTTTTTATATGAAAATTATACCAAAAACTGTATTATCTAGTTTAATAAAAGTGATTTTTCAAAAACACGCACAGTATTGCAAATTGTGAACCCATGTCGCCTTAAGTTCGCCAATTGTTCTGTATTTGTATTTAATGGACAATTAAGAAAAAAAAAAAATTGAAATGTCCAGTCTAGTGCTTTATAATAGTCTGTCTTATTTTGTATAAAGTTTCATTGAGGTGAAGGTCAAACAAATTAGAATTTTGCAAGCGCTTAGAATATTGCACAAACAAAGTTTTCGCTTTATGTAATGAAAATCTGTTTTTACATTATTCTCAACTTTTAACTACCTACTTGAAAACTATTTAACTCAATTCGCCTCCTAATATAAATATCTTTGAAAATATATATGTACCTACTTATCATGTTTTTCTTTGAAACGTTTAAGTAAGGAGGTTAAATTATACTCTATTATCAATAACTATTTAATGCTGTTTAAAAAAAAATAAACAGAAGGTCGTAGACAGGCTTTCATAAGCCCACGAAGAGCTCAGTGGCCCGATGACAACTATGGTTTAATAAAACAAAGTATTCTCTTCCCGTGACAGCTGGTCACGTGATTAGTCCGAGTATACGTAATCAGTTTGGACTGTTAGGAGTCTTGCTATTGTGTGAGAATTACCTGAGCAAAGTGCATTATTAAACTTAACAAACCAATCATTAACTAATAATTCAATATAAAAATTTATTAAAAATTAATTAGATAAATAACACAATATACGAAATATTAAGTTAGTATTTTTTTATATCCATTAACTAATTGAGAAAGTTCTTAAATTTACTGAAAAGATCAGTGGTAACACTTTTCGTGACATAGTCGTGGGCCATCGCAGGAAGAGAATGAAAATCTGTGGAATACCTTGTAATATCACAGAATAAATAATACTAACGTACAGAAATCTCACTCAGCAAAGAAATTCAAAGAAATATCTACTAAATGTGGCTAGCGATATGGTTTAATTTAGTTCACGTCAGAACTCAGCACGTTTTCGTATAAATACCTAGACATCCATTGCAAGCCAATTTCATTCTTATTACTCCTAACTGAATTTACCACCCGCAGGGGCCGCCTGCGCGCATAGTAATAATGTAGGTACATTTTCGATACCTAAACGGGGAGTGACACAGGTCTGGTAATAAATATACCATGGATGACGATAAGTGGCGCAAAACTTTCTTAAGCTCCTCCGTGCTTTGGAAGGCGAACTATCATCATTGTATGACGTCATCAAGTTATGTCAGATGCCTTTAGGTCACTTGAAAAATCTGACACCATGGTTGGCCTCGTACACAGACCTACCACTACTAGACCTGCATAGTGCGTGGCCACTTTAGTGCATCTCTTTCTATCTTTGATTGTTGCCTCCACCCATATTTTGCACACGTCACAGAACACGCTTTTTGTTTACTAGCCTATTTTAGTGTCCCACTGCTGGGCAAAGGCCTCCCCTGACTGTTTCCAATCATTTCTGTCGAGGGCAGTAGTTTTCCACTCGCCCATATACTTGTCCAAGTCATAATGCCATCTTTTTCGAGGTCTGCCTCGCTTTCGGCTACCAGTTGGGATCCACTTTACAATGACAGAACACACTATGGTTACTAACTTATAATAAGCTCAAATAAAACCCTAAATCACCTTTTAAATGATAAAATCCCTAAAATTAATAACTTTCTTCGATCGTTTTGTGGTTTGTTTGGCCCAGATTTTGACAGTAGGCCAGCTTATAGCAGCCACGCTGATAGAGACAAGAATAAATTAATAGCAAATCTTGATAAAACAAAATGTATGCAATTTCACGTCCCACAAACCAATCCAAGTAATGTATCAGTTAAATACGAAAACAACATTATTGAGTTCGTCAAAGAAATTAAGTTTCTAGGAGTTACCCTTGATCATTGTTTAAGCTGGAGGCCACATATAGACGAAATGATTTCTAAATTAAGTAAATATGTGTATGTATTGAGGACAATAACAAACACAGTGTCTCAAAAAACAGCTGTATGTGTTTATCATGCATATGTAGCCTCTGTTTTAAGATATGGCATATTACACTGGGGTAATGCTGCCAATGTGCATATACTCCCACTTTTTAGAACGCAGAAAAAATGTGTCAGGGCCGTGTTTGGTGCAAGGCAAACAGAGAGCTGTGTTCCTAATTTCAAAAAACTTAATATATTAACTTTATACAGTTTATATATTTTGGAAGCATGTTTATATGTAAAACAAAATTTGGATAAATTCAAACAGATTACTAATAGGCACCCCAGAGCCTGTAGAAACAAAATACAAATACACCCACAGCAAAATTCCAACATGGCTGCATATGACAAAACAGTGTTTATTTTAGGACCTAAATTATATAACAAATTACCTGACTGTTTGAAAGAACTTAATACTAGACTATTTAAATTTAAATTGAAACAATTATTAGTACAAAAATGTTATTATAGTATAGAGGAATTTATATGTGACAAATTATATGAGATTGAATGATTTATAATTAAGTAAGTAATTATTTTTGCAACACCCGAGAGGGTTAGTAAGGAGAACTGCATATAGTCATAAGACCTTGTGAACTCTTACTATGCAAATAATTATAAAGAAAAAGCAAGAAAGAAAAAGAGACAAAAAACATATTAGCGTTTCTTTCACACTCACGTTGTACTGTATTTGACAGTCTCTTTCTAGCAATATCGTTGCAAGTCTAGAAGTGGTAGGTCTGTGGCCACGTACCTACATAGAAAAATAAACCATAAGCCTAACCTCTGGTCAAAGTTTTAGCAATAATAACCGAAGTAACACATGCCAGCAATCGGTGTTGTAAGTGATAGCTGTGAAAAAAGTTTGTCTCTGAGCCAAGGGTGCTTTATAACTGACGATATACAGTTAATTTCACACTCCCTAGTTTTTGTCTCTAAAATCGAATCACTATTAAGACACAAAACCGTGAGAAAAAAAGACGTTATTTGGTAATTTTTTTTCTTTCAATTTTTTTTATAAATGGCGAGTAAAGTCAGTAGGTTAGTTATTATCTCTGCTAAAATTCTTAATTTTGTCCGTCTATTTCCATACGTCAAGACCTGTGACAAGAGCCTGGCTCTTAAGGTGACGTGGGTTAACAATTTGCAATACCGTGCGTGTTTTTGAAAAATCACTTTTATTGAACTACTGCAGTTTATTCCTCCAAAAATTTATATAAAAATCTTAAGGATTTTGTACAGACACCCATAATGGCTAAAACACGATTGAGCATTTTTGGCTCGGTAGAAAAAAATCACAAACATACCTCTAAATTTGCCTAAATTTGCCTTTATAATACATATTACGAAATATAGTCGAGCACGGCTCCGGGCCTTTCTTCTCTTTCGACAAATATTTCACTGTCTTTTTTTTTTTTTTGTATTATGTTTATAATTTTTTTTTGTAGCCAAAACGGATAGATATTTAGATTACATTTGTTGGTATCATTTTCATGTAAAAGAGTAATATGTATTATATAATAAAGACAAATTTAGGCAAATTAGAGGTACGTTTGTGATTTTTTTCTATCGAGCCAAAAATGCTAAATAGTGTTTTGGCTATTGTGGGTGTCTGTACAAAATCCTTTAGATTTTTATGTAATTTTTTTCTGGAATAAACTGTAGTAGTTTAATAACAGTGATTTTTCAAAAACACGCAAAGTATTGCAAATTGTGAACCCATGTCGCCTTAAATGTTACATAAAATATTACATCTAGAGGTATAAACAGGCCTCGATAAATAACATCCGCGAACCGCGCAGATTATCCGGACGACGGAAAGCGGACATCCGCTGATATGGAAACTCCGTAACTGTGTTTTGTAATAATATTCATTTACTAGCTTTTGCATGTGACTTTGTCCGCGTGAAATCAAAATCAAATATGTATTCAGTAATAAGGCCTTTACAGGCACTTTTCCACGTCAATAAGCGGAAGGCACCTAAAGCCCTTATCACATTTAAAAAAATATCACTACAGCTGTACTATGACTGCTGACATATTGTTCATGAGTATGATCAATTATAACACCAAACTACTCCAATATAACATTATAAAGTCCACAGAAATCAATTTGCACAATAATTAAAGCAAATCCCAAGTGAACCCCTTGAGTTCCCGCCAAAAACTCGTCAGATGATATAGTGTAATTTTACTAGTTGTCAACGTGTATTAAGGCAATTTCAGGAAAGGAGCTTCTCAAATCGAATGTATATATTTTTAAGGTTCCGTACCCAAAGGTTGCAAACGGGACCCTATTACTGAGACTCCGCTGTCTGTCCGTCTGTCTGTCTGTCTGTCTGTCACAGGGCTCTATATGTTGAACCGTAATAGCTAGACACTTGAAATTTTCACCGATTATGTATTACTTACTAAAATTAAAGGGGGTCGTCATACAAAAAACGTGTTTTTTTAGCGTTTTAAAACATTGTACGGAGGTACGGAACCCTTAATGTACGAGTCCGACTCGCACAGCCCGTTTATTTTTATGTATGTTCCCACCATACATAACTTTTTTTTATTTTTTGGTAATGGGATCTTTAAGAAATCGAGAGTGCTCCTCTAATATTCTATGCAGACATGTAGTGATTTGATGTTTTTGTCAAGAAATCAAGGATTGCATTCAGAAAGTGAGTTTTGGTGAAGTAGAACTGCAGTTCTGATGAAGAAGAAAGAAAGACACAAATTGAAGTAGGATTTGTTTTGTTTAAAATTATGTTTAAGGTGGATAATTGTTAAAATCTAGTACTTGTTAGTCAGTGTTTTATAAAAAGACGGTATGTGTTGGGTAAAATCCGGGTAATAGCCCCACTTTTTGAAATTACTTTAGGTATATCTCTTTGTACAAAAAGCAAGATACTTTATTTGTAAAACGGGTAGGTACTTTGGTTTATTATCTTCAAATTTATAAAGGGAATAAACATTATCTTTGATATTTCCAGAGTATTGGCGAGTTTTGTGAACCTCTAAATTTTGGGACAACTATCCCATATAGGAGATAGTTGCCTAATCCATGTAAATTACGTTTAGGATAGTTTACTTTATTACAATTGTAATAGGCGGACTTAAAGCCACAGGCTTATCTACCAGTCAACCCACTGGTGATGCCGAGAAAAAAAGACTTTAAAGAAAGGTGCAAATTATGTGACTGAAGCCTGTCAAATTTAAAGGCTTGGACATTTTGACAATTGGACATTTTGAAACCGCTAGCCAGTTTGATACTTGGACATAATGAACAAAATAGTAATAAGTTTACCAGCTCAGTGGCCCGGCGGGAGTGCGCATTACTAGCGCTTTCGCAAGTAAAGCGGCACCGGGCGTGTTCCGCACTTGGATGGGTGACCACAAGTGACATTAAAATTTCTTGAGCTCCTCCGTGCTTCGGAAGGCACGTTTAAGCCGTTGGTCCCGGCTGTTATCATTGTATGGCAATCATTAAGCTATGTCAGATGCCTTTAGGCAGCTTGAAAAATCTGACACCAGTGTTTGGCCACTTACACACACGATAAATAAACAATTGATACAGATTCGAACTACGCGGGAAGAGATGCAGCTGGTGTCTTCTGAGATTTTTTCTCTCAAAAAAGCAGCTGGGAAAAAGCTGGGTGTTTATCCGTCGTCAGAGGTTATCAAACTTAAATATCCTATAGTGTAGAGTTAGACTTCACTATAGCCAACACAATTTGCATACAAGTCTGAGTGTTGGAGCTAAAGGCAGTCGTTTCAGTTAATTGAATTACAAGTTTGGACTTTGTTACGAAATTGAGGTCTCGCCACATCTCCAGTCCTTACGGCTCCATCCAGCTGCCTTTAGGTTATCCCTGTCAGAACAATGCGGGTTGATTTTGCATCACCTACCAACATTGGAATTCTCTAATCAGAATCATCACAGACCTACCACTACTAGACTTGCAACGATATTGCTAGAAAGAGACTGTCAAATACAGTACAACGTGAGTGTGAAAGAAACGCTGATATGTTTTTTGTCTCTATCGGCGTGGCTGCTATAAGCTGGCCTACTGTCAAAATCTGGGCCAAACAAACCACAAAACGATCGAAGATAGTTATTTAGGGTTTTATTTGAGCTTTAAGTTAGTAAGCATAGTGTGTTCTGTGACGTGTGCAAAATATGGGTGGAGGCAACGATCAAAGATAGAAAGAGATGCACTAAGGTGGCCTCGCACTATGCAGGTCTAGTAGTGGTAGGTCTGTGAGAATCATTAATAGAACACAGAACCGTACGAATACATACTTATTTTTTGTAAAAAAAATATCTCCCACATTTCTATTATATGGATAACCTAATGACTTCACTATACGCGCGGCCGTTGCCCTCCCCGCTCACCGGCCGTCGCCTTCCACGAGCCCGGCAGCGGTAGGTGACATTCCAATAGATTTTGTTAAGGTTAAGGTGCAAATTATGTGACTGAAGCCTGTCAAATTTAAAGGCTTGGACATTTTGACAATTGGACATTTTGAAACCGCTAGCCAGTTTGATACTTGGACATAATGAACAAAATAGTAATAAGTTTACCAGCTCAGTGGCCCGGCGGGAGTGCGCATTACTAGCGCTTTCGCAAGTAAAGCGGCACCGGGCGTGTTCCGCACTTGGATGGGTGACCACAAGTGACATTAAAATTTCTTGAGCTCCTCCGTGCTTCGGAAGGCACGTTTAAGCCGTTGGTCCCGGCTGTTATCATTGTATGGCAATCATTAAGCTATGTCAGATGCCTTTAGGCAGCTTGAAAAATCTGACACCAGTGTTTGGCCACTTACACACACGATAAATAAACAATTGATACAGATTCGAACTACGCGGGAAGAGATGCAGCTGGTGTCTTCTGAGATTTTTTCTCTCAAAAAAGCAGCTGGGAAAAAGCTGGGTGTTTATCCGTCGTCAGAGGTTATCAAACTTAAATATCCTATAGTGTAGAGTTAGACTTCACTATAGCCAACACAATTTGCATACAAGTCTGAGTGTTGGAGCTAAAGGCAGTCGTTTCAGTTAATTTTTTTTTTTTTTTTTTTTTTTTTTATAGAGACAAATTACACTGATTAAGCTAGCCCCAAAGTAAGTTTTTTTTAAACTTGTGTTATGGGATACTAACTCAACGATACTATATTTTATGATAAATACATATATAGATAAACACCCAAGACCCAGGACAATTTGAAAAAGGCCATTTTCCAACTTGTCCTGGCTGGGGATCGAACCCAGAACCTCCGGATTAGCGGTCTAGCGTGCTAACCATTACGCCACGGAGGTCGTCACAATTGAATTACAAGTTTGGACTTTGTTACGAAATTGAGGTCTCGCCACATCTCCAGTCCTTACGGCTCCATCCAGCTGCCTTTAGGTTATCCCTGTCAGAACAATGCGGGTTGATTTTGCATCACCTACCAACATTGGAATTCTCTAATCAGAATCATCACAGACCTACCACTACTAGACTTGCAACGATATTGCTAGAAAGAGACTGTCAAATACAGTACAACGTGAGTGTGAAAGAAACGCTGATATGTTTTTTGTCTCTATCGGCGTGGCTGCTATAAGCTGGCCTACTGTCAAAATCTGGGCCAAACAAACCACAAAACGATCGAAGATAGTTATTTAGGGTTTTATTTGAGCTTTAAGTTAGTAAGCATAGTGTGTTCTGTGACGTGTGCAAAATATGGGTGGAGGCAACGATCAAAGATAGAAAGAGATGCACTAAGGTGGCCTCGCACTATGCAGGTCTAGTAGTGGTAGGTCTGTGAGAATCATTAATAGAACACAGAACCGTACGAATACAAACTTATTTTTTGTAAAAAAAATATCTCCCACATTTCTATTATATGGATAACCTAATGACTTCACTATACGCGCGGCCGTTGCCCTCCCCGCTCACCGGCCGTCGCCTTCCACGAGCCCGGCAGCGGTAGGTGACATTCCAATAGATTTTGTTAAAAATTTAATTATTATTTTACGACTAAGTATATACCTACAACGTGTAACAAAAAGGGGGTATCAACCTGAAAGGGAGGTAACGTACTAACCAATGTGAACAACATTTACTATAAGACAATCCCTAAACTCGCAAAAAATAAAAAATCTGCTCCTGCATACATTTTGCCACGGTAGGTAGGTATTTAGTTTTGAATGGAGTTGCAGATTTTTATTTCGCGATTTCAGGGATGGTCCCAAAGAAAAAAGTTGTTTACATTGGTAAGTACGCCTTTTTGTTACACATACAATACAGCGTCCCTGACTTTGTTCTCTTTCGTTTCATACACGATACGATTAAGCTATGTTATTCCTACCTAACATTCTAAATCTAGCGTATACAACGTGGCAGGGACATACCCGTAATAAATCGAACCACGGGCTATACTTAATAACTAAAGTATAATAAATTCAAAATAACAGTCAAAAACCAAAAAAAAATTCGACATTCCCATACAAATCGCCCTGGCGGCTGCACACTTTTGTACGGAAATGCCGATTTTTTTTTGTTTTTTGGCTGTTATTTAAATTGTATTATACCAAAATGATAAAGTATAGACCGTGGTTCGATTTATTACGGGTACCTATATGTCCCTTACACGTTGTACACGCAACGCAAGAAGTAAGTGTGGTAAGACCTTTAGTTAACGCTTGTATCTGGCTTTCACTGTGTTAAACGTTTAATAGGGGTTGGATATTATCTGTTATCTTGGATAACAGACCATTATTAAGCAAATGAACTAAATATAAAATTAACTAAATATAAACTATTAGCTTTTGCCTGCGACTCCATCCGTGTACATTCCTAAAATAAACCGGCCAAATGCGAGTTAAACTCGCGTGGAGAGGGTTCCGTACAATTGATTGAATTTTTATAGGTTTTCCTGTATCTACAAGCACTTAGCTATGTTTTGTATTTTTTTTTAAATTTTAGGCTCAGTAGTTTTGGAGATCAAGGGGGAGGGGGAATGGTCAATTTTCGTCTTCTTTCATAAATAAAATCAAAACTATTCATTTTACAATATTAACAAAAATATATTTGAGATCCGCATAACGAGCCCTTTCATTTGATATATGACACAGTAAGGTTTGCAAAACTTTTTTTTTTTTTCCTAATTTGTCCCCCGAAAATAACCCTTATTTTAAAAAAATATTTATTTACTTTGCACATGTGTTTGAGTCATAGGATTACAACATTATACCAAATTTCACCTGATTCGGTACAGCAGATTCGGAGCAAATTGGCTGTGACAGACGGACGGACAGACAGACGCACGAGTGATCCTACAAAGGTTCCGTTTTTTCTTTTTTTGTACGGAACCCAAAAAAACAGTGGCCATCCGGGAATGCCGTCAGAAGTGAAAATTTAACAATCTGGTGTCGGTTACGGTAAAGTGTCGAGAGTTCAATGGTTTTTTTTCCATCTCAAAATGTGCCCAACGCGCCTTAATAAGTTTTCATTTCAATAATGTAGTGTTGTGTAGTTGAGCTAGTGTAGTATAGTGACAAAAATAATATAATATAATTTATTAATGCAGTTATAGCACAGCGGCGACACTCCCTGTACGTGAGAGTTTGAACGCCGGCGACCTTGAGCTCGTAGCTCGTAACGCTAGGGTTGATACCGAACCGAAATGAAGTATAGTGCAGTGCGTGAGAAAGACGCGAACTAGGTACCAGCCCTCGGCCAAAGCAGTCAGCGATAGTTCGTTTCACGCCCGGCGCGCCTCTCAAGGCGCTCTCCTCTGAAGCGGAGCGTAGCGGAGAGAAGAGGAGAAGAGACGTAGAAAGAGGTGAGCGTTTCCACTGAAGCGGAGCGGGGCGGAGTAGAGTGAAGCGAGGAGTAGAGTAAGTGTCGTTTCTTATTGCGTAGTGTATATATTCTTTGGTTATAGTGCAATAATGAAAGACACACGAACAATGTGCCTTCCCCTTAATAGAGACAGTAAGAAAAGTGCCGATGGACACATTCTTATTCTATAACTTATAGGCTATCGGCTTTTACGATCTGCACAGGAAGAGAAGCAGCTGGTACATTCTATGTTTATTCTTGCCCCAGACCAGCAAAGAAGAAACTAAACATTTGAACTAACTAAATAACTAAATTCTGTTTTAAGAGGGAAGTCCACGCCCCACCTTTCAAACTCCTTTTCTATATAAAGTCATCATCATTCAGTTCTTCTTTTCATTAGCTATTTTTTTTGGTATTATATTTATTAGTATATGTATTGTGTAAGTAGGTATTTACTCTGATTTATATATATAAATATATAATAGTGTGTATGAAGTACTTTGTATTTTTGATGTAAGTATATAGGTATTTATAGCTTTTGCGCCGCACAATTTTCACTGCTTATCCCTATGGTTGACTGGGAGAAAATGCTCTTAGCATTAAGTCCACCATTTGTTAAAAGTATATTTTTACTTTGGACAATAAAGTTTGATAAAATAAAATAAATACTCGTATTTATTTTGGCTTCGTTAATTGGGTAGTAACCTGGGTCAAAAATAAATTATTTGGTACTGTAAAGAGAATAAAACGTCACAAAATAATGTCACTTGTCATTGATTACATCCATTTTGAACGAGATTTTATATTTATTATTGCAGAAAAACGAATATTAAGAGCGCAATTTGACTCCAAAAATCTATGACGTCACATCCGATATTTTATACAAAATCTCATAGAAAATGTTTGTTTTGGCGTTTAGAAAAATGTGTCTGATTTGACTTGTTGGAAACTAGCGGATTCTAGCAACAGTAAAATTCCGCCAAATAAACGCACCCTCCCTCATTCCAACGGTTTTAAAAGCTTACGTTGAAAAATTTACCCTTATATTTCACAATTACCCTTGTAGCTTTTAAACTTAAATAAAATTAGCCAACATATTCTGAAAATGCGGCGCCGTGTGGCTACTCGCCAGCTTTTCATCGTTACAGCTCTGCATGGCAATAGCAAACTCTTGAATGTAGTTTGGGGTAAAACTTTGTTAATTTTATTACTTTCATCGAAATATAATCTCTAGAAATCTAACGCTCCTACATTTACCGCTTCGATTTTGATTCCATTTACACAAACAAACTAACAGTAATTACAACGAAACACTCAAACACACACATAGACAGAGATGCATGCGATTGGTCGCGATAAGGTCACGCACGCGTCATCGCCGCGTTGGTCGAGCAGCCAGCTCCCCTGAGCCGGTTACCCGACCGACGCGGTCGGGTAGCTCTCTAAGTTCACCTATTACATTACCAAAATTACGCTTTAAGTAGTCTTTGGGTCTTGCGGCCTTGGGCTCTGTCTGACTAGAGCCGCAAGACCATGCTCTGGCTGCCACATTAGGGTTGGATCTCACCATCAGCACGGAACAGCACTTTACTGTTCTGAGCGACAGAAAAGGATAGCAGCATAGGAAAGTGCTGTTGCATGCTGATAGATGAGATCCAACCCTTAGGGATAAAGAAGGTTGGTTATTGGTAAATATTTGGCTAAAGCAAGTGCATCCTCGTCGGTTTCCTCAATTTTACACACTTAGTTACACACAGTTACACTAAGTTTTAAGATATAGAATTTCTCAACGCATTCTGGATTAAAGCAGCATTTGGCAAGCGGCCAGCTTTGGAAGCTCACACTGCATACCAAAACGCAGGCTTTTGTCCTATCTATGGAATAAAAGCTCACCTATTTTGAAGACCGTGTTATACACTATTACGTCTTTATAAATCCCTAATGGGGTTAGATAGACAGAGCATTTTGAGTCTTGCGGCTCTAAGCAGGCAGAGCCGAGGGCCGCAAGTCCCAAAGACCACTGTTAGCATAAAGGGCGAGAAGATGGAAACATAAATCAATATACTTGTACTAATAATTGAGTTGTGGTAGAGCCACGCTACCGGCAAAGCTCAGTTTTGCTAGTAGCATGAATGGGCCGGCTCGTCCGGGGAAGTACCACACTCTCACAGAAAATCGACGTCTGAGTAGTAGCTTCACCGCTTCTATGCTTCGTTCGGTGAGTGAGAGAGCGTGAGCCCCCCCCCCCCAACCCCCTCTCCCCCCATCCCCCCTCCCCCTAAAAGGCCGGTAATACTCTTATTACACCCCTGGTGTTGCAGTTGTCCATGGGCAGCGGTCATCACCTACCATCACGTGACCCGCTTGTTCGTTTGCCGTCCTATGAAAAAAAAAGAACTTACCAGCTGCTTGATGGTGGGTGAAAAAAGGAATCACAATAGTGCTAGCCGCATCACTTATATAATACAAATAGAGAATACCTAATTCAGATTTACTTAATATTTTTATTATTTTTTCCTACCATCACTAAAAATGGCGTTTGGATAGGCCATTAGGATCTTGTTGAGATAGTATCTAATGAATCTATTACTCCAACTCCTCAACAGAGCAAAATTCGAATATGTAGTTTGAATATTTTATACTACGGCATTTCATGGCAAGCTTCCAGCTTCCCTCGCTCGCTGCATAGCAAACGAAAGCTTCTGCCGAGTAGCCAAGAAAATAAGATCTTTGATTATAGTCAGACTGCCTTTGGGATCAAACTTAGAGGATTGAAAGGATTGAACATGTATTCACTTGTATTTTATACAAGGTTACTTTTAAAACACTTAAAAGGATAAGATCTAAGCGCTCGAACGGATGGACCGATTTCGATGCGGTTTTTGTTACGTGAAAGCAAGTTCCCTTGCGGTGGATCTTAGCTGTTTGATGAAAATCGGTTGAGCCGTTTCAAAGTTATTGGGGGTTAACGCTTAAAAGTCGGGGCTTTCTCTAGCAAATAATAGATGGCGCTACGGGTATCAAGTAGTATCGGTAGTTCCGCTACTCATCACTAGATTAGTTCTTGACAGTCGGGGTTTTTTTTTAATTTACCTAGCAAATAAACTTGTTACATCAGCGTTAGCTAGGTATTACAATGTAACAGCATATCACATAAACCTTGTACAATAGAGTTCAGCCATCTTGGTTCCGATAGTGGTTATTGTTTACACTGGCTGTCAAGATGTTTGTCTCTTGTCGGGCTGAGAGCTTAAGTATATTATGATCGAAATACTTTGTAACTAAAACTGAAACTGTTTTAGGTACCTTAAAGATAGCACCTATTTTTATCCCCCGACAAAAAAGAGGGGTGTTATAAGTTTGACGCTAATGTCTGTCGGTCTGTCTGTGGCATTGTAGCACTCGAACGGCATGTGCCTTGCGGTGGTTCTTAGGTGGTGTTTGATGAAAATAGTTTCAGTGAGCGGGACACATAGCGCGACGAACCGATAGCCGATGGGACAGAAAGGTTCTCGAATGGTGACCTACCTCGTACTGGCAAGCGAAGCGTTGGACATACTAACAAGGTGGTCAGACGATCTGCCCAAGATCGCTGGATGCAGGCAGCTCTAGATCGGTCATTTTAAAAATCCTTGGGAGGCCTATGTCCAGCAGTGGACGTTGTGCGGCTGAAATGATGATGAATAATGATTCTACAATAATAATAATAAATATATAGGGGCAAATCACAAAGTAAGTTTTTTTAAACTTGTGTTATGGGATACTAACTCAACAATAATATATTTTATTATAAATACATACATAGATAAACACCCAAGACCCAGGACAATTTGAAAAAGGCCATTTTCCAACTTGCCCTGGCTGGGGTTCGAACCCAGAACCTCCAGATTGGCGGATTAGCGTGTTGACCATTACACCACGGAGGTCGTCGTTAAACAATATAAGGCGAAACTAGAACCTCGTTTCATGGAGTGCAGCCATCTTAGTTCAGATAATGGCTTCTGTGCACATTGGACGACAAAATGCTTTCCATCATGTCGGAAATACACACTGATTAAGGTAGTCCCAAAATAAGTTTTAAAGTTGTGTTATGGGATACGAACTCAACGATACTATATTTTATAATAAATACATATATAGATAAACACCCAAGACCCAGCAAATTTGAAAAAGGCCATTTTCCAACTTGCCCTGGCTGGGGATCGAACCACCTGACCTCCTGATTAGCGGTCTAGCGTGTTAACCATTACGCCACGGAGGTCATCAAACTTTGTAACTAGTTTGTAGGTACCTATCGAAAAAGAGATCACACTATCACGTCTTTATCCCTAATGGAACAGACAGAGCCTTTTTGATTTTGCAGCTCTAAGCAGATAGAACCCAGGGCTGCAAGACCTAAAGGTCACTTTTAGCAGGCCTGTGTCACTCCCCGTTTAGGTATCGAAAATGTACCTACATTATTACTATGCGCGCAGGCGGCCCTTTCGGGTGGTAAATTCAGTTAGACGAATCGTTTGTCTAGAGTAATAAGAATGAAATGGGCTTGCAATGGATGTCTAGGTATCTATACGAAAAGGTTCTGAGTTCTGACGTGAGCTATCTGAGATCTGCGCGTTCAGAAAAGCATCCAGCACATAAGAAAATACAAAAGTATTGCAAATCCATTCGGAAAATCTTATACGTCATCTTGACCTTAAGGCCTTACCTGAATTTTCCGGGGTCCAGTGCTGCCCCCATTAAAAATAAATCATTTCAAAGAAAATAAAGACATTATTTAAAATTTTGCTACTATCAAATCCTAGATAACCCTTCAAAGTATTTTATGAACTACTGTTTACAGTTTATAATGAGAGCATTAAGCTTTACTACGCACATTTGCCAAAAGTGGCCGTTTTTTGCAAATGTGCGTAGTAAAGCTTAACGTTCTTACTTTAAACTGTAAACAGTAGTTCATAAAAAAATTTGAAGGGTTATCTAGGATTTGGTAGTAGCAAAATTTTAAATGATGTCTCCGTTTTCTTTGAAATAATTTATTTTAAATGGGGGCAGCACTGGACCCCGGAAAATTCAAGTACGGCCTTAAGCAGTAAACCGTAGTTCCCGAATCCAAAAGTACCTATAAATTAACCGAAAGAGTAAGGGTCAGACATACAGTGAACCCGAGACGTTAGGGTAGGTTTTATACCTTGAATCTGTGATATAAGGTTGAAAATCGAGATGCCGTGGAAATAGATTTTGGTCGCCCTTGATGTAGGTACGTACTGCGAACAGATTGCAGATGTTTTTAAAAAGCGGCCAATTGCGAGTTGGAATCGCCCATGAAGGGTTCCGTAGCAGCAAGTAACTGTAAAATAGTATAAAAGTTCTAAAGGTAAATTGCGGTTTAAGATTTATGACGTATTAAAAAAAAACTACTTACTAGATCTCGTTCAAACCAATTTTCGGTGGAAGTTTACATGGTAATGTACATCACATATTTTTTTTTGTTAAGTTACAGGGAGGGACACAAATTCTACCACTTTGAAAGTGTCTCTCGCGCAAATTATTCAGTTTAGAAAATAATGATATTAAAAACCTTAATATCATTTTTGAAGACTTATCCATAGATACCCCACAAGTATGGGTTTGATGAAAAAATTTTTTTGAGTTTCAGTTCTAAGTATGGGGAACCCCCAAAATTTATTGTTTTTTTTTTCTATTTTTGTGTGAAAATCTTAATGCGGTTCACAGAATACATCTACTTACAAAGTTTCAACAGTATAGTTCTTATAGTTTCGGAAAAAAGTGGCTGTGACATACGGACGGACAGACAGACAGACATGACGAATCCCTTCCGGGACATGGCTGTTCACATGACTGAACGTCCATAAGGGTTCCGATTTTTGCCATTTGGCTACGGAACCCTAAAAAGAAGTGGTGCCGCTTAATTTTGGAAAGATGGCGGTATAAGGGTTAATTTTCTACGAACAAACAAGCGCCATCTCTGATTTTTCGTGGATACCGTCAGCCTAAGTACCCAGCATCCTTTGAATGGCTAGCGGGCGAAATAGTAGTGACATCTAGAAATAATACAGGATTTTGCTTTCTGTCAGAGTATGCTTTTTTGTATGGGGCTGTCAGAGATCTCTTGTAGTTGTTCGTCCATTATATTACTCATTAAATACATCAATGGACACTGATTGAAACGACCCTAGGTCAATCGGAAATAATATTTACGAGCCGATAATTTTATGACGCCTGGTCTATACCTTATCTCATAAACTTTAAGGTTTATGGATAAGTTTATGGCAGGTTTATTACTTTCTTTATTAATTATAGATGAAATTTCAAAACCCTCTGGAATATTATCTGGGCTATCCATAAAACTGGCCATAAGCAAATGGTGTATAAATATATATATACAAATCACACAGATTGAACAAACCCCAAACTAAGTTTAAACATGTATTATGGGATACTAACTCAACGATACTATATTTAATAATAAGTACATACATAGATAAACACCCAAGAGCCAGGAAAACTTGAAAAATATCGCTACAAAAAAGCACTAAATATGAAAGTATACTTACCTACATTTAATATCACGTGAAAACGTGTGAAAGGAAGAGCGGGACAGGGTCGACCTCGGCGAACGTTCTGCGAGAAGATGTTCTAAAAAAGGGGGAGTTAAGAAGTACACGTAACAGAAGGGCATGTATGAAGAGGTTGATGAGTGTAGATGAAGCGAAAGAGGTCTGTCAGGATCGTAGCAAGTGGAGGTCCATAGTCTCTGCCTACCCCTGTGGGAAACAGGCGTGATAGTATGTATGTATGTAATATCACGTCTTTATCCCTAACAGGGCAGACAGAGCATTTTGGGACTTGCGGCTCTAAGCAGACAGAGCCCAGAGCCCAAAGGCCACTTTTACCGTGATGGTGGGTGTGAAGGTGGAAAAGGAACCTAAATAGTGATCGGCTTTTACGATCTGCGCGGGAAGAGAAGCAGCTACATTCTAAGTTTCTTTTCTCCTAGACCATGGAAAAGATTATTATATTACCTATATTACTAATTACGCCGTGTGGTTTCCGGCAGAGTAGCATAGAACTACTCCAAGTCTTCCCGTGGATGTCATAGGGTGACTTACGAAACACAAGCTAAACAAAGCTTATAAACATCATTGAGACCTCTCCAACCCGTCTGGCCAGCGTGGAGAGTGTAGGCCAAATCCTCTGGCCAAATATGGCTCGATGACGAAACATTATTCCAAAACTGTCGCTTAGATTAAATTAAGTATTATGAACTTGTAAGCCGCGTAATGAAAAATGTCGTTATATGCAAAGATAAAGGAACTCAATTTTTTAAGGTTATTATAACGTTGAGAGAGCAAAGTAGAAGTAAGTTTTCGTATAAAGGAGTCGTTTGAAGAAACTGGTTGGAAAATTGGTTGGAAATTAACTGCGCTGGTTGTATAGACGTTTCGATATTTGAAAAGAAACACTTGTTCTAAGGCGACCCATTTTTGCATTGCTATGAAAATTAAAATAATTTCTTAAAGAACCTACGAGCTTTTATTGTAAAGCCTAACCTGAATACTTATCAAGACAAAGTAATAAGTTCCTATAGCCACCTTCCGGCTCCATCATCAGATCAGCTGCTTGTTATAATAATATTGCATTGCCATCTGATTTACATTGGCGGACCTACAAAATTTCATCTCATTTGGAAACCGGGAAGTGGTTCAAAAGAAGAAAAAGTAATACAAATAATTACATTTTTAACAAAAAAAACAACAATCTTAAATTTTTTAGCAGTTACTTCCATACCTCCAAAGTTCTTCATCATATCTCCACCAAATTAAAATGGGACCAACTTGGTAGTAAAGGCTTTTAAAAAAAAAAAAGAATCATCAAAATCGGTTCACAATTGGCGAAGATATCGCGTAACAAACATACATAAAAAAATAAATAAATAAAAAATAACCTCCTCCTTTTTTGAAGTCGGTTAAAAAAAAAGTCTATTTTGTGTTCTATTAATGATTCTGATTACAGAATTTCAATATACATAGCTTCTTTTTCAACTAAGCGTGTTCCTGGTTGCATCCTCAGCTGTGCTGCTTCGGAGCCCGGGGTGTGCTTTTCCGCTTTTTCTTCTCCAAATATAACATGCATGTCAATGGTCACCCAAGGATGCCAAAGACCTTACAAAATGGAAAAGAAATAGCCGAAACAGTTTAAATGATTTGCCTATAGTTTTACTATCGGCCGCCTGCCTGCCGTCACTTACAACCGGCCGCCCCCCTTCTTGGGAATGCAAATGTAGCACGAGATGTTTGGGCTTAGTCCTTTAGTCGCCTCTTACGACATCCACAGGAAGAGATGGAGTGGTCCTATTCTAACCCGGAACCACACGTGTATGCACAATATACATAGCTACAGGGTGATAAATCAACCTGTATATACAAGGCAACTGCCTTCGTTTGACTGTCAATGCGTAAAATGGAATTCGAGAACGGGCCGGCACACAAAATCTTTAGTGTGGCACAATTCAAAAACTTATTATTTCATCATCATCAGGTACTTTTTAGTCTCCACTGCAGGAGCACGACCCTCTCTGTACTACAAGAGCCATATATTAGTCAGAGCAGTCAGAGGATTTAGGCTTCACTCTCCACGCTGGCCAGAAGGGTTGGAGAGGTCTCATTGATGTTTATAAACTTTGTTTAGCTTGTTTCCTAAGTCGCCTTCTACGACATCCACGGGAAGACTTGGAGTGGTCCTATTCAACTTTGCCGGCTTAAAACCTTATTACCTGCACACTAAACCATACATACACCACGTCTTTATGCCTGACGGAGCAGACGGAGCATTTTCAAAACCTGACCAGAACCTGTATTGGATTGCTAGCCGCATATTGTCTATTACCTAGGGATACATGATAGCATTTTTGTGGAAAACGGCCACTTTAGTCAAAAATGCTAGATAAAACTTAGCGTTCTCACTTTAAACTGTAAACATTAGTTCATAAAATAGTTTGAAGGGCTAGGGCTCCACAAAGACAACATTTTAAATGATAAAGCTCTGTTTCCTTTCAAATAATTTATTTCAAATGGGGGCAGCCCTGAACACCGAAAAATTCATGTGTCCACTTAACATGATTCGCCGATATAGCAGAATAAATGGGTTAACCCCTTTTTTATGTTATAGGGCGGAGAACGAACAAGCGGGTCACCTGATGGTAAGTGATCACCACTGCCAATGGACAACTGCAACACCAGGGGTGTATTAAGAGCGTTACCGGCCTTTCAGGAAATTATAGACTCGTTTTTTGAAGGTTTCCATGTCGTATCGGTTCGGGAACATCTCTGCAGGAAGTTGATTCCACAGTTCGGTCGTACGTGGCAGGAAGTTCCTTTTCCCCTGGACCTGATCCAAATTTGGTAGAGCCTGAAGTGAATTGAGATTATTATTAAAATCCCCCGTGAATACTATAAACTTCACAGTCACATCAAAATTAAATTTCTTGAAACAGATGCAGTTTTAACTATTTTGGGAACATTTTTCTCTGGCCTATTAAACATGTTAAGTAGCAACTTCCGTTTACTTAAAGTTCGTGCTTCGGAAGGCACGTTAGACGTTAATCCCAGCTGTCATAATTATGCAACAGTCGGCAAGCTATGTCAAATGGCTTTAGACAGCTTGATCTAAAACCTGTATTGGCCACTTACACACAAGAAAGACAAACAAGCGGATTTAAAAGTAATACTTTAAAAATATTTAAAAAAAAAGCTTTTATCTAAAACAATCTCGTAATTTAAAAAACTTTCCAGAACGAAACAATTGAGCCCAATCTCGGTGAGGTTATGTTTTTTGTCATAAAAATGCCGTGGCCACCTTCCGGCTTCATCATGAGATCAGGTCATTGGTACCAAAATATTACATTGTCACCCAACTTACAGAATGTTAAGTTTCGACTCGATCGAATTTAAAACTTTTATTTAAACATTGTAATACTTATATTGTGTACGTATGAAACCAGTCAATAAACCATTCAATAAATTATAGGAAGTGGGTCTAAGGGATTGTTGCACAAATGTATGGGGAGCCGGCTAGGTCACTGAACACCTACCTGAAATTTACATTTTTGGGTTGGTATCAATGCCTAATAAGTAAATCCGATAAATTCGTAGCCTTTCTTTGGTACATTTGGATTAAAATATCGTAATTGAGGTTAGGTGAGTTCCGCCAAAATGGCCGACACCCAATAAGTCAACTGACCTGACATTGACAGTAATTGCGAGTGACGTTTAAATCAGGTTGCGTACGCTATGTCAGTATCGCCATTATACGATAGTAAGCGATTTAAAATGTATTTTTGTACACTATCAAGATCACGAAAAAACAAATATATGATCGTCATAATCGGTTTTTGGATGTTATTTCTGATTTTTAGGGAAGTGTTAATGACCTAGCCTGTTGTGCAACATCCTTTAGCTTGCAAGATTTGATTACGGACACACCAACAAATGGATAGTTAAAACTAAATAATAGCTTGTAAAAAAGGTTAAACTTGGGCCATATCCAAAAGTAGTAAGAGCCTACAGTTAACTGGGATTATTAGTATAATCTCTCGTGAATATTCATAAAATATTACGCGTCTCGGGGATCCCAGTATGGATGTTTGAAAGGGAAATGCGGACAAAACTGCGTTAGATGGATCGTTTTTAGATAGGATGGAAAAGAAAACAAATCATACACCAATCTTAACAACATAGGTGTAAGATTCTGTCAACCTCTTGCTTATTATGTTTCCATTAGTATCATTCATGGTGTCATTCAATGAGAACCAAAATATTTCGCATAGTTGAAACCTCGTAGTCGTACAAAAATAAGAAGCTAGACGTTATAATTAAAAATATATATTTTACTGATAAAAAAATGTGATCTTGAAAATATGTTTCATAAGAAAATATTTCGAAATGCTTTTGGTTTCAGACAACCAAAAATTAAGTAACCTAATCGAATTGGGATTGTTAATTTTTTTAACCCCAATTTTTTTTTAATCAAAATATAGCGTATTTTAAGAAACTAATTTGAATATTTTGTCATATTACGGCTTAGTTATTTTTTTATAAATTATTATAAAAATCATGTCAAAGGACTCAGAGCATAAACCGATACAGCTGCGGAGTAAGGTCAAACAAAGGTCATACGTTTATTTGTAGAAATATCAAAAACCGTTGATTATTTTTGCAAAAAAAATGACCCACAACTGTTCATTAACTCTGTATCTCGAAACAGATTTCAAAATAACGATTTCCAAAAGAAATTAACAATGCGCATTGTTTGTGGGCGCCACTGGAGTTTAGTATAGGATATAAGTATCTGAAAGTTTATGTTAGATTTGTCACGGAAACTTCTAAGTTTGCAAGCAACCGAGCAGGATACAGCGCAATTGAATCTCACAAGTGAACCATATTTTTGTAGAAAATCTAGATCTAATACACGGCTTTTACCTAGTTTGTTTCAAAACTTGATGTTAGTTGATATGTCACCCTAGTATACATACACTAATTCCTATCACATTTTGTATTCCTAATGAGGCAGACTAAGCATTTTGGGTCTTGCGGCTCTAGAGCCCAGGGCTGCAAGACCCAAAAGTCAATTTAAGCGTCCTTACGCTACTAATATATAAGTCAATGGCTCTAGTAATACAGAGAGGGTCGGTGCCACTGCAGTGAAGACTAAAAAGACCTGATCATAATGAAGTAATTACTTACCTACTTCAGCTCTAAAAAGAAGAAATATCTTCTCTTCAATATTCAATACATAATTTATCGGAAGATTTGTATGTCCTACACTTCAGTGCATTGGATATCGCTGCTCGCCCGTATGCACTCCATTTTGCCACGGTTTATTGAGCACATTCACTGAAAATCTCCTGATATTTTAAAATGTGAATTTCCAAGTGAAAATCCAGACTAGAGGTAATGCAGCGACTGACTGGTGCTAGACTGAATGTGCATTATTTTATTAAGTACATACCTATATGTATAACGTTTAACAAAATACATTGAAGCTATTTCATAAGGGTGAATTCAGTCTATGATACTGAACCACTTTTCCTAAGGAACACATCGAAATAAAAAATATTTTTTTCCTTTCTAAACTCGGATCAGCTGATCGGTCAACTTTTATGGGAGGCCAAAATTATTTTTATAGGGTTTTAGGCATTCAAAAGACAGTACTTAAGTCCTGCTCACGTGGTATTTTGACACCATTTCTTATTTCATTATTTATTTTACATATTTCGATATTTGTTCCTTGGGGAAGTTGTACAGTATCAGGGACTGATTGTACCCTTTTAAAATAGTTTTAGTGTATTTTTTTTGGCCATGTATACAGGCTAACTTTTTACCCACCAGCCAAATAGTTGAAGCAAGTTCAGTCTATCAGTCATCTATATAACTAATTTTAAGTTTTTAAATTGTTAGTTGACGTCTTTGGAGAAAACGTGCAGTGCAGTTTGTTGCCGCTTCTTCTGCACTTGCGCCTAGGAAGCGGCGTAAACTTAGCTTTAAGTAACGATTTGACGTCAACATTTGTGCAAAACAAAACAAAGTGACTATTATTAAGAGATATTATAAATATCCTATGATAATAAAGATATTTTGAATTGAAAAGTCCATGATACTGAACTACTTTCCATAAAAACAATTTCAACTTGCCCTGGCTGGGGACTAGCGTGTTAACCATTACGCCACGGAGGTCGTCAAGGCAAGGCAAGGCGAATAAAAAAGGCACTATATCAAGCATTTGCATTCAAAAAGCTAGTTTTTTTTATTTTTTACATACAGGCTGACTTTTTAACCACCAGGCAAATTTTTGGAGCAAGTTCAGACTTTCCATAAAAACAATTAACGAAAAACTAAAATCAAAATTCGCCTTCCCGTACAAATCAGCGCTCAACCAAACGGATTTTGTATGGGAGGACAACATTTTTTTATCGATTTTTAATAACTTTTTTTATAGAAAGTAGTTCAGTATCATGGACTGAACTTGCTCCAAAATTTTGGCTGGTGTTTAAAAAGTCACCCTATATACATACTCGCTTCACGCCTTCTATGCTGGTCTGGGACTGGGAGAAAAGAAAAACGTTGAATGTACTAGCTGCTTCCTTTTCGCGCAGATCGTAGAAGCCGAGAGAAATTGTATCATATGAATAGGTTATGCAGTTAGCAACCCATTATTATTCGGCCCCGGCTCTGTCTATCCTGTTCAGGATAAAGCAGTGATAGTGTATCTGTATAGCTTCACGCCGCGGCTTTGTACGAGTGTAGTTTTTAAACACAAAAGTCTTTGGTGAAAACTGATCGAGGAGCAAACCTCCGAATCATATACAACGTGGAACTCGTGGAAGGGATATACCCGTAATAAATCGAACCACGGTCTATACTAGATCACTAAATACTTTATAATTTTTTTTTACGGCGTTTAGCATCTGCCTTTTAGCCATTCTTTATTTCCATTATTTTTCTGGATACAATGTACATCTTTTCATTTTTCTTTTCTTCATATTTCTTCTTTTTTGTGAATACTTTATAATGAAATTAAAATAACTGTCAAAAAACAAAAAAAAAACGACATTCCCATACAAATCACCCTAGCGGCTGCACACTTTTGTATTGACATTCCGAATGTTTTTTGTTCTTTGACTCCTATTTTAATTTCATGATACTACAATCATCTAGTATAGATCATGGTTCAATTTATTACGGGTAGCCCCTTGCACGTTGTATACAGTACAGGCTGACTTTTTATCCACGTGCAAAATTTTTGGAGAAAGTTCAGTTTATGATACTGAACTACTTTCTTTATAAAGTTATTAAAAATTAATAAAAATTTTTCGTCCTTCCATACAAAATCCCTTTGGCTGAGTGCTGATTTGTATGGGAGGACGAAATTTTTTTTTCGATTTTTAATAACTTTTATAAAGAAAGTAGATCAGTATCATGGACTGAACTTGCTCCAAAAAATTTTCCGGTAGATAAAAAGTCAGCTTGTATAAAGATAAACACCCAAGACTGAACGGTTTGAAAAAGACCATTTTCCTTCTCAGTTTTACTCTAGCACTCTTATCCTTGTTATTTCTCCTCACCACTCTATCTTGATAGCCAACTCTTTCGAGATCAAGGCTATCCGGCTATGGAATGCCCTGCCAGAGTCTATCAGAAGCTCTCAGTCGCATGGCATTCAAGCGGGCGGTACATAAATTGTTTCTCCAACAGTCCTAGCCTAGCACAATCATCCATATATATTTAATTATTTTGTATTTATTGCATATGTATAATATTATTTAACAGTTTATATGTTTAGGTATATATTTGTTTAATGTTTTGGTTATTTATTTTTATCTATACTTTATGTATATTATAAGTACTTAGGTCATATTTAATATCAGATATTTTTTTAATTATATAATTTTATACATATTTCAATCACGCCAGGCACACGTCTTGTGGTTGACCGGTAGAGAATGTCATATGGCATTAGGTCCACCGCTTGTACAATAGTTTTGTACAATAAAGTTTTTAAATCAACAACATAACAGCGTGTTGATTAGTGAAATCAGTAGTAACACCACAGAATAAATAATACTAACGTACAGAAGTCTCACTCAGCAAAGAAATTCAAAGAAATAGCTACTCATTGTGGCTAGCGATATGGTTTAATTTAGCTCACGTCAGAACTTAGCACCTTTTTATATATAGATACCTAGACATCCATTGCAAGCCAATTTCATTCTTATTGCTCTGGACGAACGATTCGTATTACTGAATTTACCATCCGGAGGGGCCGCCTGTGTTTAGGTATCGAAAATGTAGGTACATTTTCGATACCTAAACGGGGAGTGACACAGGCCTGGTACGAGTAACACTGATTTTAAACACAAAAGTCTTTGGGGAAAACTAATCGAGGGGCGAAAATCCGAATCATGTTAATAGGGGATGCTGCGGGCAACCTATCACCACTTAAAGTCCCTTTTTCCACCTTCATGCCGACATCACGCTAAAAGTTTTTAATAAGTGAACAAAGTTTTTCCAGTCTACTGACGTTTATACAACGTGGCAGGGACATACCCGTAATAAATCGAACCACGGGCTATACTAGATCACTAAAGTATAATGAAATTAAAACTAGCAGTTCACCGCGAACTTATACCTCGCGATTTTTTATTAATATTTCAAAAACTACAGAACCGATTTAAATGCCCAACGAACTTGAAAATTTAATTGATATTTCCTACATGCCTACCAAATTTCATCAAAATCGGACCATCGGTTCGGCAGTTATCGCGGAACAAACATACATACAAACAATGTGTTTTCGCCCCAACTTGAATCATAGCCCTCGCTCGCTTTGCTTGCTTGGTCAATAACAGTCAAAAATCCAAAAAAAATTTCGACATTCCCATACAAATCGCCCGAGCACACTTTTGTATGTAAATGTCGAATTTTTTTTTTGTTTTTCGGCTGTTATTTTTATTTTATTATACTATCATGATCTAGTATAGACAGTGGTTCGATTTATTACGGGGATGTCCCTTCCACGTTGTATATTATACCCATGTAGGTTTACCGATAGTCTTGATGATTATGAAGAATTAGAGGCAGATAATCACTCTAAACAGGAATGGAATAAAAGCTAAAGGGTGTAAAAGAAAGGCCGTCTTCTGTGCTCAGTTTATTTGCAGAGCCAGAGGGGTCACATTTCAGAGACGCGGCTATTCTTGTCTTGCGAAGCCAGCCGCAGACTCTTAAGCGTCCATTTGAAGCTTCGGACAATTTATGTAGGTCAGTGACAAAGATAACTTATCTGGATAAATATTAGTCATCAATAAAAAAAATAGACAAGGATAAATCATTGATGTGACAGTGTGCAGGGCACATAGCGCAAGGAAGCGATGGCCGATGGAGCAGAAAAGTTCTCGAATGGCAGCCACGTACCGGCGAGGTGCAAGAACACTCACCTGCTAGGTGGTCGGACGACCTGAGCAAGGTTGTATGAAAACGCTGGATGCAGGCCGCTTCTGATCGGTCGTTTTGGAAATCCTTAGGGGAGGCCTATGTCCAGCAGTGGACTCCCTGTGGCTGATATGATAAAGGACAAATCACACTGATTGAGCCCCAAAATAAGTTTAAACTTGTATATTATAGGATACTAACTCACCGATACTATATTTTATAATAAATACGAGTACGTATACAGATAAACACCCAAGACCTTGGATAACTTGAAAAATGCAATTTTTCATCTTGCCCTGAATGGGGATGAAACCCAAAACTTCGGTTTGGCGGACTAGCGTGTTGACCGTTAAGCCACGAAGGTCGTCAAAAAGGCTTGCGTGTCCAGTCCAGAAGGCACAAACAACTATGAAACAGACATCAGCTATCTACAAACACGGGCACGGTTTACCCGTGTGGTTCCCAGCAGAGTAGAATAGGACCACTTCAAGTCTTCCCTTAGATGTCGTAGAAGCCGACTTAGGAAACACAAGCTAAACACAGCTTATAAACATCAATGAGACCTCTCCAACCCGTCTGGCCAGCGTGGAGAGTGTAGGCCAAATTTTCTGGCTGCTCTGGCTAATATACGGCTCTGGTAGTACAGAGAGAGTCGTAGTGGAGACTAAAAAAGACCTGATGATGATTGGCGAATACCGAGATGCAATTTTTAAGCACCTATCGCCTACTTGAATGTACTTTTGATGGGGTAATTTTTTGTCCTGGATTACGGTTCTATAGATAGTTCGCTGGTCTATTACGAAACATATCTGTGAGAAACTAAATCGTTGGTACATAGTAGCGGTCTGGCATTATTCAAACTCACCAAACGCCGGCTCAGTTGACTTCGGCAAGCTCGAAGGTATGTTACCTATACATATATAAACGTCTAACAATATATACTAAAACTATTCCAAGGATAGATTCATAGTTCATGACTGAAAAACTTTCCCCAAAAAACATATACCTACTTATGGAAATATGAATCAAAAAATGTTAGCTTTTCATTCACAAACTTGGATTAGCTCAATTTGTATGGAAAGACAAAAAATATTTTTTATTTCGATACGAGTATAAGTATGCTTTTCAGTGTCATGGACTGAGTTCAACCAAAAAATAGTTTCAGTATATTTTGTTAGTAACATAGACAACCCCGTAATAACATAGTCTCTGCCTACCCCTATGGGAAACAGGCGTGATAGTATGTATGTAATAACATAGAACGGGCCGCAGTGTCTCCTGTGAAAAGAGCTTAAAACGTGGGGTACGGTCATAAAGAAGGAAGAATTAGATCTCTCTCTCTCTTCCTCTCTCTTTCCATCTCCCTCCTCTCCACCTCCCCCACTCCCCCTCTCTCCCCTCTCTTTCTCTGTCTATCATCTTTGCGCATACTTGGTTGCATTCGATAAATTGCTTCAAAAGATATTATAATAGTCAAGTACTTGTGTTTAAGTCCTCAAAAACACCAATCAAAAGTTGATTTTACCAAAAAAATAACTTATTCATTGTTTTTCCAGGGATTTTTCATTCGACCGATACCCAAACGAAAATACCATTTCGAATAAAGACTGCTTTGCATAACAAAGTGATAAAAAAGTATTTGTCTAGAGCCTCTTTATTGATTCAAAAGAGTTCCAGTTTCCACTCTAAACGAGTGGGAAGATTTGGGCGGGCTAACGGGCCGGGATAGTTCGGGAGTTTTAAATTTTTTTTTAAATGTACTAATTAATATCTTTCACATGATACCCAGTGATTCCCGTGTGGTTCCCGGCAAAGTATAGAATAGGACCTTTCCAAGTCTTCCCGTGGATGTCGTAAAAGGCGACTTAGGAAACACAAGCTAAACAAAGCTTTAAACATGAATGAGACCTCTCCAACCCGTCTAGCCAGGCAGCGTGGAGAGTGTAGGCTAAATTATCTGGCTACTCTGGCTTCGTATGGCTCTGTAGTACAGAGAGGCTCGTGCTCCTGCAGGAGACTACAAAAGACCTGGATGATGATGATGACATTATATCCCACTCGATATCAAAACAAAAAACCCATGTCACCCGTACAACAATGACAAATAATTAACATCTCATTTGTGAAAATTGCATAAGTGTTTTGGATGCTACTGTGGAACACACATAAATATACATACTTGCATACATACATACACTGCTAAGAACATTACCTACCCTTCCTTTTGGCTTAGTCGCAGCCTAGACATAGTTAAAAATGCAAGGTATTAGTCTGTCGTACATTAAACTAAGATAGCTTAGGTTCAGACCTATCTTAGTTTAATGTCACGGTCAGCCGTGATTTGTGAAAAAAATGTTTCTAGTCTGGTTAGGATGTTGCAGGACAGAATCAACTGATATTCCGAATAGAAAGACAATTCCGTGTTTCAGAAGGCACGTAAAGCTCAGGGTCCCGAATGCCATCTAGCGTTTATTTAGACCTATTCTAGGACCAGATTGTATTTTAGACCAGAACCAATGTTCTGGTCTACCCTTTGAATTTCAGAGGTCAGACGGCAGTCACTCTGTGCAAAAGCCAGTAACCTCGGCAATTCACCTAGGTTAGCGGATCCCGGGCTCTGAAACGTTACCGCTGAGGATGATGGGAAATGAACCGGGAAAACGCTCGGATGATGTTGATGATGAGGTCACAAAGGCCGTTGTGGCAGAGTAAAACATGTATTTTGGCTGCAATGTGGCCCGCCCCAGTCTGCCCATACCTTTATATAGCAAAGAAAAGCCTTTCATAAAAACTTGGTTGCAATATGATTGATGACTTTAAATTAACATCTTTGTTGCTGGACATTTTTTTTCTTCTCTGTTTGTGGCTAGCTAAAATGTGTTTCATCTTGACTTGTAAGTGCAAAATTAAATTAATGTTCTTCGATAAAAAAAAGTTTTCATACCAGTTTTATTTAGACCTATTAAGCCGTGTGGTTACCGGCAGAGTAGAATAGGACCACTCCAAGTCTTCCTGTGGATGTCGTAAAAGGCGACTAAAGGACAGTTCCGTCACTGCACATAAACAGACTTCCGATGGGCAGCAGCGTCGGATGTGCGATAGTGACCCCCCACTGCGCTCGCCAACCCGCCTGCCAAGCGTGGCGAGTATGGCAAAACCCCTCAATGAAGGTACAAAATACGACCAGGCCCCTAGTACCCGGCAGCCCTGCTTTTCCTGACTCTGGTAGCGGTCTTGGTAACGGCAGAGCAGGGCTAAGAATTCCCGGATGGGATTCGGCTACCACCACCAGCGAAAACTGGCCCTGGTAACACACAACGTCTGCACTTTGAGGACAGACGAGAAACTGGCTGAGGTGGAAGAGGAGATGAGTAGGTTACGGTGGGACATAGTGGGGGCACGACAACCTTAGAGTCCGGTAACCTACTCTATCACCGGGAGGGAGACGAAAAGAAGTCCCAGCATTGTGTCGGGTTTCTCGTTCACAGGTCCCTCATAAATAACGTAGTGACCATCGACAGTGTTTCCAGCAGGGTAATATACCTAATACTCAGAGTATCCAAAAGATACTCGTTGAAGGTCATACAGGTATACATGCCGACCGGAAGACACTCAGATACGGAGGTTGAGGTAGTGTATGAGGACATTGGTAGAGCCATACACGCCTCCAAAACCCATTTCATGGTTATTATGGGGGACTTTAACGCAAAACTGGGCAAGGGACGCGATGGAGAGATCAGGGTGGGGCAATTTGGATATGGTAAGCGCAATGATAGGGGGCACAGGCTGGCTGATTTTCTGGAGGAATAGGGGACTTTTTGCGATTAACTCATTCTTCAAGAAGCCGCCACAGAGGAAGTGGACCTGGATGGGTCCCAGTAAGAATAACCAGCCCCCAGTCAAGAACGAGATAGACTTATTCCTGACAGCGAAGAGGTAGATATTCAATGATGTCTCTGTGATCAATATGATTAAAACCGGCAGCGATCACCGTATTGTAAGATGCATCTTGAATATCGACCTCCGACTTGAAAGGTCAAGGCTTATGAAGTCTACGCTCCGACCATCGCTGAGCCAGATCCAAAACCCAGCAAGCTTTCAAGTTGAACTCTCCAATAGCTTTGAACTTCTCCAGGATTGCGTTTCAGTGGACGAGATAAGCAACGGGTTTATAGAAACTGTCCAAGCAGTGGGATCTATTTTCTTTAAGTCCCGCCCTAAAAGAAAGCCTTAAAAAAATCTCTGCTCAGATCCTAGACCTTATGACACAGCGACGATCCATGCCGCTGCAAACCTCCGAAGACGCTAAGTCATATCGAAAGCTCAATCGACAAATTCAAAAGTCCTTGCGACATGACATTCGCTCCTTTAATACTAAATGTATTAAGGAGACAATAGAACAAAACAAACGTTCCAAAGTGTTTGCAAGGGCTATGTCTACTGGGCAGAGCCGATTGACTAAGCTGAAGACGGAGGGCGGAAACGTTGTGTCGACGAGGGAGGGGGTTCTGGGAGAGATCGAGAGGTTTTATGGGCAGTTATATACATCCGTTGCAAAACCTAACATAAATACGGCAAAAGATCCAAGAGTCAAGTTAACCCGACACTATACCGAAGATATCCCGGACATCAGTCTGTACGAGATTAGGATGGCTCTCAAACAGCTTAAAAACAACAAGGCGCCGGGCGAGGACGGAATCACAGCAGAGCTTTTGAAAGCGGGCGGAACGCCGGTACTGAAAGTCCTTCAAAGGCTCTTTAATTCCGTTCTACTCGAGGGAGTGACGCCAGAGGTGTGGAACAGGGGTGTGGTGGTTCTGTTCTTCAAAAAGGGTGACAACACTCTCTTGAAGAACTATAGGCCCATCACACTTCTGAGTCGTGTGTATAAGTTGTTTTCGAGAGTCATCACGAACCGTCTCGCTAACAGATTTGATGCCTTCCAACCTCCCGAACAAGCCGGGTTCCGAAAAGGCTATTGTACCATGGACCACATCCATACGCTGCGGCAGGTTATAGAGAAGACGAGGGAGTATAACTAGCCGTTGTGCTTGGGGTTCGTGGACTATGAGAAAGCCTTCGATTCGATCGAAACATGGGCCGTGCTTCAGTCTCTTCAGCGGTGC
Source organism: Acrobasis repandana (assembly GCA_963576875.1). Taxonomy (NCBI): domain Eukaryota; kingdom Metazoa; phylum Arthropoda; class Insecta; order Lepidoptera; family Pyralidae; genus Acrobasis; species Acrobasis repandana. The sequence continues at coordinate 13,864,219 of OY756236.1, forward strand.
CGTATTGACTATCGGTATATCGAGGTGTTGAAGTGTTTATACAACAAAGCCACTATGTCGGTCCGAGTACAGGAGCTCAGTACGAAGGCTATTCCATTGCAAAGAGGCGTGAGACAGAGAGATGTCATATCTCCAAAACTGTTCACCGCTGCTCTAGAAGATGCCTTCAAGCTTCTCGAATGGAAAGGACTGGGCATTAACATCAATGGCGAGTATATCACTCACCTTCGATTTGCCGACGATATCGTTGTCATGGCAGAATCGATGGAGGACTTAAGTACGATGCTTGAAGACCTAAATCGAGTTTCCCAACAGGTTGGCCTGAAAATGAACATTGACAAGACGAAGGTCATGTCGAACATGTACGTAACGCCTTTACCTGTTTCTGTTGGGAGCTCCACCCTCGAAGTTGTAGACCAGTATATCTACCTGGGTCAATTGATCCAGGCAGGAAGTTCCAGCTTCGAGGAAGAGGTCTTTCGACGAATCCGACTCGACTGGGCAGCGTTCGGAAAGTTTCGCAGTGTCTTCTCGTCCAAAATACCTCAGTGCCTCAAGACGAAAGTGCTTAATCAATTTGTGCTACCAGTGATGACTTATGGCTTTGAAACGTAGTCTACTATGGGTCTCATAAGAAGGCTCAAGGTCGCTCAACGGGCTATGGAGAGGGCTATGCTAGGTGTATCTTTACGTGGTCGAATCAGAAATGAGGAGATTTGTAGAAGAACTAAGGTCACAGACATAGCCCAGCGGATTAGCTCATTGAAGTGGCAGTGGGCGTGGCACATAGCTCGAAGAACCGATGGCCGATGGGGCAGAAAGGTTCTCGAGTGGCGGCCACGTACCGGCAGGCGCAGCGTTGGACTACCACCTGTTAGGTGGTCAGACGACCTGAGCAAGGTTGCAGGAAAACGCTGGATGCAGGCCGCTTCCGATCGGTCGTTTTGGAAATCCTTGGGGGAGGCCTATGTCCAGCAGTAGACTTCCTGTGGCTGATATATATATATATATATAACGTCTAACAAAATATACTGAAACTATTTTAAGGGTGAATTCAGTCTGTGATATTGAACAACTTTCCCTAAGGAACATATGTCGAAATATGAAAAATAATTTTTGGCTTTTCATACAGACTCTGATCAGCTGATCGGTCAACTTGTATGGCAGGCTATTATTATTGTATTATATATATATATATATATATATATGTAATTTCGTTATATATATATATTATTATTATATATTATATATATACAGGGTTATTTTAATTTTTTTATTCTATAAAATATTTAATATTATTAAATATATAAAATTTTCAATAATTGTTTTTATGGAAAGTGATTTGGTATCACGGACTGACCTTGCTTCAAAGGTTGCCGGTTAATTAAAAATAACCCTGTAGATGCAAAATGTTAACGAGTAGAAGCCAGAGAAATGCATCAGAATGGTGCAGGTGAAGTTATAGATTAACTTAAGTAATTAATTGAACAGATTAAACAAATCTAACACCTTATACCTAAAGTCTAAAGTTGTTTGGCCAGTATTGGCAACACAGCTGAGGATGCAACCGGCAACTCGCTAAGATTCAATGAAGAAGAAGTCAAGCATTTGGTGGAAGATCGACACAAATGGAAGATAATCCGCCGACAAAGTTTTTTTAGTTTATTTGATATTGTTTACCCAAACTTGTTTCAATCATGCATAAGCTGCTTTTCCTACGATCACCTTAAAATATAGATTTCGCAACATGTGCGTCCAAAAAGTAGTCATCGCTGTAGTTGTAATCTGAAAAAAAAAGCTTTCATAAATGAAACCAGCCAAGTGCGTGTTGGGCCACGCACGCACGCGTAGGGTTCTGTAGTTGCGAATGCCAGTGAGTTCACGCCTCACTCACAAATAAACGACTAAAACGTCTAATAGGTTGTATTGTAGCTCTATTTGAAAACCCTTTTTATAGATCGAGAGCTGGCATGAATTTTTGGGTAGGTATTTGAGGCAAGTTGAAAACTTGTCACATACCTCTCCTATTATTACCCCAACACGGAACTGCAGACCTGGCTGGTGAGTAGAGGGGCTATGGTTTATTTGGATTTATTTAGATTGATCTGGCAGGTAGAAAGTGCCATCAAAATGACCTGTCTTTTAGTGAATCTTATTAGTAATACCCTATTAAAATTTTTAGTTGCCTCAAATACCATTTTAAATTTTTTTGGAAAAATACGTTTGCGCGCGCCTTGCAATATTAAAGCCCCGACTAAATCGTCTGGCTTATTGATTTTTTTATTCTTTAAACATTAAACTACAACATATAAAAAATACATATTGCCTCAAATAACTTTAAAAAAAAATATAGGTTGCTTTAGCCCCGCTACTCATCAGCCAGAGGTCTGCAGTTCCGTGTTGGGGTATAATAGGAGAGGTATGTGATAAGTTTTTAACTTGCCTCAAATACCTACCCAAAAATTCGTGCCAGCTCTCGGACCATTAATTAGCTCTGATAGTGATCCTTTTAATTTCGTTATATATTACTACTGCCGTGGTTTTGTCCGTGTCGTTTTCATATACAACCGTTTAGCTGAGTCTAAAAAAATGCATTTCATGGACCACAACATGCTTCCGAAGAAAAATAAACGGGCAAGTGCGAGTCGGACTCGTACATGAAGGGTTTCGTATCTCCGTACAATGTTTTAAAACGCTGAAGAAACACGTTTCTTGTATGACGACCCCTTTAATTTTTAACTTTATCCTATTTTTAGTATTTGTTGTTATAGCGGCCATAGTAATACATAATCTGTAAAAATTTCAAGTAGGTATTTAGTTAATGCCATTAGAAAGATCTAGTTCAAAACGCTGAAAAAGCACGTTTTTGTATGACGACGATGTTTTTATTTTTAGTATTTGTTGTTATAGCGGCCACATTAATACATAATCGTTGAAAATTTCAAGTGTCTAGCTATTACGGTTCAAGAGATAGAGCCCTGTGACAGACGGACAGACAGGCGGACAGATGTGAACGTTCCGATTTCCTAGTTAGGATTCCTTCAAATTGGATGGTGTAATAACTGCTATATATAATAACACACTTACGAATGTCATGTTCACGTATTACCATGTCGAAGCATGGTCCAGGATGTGCATGCATCCATACTGAAAGCAGAACAATTCAATAAACACCTAGGTATCACCGAATTCATAAAAAAAACTGGTCAAGTGCGAGTTGGACTCGTAAATGAAGGGTTCCGTTCCACATGATAAGAGAAGCAGCTGAAAAATGCTTGTTCCCTAGAAAAAGGGGGTTTGTCTGGCGGGAACGGAGGGGGCGAAAGGGCAAAGGCTCGGGCTTCGCTCTCTCCACGTCACTCGGCCTTCGGCCTCACTTCAACTCGCATAATTTTTTTTGTATATCATTTTGAGTTGAACATCATTTCGCAATATCAATACGTGTGCGTCGCGTACACTAACGTGGAACGCATAACGAGAATCGTGGATCAGTGGTGAACTTTGTAAATTTTCATTAAACATAGCTAAGAACCATATCGACAAGGCTTTCGATTAAAAAAAACCGCATTGAAATCGGTCTGCTCGTTTAGGAGCTACAGACACACAAACACGTCAACCATAATAACACCCCTCTTTCTCGTTTCAAAAATAGAGAAGATGATAAAGGCAGTTCAGGGGACTTACCTTCATATCTCTCCATACAGTTGACATAATCAAGCGTGCAGTAGTTGGTAAAAGTGTGGTATGTCATGTATATCGTTCGTCCACACACTATACCAGTGCTGTAAAATATTTCAAATTTAATTAATTAATTTATTTTTACACAATGTTTCTATATGAGTAAATAATTATAAATATATTTTCCCCGTGTGGTTCCGGGTCAGAATAGAACCACTCCAACCCTTTTTGTGGATGTCCTTAGAGGCGACTAAAAGAAAAATAGCACTTAAGAGGGCGCCTGATGTCAATAATCTAAATTTTGCTCCCGCTGCTACGCACACAAATTTACTCTAGCCGAAGCGAGAAAGCGAGCCAAGCGGGGCGACGGGAATCGCGGTGGGTCAATGAGGCTCGTTCTGGTTTTTAGGTTTTTTCGTTTTACAAAGAATATTTAAGAGTTATTTAAAAAGTCAGACATATGATGACTGCCTTATGTTTAATACAATTATAATCCAAAGTTACAAGTGCTAATTTATTGTATTTCTTAAATACTTTCTGTTTTAGTATAATTCTGAGGTGATTTGGAGGCAACTTCGCAATGTTTTTCTATCGAGAAAATTTTAAGCAATCGTGTATTCGAAACTAAGTGCCTTAGAAACTTATTATGTTTAGAGTTAGTCCTGAACTTTGCTGTGTTTTTATTTCAAAGTGAGTATTTTGTTAATATTGATAATATTTAAGATAGCTCTAAGAATTTTAGGGTAGTACGGGCTCTTAAAGCTCGTGCTACAATAGCTTTCCCAAGGAGAGTTGATATAGTGGGTTGACGTCAGGCAGGCGACCGGTCGTAAAACTATAGCCAAACCGTTTAAATGCTCCGTCTATTTCTTCTACAATTCGCTAGATTTTTGGTATCCTTGGGTGACCATTGATATGCATAATAAATTTGAAAAAGAAAAAGCGGGAAAGCGCACCCCGGGCTCCGAAGCAGCACAGCTGAGGATGCAACCGGGAACGCGTTCAAATAAAGAAGAAAAAATAATAATACATTTTTAGAACAAAAACCAACTTCAATACCAGAAAAGCTTAAGGCCGTACCTAAATTTTCCGGGGTCCAGTGCTGCCCCCATTTCAAATAAATCATTTCCAAGAAAACGGAGACATTATTTAAAATTTTGCTACTACCAAGTCCTATATAACCCTTAAAAGTATTTTATGAACTACTGTTTACAGTTTATAATAAGAACGTTAAGCTTTACTACGCACATTAGCCAAAAGTGGCCGCTTTTCGCAAATGTGCGTAGTAAAACTTAACGTTCTCACTTTAAACTGTAAACAGTAGTTCATAAAATACTTTGAAGGGTTATCTAGGACTTGGTAGTAGCAAAATTTTAAATGATGTCTCCGTTTTCTTTGAAATTATTTATTTTAAATGGGGGCAGCACTGGACCCCGGAAAATTCAGGTACGGCCTTAATAAATGGACCATCTGGAAAGTATACCCTATCAAACAAGAAAATAATTTTCCAATTCGGTCCAGGCGTCTTCGAGTTTAATAAATAAACCAGAAACACATAAAAAAAAAGAGATTGCGACAATTAAAAGAGAGGGGCGCGCGGAAAAATTCCTACAAAAAGACTACTGACAGGGACCTGAATACCGATATTTTATTTCTGTACAAAAATATTGATACATTGGAATACCGATATTTTTGTTATCATCGATATAAATACTGATATTTTCGTATCAAGATATTGTTGATTGTTGTCGTCCTGCACGAAACTCAACTAGGAGTCGCAGTTGAGTTTCGTGCGGGACGACATCAACGCGTAGTGGAGTTCTACGTGCGAAAGGAATTTTATCGGTATTTATATCGATAGTAAAAAATAATATCGGTATTCCAATGTATCGATATTCGTGTACTGAAATAAAATGTACCGATACCAAAATATATCGATACTAAAATACCAGTATTCCGGATACTGGTATTTTAGTATCGATATATTTTGGTCCCTGATACTGGAGTAAGAATAACATGGGGCGTACATTTTGGGGAGGCGAAATATGATTGCCACTGACTGTTTTTTTTGAAGTTGGTTAATGATATTGTCCTTATATTATAAAATATATATCCCAGAGATATTTAACTATCTCAACAAGTTTAAGGATAAGTCCACCACTTGTACAGTTTTATTTTTTGTGCATAGTAAAGTTTAAATAAATAAATTGCCGTGTGGTTTCCGGCAGAATAGGACCACTCCAAGTCTCCCCGTGGATGTCGTAGAAGGCGACTTAGGAAACAAGCTAAACAAAGCTTATAAACATCGGTGAGACCTCTCAAACACGTCTGCTGACTGCTCTGGCTAAAATATGGCTCGTGAGAGGGTCGTGCTCCTGCAGTGGAAACTAAAAAAGGCCTGATAATGATGATGATGAAATAAAGCTAGATAGCAAAAAAAAAAGAAGAAAAAAAAGCAACGTACTTGTAAGCCCTTATGCAGTAATTGATGTAATAGTCGCACTGTTCTTCGTATGTACTTCTCAACGGTGCAGTGCGCATTATTCGTAAATTTTCTTTTCTGTAACGTAATAATTAAAAAAAAAATGCTCGGCAAATTAAAAACCCCCGACTGTCAAAAACGCCATCTAGTTATGAGTAGCGGAACTACCGATACGACTTGATATCCGTAGCGCCATCTATTATTTGCTAGAGAAAGCCCTGACTAATTTAAGGTTTTTTGAAATAAGGAACACAGCTCTCTGTTTGCCTTGCACCAAACATGGCCCTGACACATTTTTTCTGCGTTCTAAAAAGTGGGAGTATATGCACATTGGCAGCATTACCCCAGTGTAATATGCCATATCTTAAAACAGAGGCTACATATGCATGATAAACACATACAGCTGTTTTTTGAGACACTGTGTTTGTTATTGTCCTCAATACATACACATATTTACTTAATTTAGAAATCATTTCGTCTATATGTGGCCTCCAGCTTAAACAATGATCAAGGGTAACTCCTAGAAACTTAATTTCTTTGACGAACTCAATAATGTTGTTTTCGTATTTAACTGATACATTACTTGGATTGGTTTGTGGGACGTGAAATTGCATACATTTTGTTTTATCAAGATTTGCTATTAATTTATTCTTATCTAGCCAGTTAATAGTCTCTTTTAGTGCATTATTGCAACTTTTTTCATGGTCATCTGTATTTACGTCACTTATCAGAACAGTGGAGTCATCAGCAAATAAAACCATTTTTTGATTAACGTGTTTCGGCAAATCATTTATGTAAATTAGGAATAGGAGAGGTCCCAAAATACTGCCCTGTGGAACACCATGTTTCACAGTCCTTATATTAGATTTGGCGATTGTTTCTACATTTTCGTCATTTATATAAGTTACGTATGTCACTTGCTTCCGATTATGAAGATAAGATTTGATAAGATGAAATGCTAGTCCTCTTATGCCATATGTGTGTAATTTATTCAATAGGATAGCATGGCAGACGAAATCGAAAGCTTTTGTCATATCCATGAATAGAGTGGTTATTGGACGCCTATTATTTATACATTCAGTAACTTTCCTTAATAAATCATCTATAGCATTATTAGTAGATTTATTTTTCTGGAAACCACGTTGCTCCTCGTTTATTATTTTATATTTAGCAAAAAAAACTATATAGATTATCATAAATAATCTTTTCAAATAATTTAGAGAGAACTGGTATTAAAGCTATCGGGCGATAATTGTCGCAAACATCTTTACTGCCTTTTTTGTGCAAAGGTTTTATGACTGTTATTTTTAATTTGTCTGGGTATATTCCCTTTGATAAACATAAATTAATGATATGACATAGAGGAGCCGCTATCTCGTTACTACAGTGCTTAATCACCCTAGTACTTATTTCATCAAATCCTACACTATTCGTATTATTTAAGTTTTTAATAATTGATGTTATTGCAATAGGGTCCGTTGGTGTCAAGAAAATGGACTGAATATTAGGCTGTATATAATTAGATGATTTATTACATGTCATTTGTGTAGTGTTGTCAACTAAATCTACGTATGTGTCATTAAAAGCATTCGCTATGTCATGTGGTTTTGTCAAATATTTATTTTTATATATTACTTTTTCAATATTTTGTTTCGTTGCTTGGTTTTTAGCTCTGTTTATTACCTTCCACGAAGCTTTGGTCACATTCTTGGCACCTTTGATAAATTTATGATTCTGAATTTTTCGTGATATAAATACTGCTTTTTTAAATATTTTGTTATATCTACGGTAATATTCTTTGGTTTTATTTTGTAAACTTTGCCAATAAAGTTTTCGCTTTGTTTTGCTAGATTTTTTTAATCTAGGTGTAAGCCATTTACTTCTTTGTTTTAAGTTTACTCGCTTTCGAACCACTGGAAAACAGAGATCATAAAAAAGTTTAAAAGTGTCATGGAACTTGTTATATGCTGTATTTGGATCTTCAGAAGAGAAAACATCGTCAAAACTTAAATTTTTTAGACTCTCTTTATATTTTTTCATGTTATCAGCGCAGTAATCACGTGTTGTGGTATAGTAATATTTTCTGGTGAAATCAGTTTTGGATATTTAAAAATTAAAGCTGAATGATCGGATATGCCAAGATGGAGAACTTTACCACTGCATTCACGAATATTGTGAGCTATGTTATCCGGACAAGTCTTGATAATTACTTAAAAAATACAATTTTGTTCTTCATTTCAAAGAAATCACAAGACCTCTTGTTATTTCTTTGAAATGAAGAACAAAATTGTAGTTTTTAAGTAGATTTATAAAATTTTTGCTTGTTGAGTCATTTTTTAAAGCATTTATATTGAAGTCACCACATATTTATTCACGTTCTTATTGCGCATATTACTTAGTTTTAGTAGCAATATTTCCATTTGAGTAAAAAATACTGGAAGATGTTCTTTTTTGGGCACACGATAAATACTAACAACGATTAAATTACAATTCAAAATTTCGATTGCACTGCATTCAAATGCATAGTTAATTGATAAATTATTAAGCTCTGTGAACTCTTTGTATTCGATTCCTCTACGTACCAGAATAACTGACCCACCTCGTTTTTTATTGCTCCGGGAATAACATGTTGAAAGCTTATAATTGTTAAGATAAACATTATTTTCATGTCCCTTTAAAATAAAATGTTCTGTCAAACAAATTATGTCCAGACCATGATTTACGGAAATTTCATGCAAATTGATTTCTAAATCATTGATTTTACTTAGTAAACCTTGAACATTTTGACTAAGTATAACTAATTCATTCTTTTCTGAAATAGTTCTAGATCTATTGTTCACGAAAAAAGTCTGAAGCTAACTGATCATTATTATGATTAACATTATTATCTTTAATGGAATTTATTAGTTGTACTAAGTCGTCAAAAATCACCTTAAATCCTAGTTTGTTAATATTACCATAAAATCCATTAAACATTTTTGAGTTGTATGATACATTTTTGTTGGAGTCTAATAGGAAAGCATATTCATATGACAAATTATCTAAGTACAATAGATTGTTGAAAACCTCAATTCTTTTGTTATACAATGTCTTATAGTTGCAACATTTATAGGTAGGTAAGCATATAATAACATTTGTATGTTGCACTAATAATATCTTTTCTCGGATAAAATCTATTGTACGAGCATAAATTAGTTTTCAAGAAATCATTCTCACCCATAAAGATAACACAAAAGTCCTCCCATGAAAGTCTTTAAGTTTTTCTTCTAAATTGTTCAACATGTTCTAGTATAGACCGTGGTTCGATTTATTACGGGTATGTCCTTTCCACGTTGTATACAGATAAACTAACCCAGGTCAATCTGAAAAAGATCATTTTTCATCTTGACCTGACCGGGAATCGAATCCGGGATCTCCGGTATGGCAGCTTGATGTCCACTAGGCCCTGGTCTTCCTGATAATGATGATGATGTAAAAAATATGGTGAACATACTGGGTTGTTTCCCCCCTACGATTAGGTCTTCTCATCATAGGCCTGGTTGTCCTCCGTGTCCGCTCCTCCGCTTGCTGTGTCACTTCAAACTGTCTTCTAGCTCCTGTCCTGGGGACCGTCTAAGTATTACGTAAGCAGAATTTTAGGCATTTTGGACCCCCCTTGTCAGCAAAAGTAAGCAAATCTCTTGTCTCTTGTCCTACCTAGGCTTAAGCAGGTCTGTGTCACTCCCCGTTTAGGTATCGAAAATATACCTACATTATTACTAACCGCGTGGCGGCCACTTGGAGTGGTAAATTCAGTTATACGAATCGTTTGTCCAGCCAGAGTACCTAATAAGAATGAAATTGGCCTGCAATGGATGTCTAGGTATTTAAACGAAAAGGTGCTGAATTCTGACGTGAGCTAAAATAAACCATATCGCTAAACACATTCAGTAGATATTTCTTTGAATTTCTTTGCTGAGTGAGACTTCTGTACGTAAGTACTGGTACTTATTCTGTGGCTTAAGTAAGCTTCATATATTTTTAACAAAATTTTGTTCCTTGCTTGCTTGCCTTCCTATTATAATATAATGCTCGGAACTTTATCCAAATTCTTCTTCGTCTAAGCGCGTTCCCAGTTGCATCCTCAGCTGTGCTACTTCGGAGCCCGGAGTGCGCTTTCCCGCTTTTTCGTCTCCAAATATAACATGCATGTCAATGGTCACTCAAGGATGCCAAAGACCTTGTAAAATGGAGAAGAAATAGTTGGAACACTATCAATGATTTGGCTATAGTTTTACGACCGGCCGCCTGCCTGACGTCAACCCTCTTTGGGAATGTATTTGTGCGAAAAGTTTTACAACCAGCCACCGCCCGACGTCCTTGGGAATACAATTATAGCACGAGATGTTAGTGCTTAGTCCTTTTGTCGCCTCTTACGACATCCATGAAATGAAAAAATTCGTCGAGGTAATTCGAAGTCACGATGGCACAAATTGGTAGTGCTCTCACGGCATTAACGGTCGTGGATTCGAGCCCCACTCGTGGCGGATTTTTTTCATGACATATTTATTCAATTTAGAATGTACCAGCTGATTTTCTTCCCGCGCAGATCATAAAAGCCGATCAAGGGAAGTTAAAAACATAGTTAAAATAAACGGGCAAGTGCGAGTCGGACTCGTACATGAAGGGTTCCGTACCACCGTACAATGTTTTAAAACGCTGAAGAAACACGTTTCTTGTATGACGACCCCCTTTAATTTTTAACTTTATTTTATTTTTAGTATTTGTTGTTATTGTGGTCGTAGTAATACATAGTTGGTAAAAATTTCAAGTATCTAGTTAATGCCATTATGAAGATCAAGTTAAAAACGCTGAAAAAACACGTTTCTTGTATGACGACCCCCTTTAATTTTTAACTATTTTTATATTTAGTATTTGTTGTTATATCCGCCATAATCGGTAAAAATTTCAAGTGTCTAGCTATTACGGTTCAAGAGATAGAGCCTTGTGGCTGACGGACAGACAGACAGACAGACAGACGGACAGACAGCGGAGTCTCAGTAATAGGGTCCTGTTTGCACCCTTCGGGTACGGAACCCTAAAAATTACCTTTTTGATTTTTGACGTTTATTTCTAACAGGTGTTGATAAATGGCGTCGCTTATTCGGCTTTGGCAAAATTGCTTTGTTTTTGACATTCTTGAATACTTTCCTCAAATTTCTTCTCCGGGTTCTAGTCGGTTGTAGTCTTACTCTTGGAAACCTGTATTGGAAACAATACATGGTCTAACACAATACTTATACCAAAACTATTTTAAGGTGAATATAGAAGCAAATGGCCTTGAAGTGGCGCCCTCATTTGAAATAAATTGTTAACTCGTAAATATGGAAATAATTTCCATAATGCTAATCGTCAGGCACTAGATAGCCCTTTAAATTATTTTATGAACCACCGTTGAAAGTATTACGTTAGTCTAATGTAATACTTTCAACGGCGGTTCATAAAATAATTTGAAGGGCTATCTAGTGCATGATGAAGAGCAATATGGAAATATGTATATATATATCACCATATTTACAAGTAACAATTTATTTCACACTTCAAGGCCATTTGCTTATCCTTTCACCTTAAAGTACTCAAGTTAAATAATGAAATGAGAACTAGTAAAATAATTTCACGTGAGCAGTATACGTATTGCGTTTTATAAAATTATTATAAACCACTATATCGTATAATCAATTTTTTTTTTTAAGTAAAATAATACAATATGAGTACCCACCTCATTCTTTTGAAAGATAGTATTAATTACGAGTATAATACCTATTATTTCTTGTATATCTTCCATTTTGAATATCCGGTGTAAGCACGGCATTATATAACTTTGGTTTGTGATTTTTTAGTGTATAACTTTCTATATAATTTTCTCGTAAAATTTTCGTACTCCTCTCTAAATGGTATCTTTTGATTGACGACTCATTTTTAATCCCACTGAATTTTAAAAGTATTGTCACTGAAAAAAAAAATCAAACCAGTGAAATTCAATTCAAGAATTCAAATTCAAATGTTTATTCACCTTATAAGGCCTTTTACACGTCAATTAGTTCTGTATACATTACATGTAATGTTTATTTATATTTAAATTATTAATTATTAAAAAAATAGTACTGCTGAGAAGAAACTCCGAAATCAAATCAAATCAAATTAAATCATTTAGGTATTTGCAATAGTAGGGTCAAAATAAATTCATTTACAAAGTTAGTATTGCTCGCCTACTCGCCAAAAGGGCTTTATCATATTATTATTATATGTCTGTCAGTTTACACATACTTATATACGTGACCACCAGCCACATTTTACGACTTAGGAAACACCGATAACAAAGCTGATAAACATCAATGAGACCTCTCCAACCCTTCTGGACAGCGTGGAGAGTGTAGGCTAAATCCTCTGACTGCTCTAGTAGTACAGAGAGGGTCGTACTCCTGCAGTCAGACTAAAAAGACCTGATGATGATGATGATTTATGAAAAGTAACTAAACTAAACTCTACCTTGCTAGTCTGGGAGAAAAGAAAAAACTTAGAATGTATCAGCTGCTTCCCTTCCCGTGCAGATCGTAGAAGCCGGTCGAGGGAATGGGAAACAATGCAAATAATGTTAAGAGGCGATGCGGCTAGCAACCCATCACTATTTTGATTCTTTTTTCCACCTATATGTGACCACCATCACGCTAAAAGTGGACCTTGAGTCTTGCGACTCTCGGGCTCGGGCTTGGCAGTTTTGTACTCTGTCTACCCTATTAGGGATAAAGACGTGATAGTATGTTCGTATGTACATGTAAAAAAACATACTCACTCATAAAAATAACTAAAATTTTCATAATTAACACATAATATAATCACAATATTAGGAAGAAAAAATAACTATTTATTTATACTTAAGTAGTTCTAATTAAATAGTTTCAGCCAGTACTTTTCAAATTAATTTGTTAAATATCTTCTTTCTGAATATAAACGTCAATATGAAAATAAAAAAAAGAAGAAATCTCCTAGTCTTTTTAACTATTTATAAATTCAATACATATAGTATTGTTTATTTTCGCTACTGGTAGGTACTTATTTCCTCTGTGTCTTAAAATGACTGACTTAACCTTGAAGTTTTGTACAAAATGTTATAGTACCTACCTAACCTAGGTATCAAATTAAAATGCTTAGGCATTGTGTACACTAAGCGCCGATTCAGACTGGAAAACCAGCGACCGGCATGCATTTTCGCTGTCAAAACATATTTACCTTTATCTGTATCTCCGAAATACGTAGTATGGTTTGAGAGGGCCTGTTACATGGTAGTGATTCAGTGGCAAAACAAGAACAGCTTGTCACTGATATGCAAATTTTACGTTGGATATGCGGAGTATCACGGAGAGACTGTGTGAGAAATACCCGCATCTGCGGCAGCCTTCAAGTCCGTGACATAGCAGACAAACTGCAAGAGAGTCGCCTACGCTGGCATGGTCATGTCAATATCATGTAAATCGGCAATTTACGTGGGAAAAAAATGTATAGCCATGCCAGCAAACGTGGTAGATCCAAGAAATTCTGGCTTGAGCCACGCCAGCATTTCTCACAGCACGGAATTCGAGCAACATCGACTATTAAACGGTTAACCGAACACGGGTCCTAAAGCATGCTTTACAGAAATCTCTGACCCCAAATGCGGGCTAAAACGACCATTAATTAGTCATTCGGAGTGCGGGTACAAAATGACTGAGACGGCAGTTCTCAAGTTATTGCAGATGCCCTTGTACTAAGAAAATTTTCTTAACGTATGTTGCTAAAAAAGACAATAGTGTAAATACGCCCTTTTCACTTAGATTGATCAATTTCAGTGAAGCGAGAAATTGAAAGAAAATATTACCTGCACTGCAAACTGCAACTAAGTATAAATGTTTTGATTGGGATATCATGTTTACTTCGTTGGGGTTGACGTAAAATTACAACCAAATCATTTTAACTGTTCCGGCAATTTCTTCTCCACTTCGCGTCTTTGGCATCCTTGGGTGACCATTGACGTGCATGTTATATTTGGAGAAGAAAAAGCGCGAAAGCGCACCCCGGGATCCGAAGCAGCACAGAGGATGCAACCGGGAACGCGCTTAGATGAAGAAGAAGACCATGTTTGCTTCGTTAATCGGAAAGAGTATATCAAGCTAAATCTCCATCCGTGCCATTGACTATTTATGAATGAACCGCAAAGATGGTGCTTATATTCTTTGCTCCTTTTTGCCTCCGTGGTCTAGTGAGCCTTGTGATCCGGAGGTCGTGGGTTCCCACTGGGAAGCAGACTTTGTGAAAAGTAGTTTCCAATCTGGTTAGGATATTGCAGGCTTGAATCACCTAATTATCCGAAAAGAAAGATGATTCCGTGATTCGAGAGGCACGTAAAGCTGTGGGTCCCGAACGCCATCTAGAGTTTGTTAAAACAATCCTAGTATTGGTTCTGGTCTACCCGGGTTGCGGGGGTCAGATGGCAGTCGCTCTGTGTAAAACCAGTAACCTCGACTGAGCGTCGAAAATCACCATTCTGGCGTCATCAACATTGGCGCGTACAGGGGAGTTACTCCATGAAATAATACAATAGTCATCCGATAGTGACGTCCTATTTCTATGTCAAACCAAATTAGATTTTATCATCATATATTAACGCTCAATGTTGCTTGAGCGTTAATACATGATGAGATGAGAAATAGGACAATACTATCGGACGACTATCGTTTTATTTTATAGAGTAACGGTTCTGGTTGCGTCCTAAGTCGTGTAGCTTCTAGGTTAGCTTTCTGTCTTATTTCTTCCCCTAATATTCCCCTAATCCAGTCCAAAAGCTTTTCAAACATATAACTATGTTTTAAATAAAGGCAAATAGCAACAGAACAGCCATGCTATGTTTTACATCATCTATTGCAAAACAGATGAAATGGTTGTAAAAACTGGATTATTACTAAACAATCTTTACATTATTAAAAAAAAGTCTAAATAAAAATAGCTCTGAAGCGTTACCGCTGAGGATGAAACAGGGAATACGCTCGGATGATGATGATGTTTTCTTTGCTTCTTTTGTAGTCCTAAAGTCTATTTTTTTGATCCTGTCTGTACTAATAAAATGTCAATTTCCCAATGGTGTATTGGTAACCACACCAGTCCACCACTTGGAGATTTTGGGTTCGATCCCCAGCCAGGGCAAGTTGGAAAATGGCCTTTTTCAATTGTTGTTGTTGTATACATCTTTATTGTACAAAAAATACTTTACAGACATTTGTCTTGAGTCTTGGGTTGCTTATCGATATATGTATGTAGGAATTTCAGAATGCATACATTTCATAGTTTTTCGTTTCTAATATACTTCCGTTGTATGCTCTCTCTCTCTCTCTCTAACATGTACACGCGAAATTGTGTTCCGCAAATTAATTTTTAAATAAAAGAAGTTATAAGAAGTCACGAGTTATCATTTAGACCCAGTCCTACATGCAAGTATTTGTTATAAAATATGCTATTGTTGAATTATTACTACTACTAGTCACATAACAGATTAATCAACAATAGATTGTTGAAAACCGCGGTAAAAATTAGTTCAGTAGTTTCGGAGATTAGCGTGTACATACATACAGACAAACAGACAAAAAATCTTTTTTGTGTTCTGCTATTTTCTTATCGTACTCATAATCATTTTTGAAAGTTTATTTGCCAGACAAAAATCTCTTGACTTTCAAGCGTTCTTCCAATAACTTTTGAATGGCTGATCCGATTGTCATCAAACATAGCAAAGAACCATTGTTTAATCGTATAATTTCCCATAGAAATAAGAGTTAGTATATCCATCGATAGATGACGTTGTACGAGTACTGAAACAAGCTATGGTTTGTTTTGTGTCGGACTCGTATATGAAGGGTTCCGTACCTCCGTACAATATTTTAAAACGCTAAAAAAACACGTTTTTTTTATGACCACCCCTTTAATTTTTAACTTTTTTTTATTTTTATTATTTGTTGTAATAGCGGCCATAGTAATATATAATCTGTGAAAATTTCAAGTATCTAGGTAATGCTATTATAAAGATCTAGTTAAAAACGCTGAAAACACCCGTTTTTTGTATGGCGACCCCCTTTAATTTTTAACTTTTTTTTATTTTCAGTATTTTTTGTTATAGCGGCCACGGTTATACATAATCGGTGAAAATTTCAAGTGTAGCTATAGCTAGCTATTCCGGTTCAAGAGATAGAGCCCTGTGACAGACAGACAGACGGGCAGACGGACAGACGGACAGACAGCGGAGTCTCAGTAATAGGGTCCCGTTTGCACCCTTTGGGTACGGAACCCTAAAAAGGAGATCGTTAGAAAGCTATCTCGGGCACATCACGATGCTCAGCAGTGAGCAGACGACTGAAGGAGGAGGATGAGACAAAATTGTGACTTTGTTATCTTTTGGCTTTGGCTCGAGACAATATACACGGTCGTCTGATATTGAGTTTCATTCGTCAAGTTGGATCTCTAGCGTATTTTTGAAGAAACAAGTCGATTGTACAACCATCTCGACAGACAAGGTTTTCGATTGAAAAAAACCACATCGAAATCGGTCTATTCGTTTAGTAGTTAAGAACACACAGAAAGCCACATACAGACATAAAGACACACAGACACGTCACACTTATCTTTTTCGTCGGGGGTAATTAAATGAACGGACACGCGATTTGTACTTTTTATTGTACATATATGTATATGAAGCCATATGTTAAAGAATAGAATAGAATTTATTTTTTCAAATATATGACAACACAATAAATATAAAGGACAGTGATATATAGGAGACAACACACACTACAACAATAAATTAAAAAAAGAAAAAATTTAAGATAAAATATAACTTAACAAACAATAGTTAAGTACTTATATTTATTTTACTATTATCAAAAACAAACTCAAATATTTATTTAGTAATTAAGCCTTTGCAGGCACTTTTACACGTCAATAATTATAGTGTACATTACGTGTAATGTTTATTTATATGTAATTTTTTTTTTCTTTGGTTAAAAGCTACCGATACTACGAATCGGTAGCTACGTTTCGCAACGACCACTGCTGAGAAGAAACGCCGAAAGAAACTCATTTACACAGTATTGGTCGCCTACGCGCCAGAAGGGCTTTATTAGTTTACAAAGTTATTATGCCTAATACAATGTTATCACAACATTATATGTAAAGCTTGTGAACGAGTGCCGAATCCAATTTACAGAAATAAGTTACACTGAGTAGTCTTAAAAATAGGAGCCGAGCTGACCAGTCCCTAGGGCCAGACTAGGACGCGGTGTTGTCATTATATTATAAGGAGTGTGTTGTTAATGCACTCGGGAAAATAAGGGGATCCACATTTGCCGTCGAACTCGATGTGATATAACAATGTTTGTTTCATTATTTTTTCGCCATCGCAGCTTCTGCTAGTTCTTGATAAAGGAATGTGTCTGGTAGGTGAGAATACCCTGAAAAAAAAAACAGTTAAGTGCGCGTCGGGCTTGCCCATTGAGAATTCCGTTAAATAAACTTTACAAACTTAGATATATATATATATATTGGCAGTCAAGTTCATATACTTAGTTTAAACTTGACGTTTAGTGATTCAACCTACGAATAATAAATTCTCTAGAATTGTAACGCTCCTACATTCACCGCTTCGATTCTGATTCTATTTACGCAAACAAACTAACAGTAATAACAACGCAACACTAAAACACAAATATGCATGCGATTTGTCGCGACAAAGTCTCGCTTCGTCGTCGGGTGGGGGCGGTCACCGCAACGAGCGGTGAGGTACAACGCGAGGCTTAGGTATATTTTGCATAACACTTTCCACAGATGTCAAGCATGGATTATTAAAATGTTTATGAAAGGTGAGTCCTGTGTTTTTCATGTATGTATGGCTTCTACACTACTTCACGGCACATGACGGCATTTTTAATGAATCAATTATCGCAAAAACACAGCAATATTCACAAAGGAAACTTTTTGCGACGCAACCGCACGACTCGAGTGTCACAGCGAACTGTCGCGCCGCGTGGTTCATATTTTAAGCCCCGCCCGCCCTGGTACATATAGCGTGGAATGATTTTTCGGGATTAATTACCCTTCTAGGGATTATTATTCGTAGGATTCAACATATTTAAATACCATAGACTTCGGCTTGAAACTACGTAAAGCGGACGCCCGCGACGAGTTCAGTCCATCTCTGTCACAAACTTTACGTGCGATAGAAATAGCTGAAACCGTCGCGAGTCTCCGCTTAAGGTGCAGATATAGGCAAATAGCCTTGAAGTGTGAAATAAATTGTTACTCGTAAAAGTCGTAAATATGGTGATTATTTCCATATTGCTCTTCGTCATGCACTAGATAGCCTTTTAAATTATTTAATGAACTGCCGTTGAAACTATTATTGGTAATCCGTCTAGCTTTAAAACTTGCCGTGGCCACTTTTGGCGGAGGCAGGTTTTAAAACTAGACGGACTAATGTAAATACTTTCAACGGTGGTTCATAAAATAATTTAAAGGGCTATCTAGTGCATGACGAAGAGCAATATGGTAATTATCTCCATATTTACGAGTTAACAATTTATTTCAAATTAGGGGGTCACTTTAAGGTAATTTGCCTATATCTTCACCTTAAGACCATAGGCGGTCTTAATAACTACTAGTTTATTTATCAAAAATATATTTTTTGATAAATAAACTGTAGTAGTTCAACCGTGGTTAAGACGATGCATGGAGTCCAGTGATGGTCATTTGAAATAAATTATTTAAAAGGAAACGGAGATATCATTTAACATTTTGATCATTTAAAACCTAGATAACCATTCAAACTATTTAATGAACCACTGTTTACAGTTTAAAGTGAGAACGTTAAACGTTGGTTTGCATTTTTGCGAAAAACGGTGAAAGCTATGAATAATACTTACAAACGTAATCGGTATAATTCTCATGAGTGAAACAAGGGCTCATGTGGATTATATGCCACACTGGAAAAGAAAAACAAAGTTTTACTATTACCACAGAATAAATAATACTAACGTACAGAAGTCTCACTCAGCAAAGAAATTCATAGAAATATCTACTCAATATGGCTAGCGATATGGTTTAATTTAGCTCACTTCAGAACTCAGCACCTTTTCGTATAAATACCTAGACATCCATTGCAAGCCAATTTCATTCTTATTACTCTGGACAAACGATTCGTATAACTAAATTTACCACCCGGAGGGGCCGTCTGCGCGCATAGTAATAATTTTCGATACCTAAACGGGGAGTGACACAGGCCTGGTAATACCTAGTTCTGGGTGGCACGGTGGAAGTACATTACTAGCACCTGGTACATGTTAAGCATCGACGGGCATGGTCCGCACTTGGATGGGTGACAAATAAAAAATAAATTTTAGAGCTCCTCCTTGGTTTAAGAGGCACGTTAAGCCTTTAGTCCCGACTGTCATCATTGCATGGCAGTCGTCAAGCTATTTGAGATGCCTTTAGGCAGCTTGAAAACCACGAAAGAGTTGCATTTATTGCTTTACACGTTACAAGTTTCAAGCCAAAGAACCTTCTTTGGCTTGAAACTGCGTTAGGGTTGGATCTCATCTATCAGCACGGAACAGCACTTTCCTATGCTGCTATCCTTTTCTGTCGTTCAGAACAGTAATTTGCTAGAGCGGGAGAGAACGACGGAACATTGCAGCACGGCCGGTACTGAAGCGTTCCGTCGCCCTCTCTCGCTCTAGCAAAAGACGCTTTTGAGCGACAGAAAAGGAAAGCAGCATTGGAAATGTCTGTTCCGTGCTGATAGATCAGATCCAACCCCGCGGATGCGCATGTGGTGCCTTTGTAGCAGTGGGGGGGTCCCCGCGTCCCGCTTCCCTGCCGTTTCCAGTCTGGTTAGGATATTGCAATCACCTGATTATCTAACAACAAAGAAGATTCCGTGCTTTGGAAGGCACGTAAAGCTGTGGGTCCCGAACGCCATCTAGCGTTTGTTAAAACTTATTCTAGGATCGGTTCTGGTCTACCCTTTGGGTTGCGGAGGTCAGATGGCTGTCGCTCTGTGTAAAAACCAGTAACCCTGTCAAATACCTAGGTTAGGTAGCAGACGGGCTCTAAAGCGTTACTGCTGAGGATGCAACCGGGAATACGCTCGGATGATAATGACTGTTATTGACGTTACTTCACGCATGTCCTGATGATAAATACTGCATCATCGTCATCATCAGCTCCAGCCTCCCTTTGTTTGCGCCATTCCGTTCAGGGCTGCGATCAAATTCTTTCCAGTGACTGAGAGAGGGAGAATTAAACTAAATATAACACTTCAATCCATGTAACACATATTTTACCCTCATATCTCTCCATACAATTAACATAATCCATCATACAATAGTTCTTGAAAGTCATATACGTCCAGTAAGATGTGCGAGCGCAAACTCTGCCTGTTCTGAAAATAGTTTACAACAACAGATATAAAACAAAAAAGTAAACATACAACGGCGGACTTATCCCAAATAGGGATCTCTTCCAGTCAACCTACCAGTAATTGAGAGGAATTTTTAACTAATATGAGTTAGGGGCAGAAGTGGCTAGTACAATAATAGAGTATGAAAGAAGTTATAGTTATAGAAGAATAGTTACATTACATCCAAAGTACTAACACGCAAAATAACAGGTAACGTACAACTTTCTTAACGTAAACTTAAATGCATTGTTTCATCTTTATTCTTATCGTGCTAGACCCATACAATTGAAAGGCAAACAATTTGCATTAATAAGTAAAGGCAACGCCAAGGCAAATAAGGCGTGATGGTGGATTTTTCATTACTATTTTAAGGGTAGGCCTAATGCTCATAATTTAAGTTTCGCTCCCGCTTCCACGCACGCAAATTTACTCTAGCCAAAGCGAGACAGTGAGCAATTGCGGGGTGAAAAGATCACGGTAGGTCAATGAGTCTGGTCTTGAAGTTTTTTTCGTTTTACAAAGAATATTTAAGAGTTATTTATAAAATAAGACATATGATCCCTGTCTTATGTTTAATACAATTAAAGTCCAAAGTTTACAAGGGCTAATTTATTGTATTTCTTTAATACTTTCTGTTTTAGTATAATTCTGAGGTGATTTGGAGGCGGCAATCGTGTTTTTGAAACATAATGTTTAGTGTAGTCCTTAACTTTGCTGTGTTTTTATTTCAAAGTGAGTATTTCTTTATTATTGATTATATTTAAGATCGCTCTAAATACTTTAGGGTAGTACGGGCTTTTATGTATCTGGGCGACCGAACTTCGCTCTATGAAACCTTGTCTTGGTTTTTAGGTAAGGTTAAGTTAGGCTATTGCCTAGGCCCTGCCTAGCCGTAAAGAATAAAGCGCGATAGCACAGAAGACAGTAAGGGTATACAGAACGGAATCTCCTGCGGTCCCTTTCAATATGCGTCCCCGTCCCCCGTCCCCACCCCTCTCCCCCGCTCTCGCCTTTTCTCAGGCGAGAGCGGGCGAACACACACTGCACGGCGCACGCGCCCGCACAAGAACGGGAGAGAGGGGCGGGACGAGGAACGGGGACGCATACGAGTATTGCAAGGACCTTAGGAGATTCCGTTCTGTATGCTCTTACTGTCTTCTGTGGCGCTAGTGAATCTGCTTCTTACATATAAGCTTTCATGCAGTAGAAAGCGAGGTAATCGCAGTTTTCAGACAAAGATATATACATCCCTGGTGTTGTACGGACTGACTCAGTGGTAGTTCTTCTGGTGAACCTGCAAGAAAGAATATAAATATTAGCGTGGTGACAGTAATAAATGACTTCACCGACAAGAACGCCGTTCTTAAAACATTGTAAGACACTATAATATTCGCCTATAGACGTAAATCAATTGTTATTTCTGTAGTGTCTGGCTGGCTAAGTGTCCAACAATGTGTTAAGATCACAGAATAAATAATACTAGTACAGAAGTCTCACTCAGCAAAGAAATTCAGAGAAATATCTACTCAATTTTGCTAGCGATATGGTTTAATTTGCTCACGTCAGAACTCAGCACCTTTTCGCATAGATACCTAGACATCCATTACAAGCCAATTTCATTCTTATTGCTCTGGACAAACGATTCGTATAACTGAATTTACCACCCGGAGGGGCCGCCTGCGCGCATAGTAATAATTTTGGATACCTAAACGGGGAGTGACACAGGCCTGTTAAGATAAAGATACATCAGAGATATTAGTGCTACGTATAGAGATAAAAAAAAGGCTTATTTATTTATTTTTGTAGAGATTCAGCGATGAAGTGTCAAAAGTAACCTGTAAAAGACTCAGTAGTCCGATGATCAGTAGTATTGATTAGCATCATCGGACTGATGAGACTAAAAAGTCTCATAAGTCCAATCGTCGGACTAAGGGTTGGATCTCATCTATCAGCACGGAACAGCACTTTCCTAAGCTGCTATCTTTTTCTGTCGCTCAGTACAGTAATTTGCTAGAGGGAGAGAGAGCGACAGAACGCTGCAGCACGGCCGGTGCTGAAGCGTTCCGTCGCTTCAATTCAACCCTCCTCCCTCAGTCCCTTAATCCCTTGATGGCGACCTCCGGATTAGCGGTCTAGCGTGTTAACCATTAGGTTAACACGCTAGACCGCTAATCCGGAGGTTCTGGGTTCGATCCCCAGCCAGGGCAAGTTGGAAAATGGCCTTTTTCAAATTGTCCTGGGTCTTGGGTGTTTATCTATATATGTATTTGTCATAAAATATAGTATCGTTGAGTTAGTATCCCATAACACAAGTTTAAAACTTACTTTGGGGCTAGCTTAATCAGTGTAATTTGTCCGTAAAAAAAAAAAAAAATCATCGAACTACTGATACTCGTACTAGAGGGTTTCAAAACCGCTATACTTGCTATGGTCCGCTACCTAACCTAGGTGATTTGACGAGGTTACTGGTTTTACATAGAGTGACTGCCGTCTAACCTCCGCAACCAAAGGGTAAAAGGACCAGAACCAATCCTAGGATAGGTTAAAATAAAACCCTAGAAGGCTTTCGGGACCCACAGCTTTAAGTGCCTTCCGAGGGTAGTCAGTTAAGGCCGTACCTGAATTTTCGGGGTCCAGTGCTGCCTCCATTTAAAATAAATCATTTCAAAGGACACGGAGACATCATTTAAAATTTTGTTTCTACCAAGTCCTAGATAACCCTTCAAACTATTTAATGAACTACTATTTACAGTTAAATGTGAGAACGTTAAGCTTTACTACGCACATTTGCTAAAAGTGGCCGTTTTTTGCAAATATGCGTAGTAAAGCTTAACATTCTCACTTTGAACTTTAATGGGGGCAGCACTGTGTACAGTTTCAGTTTAAAGTGAGAACGTGAAACTTTTCTTCGCATTTCTGCGAAAAACGGCCATTTTTGGCAAATGTGCGAAGATAGGCTTCACGTTCTCCCTTTAAACTATATACAGTAGTCCATAAAATAGTTTGAAGGGTTATCTAGGTCGTGAAAGAGACAAAATTTTAAATGATATCTCCGTTCTCTTAAAATATAAGTGGGGCAGCACTGGTCCCCGGAGAAATCATGATTGGCCTTAAAAAAGATAAGAAAGTAAGCATATTGTGTGAAACTAAATTAGGTACTTACGATTTTTTTTTACTACCCTTGTCTGGTTCGTCTGCCGATGGTTTTTTCATATCATAATAGGCCATATAGTTTGGATCATCAGTTGTAGCCGGGACTTTGAGGCCTCTACACAAAACAAGTAGGTATTATTTAAAAAAAACTTAATACAGCAAGAGCGAGATTATAATGTTGTAGCATTTCTTATTCCAAGTTACATGTAAACATATAAGTATATAGGTATGTATTTGTAATCCTTATACAACGTGGAAGGGACATACCCGTAATAAATCAAACCACGGTCTATACTAGACCATTATAGTATAATAAAATTAAAAAAACAGCCAAAAAACAAAAATAATTTTTGACATTTCCATTCAAAAGTGCGCGGCCGCCCTGGAGATTTGTATGGGAATGTCGAATTTTTTTTGTTTTTTTTTTATTGTTATCTTAATTTCATTATACTTAAGTCATCTAGTACAGCATGTGGTTCGATTTATTACGGGTATGTCACTTCCACTTTTTATAAAAATTCTTTCTTTTTTTATCTAACTCGATAGGTTTTGAATAAAAAAAATTAAGACATCATTTATCGCCAAAAATACGCCATTTGTTTTTTTTTTAATTTTTGATACCTATACCCAGGGTCATTGTCACAATAAAGACGAAACTAGCGACACCTCTCAAGCTAAAATCCATGAAGCCGTTTAGGCTTCAGAAAGTGCCTAAGAAATTTACATATACTCGTATACATAAACTCGAAAAACATAACCCTGCTCCTGATGCAGTCGGGTAACGTATCTTTATATTCTCTCCATCCATCGGTTGTCTAGAAGATATCGCTTTTAGCGATAAGACCGCCCATTGTACATTTTAATGTATTTTTTTATTCTTATTGTATATTTTTTATTCTTGGTGTACAATAAAGTATTACTTACTTACTTACTTACGTTTCGAGCCCGTCAACGCTGTAAGGTGGGCTCTTCGATTAGATTAACTTTTGTCCTTATTATACTATTTTTACTTCTGTTCGGTTATTCTTTTGCATTTTTAACCCCGGACTAAAAATAGGGGTGTTATACTTAAGTTTGAAGCTAATGTCTATCGGTTTGTCTGTCTGTAGCATCGTTGCGCTCGAATGGATGGACCGATTTCGATGCTACATACTGTCGGAGGATGTATACAGGGTGACTTTTTATCCACCTGCAAAATTTTTGATGCAAGTTCAGTCCATGATGCTGAGCCACTTTCTATAAAAAATGTATTAAAAATAATAAAAAATTTTTCGTCCTCCCATATTAAATCAGTTGGCCTGAGCGCCAATCTGTATGGGACGGCGAAATTTTTTTAGCGTTTTTTGTTAATTATTTTTATGGAAAGTACTTCAGTATCATGGACTGAACTTGCTCCAAAACTTTGGCTGTTGGTTAAAAAGTCAGCCTGTATATGGTCAGTTGCAACCAGAACTTTAAGATGAAGATGCTGCTGAAGCGGCCTGCATTCAGCGTTTTTCTGCAACCATACTCGTCCAATCACCTAGCAAGTGGGTGACCTACTCTGCACTAAATATTTGCTGGTACGGCATGACCGCTATTTAAGAAGCTTTCTGCCTTATCGGCCATTGGTTCTTCGCGCTATGAGCCCCGCCCATCGCCTACTGCCACTTCAATGAGCTAATTCACTGGACTGTCTGTGACCTTAGTTCTTCTACGAATCTACGGGCTTAAACCTCCTTATTTCTTATTCGATCACGTAGAGAGTGAAAACCCGTGTGGTTTCGGGTTAGAATAAGACCACTTCATCTCTTCCTGTGGATGTCGTACGAGGCGACTAAAGGACTAAGCACAAACATCTCGTGCTCGTACAATTGCATTCCCAAGGAGGTTTAGTTTAAAAATTATAGCCAAATCATTTAAACTGTTCCGGCTATTTCTTCTCCATTTTGCAAGGTTTTTGGCATCCTTAGGTGACCATTGACATGCATGTTATATTTGGAAAAGAAAAAGGGAAAGCGCACCCCGGGCTCCAAAGCAGCACAGCTGAGGATGCAACCGGTAACGGGAAGACGAAGAAGAAGACCCAAGAATGCCAAAAATCAATAAATCACGTCTTAATACCTAATGATAGAGCCTCAGGCCACTTTTAACATGATGGTAAGCATGAAGGTGGAAATGCATACATACATACATATTATTATCACGCCTGTTTCCCATAGTGGTAGGCAGATACAGTGGACCTCTACTTGCTACGATCCTGACAGACCTCTTTCGCTTCATTCATCACTCTAGTAGAAATATGGAATCGAAATAGTGGTGGATTGCTAGCTGCATCGCCTATTGATTTGATTGGACTCATGCCCACTCCCTCGACCGGCTTTTATGATCTGCGCGGGAGGAGACGCAGCTGGTTTTATTCTACATTTTTTCATTTCTCCTAAACCAGTTTAGAATTAAGATTAAATAAACGGGCAAGTGCGAGTCGAAAATACGAAAAATAACATACAGTTAATAATTAAAGGAGATGGTCATACAAGAAGCTTGTTTCTTCAGCGTTTTAAAACATTGTACGGTGGTACGGAACCCTTCATGTACAAGTCCGACTCGCACTTGCCCGTTTATTTACTTTAGAGTTTGCTATCAGTAGTCGGAAACAGAAGTGAACAGAACAGAAACATTTCTGCCTTCCCAACCCCCCTTGGGAATGTGTTTGTGCGAAAAGTTTTACACACGCCGCCACCCGACGTCAGCCCTCCTAAGGAATACGGATACATACTTCCTCCTGGATTCAAAATGCGGTGTATGCATTCGGTGTTGCATATTTCTAAACGAGTTTTTTCTAGGAATTTTAGTTCTTAGTACATTCTTTTTTATCTTTCTTCTTTTTGTCTTTTGGACTCTTGAAATCCTCAATCTTTTCCTTTTAAATTTTTTATTTAATTTATTTTCGCTGACTGATGAAATGTTTATTTTTTTCTTTCTTCCAATACTGCTTCTGAATATAGACTTATATTTATTAGAGTTGTCAAAGAAATATTCTTCGAGATCTATCTTAGGTCTTTGGTAACCTTTTGTAACATATCTTTTATTTATGACGGTAGGCGGTTTATATCCGTCGTGGCTGAGTAAACAATCTGACTCTTCTGAAACCTTGAGTTGTATAGCTACTAAAAAAAAAGAAAATTAAATGTCTAACAAAATATACTGAAACTATTCTAAGGATAGATTAAGTCCATAATACTGAACAACTTTCTCTAGGGAACATATAGCTAAATATGAAAAATAAATAAAAATAAATATTTTTTTTTTTGCTTTCTATAGTAACTCGGATCACCTGATTGGTCAACTTGTATGGGAGGCCAAAAGTTATTTTTCATATTTCGATATACAACGTGGAGGGGACATACCCATAATAAATTGAACCACGGTCTATACTAAATCATTACAGTATAATGAAATTAAAATAAAACCTAAAGAACAAAAAAAAAATTTTAGCATTTTCATACAAAAGTATGCCGCTCGGGCAATTTATATGGAAATGTCAATTTTTTTTTGGTTTTTTGATTTTAATTTCATTATAATATAATGATCTAGTATAGTCCGTGGTTTGATTTATTGCGGGGATGTCCCTTCCACTTTGTATGTTCTTTGGGGATAGTTAAAATGGTTTTAGTATATTTTGTTGAACCCTTTATATCTGTTAGCTCTAAGTCTATATCACTTTAAACGAACACCGTTATTTACAGAAAGATATAAAAAAAAAAGTTTAAAAGGATTTACTTACTTCCAGATTGGTTTCATAGAAATTTGATTAAAATTGGTTCAGTAGTTTTCTTTTTGCTAAAACTCGAAAAATTTAGAAGCTCTATTACAAAATATGGATTCAATTTTTGAACCGTAACAACTTAAAATAAATACAAATAAAAAACTTTAATAGTATCAAAAACTGGACCAAAAATGAAGAATATTAAACTCAATATCTAATATAAAAGTAGAGTATGTAGATGAGTTTCAATATCTAAAAAGTATAATTCATGAAAACGCAAAATGTTCACAGGATATAAAACAAAAAATCAATACAGTTAACATTACTTTCAAAACTAGAAAGTATATTTTTTTCTCCATTATTAGTATAAAAAGTAAGAAAACCATTTATAAAGTCATTTATTTGGAGTAAAGGAGCTTTAAGTATATGACTGTGAAACGTAGACAATAAGGAAGAAGGACAGAGAAATAATAAAAGCATTCCAGATTTGGTGCTGAAGGAGAATCGAGAAAATAAGCCGAATGAATAGAGTAAGCAATGAGGAGGTACTAGAAAGAGTTAAGGCCCATTTACACGGTGCAAGTTTCTTGCCTGTTGCATACAATTAAATTGAAGCAATAGAAAACTTGCATGGTCTAAACAGAACGTCAGCCATACAAATCATTTATTGTTTCAATAAAATTGTATGCAACAGGCAAGAAACTTGCACTGTGTAAATAGGCCTTTACTCTATATGTTGTTTTTATCATTAATTATGTGTTTTCAAAGTACAATAAAGTTATTACAAACAAACAAAGAAACAAACAAGAGTAAAAGAGAAAAGAAAAAAAAGAAAAACTTGCAAATAGATGAGGCAGATGATTGGACATCTAATAAGGCATGTCAATCTCTTCAGAATAATAGTAAAATGTTCAGAATAAATAGTAAAAAGAAAAATAAAATGTAAATGAGGATAAGGAAAACCAAAGATAAAGATTTTCCAACAAATAAAAGAAAAGTTAGGAGTAAGGTCCTACCAGGACATTAAGAAGATGGCAGAGAGAAGAGAGAAATAGAGGCTTCTACACTTAACTCCACCGACAAGAGCTAGCTCTTAAATTACAAGAAGAAGTTTGGTTTTTATACAGGGTTACTTTTAAAACACCTGCAACATTTTTGGAGCAACAAACAAACAAATGCCAGTGATAGTCACTTTTCTGTGACTGTTATTGGCATTTATTTGTTCAGTAAAAATATTGTTTTAAAAAATTATTGGCTTTTTATGGGTTATTGTTCTTTGGTTTTTTTAAGAATAATTTTACGGCCCCGGATACCAGACCGAGCCTTAAATTTTTTGTGCTTCTTTATTACTAGTTACAATCAAAGATTCGGTTAGGCCTTTGATTGCTTCAAGGGAGCTTCTGGCGTCAAAACTATACGAGTCCACTGGTTTTTATAGCTGACTGAGATACCATATATATCACTACAGACAGCCGTACTATGACTGTATGTATACATATGTTATTTTACTGTTATGTCGTAATTTATCTATTTCTTTCTATGTTTTTAGGTATAAGTATTAAATAAACTTATTATAATAAGCAATTTCCAACACTTACCTACTAATAAAGTTACAAAATACATTGTTCAATATAAAACGAATAAGTTATTCTTTAGACTATCTTATGTACATTATTCTCCACAAACTAAAGGTAGTTTTCAAATAAACATATTATACGTATGTTGGCCTTGAAATGTATATATGTAATTTCTATTACATAATTATTTTTAATGTTTTCCTTATCTGTTTTGGAATAACAAGAGTCAAACAAGCAAGAAATTAAAAAGTTATGTCATAGTTCCACGCTTGTGTGGGTAAAAGGCAAAAACGTATAATGTAACAGCTGCTTCTTATCCCGCGAAGGTCGTAAAAGCCGATTGAGGGAATGGCCGAGAATGTGATTCATGTTAATTAGAGATGAATGGGTTGCTAGCCACCCATTTATATTCCATTTTCCACCTTCACGCCCATCCCACCATCGCGCTTAATGTTGCCTCCAGGCATCCATCCATCAGGTCTTATGACCCTATGGACTGTCGGCCCCGGGGATATAGACTTGATAGTGTAGGTCTGTAAGTTCATATGCTAAATTAGTGTGCATGCCATCGGCGCGTCACAAATGCCGCGTCTTTGTAAAAGCTGATGCCACCTTCGAAGCGCACCAACAGCATGACATCCAAATGAACGAATATCCTTATACAACATAGGCAACGTAGCCTTGTGGTATTGTGGTTCCCGGCAGAGTAGAATAGGACCACTCCAAGTCTTCCTGTAGATGTCGTAAAAGGCGACTTAGGAAACACAAGCTAAACAAAGCTTATAAACATCAGACCTCTCCAACCCGTCTGGCCAGCGTGGAGATTGTAGACCGAATGTTCTGATTGCTCTGGCTAATGTATGGCTCTGGTAGTACAGAAAGTCGTGCTCCTGCAGTGGAGAATAAAAATAACCTGACGATAAATAAGGATTGGATCTCATCTATCAGCACGGAACAGCACTTTCCTATGCTGGTATCCTTTTCTGTCGCTCAGAAGCGTCATTTGCTAGAGCGACAGCATTTGAATTTGAAGTTTTTTTTCCAGCATGGATATTTAACATAAGACATTAACACACGGTATCCTGTTCCATTAATTACAGAGTTAACATCGAGACAGCTTCTAAATTAAACATGCATGAAAATATGCTAATGCTGGCAGGAAGAACATCATTTGAAATTAGCAAGATTGCAGCGTCTTTTCCTAAATACACATTTCAACATAATTGAGATTAGTAAACATGGAAATACAGGGTATTTAAATAAATGTGAAAAATCTTGACCTGTTTTTTTATTGGAATATACAAGTAGACACTTTTAAAATTAATATAAATATTTACACATTTAACATTAATTATGTAACTTATAATTTATAAAATAATTAATTTGTAGAGCAGTAGGGTTACTTCAAAAGCGGCACGCAAGACGTACTCTGTGTGTCATACATCATTGAGCGTTATCACATGATAATAAAGTCAAATGTAGTTTGACATAGAAATAGGATGTCACTATCTGTCAGGATAATTCTCCATAGAACTATATATTATTTTATGGAGTAACCCTCCAGGCTCGGCGCACTCCGGAATTTAGGTATGATTCTAAAACAAAAAGACTAAAACTTTTAAACAAAAAGATTGCAAAATATGAAATTTCTTCATAAATTCTTAACATGCTTCTTCAAAAGATTTACAAAAAAAAACGTAATATTATCTTAATTTTATTTTATGCAGAAGATTAACAGCAACAATAAAAATATAGACCTAATAATATACAACACTCTAAAATATCAATAGGCCGATAACAAATCATCATCCGAGCGTATTCCCGGTTGCATCCTCAGCGGTAACGCTTCAGAGACCGGGGTCTGCTACCTTTTTTTTTGTCTCGGAGAAAATCCCTTCGGATACCTTACCGGTTACGGGACACCGGTAAGGTTATGTGGTGCTACCACTATAAACTCCGCGGTGTCACCTCTCAGCCGCTATCGACCGGGACCGTGTGCTTCTCCATGCTCCACAGCCCCGGCTAGGCCAGCCGCTACCTCAGCGGCCCCGGCTCGCCAACGGCCTCACGGCACCCTCTTCTGAATCAGAGGGGCCGGAGCAGCCGTCGCCTTGGCCTCTGGGCCCGACAAGGACAGGCGCGCTGACACGCACACGCACCTGCCTTCCACTCCGGAGGGCTGTCCGTTGGACGATAGAATCCCGTTTCCACCGTCCTACCAGCCCTCATAATTTGGGGCCTGCAAAAGCAGGCCCTGCCCCAGTCCACCTAACCGCGACCGGGGCCCACCAAGCCGGCCGCAGGGGATAGGAAGAGCGGCAACGACACACCGACACTCCTCTTCCCCCGTAACCCCTACCACGGCTGTGAGAGTTGGGAGTTAAGCCCCTTCCCTCACAGCCAGGCCATTCCCACCAGGAATTGCCTTCACCGAGCCCAGGAAGGCCTTAGTCTCAACCCGGGCGATGGGTTCCACTTAGCTTCCCCGCGGATGCCCAGCCAGTCCGCAGGTACTGAGCCCCCCCATCGCGACAAGATGGGAACCCGGGTGGGGGGAGCGGAGTCGCGGGGTCTGCTACCAAACCTAGGTGATATGATGAGTTTACTGGTTTTTACACAGAGTGACTACCGTCTGACCTTCGCAAACCAAAGGGTAGACCAGAACCAATCCTAGGATAGGTTAAAACAAAAGCTAGATGGCGATCGGGACCCACAGCTTTACTGGCATTCCGAAACACGGAATCATCTTTCTTTTCATTAATTAGGCAATTCAAGCTTGCAATATCCTAACCAGACTAGAAACAATTTTCGCAAAGTATGCTTTTTTGTGGGATTTGAACCCACGAATCCCACAACCTCCGGATCACAAGGCAAACCTTGACCACTGATCCATGGAGGCAGTTAACGCCTTGGCATTACGTTTCTTTGTTAAACTTGATTCTTCTTCTTCTCCACAAATCTTCTCTGTTGATAAAGCAAGCTCCGACTAAAGAATCAGCTCGTTTTGTGAACTCACGCGCAAGTGACGACAAAGCGTACTGATTCTAATGTCGGAGGCTTGAATATTTCTTTCTTGTTCTTTTCTTCTTTGTTTTTTTTTTCAATTGACTATTGCTAATTATAACACTAAAGATCAGAAGAGAATAAAAATTAAGATATTATAATATTACAATTTTCAATGTGCGTGCTACAGCACTACAAAAGGATAGTACAGTGGTAATATTGTACTTGTATTGAGCAATACACTGATTTACAAGTGGTCAAATAGCAAGTATAACACATAACTAGAAAAATTAATCTACAGAATTTGACAAAAACAAATTATATAATAGTTAATCATGCAAAGGCATTACTTAATTTTTGCCGTGTGATTTCATTAATCATTAATTTATCAGGCTCACTATTCCTCACAGACCTGCCCTGAAAACTATACATTATATTTATCAGACATATGACGCTTTTATCGACACATTTGCG
This sequence comes from Acrobasis repandana, assembly GCA_963576875.1. NCBI lineage: Eukaryota > Metazoa > Arthropoda > Insecta > Lepidoptera > Pyralidae > Acrobasis > Acrobasis repandana. The sequence continues at coordinate 13,896,843 of OY756236.1, forward strand.
ATTTATGGGGTTGCCCTTGGAATATAACATAGAGAATGTATAAAATAAAGAATCTTCAGAGTTATATTTGATGTTTGGAATATGTGCACAGAGGTCAAAAACTAAGTAAAGATTGTCTAATTTAAAAATGCTCGTCCACTCCTCGGTTTACGCTCCCAAACAAAATAGGTGTTTTAACATACATTTTTCTCGTCATTGGTCATACACGCACACTCCTCCAGCTCCAGCAACAAAACCTTGTAATTTAAATAAGTTATCAACAAATTTTATTTATTTATTTTATTGTCAAAATTCCGAACGGCCAGGAGTACTATTTTTCATTGAAGGACTCAGCGAAACACAAAACGTGTAGTTTTGCAACTCACCGATCGCGTACCGATGCATTGCTACGTATTTTTGAAACCGTCGTGTCACCGAAAAGTAATATTTGTTACGCATAAAATATTATATATTTGTTAATGGCTAGCTAAACATACCCCAACAACAACAACCCAAATTAAGATAAACAATATCAAAATAGACAATGTCGACAAATTTAAATATTTAGGTAGCATTATAACCAAAGACTCCAGATGTAAAACTGACATAATAGCCAGAATATCTATGGCAAAGAGAGCCTATAGCAATAAAAAAACATATATTTCATTCAAAAATCAGTCGCGCATTGAAACAACGGCTTATAAAGACGTACATCTGAAGTATAGCATTATATGGTAGTGAAACATGGACTTTGGCTAAAAAGGATCGAGAACGTTTAGAGGCATTAGAAATGTGGTGCTGGAGACGTATTGAAGGTATTAGTTGGATAGAGAAAAAGACAAATGAAGAAGTACTTAATTTAGTTAATGAGAAAAGGAACTTACTGAAAACAATCGATATTAGTAGAGGAAAGATGTTTGGTCATATTATACGCCACGATCAATTTATTAAAAACATAATAGAAGGAAAAATAGAAGCAAGAAGGGTAGACCAAGAAGAGCATTTATAGATCAAGTCAAGGAGAAAGTTGACGTTGTGTCGTATAGGGAGGTCAAAAGGATGGCTCAAGAGAGGGAGACATGGAAACTACTCCACCGACAAGAACGTAGTTCTTAAATTATAGATAGAAACATTAAAAAAAAACAGCTTAAAACGAAACGGATTCTCCATGGAAGGTTTCTTTGACATTTGTACGCTACAAATGTCAATAACGAGTGATCAAGACCACTCGCGCAAATCATTCGTGATGTGACTCCCTGAATGAAAAATAGCGCTTCAGTTCTGTTGACCAACTAGGTAGTACATAAACGCTGTCCGTTCAGCACTCACACTCACTCCAGCGACATCGTCGGGTCGCCGTTGACACTCGCCCTGAAGATAATCGTCTAAAGCGATCGAACGCCCATCCAACGCAGCAACGGACAAAAATTCTGTGCAATGATGGCTCAACATGTAAAGGAGCTATAAGGCGAAGTTCGCTTCTAATATATGACGTGCGTGACACGTCTGCTCTATCGCCGCTGACACTCGCCCTGAAGATGATAGTCTAAAGCGATCGAAACCTGGTCGGCCTTTTCCGACTACATCACGTGAGTCAACCGGTTTAAATTAATTAATTATGGGTCCGAAAAATTGTATATTATTTTGTCCGTCAGTCAGAATACAAAAATAATGAACACATATTTTTCGGTTTATCAAAGTAGCAAAAATTCACAAGGATAAAACGCGTCTAAATTTCGGAGTGAGGGCGATTGACGTCACCGCCAAGTAAAAATCTTACATCGTCATGCGGAATTTAAATGCACTTTGCGCTTAAATTAATATTTACTTTAGTTTTTGCAGAAGCTAAAGTTCTACATTTACTATATTTTGCGATAAGGGTTCGACAATATACAAGTAGAGATGATCTAATATACATCAGTGTAACCGAGTTATGGTTCTCGGGTTATTTATTTCAGTAAAATGCGAGGTTTTTGCCGTTTCTCCTTTGATTTGAAACTGGAAGGATCAAATATTTATTCTGAAACAAGGCTTTCTCTGGCACTTTTCCAAGTCAATTGACATGACACGAATATCAAGCGTAATGTATATGTCGCAGATACAGTAGCGGCGTTAGGGTAGGGCGCGGTTGGGCGACCGCCCAGGGCGCCAGACACAAAGGGGCGACAGGGGGCGTTTTTGGGCAAGGCTGGCTAAATAGCGGCTGGTTAAGGGTGGCAACTCCTCCTCTTATTTGTATGCCTCCCTGTTGTACCCCTCTCTCCGAGGCGGCAAATTTGAAGAATCCTATATCGTACTTGAACCCCCCGTCCGTCCGTCGACAGAAATAAATCCTATAAGATTGAAGCCTTAGTCAGAGTCTGAATTGCAGTTTGGGAGGGGGGGGGGGGGGGGGGGGGCGAAAAATCTCGCCCGGGGCGCTGGTAGAGCTAAAACCGGCACTGCGCAGATATATTACATAATTCGCTGTTTTATTAAAACCGCTAGCAAATACACTTGGAATCATTCAGCTGGATTGTCAATGTGTTACTTACGTTTGACAATACTGCTAACCACGTTTTGACGTGGTTGACACATCAAAAGAGATTACTTGGTACCCTGTGGTTACTTTTATCATTACCATCATGATTGATATCACAAGAAGTCCACAGCTGGACATAGGCCTCCCTAAGGATTACCAAAATGACTGATCGGAACACCGACAAACCTTGAGACCTTGGCTCCGGCTCTCTCACTCACCGAACGAAGCACAGAAGTGGTGAAGCTACTATTCAGACGTCGATTTTCTATGAGAGTGTGGTACTTCCCCGGACGAGCCGGCCCATTCATGCTACTAGCAAAACTAAGTTTTGCCGGTAGCTTGGCTCTACCACAACTTCTTCTTCTTCTTCCTCACCTTATCCCACTTTACGTGGGGTCGGGACAGCATGTGAGTCTTTTCCATTTTCCTCTATCTTTTGTTAAGGCTCTTGTTACATTCTTTTTATCCATATCGTCCTTAACGCACTCCATCCACCTTTTCTTAGGCCTTCCTCTGTTCCTATTTCCTGTAACCTTTAAATTCAGCACCTTTCTGGTAACGTGGCTCTCCTCCCTCCTCATTACATGTCCATACCATCTTAGCCTATTGCTTCTCAACTTTTCCGTTATTGGGGCTATCTTTACTTCCTCTTACATACTCGTTTTTAATTCTATCCTTCCTTGTCACTCCACTCATCCATCTTAACATTCTCATCTCCGCTGCATGCAGTCGTCTTTCATCCGTCACTTTGGTAGCCTAGGTAGGTAGGTAATTTTTCAGGTATTCTTTTCTTCCTCAAAGCCCACCACAAGACTCCGCGGAACCCTATCATAAGCCTTCTCTAAGTCGACGAACACCATGTGCAAGTTTTTGTTTGATAGTCTATACTTCTCACAGAGTTGTGGCTTTACCACAACTAAATGACATAATAACATGAGTGGAGCGTGGGCCTCATACAATCAATTAGGCTATCATCCGGCCGTACCTGAATTTTCCGGGGTCCAGTGCTGCCCCCATTTAAAATAAATCATAAAAAAAACGGAGACATCATTTACGTTCTCATTATAAATTGTAAACAGTAGTTCATAATATACTTTAAAGGGTTATCTAGCATTTGGTAGTAGCAAAATTTTAAATAATGTCTCCGTTTTCTTTGAAATGATTTATTTTAAATGGGGCAGCACTGGACCCCGGAAAATTCAGGTACGGCCTTAAACGGTCAGCCAAATAAAAAAGATTTGGTAAGCTCTAAAATTTATTTTGTCTGCTGTTGTATGTTATGTTTTAGTTTTAATTAGAATAATTTATTTTCCATTAATGGTTTAGTTAATTTTAGTGTTTTTTTTTTTAGTTAACTTGTCTTTATTTCAATAAATTTAATATATGTTTTATCAGTGTTTAGCCGTATAGTTCTTGGCAGAGTAGAATAGGACCACTCCAATTCTTCCCGTGGATGTCGACATAGGAAACACAAGCTAAACAGAGCTTATAAAAATCGATAAGACCTCTCCAACCCGTCTGGCCAGCGTGGACAGAGGGTCGTGTTCCTGCAATGGAGACTAAAAAAGACCTGAAAAAAATAACAATCAGCAAAACGCGTGATTTTGGGCAGCTTTAAATTACATGTCATAGCAAAGTAAATAGCAGCAATATTATAATTGGGTAGAAGAAGCTTTTTGCAAGTTTTATAGTGAAGCCTAAACTTATCCAGACAAATGTATAAGCCCAAACTCGATGGGGTTGCGTTGTTTTATTACAAGGTTTCTATAGCCACCTCCCGGCTCCATCATCAGATCCGTTTCTTGTTTATACAATATTACATTTTCATTTGATTTACATTAGCATACTCGTACAATACGTCTCAATCAGAAACCGGGAAGTGGCAAGATGCGACCCAAGTAAACCGGCCAAGTGCGAGTTAAACTCGCGTGGAGAGGGTTCCGTACAATTGATTGAATTCTTATAGTTTTTCCTGTAATCTACAAGCAATGAACTATATTTTGTATATTTCTCAAAGTTTTAGGCTTAGTAGCTGCGGAGATCAGGGGGATGGTAAATTTTCCTCTTCTTTCATGAATAAAAGCAAAACTATTCAGTTTACAATAATAACAAAAATATATTTGAGATCCTCATAACGAGCCTTTCATTTGCTATACTTTTGCCTTACCCTTTCACTTTAATTTATTTTTTATTTCCTAATTTGTCCCCTGAAAATGACCCTTATTTAAAAAAAATATTAATTTACTTTGCACATCTGTGTGTTGGATCATAGGATTACAACATTCTACCAAATTTCACCTGATTCGGTCCAGTAGATTCGGAATTGGCTGTGACAGACGGACGGACAGACAGACGCACGGAACCCTTAAAGTGATCCTTTAAGGGTTCCGTTTTTTATTTTTTTGTAGGGAACCCTAAAAACAACAAGCTCTTATACATTTTGCCCTATTTGTAGTTACAAAAAGGGCAAAATATATAAGAACTTGTAGAAATACAAAATAACAATAAAAATATAACATTACGACTCGAGTCCGTACACTTTATTACATTTTATTACCAAATAAAAGATAACCCTTTGGTATGAACGTTAATATTTCGCAAGAGTAAATACAGAGGGACAACAATGTATGTAATTACTGAGGGAGGCTTGCTCACAATGCTCACCCCGGGCGAGCGAGGGCCAGCTTTTGATTCACACTATGCTAGTTGATTGGATTAGTTCGTACGCTAAGCGACAAAAATAGGGAGTTGTAAGATAGATTGGTGTTCATATTTTTTTGTGCCTTCTCATCCAAAATACCTCAGTGCCTCAAAATGAAAGTTTATTATAATGTGTGTAACCAGTGATGACTTATGGCTCTGAAACGTGGTCCCTTACTATGGGTCTCATAAGAAGGCACTCAATGCGCTATGGAGATGGCTATGATATACGTGAACGAATCAGAAATGAGGAAATTCGTAGAAGAACAAAAGTCACTGACATAGCCCAGCAGATTAGCTCGTTGAAGTGGCAGTGGGCGGGACACATACTAGCGCGACGAACTGATGACCGATGGGCAAAAGGGTTCTCGAAAGGCGACCACACACTGGCAAGCGAAGCGTATAGGACACCCACCCAAGACCGATGATCAGACGATTTGACCGAGGTCACTTGAAAGCGCTTGATGCAGATTGCTCTAGATTAGTTATTTTGGAAATCCTTAGGAGAGACGTATGTCCAGCAGTGAACGTTATGCTGCTGAAATGATGACGATGATATTGATTTGTTGGTGCCCCCCCCCCCCCCCACCCTATTTTCACAGGCGTTAATTGTTTCTACTAATAATCCTTTAATTTTATCTTATACGAGCTAGACATAGGTTTTCTGGTCATCATAGATTCTTTCTTCGTTTGACGGACGACCTCCATGGCAAATTGGTAACCACAATACTCGTAGTCCGCTACTTGCTCTAGGTTCAATCCCCAGGCAGGGCAAGTTGGAAAATGGCCTTTTTATGACGCAGGCGTTAACTGTTTCTACTTTCATAAGTAGAAACAGTTAACGCCTGTGACAAGGGGGCACAAACAAATCATCAGCTAGACTGGTTTTCTGGTCATCATAGACCCTCTAACTTCGTTTGATGGACGACCTCCGTGGCGATTGGTAACCACATGACAATAGTCCGCCTCTTGGAGGCTGGTTCAATCCTCAGGCAGGGCAAATTAGAATATGGTCTTTCCATATTGTCCTGGGTCTTGGATGTTTACATATATAGGTGTAATCTACGAGTTTATATGTATTTATCATAAAATATAGTCTCGCTGAGTTTTTTATTTTAGAAGCAAGACCAAGGGGACCAAAGGGAAGACCAAGAAGAGCATTTATACTAGTGAAGGAGAAAGTTGACGCCGTGTCGTATAGGGAGGTCAAAAGGATGGCTCAAGAGAGTGAGACATGAAAACTACTCCACCGACAAGGACATAGTTCTTAAATTATAGATATATAGAGTTTTTTTTATCCCAAACGAACAGTTTATTAACTTACTTTGGGGTTAGCTCAATCAGTAAGATTTGTCCTGTCTATTTATTTAATGAATAGCAATGACTCGTACTCACCGCTGATTAGGCTTGAGACTACGTCAAGCGGACGCCCCGGACGGGTTTAGTCCGTCTCTGTCACAAACCCTACGTGCGAAACCGTCGCGGGTCATGTGTCTCTGTCGCGCATAGAGTTTGTGACAGAGACGGAACCTGTCTGGGACTAGGGTGTCCGCTTGACGCCTCAACACTTCAAGCGTTAAGGCAGATTTACACAGGGTCAGTAGCTGTCGTCAGTGCTGGCGCCGAAAACTAACTCATACAATTTACACGCAGTCAGTATTTCGTCAGTAGTCGAGGATATTTCTTTTGGTGTTTACACGTTCGTAAAGTCAGTGCGGGAAAATGAATTCTCGAAAACAGCAAAAAATCAAAGTTAATAATTTGTTGAGAAAATTTACCTTTGTGATGATGCAAGAACTAACTAGTATGTTAGAAGAAGAGACATCTAAACAGAAACGAGTATAGACATTTCTACCAGCACCTGATTTTGAGGACTTTTTTATTTTATCCAGTTAATTTTATCCCACTGCCCAGCAGTGGGTCGTTGAGAGCTGACGATGATGATGATGAATTTTATTTTTGACCTCGGTAGGGCCAAACCCTTCTAAATTCATTTCTCCTGCAATATTCTGTAATGCTGTGGCACGCATTTCTTTATTTCTATAATTTTGTGATTTGTTATCCCACAGGCATTCATTATAGCGGTATAGTTGAATAATCTATAAGTTTCCGTGTCGCTCAGTTTTCGCGTCATTTTGTGAATTGTGTTTGTGATGCGGTGCGACGCAGCGTGGTCCCCGTACAATAGAGTGGCAGCGACTGACTTCGGCATTTACACGGCGTCAGTTGCGCTGGCGCGGGTGGCGGGGGGAGCGGATTGACGCCAAAAATATGAAGCGCGAATATTGAAGGCAGTACTGACGCAACAGTACTGTACTGATTTGAAATCGCGAATCGCGAAAATTTACGCGATGGCAGTGCCAGGTCCGCACAAGGCAGTGGACTGACGTCAGTTACTGACTCAATGTAAAATAGCCTTTACTCACCACCCAAAAAGGCAGTGCGCTCGACCATTGTGAAACAGCTTACCTACATGTAAGAATTTATTGTATTACTTCTGTTATCAATTATATTGTATGATTTTCTCGAAAGAGAAGATAATCTTTTCATGTCTCTTATACAAATACTCGTAGAATCAGTGCCGGTGATTATTATGTTGTTATTTTAGTTAAAAAAATAGGATATTTATTTGTAAGCATTTTCAAGACAATTTACTTTATTGACCAACTTTGTTAAATTATATTAATTTTACTTTTTAAAACACATTGGTTTACACTGTAGGCCCACATTAAGCTTAATTTACAATACGAAATTAGTGGCTTAAACCTAGTTTCATATACGACACTAGTTTCATCAACAATTTCACGTGTAAACGTCAAGTTTTACAATGCATGCATCGATTTCAAGACACTGAAACAGTTTCGTGTCGCGCGCGATATTTGGATAAAACAAGTGTCATACAACTAATTTCATCGTTTACAATTTTTGTAAGAAATTTGAATAAAGAAATTTGAGTAAAAAACGCCATCTAGTGATTAAAAAAAACATGAAGAGAAGAGACCTGGCTTTCTATAATTGTCTTTTTAAATTAAGTATTTAAGTACTTGAACCTACATATAATACCTACTTTTCGCAGGTTTGCTTGTAATTAGTGTGCTGTCATCTCTGTGAGCAGCTGGTACTAATAACACTAGTTTACAAAGTTTTTGCCCTTCGCATACTTGCAGCGGTTCCATAAAGAATTCAGTACAAAAAACACATATCTGGTTATAAAAAAAAATTAAGACGTCTAAGTTTTAAAATATCTCATGTCAAAAATTACATTTTCGTAAATTTTGCCAATTTAAAAATATTACTATAAAAATTCAATTATTTTTTTTGGAACTTTTTAATTCAAGTTTATTATAGTGCAAGCCTTCTATTGTACAATTCATTTAGATCAGAGCTCAATTCTTTTACGAATTTGAGTTATTTGCGTTTTTGTATAGGCCGGTATATTGCCATACAATGCACACGGTGCTCAAAGTATGAGAAATGTTATGGCAACTTCAATTTCATATATCTGTGTACATAAGAATGATAGAAGGATAAATCAAATTTTATTTTGATGAAGAAGAGTGATCTTTTATTTTACAATATAAAAGTAAATTATATGCATAGTAGTTTATTTTCTAAAAAAAAAAAAAAAGGGAAAATTGGTAAAATTTGGAAATTTGTTATAACAGTTCTTCCAATTCTGACGTCCTAGAAAAAAATCATAATCAGATCCGTATTTAGCATACAAAAATCTAAAAGAAACAACAAGTTTCAAATACTGAGCCCAAAAAATTAAAAATTTTGTAAACTAGTGTAATGAATCTACAAGTTTCTGCTAATTTACGGGCTAACCACAAGTTTGTATGACAATGGGTACTACTGATAAGTATTAAACCAAATAGACCTCACACTGAAAGATACATATTGCTATACCTTCATTCAGCCGCGTGGTTCCCGGCAGAGTAGAATAGGACCACTCTAAGTCTTCCCGTGGATTTCCCGACTTAGGAAACACGAGCTAAACAAAGCTTATAAACATCAATGAGACCTCTCCAACCCGTCTGGCCAGCGTGGAGAGTGTAGGCCAAATCCTTTGACTGCTCTGGCTAATATATGGCTCTGGTAGTACAGAGAGGTCGTGCTCCTGCCGTGGAGACTAAAAAAGACCTGATGATGAAAGACACATATTGCTGATAAGATGTCAACTTGTTTCGAGTGGATAATGGTTTGTAGCAAAATTACCCGTGTGGTTCTGGGTTACCCGTGTGGTCCCGGGTCAGAATAGGACCACTCCATCTCTTCCTGTGGACGTCGTAAGAGGCGACTAAAGGACTAAGCACAAACATCTCGTGCAAAGAGGGCTGACGTCAGGCAGGCGGCCGGTCGTAAAACTATAGCCAAATCATTTGAACTGTCCCGTAAATTAATTCTCCATTTTGCAAGTCTTTGGCATCCTTGGGTGACCATTGACATGCATGTTATATTTGGAGAATAAAAAGCGGGAAAGCGCACCCCGGGCTCCGAAGCAGCACAGCTGAGGATGCAACCGGGAACGCGCTAAGATAAAGAAGAATGGTTTGTAGAAAGTGATAAAGTTACTCCTTTTGTAATAACACTGAAAGAGTATAACTTAAAACATTTTAAACATCCATTTTCAACTGTTATATATGAAAGGTACTTACCTCGCGAAGCCCTCCATCATCTGAAATGAAGGCTGTTCGTGAATGGAGAAATTAAACCAATATGTGTACAACACTCTGAAAGAAACAACGTTTAAGATACAGGGGACGTACAGTCGGTCCGGCAAAAAGCAACGATAAAAAAAAGGTTAAGACGATACACGGAGTCCAGTGCTGCCCCCATTTGAAATAGATTATTTGTTAGGAAACGGAGATATCATTTAAAATTTTAAGCTAATAAAACCTAGATAACCCTTCAAAATATTTTATGAACCACCTGTTTACAGTTTAAAGTGAGAACGTTAAGCTTTAGTTTGCATTTGTGCGAAAAACGGCCACTTTTGGCAAAAATGCAAACTACATAAGGGCTTGTAGAAATACAAAATGGTTATGTAGGTTTTACTAGCTTAAAATTTTAAATGATATCTCCGTTTCTTTACAAATAATTTATTTCAAATAGGGGCAGCACTGGACTCCGAGTATCGTCTTAAGTAAAAACTTATGACATCTCAAACTATTTTTAGATAAAGTTTAGAAAATATTAAAAAGAAAATATTTTTATAGACAAACGAATAAACCTAACCTTCGGTGCTTAGACTTTGCTATAACGCTCTGCTCTACTGCTTTTAAAAAAAATTATAATCTTTAGTTAAAACATTTTCAAAATTTAAACATAATAACTTATTGTTATAATATTTTGTATTATAAGTATTATTAATTAATAATAGGTTTTTTAATTATTAATTTTTGTTTTGTTAGAAAGTGTAAACATTTTTAACAGCAGTGTGGTAGCACCATTACTCACAAAACAGCAGAAGTCCTTATTGAAGGTTTTCTAGAGAGCCATAGAGCTCAGCATATTAAGTGTCAAACTCATTGTTATAGTTGTACCAAACTGCGTTTCAGGCCAAAAAGTTAGGTTGTGTAATGGGATTAGGTGGGTGAGGTAGGTCACGTTGGCCGTAGGTATGCATCCGTTAAGTATATGTCCATATTACCACAAACTGGGTTCCAACAGATAGATACAGAAATAGAGGTAGACCGAGGACGAGATGGGCAGGTGCAAAATGACTTTTTGTAGTATTTAAGTGTGTGTTCACTTTAGGCCTTGCTCTCCTACATTTTGAACGAAGTCCTTCACATCCTGTGTATCAAACTGACTGTACTTACTCTCGCACATCAATCTCACACGTATTTTGGCGCCAAACAACACAACATAGGGTAAAACAAACAATTTACATGATAAATTGGTCTTTATTTAACTAGGAACAGATTGGAAACAGCGCGGCATGGCTTACACTAATATTGCTTGTATTTTGTAAAATCTATGGTTGTACACGGTAAATATTAAGATAAAGCCGTAAATGGTTATACTCTTACGTCACGTCACAGGGTCACGTAATTGACCCAAGAATAGGTCATCAGTTGGGAGTGTTGCTACTGTGTGTAATTGAATAACCTGAGCAAAATGCATTTTTGACTTCAAAAAACTAATTATGCATTAATAATTTAATATATATTTTTTTAATAGCCATTTATGTCCCATAGTTGGGCAAAAGCCTCCAATTTTCGTTTCCAATTACTTCTATTCTCGGCTGATTCCCTCCACTCTTTATCGAAAGCGGACTGTGGCATACCTAGGTCCAAAACAAATAAACCGAATGCGGTTTTTTATTCAAAAGCCTTGTCTGCCGTTCAAAATTTATTGGGGGTGAACGCTTGAAAGGCGGGGGTTGGGGGCTTTAAAGTTTCTTCATTATCAGACAAACAAAATAAAGGCATATTATAAGAGCATCAATAAAGTCATAAAAATATTCCAGTCTACAACCATAGATATATGAATGTTAAAAGCAAAACATCACAATTCATGTGTATATTCAACATTATATTCTTACAAAATAATAATTAAAGTAAAATGGGTAGCTATTAATAATAAAAGCATTGCACTTTTTAGTATTATTCTCTTTAGACCGGGTATAAATGTATAACATTTATTTGAAAGGGTGTCTTATCCCTGTAGCCCCTAAATATTTTTTCTTCTTTTTTGGCTAAGGAAAAAAAGAAAATAGAACCAAAGATTATCTTTTACATTTAAGAGCTAAGCTCTTTAATCAACAGCAGAAGCGTATTAAATATGTTGCATATACTATATCCTACTTGATCATAAAGTAAATAATTTATATCAATAACATCTATTTTTCAGAATCATAATATATTATGCAGGTTCTAACGAAATATACTGAAACAATTTTAAGAGTGAATTCAGTCCACGATACTGAACAACTTTCCTCAAGGATTATGTATCGAGACACGAAAAATAATTTTGGCCTCCCATACAAGTTGACTGATCAGCTGTCCAAATTTGTATGGAAAGCAAAAACAAATATTTCATTATCTCGATGTACATGTTTCTTGGGAAAATTTGTTCTGTATCATGGACTGAATTAACCCTTAAAATAGTTTTAAGTATGTTTTGTCAGACCTTAAATAACTATTTAGGATGTATTGTTTAATATTCTGGTAACTACTAACTTACTGTCTAATTACACATTATATAATAATATAAATTTATGGTAATTTAGAATATTTCAGCTTTTAATGTTCATACGTGATAAAATTATAGTTAATATAAAGCGTTAATTTTAGTATTATCGTTACATAACTAGGCAAGTTCTAGAAAAAAATGTTATTTATTAGTATTTTTATATACATTTATATATTTCTTGAGAAATTTCAAGTTTCGGATATATTTTCATGGGAATCTTATTTTTCGTGTTTTTGTCTTACAATAAATATACGATAGTGAGATTTTTATTTAAAAATAAAAGATGTCAATTAAAAACTAATTTAAAAATTTATATGTAATTTATTTAAAATTAATTTAAAAGTTCAATTTTATTTTTGCTCCTACTTTGGTCTAATTGTCTCTGTACGACCTTTCGGTTGACCGTTTACAATTATTATACTATTTGAATAAATAAAATTAGTAAAATAACGCCATCTAGTGGCGTATTTAAAAACATTCAGAAAAAGATAAATGTTTTTTTTCAAGCTGTGTTTGCTATTTATGTACCCTCCAAGAGTTTGTATTTATATTATATTTAAGTATATTTTATGTATAACCTTAGCACCCACTTGTATGGTACAAAGCGTCAACGCGGAAATTTTTCTTTTAATAATTAATGTTATAAGAATTACTTATTATTGTATACTAACTAAGGGTAAGATAAAACTACTACCAGCAAAATGGATTGATATATGAAGTAAAGAATATTATTATGATATTATACATAATAAAGCTATTTAAAAAAACTTATATATAAGTTTTTTTAGATGGCTTCATCGTTATATTCGTTTTTTTTTCTTGTAAACAATCAGACTTTTTAACCTAATGAAAGCACTTTGTAAATATTCATACGAAGAAAAACAACGCACAAATCTCACTAAACACGTACGTACGAGACTTGGGGATAATTCAGAAAAATAGCGGGCTTAGAATATAAGCATTTAATATATTCCCCCATCCGACAAGGATTTTCTCAAGGGTTTTTATACTGCGTTCATTTTAAGCCGCTACATGAATCACACCATCTCAATTTGTCCTCTTTCGGCCATTTTGTGTTCCTTGATCTCAATTTACAAGTCTGTTGTAGAAGATGTAAATTTATTGCAACATGAAATATAACATTTAATGCTTGTATACTTACTTATATATATTTTTATCTTTATTTTCCATAAATTACACGTTTTTTATGTAACATAATTATACTTTTTATAGGAACCTATTTATAATTTATGACTTTGTATTAAATAACATTTCTTTCTGGAAATCTATCAATATCTAAATACACGTTACTTATACTTATTTTGATGTTAATGATATAACAGTTAAAATTGTTGAAAATCAAGATATTATTTAGAACAAATGAACCTAATGTGTAGTCAGCTGTTCTTACTATGAGACCTAAAGTTGAAATTCAACCTGTACATTTTAAGTTAGTAAATTATATAATATTTTATTGTATATATATTTTTTATATGTTATATTTATATATATTTTGACCTTCAGAATCAGATTTTCTCATACAAACGTAGTATAGCTTATATTTTGAAACGTCTTGTCGGATTTCGGCAAAATTTTGTAATTTGAGAGAAATGGCATATAAGGCATTTATAATGCGGTTTTCACAATTAAAATATGAACTTGTTCATCCTTATATTTTCTTTCAAGTTCATAATTTGACAGTCACATGAATGCTGAAATCTGACATGTCATTTAAAAATAAAAGCTAGTCTACGTTTCTATGGAAAACTCAGGAAAAGTCTGGGGTAAGGGGACTCTTAAGTGGGAGAGTATAGGATAATTAAACGTGTGAATATACAAACAATTAATATTTTATATTTTAATAATATATTATACTTTCACACTTTTAAACACGTTACTTTGTTGTACTTACTTATAATTATATTCAAAGCAACACATTATACATTATTCAAAAACCTGCACGACTCTTTGATAAAATGGGTATCCGCAAAAATTCTCTTTGGTGCCACAAAAAGTTTTGGATTCCGCCCTAACCTACCCCTTGATGTATCAGAATATTTTTACTCTTTGTCAAAACACGCGTAAAAAGGTTCTGAAATTTGAATAAGGTCATTCACACTTTCTCTAACATATTTATTTACGACAATCAAATTGTTTTTATTTTCTGGAGGTTCAAAATTGTTTTATTGTTCAGTTGTTTTATATATAATATGTATTTTTAATTATATAACGTGCAACTTAATATACTAAAGCTATTTTAAAGGAAAATTTATATTATTATAAACAACAAATTGTATGGGAGGCCACCAATTTTTTTTTAATATTTCGATATATGTTAGTAGGGAAAGTTGTTCAGTATCATAGACTGAATGCTCCTATAAAATAGTTTCAGTATATTTTTTAGACCCCTTTTATACACAATCATAATACATGCATATAAAAAGTAATAAGCATAATATTATTTTTATGGTTGAATTGGTATAAAATAAAAAGTTGTTTTATAAAATATATTTCATAACTTGAAGTTTGTATTTTCTTAATAATTATATTATACTTAATAATTATAAAATTTAAAGGTTCCATTTGTCATTAAATAAAACAGTAATATACTAATATTAGATTATGCGTAAAAAATATATACAATTTTAAGACAATGAGATGATCCATTTAAGGTCTATCTAAAATCTTAAATACTTAACTAGACTATATTAAAAGAATTTGACTGTGATAGTAAAGCGTAAAATTGTGAATGATATATTATTTTCTGTTTACATATAAATATTTCTAGTCAAATTGTAGTTGAAATGTTTGCTTCTATTTAAAATATTTTTTTAAACTACAATCTGTTTTTGGAAGCAAAGAGTGCACTAGGTGGAAAACATATTTTGTTAAATAATAATTAAATTTTTACAAAAAAAACAGCCGACTTTAATTTTTTAAGGAGTTTCTTTCATATCTTCAAAGTTCTTCATCATATCTTCATCAAATTAAAATGGGACCAATTTGGTAGTAAAGGCTTTCAAATAAAAAAAGAATCATTAAAATCGGTTCACAATTGGCGAAGATATCGCGTAACAAACATGCATAAAAAAAAACATACAGTCGAAATGATAACCTCCTCCTTTTTTGAAGTCGGTTAAAAATAAGGTCAATGTTATTGAATCAAACCAAATCTAAATATAAAATTAATAGCCATTTAATATTTGTTCTTTATAATTTGTAAGAACTTGAAGTAATAGATTCATTTTGGAAGTAATAAGTTTGTGTATTGAAAAAAATATCCTTGTACAGAGGAAAGATAAGATACCTATGCCACCTCACGTAGTGCGCGACGCGCGCGGTGGCACAGGTATTTCATCTTTCCTCTGTACTTCATTCTAATAAAAGGTAAAAATCCTCTAGATTTTAATAAAGGTACTTTTTTACGATTATTAATTCTTCGTCACATTAATCTATCTTTTTCTTACAAATTAAAAAAGATGTTTTAAAATTAAGTTTTATTTAGAGAAAATAAAATGTATAATGGTAACATTTTTTGCCGATATTAGTGTTGCCTCTTCTAATAAATTTAGTTCTATTTATAAACTTTTTGTCCAGGATATAGGTAAGAATATTAATGAACGAAAATCCTCAGAAGTCGACACTGAATCCTTTTCCAGTGGATCTTGGGAGATTATTATCTGTGGAAATAAATTATTTTTGGCAATTTATGTATAATTATAATAAAATCTAAAATAGCCTACGGACAGAAATAATACTTTATCATACAAACACACAGCTATAAGCCAACAAGTTCGTTTGTGACACGCCCACGGCACAGACGTTCTGTGTGTTAAAAGTATTAACACACAGAACGGAAACTCGCAGCGTTCCCCACAATACGGTGTCCTCGCACCTCTTCCCCATTTTCGGCGGAGTTTGATGACTTTGTTTAACACTGAAACTCACGTATTGACGTGCGCACGGATGTGCACGGATGTATTGTTTCGGTTGTAGTAGTAGTAGGCATAAATGTTACTCCATACCTGTGCCCATGGCCTAAAGGTGACGGATGGAAGGTGACAATAAGATGTTGCAATGTAAAGACATCTTTGGATTGCAACATCATATCAGCCACAGGAAGTCCACTGCTGGACATAGGCCTCCCCCAAGGATTTCCAAAACGACCGATCGTAAGCGGCCTGCATCCAGCGTTTTCCTGCAACCTTGCTCAGGTCATCTGACCACCTAGCAGGTGGGTGTCCTACGCTGCGCTTGCCGGTACGCGGTCGCCATTCGAGAACCTTTCTGCCCCATTGGCCATCGGTTCTTCGCGCTATGTGCCCCGCCCACTGCCACTTCAATGAGCTAATCCGCTGGGCTATGTCTGTGACCTTAGTTCTTCTACGAATCTCCTCATTTCTGATTCGATCACGTAAAGAAACACCTAGCATAGCCCTCTCCATAGCCCGCTGAGCGACCTTGAGCCTTCTTATGAGACCCATAGTAAGGGACCACGTTTCAGAGCCATAAGTTATCACTGGTAACACACATTGATTGAGCACTTTCGTCTTGAGGCACTGGGGTATTTTGGACGAGAAGACACTGCGTAACTTCCCGAACGCTGCCCAGCCGAGTCGGATTCGTCGAAAGACCTCTTCCTCGAAGCTGGAACTTCCTGCCTGGATCAATTGACCCAGGTAGATATACTGGTCTACAACTTCGAGGGTGGAGCTCCCAACAGAAACAGGTAAAGGCGTTACGTGCATATTCGACATGACCTTCGTCTTGTCAATGTTCATTTTCAGGCCAACCTGTTGGGAAACTCGATTTAGGTCTTCAAGCATCGTACTTAAGTCCTTCATCGATTCTGCCATGACAACGATATCGTCGGCAAATCGAAGGTGAGTGATATACTCGCCATTGATGTTAATGCCCAGTCCTTTCCATTCTAGAAGCTTGAAGGCATCTTCCAGAGCAGCGGAGAACAGTTTTGGAGATATGACATCTCCCTGTCTCACGCCTCTTTGCAATGGAATAGCCTTCGTACTGAGCTCCTGTACTCGGACCGACATAGTGGCTTTGTTGTATAAACACTTCAACACCTCGATATACCGATAGTCAATACGGCACCGCTGGAGAGACTGAAGCACGGCCCATGTTTCGATCGAATCGAAGGCTTTCTCATAGTCCACGAACCCCAAGCATAACGGCTGGTTATACTCCCTCGTCTTCTCTATAACCTGCCGCAGCGTATGGATGTGGTCCATGGTACTATAGCCTTTTCGGAACCCGGCTTGTTCGGGAGGTTGGAAGGCATCAAATCTGTTAGCGAGACGGTTCGTGATGACTCTCGAAAACAACTTATAGACATGACTCAGAAGTGTGGGCCTATAGTTCTTCAAGAGAGTGTTATCACCCTTTTTGAAGAACAGAACCACCACACCCCCGTTCCACGCCTCTGGCGTCACTCCCTCGAGTAGAACGGAATTAAAGAGCCTTTGAAGGACTTTTAGTACCGGCGTTCCGCCCGCTTTCAAAAGCTCTGCTGTGATTCCGTCCTCGCCCGGCGCCTTGTTGTTTTTAAGCTGTTTGAGAGCCATCCTAATCTCGTACAGACTGATGTCCGGGATATCTTCGGTATGGTGTCGGGTTAACTTGGCTCTTGGATCTTTTGCCGTATTTATGTTAGGTTTTGCAACGGATGTATATAACTGCCCATAGAACCTCTCGATCTCTTCCAGAACCCCCTCCCCCGTCGACACAACGTTTCCGCCCTCCGTCTTCAGCTTAGTCAATCGGCTCTGCCCAGTAGACATAGCCCTTGCAAACACTTTGGAACCTTTGTTTTGTTCTATCGTCTCCTTAATACATTTAGTATTAAAGGAGCGAATGTCGTGTCGCAAGGACTTTTGAATTTGTCGGTTAAGCTTTCGATATGACTTAGCGTCTTCTGAGGTTTGCAGCGGCATGGATCGTCGCTGTGTCATAAGGTCTAGGGTCTGAGCAGAGATTTTTTGAGGTTTACTTTTAGGGCGGGACTTAAAGAACTTAGATCCCACTGCTTGAACAGTTTCTATAAACCCGTTGCTTATCTCGTCCACTGAAATGCAATCCTGGAGAAGTTCAAAGCGATTGGAGAGTTCAACTTGAAAGAAAGTACTTTGTGAGAAGGCTTATTATAGGACCGATGACTATCTTAAAGACAAAAAGGTCTGGCTTGAGCTTGGTGCGGGTCCCTCTTAAAGGTTTGTATACTTAGACATGTCATAATTTAGGTACATTGGTACATACTAAATTTACAAATTGACATTATTTTAAATTTCGTAATTCTTATAATTCAATTTAATTATGACATAATAAACAATGTAATCTCTGTCCATCTATATAACTAATTTTAAGTTTTTAGTTTGTTAGTTGACGTCTTTGGAGAAAACGTGCAGTGCAGTTTGTTGCCGCTTCTTCTGCACTTGCGCCTAGGAAGCGGCGTAAACTTAGCTTTAAGTAACGATTTGACGTCAACATTTGTGCAAAACAAAACAAAGTGACTATTATTAAGAGATATTATAAATATCCTATGATAATAAAGATATTTTGAATTGAATTGAATTGAAAGCTTTCGGGGTTTTGGATCTGGCTCAGTGATGGTCGGAGCGTAGACTTCATAAGCCTTGACCTTTCAAGTCGGAGGTCGATATTCAAGATGCCTCTTACAATTCGGTGATCGCTGCCGGTTTTAATCATATTGATCACGGAGACATCATTGAATATCTGCCTCTTCGCTGTCAGGAAGAAGTCTATCTCGTTCTTGACTGGGGGCTGGTTATTCTTACTAGGACCCATCCAGGTCCACTTCCTCTGTGGCGGCTTCTTGAAGAAAGAGTTCATCGCAAAGAGTCCCTCTTCCTCCAGAAAATCAGCCAGCCTGTGCCCCCTGTCATTGCGCTTACCATATCCAAATTGCCCCACCCTGATCTCTCCATCGCGTCCCTTCCCCAGTTTTGCGTTAAAGTCCCCCATAATAACCGTGAAATGGGTTTTGGAGGCGTGTATGGCTCTACTAATGTCCTCATACACTACCTCAACCTCCGCATCTGAGTGTGTTCCGGTCGGCATGTATACCTGTATGACCTTCAACGAGTATCTTTTGGATACTCTGAGTATCAGGTATATTACCCTGCTGGAAACACTGTCGATGGTCACTACGTTATTTATGAGGGACCTGTGAACGAGAAACCCGACACCATGCTGGGACTTCTTTTCGTCTCCCTCCCGGTGATAGAGTAGGTTACCGGACTCTAAGGTTGTCGTGCCCTCGCCCTCTCTTCGGACTTCAGACAACCCCACTATGTCCCACCGTAACCTACTCATCTCCTCTTCCACCTCAGTCAGTTTCTCGTCTGTCCTCAAAGTGCAGACGTTGTGTGTTACCAGGGCCAGTTTTCGCCGGTGGTGGTAGCCGGATCCCATCCGGGGATTCTTAGCACCCCCTGCCCTGCCGTTACCATGACCGCTACCGGAGTCAGGAATAGCAGGGCTGCCGGGTACTGGGGGCCTGGTCGCATTTTGTACCTTCATAGAGGGGTTTTGCCATACTCGCCACGCTTGGCAGGCGGGTTGCCGAGCGCAGTGGGGGGTCACTATCGCACTTCCGACGCTGCTGCCCATCGGAAGTCTGTTCATGTGCAGTGACGGAACTCTCCTTTAGTCGCCTCTTACGACATCCACAGGAAGACTTGGAGTGGTCCTATTCTACTCTGCCGGGAACCACGCGGCAGACACGCGGATTGCAACAATATGTATGTTTTGAAGTAAGCGACCGGACTCAAGAACACGGATTGCCGCCAAAGTGACAGCAGACAAATGACGTTCTACCAAATAGCAAATAATGAGCAGAAAAGAGCAAATAAAGAGCAAAAACAAAAGCAAATAAACCGGCCAAGTGCGAGTAAAACGCGTGTGGAAAGGGTTCCGTACAATTGATTGAATTCTTATAGGTTTTCCTGTAATCTAAAAGCAATGAACTATATTTTGTATCTTTTTCAAAATTCTAGGCTCAGTAGTTTCGGAGATCAGGGGGGTTGGTCAATTTTCGTCTTCTTTCATGAATAAAATCAAAACTATTAATTTTACAATAATAAAAAAAATATATTTGAGATCCTCATAACGTAAGTTTATTTGATATATGACACAGTAAGGCTTGCAAAACTTATTTTTTTCAATTTCCTAATTTTTCCCCAATAATGACCCTTATTATAACAAAATATTTATTTACTTTGCACACATGTGTTTAGGTCATAGGATTACACCAAATTTCCACCTCATCCTACCAAATTTCACCAGATTCGGTCCAGTAGATTCGGAAATATTGGCTGTGACAGACGGACGGACAGACAGACGCACGAGTGATCCTATAAGGGTTCTGGTTTTTAATTTTTTGTACGGAACCCTAAAAACGTTTACCCGCATAGTCTACTTCCCCCGTCGTCACCCGCGGACCATGAAAGTGTCATGTATGAATTTGTTGGCTTATAATAGAGCAGTTTATGCCATATACGCTTTCAATACCTGACCAAGAGAACAAAAACTGTTCAAAGCAGGAGGAGCTCGAGAAATATGCCATTTGTCACCTACCCAAGTGGGCCACGCCCGGGGTTGCTTAACTAGCAAAAACGCTAGCAATGCACTCTCCCACCGGGCCTACGAGCTCCTCCGCCATGGCTGGTATACCCAAGCGATATCCCGATTAGTATTTTGAATTTACCTGCAGAAATAAGGGCTTTTCTACACGAGCGGTCAGCGCGCAAGGAACGCTAGGGTGGCGATAAGAACTGCTGCGGGACTCCGCGATTGCGCCGCGTTACACTCATCCGTATTACAGCAGAACGTGCGAGCACCCCACCATTCTGTAAGAAAAACATATTTTTAATCCCTTAGGCTTGAAACTACGTCAAGCGGACGCCCCGACCGGGCGGGTTCAGTCAGTCTCTGTCACAACCCTACGTGCAATAGAGATGGCTGAACTGACTTTATGGTTAACTAGATATTGCCCGCGGCTTCGCTCGCGTATCCTACGGGAACATTAAATTTTTCCTGGATGAAAGGTGCCCTATGTCCTTCTCAGTACTCCTAACTATGTGTATGCGAATTTTCAAGAAGATTGGTTCAGTAGACAAAGCATGAACAGGTAATAAACAAACAAATATACAATCTCACTTTCGTATTTATAATATTAGTTAGGATTAGGATTTATATTACGTTCCTTCAGGAACTACGGCTGGGCTCAAATAAAATATTAACTCCTAAAGTCCTAACACTAAGGAGTTGAAGAAATTTTAGGGCCAATACTGGAGGGTGACATACCGACGGATTCTCGAGGGAGAGCTGTACAGCGAAGTTGGGGCTTATTGCGCGTAGTTCACCAACCTTAGTGAACCTACCCGAGATTTCTTTTTTTTTTTCTAGATTATATTTTTCCTCTTTGTCGTCGTGATTATTATACATACCCATGCCAAATGACAACTTTCTAGTAATAATAATGTCTGAGTAAAACCTCGAGTAAACAGACAGACGTGGCGAAACTATAAAGGTTCCTTGTTTACTACGGAAGAACCCTAAAAAGAAACATTTCATGAAATCTTTCAAGCCATCATCTATAATCCACAATACTCTATTATATCCGTAACATTGCACTAAAGCTCTCACATAGTAAGCTCTTAAAGCGTGACCCATTTCACGAAACAATCGTCATTAAACCGCCGTAATTCCAAAATATTGCAGCTTTTACTTTATGGGTACGATTTTATACTTAGGAGTTACTAGACTTTTCCACGTAACCTAGCTTTCATTTTGAAATGACATGTCAAATTTCGACAGTAACTTCAAAGAAATTGCATGTATCTCACATAATATATTTTTTATTTATGATCTTTATTGCACAAAAATTACATTAAAGTACATAGTAAAAAAAATATTCATATAATTAAAACTAAATTCAACAATATTAAAACAACAACCCCAGAGACGTCGATCAAACGTGCGGAGACGAGATTTCGGGCCCCAGGTGTCTCCACGGCGAAGGCCGCAAGTATACATTGTGTTAATGAAAGAACGCAAAACCTCTCAGATGGTACCTCAGCCCATGTAACTGAAAAACTTTAACAAGAAAATAAAAAAAATAATTTGAATTTTCATACAAACTGAGTCAATTTGTATGAAAATCCAATATTTTTTTAATTGATTTTTTCGTGAAAGTTGTTGGACAAATGTTGTTCAGTTACATGGGCTGAGGTACCATCTGAGAGGTTTGGCGTTCTTTCATTAACACGATGTATATGGTTCGCCCAGACCTGCGTACTTGCACTTTTTAACAATTTCAGCTCCCGCTGCGGCCGCGCCTGCTCTACGGGCAGTGGCTTGCAGCAGTGATGGGGGCCACACAGATGGCATCCCAAACCAAAGACCGACCGTTTTTCCATGGAATGAGCGTCATCCCGTCGGGCCTCTTGCCATCATCTCATGAGATACCAGCAGGCATTTGAGTAAATAGTCAAATACAAAAAAGAATAGATTTCGCCAGTAAAAATATGGACTCAAAATAGTGACGACGTGGTGACGACATACGAGCTGTTGACATAGTAACCATGTGATAGCAATACGGATGTGGATAAAAAAAAAATTTGCTCATCATTTTCTGCTTATTACAAGATACAACGCATTTAAATTCCGCATGACGTCACGATCATGTACGATTTTCACTTGACGGTGACGTCAATCAACCCCACTCCTGTATCTTTGTGAATTTTTACTACTTTGATAAACCGAAATAAACAGGCAAGTGCAAGTCGGACTCGTACATGAAGGGTTCCGTACCACCGTACAATGTTTTAAAACGCTGAAGAAACACGTTTCTTGTATGACAACCCCCTTTAATTATTAACTATATCTTATTTTTAGTATTTGCTGTTATAGTGGTCATATTAATACATAATCGGTGAAAATTTCAGGTGTCGGTTCAAGAGGTAAAGCCCTGTGACAGATCGAATTAAAAACGCTAAAAAAAACACGTTTTTTGTATGACGACCCCCTTTAATTATCAACTTTTTTTTATTTTTAGTATTTGTTGTTATAGCGGCCATAGTTATGTATATATCCATAGCCATCTTATATTTATATAATGCATGTGTGATAAATGTAATAGATGTAAGTCGTTTTTATCACAATAAACAATTAAACAATAGTAACTCGTACATAATCAGTCTAGCTATTACGGTTCAAGGGATAGAGCCCTGTGACAGACGGACAGACAGACAGCGGAGTCTCAGTAAGAGGGTCCCGTTTGCACCCTTCGGGTACGGAACCCTAAAAATGGGTCCATTATTTTTGAATAATCTAACTGACGGACTAATTAAAATACGATTTTTAGGACACATTCTACATCCCTATTAATTGCTACTTGGATTATAATATATCCCTATTAATTACTACGTCTTATATTCTTGCTCATCCCGTCGATCTTCTGGAAGGAAAGAGAAGATAGAAGCATCTAGTTTTTTTTGTTTTCACCCATATACCAGCATGAAAGAATACACTACGTATACTATCACGTCTCTTTCCTTAATGGGGCAGACATAACCTTTTGGTATTTGAGTCTTCCTGGCCTAGGCAGACAGAGCCCAGGGCCGCAAGACTAAAATACCACGTTTGGCGTGATGTATGGCGAGAAGGTTGAATAAACCGGGCAAGTACGAGTCGGACTCGTACATGAAGTACCGTACAATTTTTAAAACACGTTTTTTTGTATAACGACCCCCCTTTAGTTTTTAACTTTATTTATATTTTTAGTATTTGTTGTTATAGCGGCCACAGTTATACATAATCGGTGAAAAATTCTAGCTATTACGGTTCAAGAGTCTCAGTAATAGGGTCACGTTTGCAACCTTTGGGTACCGAACCCTAAAAACAAATAAAAATAATGCATGTCTGGAAAATAAAAATACGACTATTAACGACGACGACGAATAATTTTACGACCGGCTGCCTGCCTAACGTCAAGCCTCTTTGGGAATGTATTTGTGCGAAAAGTTTTACAACCGGCCGTCGCCCTACGTTAACCCAGCACAAACATCTCGTGCTACAATTGTATTCCCATGCATGAGAATACAATTGTAGCACGAGATGTTTGTGCTTAGTCCTTTAGTCGCCTCTTACGACATCCGGAAGGAAGGAAAGAAGAGATGGAGTGGTCCTATTCTAACCCGGGACCACACGAGTTCTGTGATAATAAGTAAACATTTTTTTTTGTAATTTTCAGCATAATGACACTGACTCTATATCATGCGTACTTGTTATAAGATTTATTTTTCTAACGGGATATGAGTATCTGCGGATATTGTAGACTTTGACGTCATATTTTAAAATGGCGCGTTTTAGTTGTTATAATCTACTTGCTATTTTTAATAGTTATTTTCTACGCTATATTTTCAGCACTGTAACAAACATGTTAAAAATACAAACATCCAGCAAATCAAATCTGTCGCAAGCCACAATAAAACTACTAGACACGGCTAAATCTACAGTAAAACGGGACTCAATTATCATAAACTGGAAAAACCGCTGTTATACCGCACTTTGTTACACTCGAGAGATATATATCGTTTGGATTACTGCGATACAGTTAGAGGGGAAAATATGTTTTATTTTACTTTTACTGGAAAGTATGCTTATAGGTAGATACATTGAATACTTCAGTCAGTGCATACCTTATTTACCATACCTTTGTTACCTATTTTTATGTGTTTATGTAAATTTTCTTTTCAATCCATTTTTTTGTATTTAAAATATAAGTTTGTTAAACTTATGTGATGATACGTATGTCTTCTTGTCTAAGCGCGTTCCCGGTTTCATCCTCAGCCGTGCTGCTTTGGAGCCCAGGGTGCGCTTTCCGGCTTTTTCTTCTCCAAATATATCATGCATGTCAATAGTCACCCAATGATGTCAAAGACCTTGCAAAATGGAGAAGAAATAGCCTCTCAGGATTGCAATTGTAGCACGAGATGTTTGTGCTTAGTCCTTTAGTCGCCTCTTACGACATCCACAGAAAGAGATGGAGTGGTCCTTTTCTAACCCGGAACCAAACGCGGATTTGTATTTTTTGAAAAATTACAAAAAAAAAATGTCTACTTACATATGTAAGTAGCTCAGGTAAGTAGACTTTTTTTTTGTAATTTTTAGCATGATGACACTGAATTTATATCATGCGTACTTGATATAAGATTTCTTTTTTTAACGGGATATCTGCGGATATTGTAGACTTTGACGTCATATTTTAAAATGGCGCGTTTTAGTTGTTATATCTACTTGCTATTTTTAATATATTTTCTACGCTATATTTTCAGCACTGATATATTTTTAGCGGCTATTTTCGACGAGAACAATCGATTAAAAATATTAAAAAAATGTATGCATACTCTCCATTGTTTATCAATCCGCGAAACCACTTTATTCAAGCCAATCGGCCCGTTTTCATGTGCCAATCCGATTTTTATGTAAACTCACCGCCACGATTAATGTTGTGTGCCATTTTACGGGCAGTAAATTGAGCGCCATTTTGTTTTCTGTTAACAGTGCAATATTTGAACGAATTAAATTAATGGGTTTGTTGGTAACACGTACTGTCTGTTACGTACGCAAGCAATTAAGTTTTTTTTTTTTTAATAATTTTACGGCTCTGGATACAAGTCCTTTAGAGCCTATCTTTATTTTTGTTCTTTATTCCTAATCCTAACCTAACCTAATCCTAACTAGACAATCAAAGGGTGGTGTAGGCCTTTGACTGCTGCAAGGGAGCTTCTGGCGACAAATCTATACGAGTCCACTGGTTTACATAGACGATTGAGTGGCGGACGACGCCAACACAGTCCGCAAAATAAATATCACTACAGCCGTACTATGACTGTCCACTTTAACTATTTCACACATTGTTCATGTTATTAGCATTTATAACACCAAACAACACCAATTTCTTATTATAAAGTCCACTAAAATCAATTTGTAAAATAATTTAAAGCAAACCCCAACCGAACCCCTTGACTTTCCGCCAAAAACCACCAATTAAGTTTTATAGAATATATTTACTTTTTTAATAAATCGCCCCTCAAAATGACTTTCATTTTTAACCATTCCCTCGACTGGCTTTTTCTATCTGCTCGGGAAAGTCAGCTGATAAATTCTGTTTTAGGGTTCCGTTCTTTAAGGATGCCAACGGGACCCTAACTGAGAGACTCCACTGTGTGTCCGTCTGTCCGTCCGTCTGTCACAGGGCTCTATATGTTGAGCCGTAAGGCCGCGTCTACGGACACGGGGCAGCCCGCCTGGCGTTTGCCATGGTTCGTTTTTGCGGCGGCAGCCGCCAAAATATGGAAATTTTGAGGTTTTTTTTTTAAATTTTAGATATAATTTAGTTTTACTTAACGTAAACTTTGTAATTTTTAATGTTTCTTATTTGGTGCAGTAAAGATTTTTGTATTGTATTGTTTTTTTACTCTTATTAAATGTCATTGTAACAATTCCCAATCCAAACATGAAAAATGTTCTTGTTCATTTGTTCCAACTTTTATTCCCTTCCCTGAATGCATAAAGAAAATGATGGATGAATGAATAGGGCGACCCACGTGTGGAAAAGTGGAATATAAATGAAATGTCAAGTGATGCGAGGGTGGAGGAACTATCATAAAATATATATATTATCACATATTCATCCTTAGAGAGAGCATTTTGGATCTTGCGCCCTTAAGCAGACAGAGCTCAGGGCCACTTTTAGTGTGAAGGTGGGCGAGAAGGTAAAATAAGAAATCAAAAAAGTGATGTGTGTCCAGCTGCAACGCATTATTGCACAAAATCTCCGCTCCGCTTCAGTAGATACTTTTCGAACTAGTTCAAAAATTCATACAAAACCGGGAAACGGTCGTGTTGCGGAGCGGGCCCGTAAACTGGAGCTACTAAGGATCCCTACTGCCGCTAATGATTGAAACTATTGTTTAACTGTAATGGACTGTATTTAAATAGGTTTACAAATATAAATTCCCGACAGCAAACGTATCGCGCGCACAGCTGATCTCACGGAGCGCAGAAATCGAAGTCTTGAAGAGAGTGATGTGACAGTGAGAGTGCAATCTGTCACACTAATCGTTGTGAAGTGCGCCGCCTACGCCGCCCGTCCGCTCTGACGTTTGTACGGGCGGCGCCGTCTAGTTGTTGATGGTATATGCTGTGTTGCCAGCAACAGTCGTATGTCGCATGTCGTACGTATACGTCTCGCCCCGCTTCGGTGGACAGGCAGTCTTATGAGTCGCATTTTGGGCCGCTGCGGCATTATAGCATAGCATTAGCAATGGACGTCCTATCAAAATTTTTAGTTGGTGCCAGATCTAAAAGTTTTTAGTCTATGCTATGCAAGAATGAAATTGGCTTGCAATGGATGTCTAGGTCTTTACGAAGGTGCTGAGTTCTGACGTGAGCTAAATTAAACCATATCGCTAGCCACATTGAGTAGATATTTCTTTGAATTTCTTTGCTGAGTGAGACTTCTGTACGTTAGTATTATTTATTCTGTGCTACGAGCGAGGTCAAACACGTGATAGCTCAGTTGAAAGAGGGTCTATAAAATCCAGATCACGTGTTCCCTTTTTACCCACTATTTCTTTATTTACTTTGACTACTACAAGTACAGCATCTTTTATGCCTAAAATTTTATAAAAATAAAGAGAACAAATAACAAAACTAACCTCTGAAAGTTAAAGGCCATCGTTTTTATAAGAAATATCTCGAAACATCAAATACAGCTGAGTTTATTTATATGCTGTATAAATCAGGCTTGATATTTGGTCAAGGGTCCGAAGTTCCGAACCAATGAAGTGAATTGAACTCGATTGAGGACTGGGATGTGAATACTGTGCAATCATACTGTGCCTTTGTAAGTATTAAAGGCTTAAAACATGGTTCAGTGGCGTCATCCAACTTACGCAACGTGAAAGGGATATACCATACTTAATAAATCGAACTATGGGCTATACTAGATCACTTAAGTATTTATTGAAATTAAAATAACAGATAATAAACTAAAAATCGACATTTCCATACAAATCGCCCGAGCGGCTGCACATTTTTGTATCGAAATGCCGAAATTTATTTTTGTTCTTTGGATGTTTTTTTAATTTCAATATACTATAATGATCTAGTTAGACCGTGGTTCAATTTATTACGAATATGTCCCTTCCACGTTGTATAAACTAAAGTTTAATGTTTGAATGTTTCATCATCTTAGCGCGTTCCCGGTTACATCCTCTGCTGTGCTGCTTTGGAGCCCGGAGTGTATTCTAAAAAGTATTTTTATACAACGTGAAAGGGACATACCCGTAATAAATCAAACCACGGTCTATACTAGACCATTATAGTATATTAAAATTAAAATAACAGCCAAAAAACAAAAATAATAAAATTGTGCGGCCAACCGGGCGATTTGTATGGGAATGTCGAATATTTTTTTTGGTTTTTTGACTGTTATTTTAATTTCATTATACTTTGTCATCTACTATAGCCCGTGGTTATAATAATCGTAATACATAATCGGTGAAAATTTCAAGTGTCTAGCTACTATGGTTCAAGAGATAGAGCCCTGTGACAGACGGACAGACAGACGAACAGACGGACAGGCAGCGGAGTCTCAGTAATAGGGTCCCGTTTGCACCCTTTGGGTACGGAACCCTAAAAATAATGACCTTAAATAAGTAATATATTTATCCTACATTGACTAAAAAAAATTGACTAGCGACGTACAGTATGCCCGCGACCCTGGTCGTCTTTTATAGCCCTTACTTACAGAACCACCAGGTAAAGTTCTATTCTACCTGCTGACTTCAGTAAGAAAGTCCTTACTTTCTTTGAAAATATTTAATAAAATATAATTTCCATTGCTATGCGCTCAGTCAAACGGATATTTATTGTCATGTATTAAAAATTTCATCATGGACCTAGTAGCCACTTTTAAGTACCTACCAGTGGTCAAAAAGTCAGCCCTACTAACTAATCTTTGCTGTACTATTGTTGGGCAAAGATCAGCTATACTAAATTATTTGATCGAGCGAAACCGCTCAGTTTCGAGGTTGGATTAAAATGATTTTGTCCGTCGTCGGTCTATTCTCCCATGATTCTCGCCTACAGATCGCATTTTTCAACAGATTTTGACGAAAATTGGCACACGAATTCCTTAATAAGTATCTTTTTTAAGTTGGTCGCGGTTTTTGATTGGATGAGAAATAGGGGGGAGGGGGAAGGGGGTCCAAACTTTGCTCTAGCGTAATTTACTGACGGATTTCAGTCAAATTTGAGAGGTAGATTTTTTTTTCCATAACCATTCCTTTTGGAAACTTTTTTGGGGAGAGGAAAAGGGGGTTTGTTTGCTGAAGCGTTATATATGGACGGATTTCACTGAATTGGCTTTGCTAAGCCAGGGGAAAGGGGACAGTGTCAGTTATTGCATGGTTGTAAGCTCGCGATGGGTTCTCACAAGTTGGTTCTCACAGAATCACTAGTAGGTAACATGATTTACTATAAAGCCTCATATTATTTTATTGTATACATAGTAAATAAAGGCATGAGAAAAGTTACGATCACAAACACATTCTAAGCGTGGTTATGTTCTAACTAATTACGCTGAATGTCTTTTATTTTAGTAAAACTAGCGGAATTAAAAGCCCGTACTACCTTAAAGTACTTAGAGCGACCTTACATATTATCAATATTAACGAAATCACAGCCAAGTTCAGGACTAACTAACTAACCTACATTATGTTTCGAAAACACGATTGCTTGAAATTTTCTCTATAGAAAAAAATGGCGAAGTTCATCATCACCTTAGAATTATACTATAACGGAAAGTTTTCAAGAAATACAATCAATTAGCCCTTGTTACTTTAGATTATAATCGTTTTAAACATAAGGCAGTCATAATATGTCTTAATTTTTAAATAAATAATAAATAAATAAATATATAGGGACAAATCACACTGATTAAGCTAGCCCCAAAGTAGGTTTTTTTTAAACTTATGTTATGGGATACTAACTCAACGATACTATATTTTATGATAAATACATATATAGATAAACAGCCAAGACCCAGGACAATTTAAAAAAGGCCATTTTTCAACTTGTCCTGACTGGGGATCGAACCCAGAACCTCCGGATTAGATTATTAATAACTCTTAAATGTTCATTGTAAAACTGAAAAAAACGTCAAAACTAAAAACCAGCCTCATAGACCTACCATGATCTTTTCTCGTCTTGTCTCGCTTCGGCTAGAGTAAATTTGTGTGCGTGGAAGCGGGAGCAAAACCTAGATTATTCACATCAGGCCCAGCCTTAATATAAGTGAATATAACAGCACTCACCTTTTTCGCTGCATGTCGGCACGCAGTCTCGAACCACTGTCAGCTCACTAACGTATTTCTGTAACAACAAAGTATTTGTTTAGTCTTTTTAATCCCAATTTAATATCACTATTTTCAATGTTTTCTTGGCTTGTCCTCGGTTGCATCTATAACTGTACTGGATCGGTTCCCGGAGAACCCTTTCCGATTTTTACAAGCTGTTATTTAAGTTCAGGTCCATAATGTCCCTTTCCCAAAATGTCCCTTTCCCAAAATGTCCCTTCTCTAAAATGTCCCTTCCCCAAAATGTCTTCTCCATTATGTAATTTCCATTAGTTTAGATCCACTTCCCATTATTCGATTGAGCTGAAACTTCACATACTTAAGTAAGTTGGGTCACAATGTAATCTAATACAATATTACTACCTATACTTAATTATTTTATTTGAATTTTAAAAATATTTAAGAATGTTTTAACCGACTTCAAAAAAGGAGAAGGTTATCAATTCGACTGTACGTTTTTTTTTATGTATGTTTGTTACGCGATATCTTCGCCAATTGTGAACCGATTTTGATGATTCTTTTTTTAATTTAAAAACCTTTACTACCAAGTTGATCCCATTTTAATTTGGTGAAGATATGATGAAGAACTTTGGAGGTATGGAATAACTCCTAAAAAAAATTTTAGTCGGTTGTTTTCTTTGTAAAAAATTTTATTATTGTAAACATTTTTAGCAGCAGTTTGGGAGCACCAATAGCCCCACCTGAGTTCTGGCTTATTGATTCGTCTTGTCCGCACTTTAAACTTTTTAGTTTATTGTTTGAGACAATAGCTTGTTTAAAAAAACAATACTTGTTACCTATTTTTTTTATGTTAGAGGGCGGCAAACGAACAATCGGGTCACCTGATAGTAGTGATCACCGCTGCCCATGGACAACTGCAACACCAGGGATGTAACAAGAGCGTTACCGGCCTTTCACAAAGATATAGACTCTTTACACTACGGCTACACACTATCACGTCTTTATTCGTAACGGGATAGACAGAGCAATTATATACAGGCTGACTTTTTATCCACCTGCTAAATTTCTGGAGCAAGTTCAGTCCATGACACTGAACAAAATTCTTTAAAAAAAGTTATTAAAAATCGACAAAAATTTTTCGTCCTCCCTTAGAAAATCCGTTTGGCTGAGCGCTGATTTGTATGGGAGGACGAAAAATTTTTATCGATTTATAATCATTTTTTTTATAGAAAATTGTTTAGTATCATGGACTGAACTTGCTCCAAAAATTTAGCAGGTGGATAAAAAGTCAACCTGTATATAAAACCTGATAAAAAAAATATTAAAACGACTTTATTTTTGACTTGAGAGCATTTTGGGTCTTGCGGCTCTAAGCCTACTAAGCCAACTTTCTATAAATTATCAAGTGTATGTCTGTGAACTAAGTACTTACTTGTGCAAATTGAGTTGCTAATGGTACCTACGAGCCGCCGGCTGCAGCCAACGACATCGATTTGGCACGACGTGTCGTCGTAATTACCAGTGATTTAGGACGTAATGCGTAAGTAGCGCGTTATTCAGATTCTATTAGCATTGAAAGGAGATTGAAGCTTGGTATAAGCCGGATAGTTGCCACACTTTTTGAAATCACTCTGTATTTCTAAGTACAAAAAGCAAAATACTTTATTTGTAATACTGGCCGGTACTTTGGTTTTTAGGGTCCCGTAGTAAGCAAGGAACCCTTATAGTTTCGCCATGTCTATCTGTTTGTCTGTCTGTCCGCGATTTTACTCAGAGACCGCGAGAGAGTACACCGCGCGCGTCGCGCATACGTAAGGTGGCACAGCCCGAGCGATTTCTATGGGATTGTCCAATTTTTTTTTAGTTTTAGTTTGATAATTTAATTTCATTATACTTTAGTGATCTAGTATAGCCAGTGGTTCGATTTATTACGGGTATGTCTCTTCCACGCTGTATAACATGCCTATTCCATGTAAATTACGTTTAAAATAGATTCCTCGCCGAGAAACAGGGCATCTATCAGTATTCTTTCAGGAGAAGATATCAAATTAATTAAAATATTTTCTTAAGCAATTAATTAATTAATTATCCCCTCTATCGCTTCGTATACGCGATGTTCACTAAATCAATGACGTCATTTCGTAAATTACCGGGAACATGGCCCCAGGCCCTCACATTTGAATACCTCGTTATCCTAATGGATGCTGAAGGTAGCGGTTACAATGAAAACCCCCAATGAACGGCTGAACCGATTTTCATCAAAGATAGCTAAGAATTATCTTAACAGACAAGGCTTTTAATAAAAAATACATTGAACTCGGTCTATTCGTTTAGGTGCTACGATGCCACATACAAACACACAAATACACGTCAAACTTATAACACCCTTTTCCTTTGTGGGGGGGGGGGGGGGAGGGGCAGCGAAATTCGCGGCTATTCTCAAGACAAGGTTTTTTCATTATTTCTAGATGAAGCTACTATCTCGCCCTCTAACCATGCAAAGAATAGGTACCTAATACTGATAACGAACGCTTATACCGCCATCTTTCCAAAACTAACCGGCATCACTAGAAAACTACCTTCTTTCGAACTAGTACCTCCATCTAGCTACAACATTTAAAATAAAAACCGGATTACGCTTCAAAGTATGAAGATGAGTCCTCTAGTATAATTTATAAGGTAGCTGGAACAATTTTCCTTGTCTCATCAAAATTCGATATAGCATTTGCTTCTTCAGCAGATGGACCCTTGTTTACTATGGGATAAAATATCGTCCAAGGACAATGTGTCATTTTGTTTGTAAGGAAAGAGGTTAAGAGACCATTAACTTGATTATGTTTTGGTAGAAAAATATCTTCCTCATTACCGTATTTCTTTTTAAAAGTACACTGTACACAAGTACACTTTTTTATTAGTACACTGCGGCTTTAGTCGCGTCAATGAAGGCTTTTCCAAAGAAGTCCTCAGAAACAGATTTTTTTGAATCTTGTCAATTTTGATGACTCTTTTTATATTATTTAAAATCAGAAATATTTCTTATTAATAATAATTATTATTTTTATTGTTAAAACAATATTTATGCAACGTGTCTATATTTATAATTCGATTATAGCTTAGTTACAGTCTTACCTCGTATTCATAAAAAATAACAAACACTAGTTAAAACATGTTTTGTCCCTTTCCCTCTTTTATTATTTGACAATAAAAGAACGAGTTAAAACATATTTTAAGCAAACTAGGTTCAGCTAACATTTCTTATTTTCAATGAAAACTAGAGTATGTATACCAAAGCTTTAATCGAAGCTCACTGTACCATATTCTCTACACGTGAGAAAACTATAAGTAGGTAATTTATTACAGAACCACCCGATCTCCAAATTGTTTACCAAGATTTTCTAAGCGATTCCGAACAATACACCCTCTTTAATTAAACAACATAAGTACCTAACACAAATGAAAGATATGAACAGAAGAATCCGCTATAGCTCTGTCATCCATCATCATCAGGTCTTTTTTAATCTCCACTACAGGGGCATGACCCACTCTGTACTACAGAGCTATACTTAGCCAGAGTAGCCAGAGGATTTGGCCTACACTCTCCACGATGGCCAGACGGTTGAAGTGGTCTCATTAATGTTTATATGCTTTGTTTAGCTTGTGTTTCCTAAGTCGCCTTCTACAATATCCACGGGAAGACTTCTTGTGGTCCCAGTAGCGGCGTTAGGGTAGGGCGCGGTTGGGCGAACACCTAGGGCGTTAGATACAAAGGGACGACAGGAGGCCTTTTTGGGCAAGGAGGGGGGGGGGGGGTCACAGGTAATAATAAATATATAAATAGCGGCTTAATGGCGGCAACTCCTAGACTCTTATTTGTATGCACCCCCCCCCCCCCCCCCCCCTTCCTCCCTTCGTTTACTACAATGGGGCGGCAAATGTGAAGAATCTTATATCGTACTTGCACCGCTCCCCTCCCGTCGGAAAAAATAAATCCTATACGATTGAAGCCTAAGTCAGAGTCTGAATTGCAGTTTGGGGGGAGGGGGGGGGGGGGTAATCTCGTCCGAGGTGCTGGTAGAGCTAAAACCGGCACTACGTGGTCCTATTCTAGTCTGCCGGGAACCACACGGCTTATACTACAACTATAAATAGCTCTGTAATTATTTTTAATTGCCAATACGTAAAGCTGTAACTATCTTGTTACAAGATATTATTTAGTTTTACCTGTCCCGCTGTCTGTGTCCGTAATCAAATCTTGCGAGCTAAGTGAGACCCATTTCTCGATGAGTGATTCAAACATGACGCATATTTTAATTGAGGGTAAGAATAAGTGCAGTGCTTCTGTAAGTATTTTCAATTTGTATCGTGACGGTAAATTAATTACATAATTAAGGGCCTGGAACGGTCTATTCATGGAGTTTTCAATCAATATATGTAGTTAATTACGCTCTAGTGAGTTAGTACCCTAATACACGAAAGGAAAATTGCAAAACATGACTAATACCTGTGCTACTTCAGGAGGGTTACTCCAAAAGTGGCACGAAAGACGTACGTAGCTCAGTGTTGCTTGACACGTGTCAAGCAACACTGAGCGTTACCAAGTGATGATAAAGGCTAATTTGGTTTGACATAAAAATAAGACGCACTATCGGACGACTATCGTGTTATTTTATGGGTGGTACTGATACCACCCAAAAAATAACACGATAGTCGTCAAAAAGCAGGAAAGCGCTTTCCGGCTTTTTGCCACCTGGTGTTAATTCTCCTTGGGAATGCATTTGCCGCACGTAGTGCTTTTGTAAGTCTTTAAGAGGAAATATTAAGGTCGAGAGAATTGAAAAAAGGTATTTGTAAAATCTATTCCCGTCGCGCTTTCCCCGAACAACAACCGAGCAAGTGCGATAGAGACAACTGCAGCTCGGACCGAAAATACCTACGAAAAGTACACAAAATCAACGTTTCGTTGTCCCCTTCTTCTCCAAAACTTATCTCAAGATTTTTAATAAAAAATTGAAGAAAAGCTACACTTTTAAAAATTATGTAATTTTACATGCAAAAAATTACATAAACCTGTGAAATTCCCGAAAAATCTGGAAAATTTACGGAAAAATATGAAATTTTACATAACTTTTACATATTTTTTCGTAAATGTCCCACATTATTCGGGAATTTTACAGGTTTAATTTTTTGCATGTAAAATTACATAATTTTTAACAGTGTATGGCTGTGCTCCAATATTTTCTTTTTATAATACAATCTCGTCTTTGTTTGTTAGATGTTTGAATACAGTGGAAAATCTTTTAATAATTAAGTTATAAAAAAAAAGAAAACATGCTAATATATCCATAGATTTAAAGAAAAAAGATATCATTGCTCTATCAGCACTAAGCGGCGAGCAAATAAAGGACTACGTTTGTATGTAAATACGGCCCATCGATTTTGTCTTAAAATATTTCTAAATGAAAATTGCTTATCTTTTATTCCGTCGTCCATGTTCCAATCAGAAGCCCCGATATCAAAAGGAAAAATAAGTAGTACCCAGTCATGAAAGATAAAGTAATGGCGTAAGTGGAGATAGTGGATTTCTTTGTATCGGTCGCGGAACCACTTTAAGTGCGGAGAACAAAACAACGACTACTTTAACTATCTAGATCCGTCTTATTCATTATAAAACGCGAAATATTTTAGAACATAGCTTAAACTACTATTGTGACATTTCTTGCCATGTTACACAGGATTGTACATTGTATACCGCGGCAAGAAATATCACGAACATTAAATTTTTACCGTAGCAATTCATTTTTGTTCTATCATTATAAATAATTATTCATCAATTTATTATAGCGCGTTTTCGGTTGCTTCCTCAGCTGTGCTGCTTCGGAGCCCGTGGTGCGGTTTCCCGCTTTTTCGTGAGGTGCGGGGACGCCATATTGCAGGGGACGCTGTGAGTTTTCGTACGATGTTAATACTTTCTTTGGTTTAAGTTAGATTATCTAGCACCCTAAAAGTCATTGGTAAAACCACGATCTAGCTGTATCAAAATTACAACTTCAGAAAATTTATTCGATTGAAATATAGAAAGAATTCCAGTCAAGAAATATAAGAGTTCTGAAACTAAGTATGATTTTGATTTAACTGTAAAAGTTAAGACTCAATAATAGTTGAAGTGAAGTGAAATAAAATGAAATTTGTAACTAACGAGCGGTAGGTCCGTGATTTTGTAATTTTCCTTTAGAAGCAGTGTAGACAGGGAAGGTAACTTGTCACTATTTATAACAAGATTTTATTTAGTGTCACCTGTCCGATTGTTTGTGTCCGTAATCAAATCTTGCAAGCTAAATTAGACCCATTTCCCATTATTCGATTGAGTTGAAACTTCAGTTAAGTTGATTATAAGTTTGTTAATTAATGTCCTGCTGCAGTGCAGTTTGTTGCCGCTTCTTCAGCACTAGCGCTTATAAAGGAAGCGGTACTAAACTTAGCTTTAAGTAGCGATTTGACGTCAAAATTTGTTAGTGATTAAGAGATGTTATAAATATCCTATGATAACAAAGATATATTGAATTGCATTGAATTAAATTGAAAACGCTAAAACTTATCTCACTGAAGGTAGAATGGCACGTGAGCCAATCCTCCAGCTTCCAGTGTCAAAGCGAATTAAGCTGTCAGACAAATCCCCTTGATTGTACCTACGCCTTTGATCGGTGTCGATTGTCTGCATCTGCTGCTAACACGGCAGGGTTGGCATGACCTGAATAATTGAACAGTTTGTTTATTATTCAGGTATTAGTAAGTAGCTAAAAAGAGAAGCTGCAGTAAGTAACTTTAAAATCCTAACTAAAAATCACTTTCTTACTTCTGTTTAGTTCCTCATCTCTTTCCCCTACTATTTCTTCCATCTTCCTGCTTAAAATCATCATGTACAGATCTGTTTACATCATTGTGATATTTATTTATTTGTATGTATGTAATAAAATTATTTATTATTATGCTATGTATATATAAGTATGTACATGTATATGTACATATGTATACATATATATATATATGTATACATATATATATATATATGTATACATATATATATATATATATATATATATTTATAATTATATATTTTGTATAAGTATTTTAATATCTATTAGTTATTTATAATTTATATTTTAATTTTAGCTGCGCCACCTGTTATCTTACTCATATACTTCGCACTCCTTCTTTTAATGGTTGCCTGTAGTTGCCTGTAAGAGATTGCTTCGGCGGTTAGGCCGCCTCTTGTACCTTATTTATTTATAAGTTCCGTAAACTTTGTAATTTTTTATTGTTTTTTATTTGGTGCAATAAAGATTTTTGTATTGTATTGTATTGTATTGTAAGTAAGAAGCTAACATTGATTTTTCAAGCTGGGTAAAACATGTATATAATAGTAACAGCATACACGAACATTACAGGAGAACTGACCACCTTCATAATTTAAAGCGTAATTCAATTTTTAGTTTAAATGTTGTGGCTAGATGGAGCTACTAGTTCGAGAGAAGGTAGTTTCGTTGTGGTGCCGATTAATTTCCGAAGAAACACGCGCCATCTTTTATTTTTTGGGGTTACCGTCAGCCTTAGTACCCAGCTTCATTTGTATGGCTAGCAGGCTAGATAAGTGATATCTAGAAATGATACAGGATTTTAGCTTTCTAACAGAGTACGCTTTTTGTTTGTTTTTAATAACTTTATTGTACCAAAAATTTTAGTATAAAAGACAACATAATACGAAAGAGCCAATATACAAAAGCGGACTTATCCCATGTAGGGATCTCTTCCAGTCAACCTGCGATAGATTTAGAGGATATTTACTCTGTTATATATAAGGTAGAAGCCGGTACGTATAAATTTAACTACAAGATACTTACATGGGTGTAATTTCTTATACAGAGAAAAGTTTAACAGATTTTCGTTATTTAGAAAGATTATCATGTCATAGAATAATCAATGGGTAGGTTACTCAGTATAAAGAATTTTTAATAATAGATTTTCGTTGCACAAAAAATCAATAATTAGAATGTTTGTTATGAATAATTTGAAATCATAGAATTTTATTACAAATAACATTTACTTTTGCGATGTTTCTAATATCAGAATATCAAATTAAATATTATTATTTTTAAAAAGTTTAGTTAATATAATATTTATAACCTATAAGTTGGCCCTATTCTAGTAAAATGGATAAAACTTTCCCAGCAGTGTTGGTCGCAGTTCTAACCTAACCTATAAGTTTGCCCTAACCTATATTGTGGTAGCGATTTATAATGTATTCTAACTTATTATATAGTAATTGATTAAACAATGTTTTCACTTAATACTTCCTTAAATAATAATTTTCAGTAAAATAAAATTCCATGAAAGATTATACCGAACAATTAATATTTTTTATAGAAATATTCTACTGTTTGATTAGTTTGTTAAATGAAAATATGAGATTCTAAAATTCATTGAACTGTGTTTCTATAAATTGTGTTTCATTCAAGTAAATAGTCTTTGAAACAATAATATTTGAAATAAAAATATAAGAATTAAATATTCTATGAAAAATTTTCTGTGAATCGAAATTCTATGAAATTTCAGTCTGTGAAACAAGGGACACCCATACTTACATATCTACACACATAAATATATACGAACATACTTACATAAATACATATAGCAATACACATAAACAAACTATACATAAAGTATATATCTTACATACATAGGTATATATTTAATAACATACTTAATTCAGTCCAAGTATGACGCAACCAGAGAGGACTTCGATAATCTAGTTTTAAATGAATCCAGTGAAGGTGCCATCCTTACATCAGCTGGAAGTGAGTTCCAAAGCCTTGCCGCCAAGACTTTAAACGATTTGGAATAAGACTGTGACGAATGCGGTGAGATGTCCAAAACGAGGTTGCGGGCTGTGCACAAACGACTTGATTGGGGATGCCGGATGGCAACCATTTGACTTATAGCTATTTTAGCTTCTGTTCGAAATTATAAATTCTACTGGGTACATCTGTACACTTATCAAACACGACGCACCGATCAAAGACATAAAAATATACTCGTACGAAATACAGTCGAAAAAAACATACGAGTACATACCCACATACACACGAAAGCCGGATTGTTCAAACTTCGCTCGCTTCGCTCGTTCGCCAAAATACTTTTGTCAAAAATGTTATCAACATCAGGTATTTTTTAGTCTCTCAGTACTACCAGAGCCATATATAATAGTAGCCAGAGAAGTCAGAGGATTTGGCCTACACTCTCCACGCTGGCCAGACGGGTGGGAGAGGTCTCATTGATGTTTATAAGCTTTAGCTTGTGTGTCCTAAGCCGCCTTCTACGTCGTCCACGAGAAATAAATAAAAAATAATAAGTAATAATATCAATAAAACGGGTAAGAGACAGCCCTACTTCGAACTCTAGAGGTATGAATATCACAATATTGAATGTCGATATCTAATGAAGATTATATCGCTGAGTTAATTGATTTAGTGTTCTTTATAATCTTCCAATATGCGAACAATAATATATTAATTATATCTACGTTGATTTGTATTCACAGCATTCCAGCTCGATGTGGCGTACGCAACCCAACAAGGCGTGGTCCGCACTAGGATGGGTGATGTGGCACAAAAAATACTTTCTATTTCTTCTCACCGTACTGGTTTTCTTTCTAACTCCTTCGCCATTACGGCAATAAGACTCTGGAACGCGCTTCCTGAATCCATTCGAAATGCTCCTAGTCGCGCTAGCTTTAAGACACGGGTATTTAAACACTTCTTGGCCAAGTTATAAAAGTTGATTTAACCCCCGACGTTAAGAATTGCTGCATTTATCTATTTATTTATATGTATAGTATATTTAAGTTATATATATATATATATATATATATATATATATATATATATATATATATATATGTATATGTATGTAAGTATATATATATATATACTTACATACATATATATATATATATATATTTATTTATTTATGTAACAATGTACATTGTGTATTTTAGGTATACTATACTTTATCTTGCAACCCACATTTAGACTATCTGTATGACCCCAAAGGTTGACTGGTAGACAACGCTTTTAGCGTTAAGTTCGCCTATTGTTCTGTACAATTTGTATTTGATGGACAATAAAGATTAAATAAATAAATACTCGTAATGCTGATAAGAGACTAAAAATATTTTTATTTTTTATAATTAATTAACTGGACAGAAAAATCTGGTATTTTTTTATGGTAACGAGGAATGTTATTCCTAAACACAAAAAAATATTCAAGCGTTTTCAAAATTTTCATCTCTTCCCTATTGTTGTTACAAGCTTTTATTTATTTGTTTAAGTCAAATCTTGCAAGTTAAATTTAAGCCACATATGTTTCTGATTGAGATTAAACTTTGTATGCTAATGTAAATTACATGACAGTGCAATATTATTATTACAAAAAGCTGATCTGACTATAGAACCGGAAGGTGGCTACAGGAACCCTGTAATAAAACGACACAATGAGTGACACAACCCATTGAGTTTGGACTTTTTACAATTGTCTTTATAAGTACTTAGGTCTTACAATAAAAGCTTGTACTTATTTGTTAATTTATTTTCGTTTCTTTTTTTAATTATCAAAGGAAAGTCAGATTATGTTAGTATTTTTTTAAAGTGGGTAATAAGAATTACTTCTTCATGAATACGAATTTTGTACCTTCTGAGCCCTTCCACTTAAAAATGGGCCATTTGGCCCCAAAGCGTTTTTGTAACGACACTCCTTGGTCATTCGGGGGTTAATTTTTCCGCACCGCTTAATGTTGGTTGGGTTAACTTATTGGTAGCGGTTAATACTTTAATTTAGCTGTAACTTACATATTAAACGTAATTAGATATTCAGAGGACAGACGCAGTCAGCGTTCTTAGTAATAATTTAGAAATTTTCGGTCGGTCACGGTCATATTTAAAATTTCTAAATTAATAATTTAGACTAGTTTTTATTTTAAGGTTTAGTTTGTAGTAACTTTAATTTCAATTGTATTTATTTATTTTTTGTTTATAAATAATTTATATACGCAAATGTCTTTCCTTGGGATATCTTTTTTTATCTATTATTTTATTTGTTCTTACATACTATCATTACAGGTTATTAACCTAATGCGAATGTGCAGCATAATAAAGCCTACAAATTATCATTAATGAGCTGCTTCGGAGCCCGGGGTTCTCTTTCTCGCTTTTTCTTCTCCAAATATAACGTGCATGGTAATGGTCACCCAAAGATGCCAAAACCTTGCAAAATGGAGAATAAATAGCCGGAACAATTTAAATGATTTGGCTATAGTTTTACGACCGGCCGCTTGCCTGACGTCAACCCTCTTTGGGAATGTATTTGTGCGAAAAGTTTTATAACCGGCCGCCGCCCGACGTTAACCCTCCGTGGGGATGCAATTGTAGCACGAGATGTTTGTACTAAGTCCTTTAGTCGCCTCTTACGACATCCACAGGAAGAGATGGAGTGGTCCTATTCTAACCCGGAACCACACGGGTGTAATTATCATTAATGATACCCGTTTGAATTCACTTAGAGTTGCAGAAAAAAGTCAACATCTAGGGAGAGGACAATTAAAAACTATATATGTGGGCCACCCACAGGGCCGTATACCTATTTTAGTTGATCTTTGGTCTGAAGAGCCACCTGTTAAAAACCTACCTCAATTTTTTGGGTTAGGCAATGAACTGAAAGTGATAAAAAAATGTGAGCCTAAAAATTACATTTTATTCCTTTTCTGTACAAAACCTCATGGCTCATAGCATAAGTACCTCGTTATCTGGGATATCGAGTGTTTCACAAATATAAGATTTTAATTGGATAAATTGAATAAGTGTTGGGACACATTTGCCAGCACGGAACAACATTTTCCCTATGCTGCTATCTTTTGCTGGCGCTCAGAATAGTAATTAATTTGCTAATAATAATCTTTATTAAGAGCTCGTACTACCCTAAAGTTCTTAGAGCGATCTTAAATATAATCAATATTACCGAAATACTCGATTTGAAATAAAAACACAGCAAAGTTCAGGACTAATTCTAAACATAATAAGTTTCAAAAACACGATTGCTTAAAATTTTCTCTATAGAAAAACATGGCGAAGTTGCCTCGAAATCACCTCAGAATTATACTAAAACAGAAAGTATTTAAGAAATACAATAAATTAGCACTTGTAACTTTGGATTATAATTGTTTTAAACATAAGGCAGTCATCATATGTCTTACTTTTTAAATAACTCTTAAATATTCTTTGTAAAGCGAAAAAAACCTCAAAACCAGAACCAGCCTCATTGACCCACCGCGATTCCCGACGCCCCGCATGGCTCGCTGTCTCGCTTCGGCTAGAGTAAATTTGTGTGCGTGGAAGCGGGAGCAAAATTTAGAATATTGACATCAGGCGCCCTCTTAAGCCATAATAAACATCAATTACAGTTTATGATAAACAGTTTAATTTTAAGCTCCTTCCTTCATCCGTCAACAGCCCATCTGGGAACTAGACGCAAGTCTGCTAGAGCGAGAGAGAGCGACAGAAAAGGATAGCAGCACAATTTTATTGATATTGGGTACAACATCTTGAAATAAACACTATTTTGTTAAACGATTTAAAAAAAAAGCGGCCAAGTGCGAGTCGGACTCGTACATGAAGGGTTCCGTACCACCGTACAATGTTTTAAAACGCTGAAGAAACACGTTTCTTGTATGATGACCCCCTTTAATTATTAACTTTATCTTATTTTTAGTATTTGTTGTTATAGTGGTCATAGTAATACATGTCGGAGAAAGATATAAGATAGATAGCTGATCATTAAAAATGAGACGGTAAGGTCAGCGCCCTACCTCGCGCTGACCTATGAGAAGCTTCCTTGTGAAAACACGTCACAGCTTAAACTAACTCTCTAGCCCGCACAGTTATCCTTTGCCCACAGGGCTTACCGTCCAGGTAGAGTAGAATATCATTATAACGAATCAGTTACATAATTCGCATCCATTATAACAATCGTATCTTAATGAGTCATGGCTACGCCTTGTCATAGTTGCACAACTACGAGTAGTGTACCGTACCACAGCCGAGCCAAGACCGTGCGACGCTTTTATACGCTGTACACAACTAGTTAGTAGTGGGGGTTGTTAACGCAGAATCGCTGCACAACAACAGCTGCGCTAAACACGTGCAGGACATCTGCGCCGATAGTTGTTTACGTCGATTTGTTGCAAAAATAGCAGGTGTGTAATACCTGCGCCGATATACATAATCGGTGAACATTTCAGGTGTCTA
This sequence comes from Acrobasis repandana, assembly GCA_963576875.1. Lineage (NCBI taxonomy): Eukaryota > Metazoa > Arthropoda > Insecta > Lepidoptera > Pyralidae > Acrobasis > Acrobasis repandana. The sequence goes on from OY756236.1 coordinate 13,941,023, forward strand.
GCTATTACGGTTCAAGAGATAGAGCCCTGTGACAGACGGACAGACAGTGGAGTCTCAGTAATAGGGTCCCGTTTGCACCCTTCGGGTACGGAACCCTAGAAAGGAGAGAATTATCAATTCGTCAGAATTATTTTTTATGTATGTTCTCCGATAACTCGAAATCTCTTGGACCAGACCGATTTGGAAAATTATTTTTTTGATTGAAAGGGTATATTTTCCCAGTGGTCCCATAGATTTATAAAAATCGGTTCTGTAGTTTGTTTATCAAACTAAATTAATTGGGAAAATATTTCGTTTAGCTTTTTTGGTATAAAAGTCTGTTTATTTGTTAAAAAATATCAATAATTATAATTGCTCAAACAGCATACCTCGTTATCTCGGATATCGAATGTCTCACAGATATTAATTTTTATTGTTTTTACCTCCAAATATTTCATCGTTTCACGTTTCAATTTGTGATTTGGTTTTACGAATATCGATTTAGGTATTTTTTTGTTAAGGCCGTACCTGAATTTTCCGGGGACCAGTGCTGCCATCATTTAAAATAAATCATTTTAAAGAAAATGGAGACATCATTTAAAATTTTGCTACTTCCAAGTCCTAGAACCAAAAGTGGCCGTTTTTCGCAAATGTGCGTAGTAAAGCTTAACGTTCTCACTTGTAATTGTAAACAGTAGTTCACAAAATAGTTTGAAGAGTTATCTAGGGCTTGGTAGTAGCAAAATTTAAAATTATGTCTCCGTTTACTTTAAAATGATTTATTTTAAATGGGGGCAGCACTGGACCCCGGAAAATTCAGGTACGGCCGTAGTAAAGCTTAACGTTCTCATTATAAACTGTAAACAGTAGTTCATAATATACTTTGAAGGGTTATCTAGGACTTGGTAGTGACAAAATTTTAAATGAAGTCTCCGTTTTCTTTGAAATGATTTATTTGAAATGGGGGCAGCACTGGACCCCGGAAAATTTAGGTACGGCCTTAAATGTCTCCAAATCTACTATTTTAATACCAGTACGTTATTTATCTGTGGTCACCATGTCAAAACTTTTGATTGAACCAATCCTAGGATTGGTTCTGGTCTACCCTTGGGTTGCGGAGGTCAGACGGCAGTCGCTTTGTGTAAAACCTCGTCAAAACATCTAGGGTAGGTAGCGGACCCTGGGGTCCACGCTCCGCGGGGTGGTGGTGGGTGGTGGGGGACGCTTCAGAGCCTGGGCTCTGAAGCGTTACCGCTGAGGATGTAACCGGGAATACGCTCGGATGATGATGATGACGTGATAATATACAGTTATGAATATGTATGTTACGAGATTATATACAGATATTGTAATATCAATGACAGCTTGTACTAATTTATTCATGTAACGGCTCGCGTTTCTGTCGCCCGATCGTATCAGTTCGCTGCAGTAATATCTTTTAATGGCCGCTTTACACGATACTATTGACGTTTTTATGCTGTTACGTGTTTAAAAATTAATCTTTTGTTTTTAAATGAACGAATATAATACAGGGTCTATCAAAATATGTTGAAACTATTTTAAGGGTAGATTTAATCCATGATTTTAAAAAACTTTTCCGAAGGAACTATTACTATTAGCAGAAAATTTCTTTATTTCGTAAAAACATATTAAAATAGTGACAAACTAAAAATACAACAAAAAACTAACAAGTAACTACATTAAATCTAAACAAACTAAAATAAATCCTAAATTAAAACTAACTAAACTAAAAATATTTAAAAATTAAACTAACTTATTTCAAATTATATAAAAAATTGAGGCCAAATCGCTGCCGTCACAGGGCAAAGTACCCAAAAGGCTGGCGGCATTTCCGCGTTGAATAGCAATACTTAAACGCTGTCCGAAATGCGCACCAGCCATTGCATCCCCCGAGACGTCGATCGGCCGTGCGGAAATTTCCTTAAAAAAAATTCTCAGCAGAAAATAAAATTTCATACTTCGATATATTATGTTCCTTGGGAAAATTTGTTCAGTATCATGTACTGAATGTACCTGTAAAATAGTTTCAGTATGTTTTGTTTGACGTTATATTTTTATTTTTCTTTCACGAAAATGTACCACATATTTCTTTTTCCGCGCAGATCGTAAGAGCCGATCGAGGGAATGGGCGAAAATGCCTAATGCCTATTATATAATAGGCAATGTGGCTAGCGACCATTCACTTTTAATTAATTTTTACCTTGCCCAACATCACGCTAAAAGTAGCCTTTGAGTCTTGCGGCCCTGGGCTCTGTCTGCTTAGAGCCGCAAGACCCAAAATGCTCTGTCACCCCTACTTAAGTGTACTTTTGAAGGGGTCAAGGACAAATGCTTGATTATGATCCCATAGTATTAAGACTGCAGCCTTCGACCGTGGGAATTTTTGATTGAACACCCGAATCTATATTTTCTATCTACACATACGCATTGCGCTGTATTGTACATGTACCCTGGAGACGAATTTAGACGAATTCAGAAGCGCAGCGAGCGGTCTGCCTTATCAGCGTTTTCGTCCCCATATTTAACTAACTGTACCTTCTTGAGTGTAAAATGTAATATGGATTCTGAAAGTCTGAAATAAATGATTATTATTATTTATTATATTTATTTGAGAATTTCGGAGTACTTTAAATTTTTCTATCTTTTTACAAAAAACAAATTATTTTTATTTATTTATTGTACGTGTTTAAGCATAAATTAATCTTCATATATGTGTATTTTTTATTTTTTAACTCAGTCGTATGCGCAAGAAATCCGACGACGTATTAGCTTATATTTTCTTCAAAGTTTAACCTTTTTAACTAAGTTTTTTAATTTATAAAAAAAAAATACTAAAATCTTCTCATTCACTTTTTAGGATTTTCCTTTGTTTTTATTTCTCTGTTATTTATACATATCTTCACGTTTTAAATTCCGTGTAAACAACAAAGACATACACGTCGCGCACCGCAAAAAATTTAAACACGTCTCAGGTTATTTGGAATTAAACAAATAATTACAATGAATATTAATAGATTGTCTCATTCACTTTTTTAATACTTAAATAAACTTCAATTTACATATCTTAACATATTGTTACTAAGTTAGTTTGGCTCCAATCAGCTCCGAAAAAGCAGTCAAAATCACTTAAAATAAGGACCGGACCCTTAAATTTCATTGGTCAACTCAGATTCAGATAATGTCATCTCAAATGAAACTTAGCAATATTTATACACAGCCTATCGCACCCTCTGCCTCGCTCGTAAACGCCACTGGAATTATCCAATTAAGCCTTGTTTACTGCGTGTCTTTACCTTCGTTATCGTTATAGTACCTCCGTCAAAGGACCTTTGGACAGACCATAGACTTCTATGATGGCGTGGTGTAATGGTCAACACGCTAGTCCGCCAATCCGGAGGTTCTGGGTTTGATCCCCAGCTAGGACAAGTTGGAAAATAGCCTTTTTCAAATTGTCCTGGGTCTTGGGTGTTTATCTATAATAATATATAATAATAAAATTTAATTCAGACCATGTCCATATCGGGTTAGTAACATTGATTACTTAAAAACTATTGTTAGTAACAAGGATTATGGAGATGTATCCATCTGCCCCACATCGGAGTGTCCCATCTATCTATAAACACCTTCAAGAGGCTGTTAGAGCTGCAGCGTAGGCGCGTCATTATGGAAGCACATCTCTTCCTCATAATGGCTGAGAAACCATCAGTGTGCGCTTCCGCAAACATTCTAGACGCACTACACCGCCACGACATCCCCAACAGCGCCCTGAAAGCATTGTTGTATTGGACTCGCAAGTCGCTGTATGCCCGAGCCGTATAACTGACCCACAGACTGCACGTGTAAAAAGACTGGCAGTACGCTTTGAAAAGCGTTATTTTAACCGGTACTGTGCAACGTGCAAATCTGCGAGCCAGCATGTTGCCCCGGGCAGCCAGCGACCTGCGTTCCCTATCAATGTCGACATTGTCTTTCAAGTCCTCGGTGACCCAGTGACCCAGGTACTTAAACTTATCAACCCTACAAAGCGGACTGCCGCACAAGCTTATGTTGGATATATCACCGTATGTCAACGTTCCGGCTTTGAAAATCATAAGTTGAGACTTTTCAACGTTATACCTGAGCCCGTTAGCCACCGCATAAGACTCACAAATGGACAGGAGCCGTCTCAGCGCACCAATAGATGGACAAAGCAGGCACATATCGTCTGCATACGAGATGTTATTAATACACACACCATCGACATGACAACCAACACCAGTCCTGCAGAGTTCACCTATCAGCTCATTAATATATAAGTTGAAAAGCCGGGGCGAACTCAACCCACCTTGCCGCACCCCGCATTCCAATCGATACACTTCCGAGTGAGCACCCGCCCACTTTACAGTATTTGTTTGATTGTTATACCAATATTTGAAAATGGACACAACATCAGAGGGTACACTCGTTCCACATTCCAATTTCTTCCATAGTATGTCATATATTACACGGTCAAATGCCTTTGATAAGTCCAAAAAACAGGCAAATACAGGCGTTTTTCTAGACGTGTAATAGTGTACAGTCTGCTTGAGACAGAGAATAGCACTTTCGGTGGACAGCCCTGGACGGAACCCAAACTGGGCGTCATGTAGTTTTATGTGCTTAGCTAAGTGTTTATCAAGCATACTATCCAGTATTTTGGCAGCTATGGTAGCCAAAGAAATAGGCCTGTAATTGGACACATCAGAGGCACTCGCAGTCTTATTTTTAACAATAGGTACTACCACTGTGTGCATTAGATCACCTGGCAAATAACAATGACTGATACATAGGTTGTAAAACATAGCAAGCACCCTCGGAAGGTGTACTCCCGCATGTCTCAAGTGCTCGATACTCAGGTCATCATGGCCAGGAGACTTACCTCTCTCCATGCGCGATATGACAGTGGAAATTTCTTTAGCCGAAAAATTTAATGATATGACTTCAGAGACAGGCCTTGCATCGAGCACCTGTGCCGTTTGCGCGGGAATAGCTTCAACTTTAAAATGCTGCTTGAAAGCATCCGCTATAATCTTAGGATCAGAAAGTCCAGCTACACTCACAGGAGGTCTCGACCTTGGATTAAATTTAGCCGTAGATTTCCAAAACTTATTAAATTTCTTTTCTGAGTGGCTGTTTGCCAACATATCAAATTTTATTTGTTGTTGGTTATCCTGACAAAATCTCAATTTATTTTTAAAAAACTTCCTAGACTCACACATTTTCCCATGCAAATATCCTGTGCGAGGTTTCCCATACGAAATCCATTTTTGATACCAAAATCGTGCCTCCTTGTGAGCTTCACTAACATGTTTATTCCAACCTGGAATTGTCCGCTTTGCCCTAAGGTTATTTTTATAATTATTTTTAGTATCTACATATGAGTGTTCGGCCCCTTCTCTGAGTATACCCACAATATTCCGGTATAATTCATCTAATAGTTGAAAATGTTTTACATTACTACAATGTCCATGGGAGCACTCACAAAACTCGTTAGGAAAGTCTATTAATTTAAGCTTAGAATTACAAAAAACATTATACTTATTTATCTGATCATTATTGCGTTCGCCCCACACTACCTTGTTATGTATCACAGGCGTAGCAGCAATTTTGGGTGTTATCAATTGCAAGTTACATTCAATGGTCATCGGAATATGATCAGATAGATAAACGTCATATAACACAGAAACATTCACAACTAAGTCTCTCGCGGCACTACTCACCACCACGTGGTCAAGCCATCGGAGTGATCCATGGGCATCACTACGGAAAGTATATGTGTCCTCCGGTAAAAGTTCCATATCCACACATGACCACAACTTCTCCGCACAAATAGTACCTAATTCACTACAGAAAGGAGTACCTGGATGCGCATTAAAGTCGCCTAGCAAAAACACTGACTCGACATTACTGTTCTCCGTAATCGCTATAATCTCACTCATGCAGTCCGTAAATTCAATAACATTTTCCTGCGTATCCGTAGGCATGTACACTGAGAATATTATCACAGAACGGCTATTATGCACAATCTCAATCGCCACTAAACGATCACTGCTGCATGGTATAACGGACACCGACGTGAACACAGACTTTCTCCACAACAGGGCTACTCCACCGTATTTTCTTCCTCTTAGTATACCGGCCGTTGTATCGATTGACGATTTCCCCGCGTAAGCAAAGTCGTCATCCAAGTTTCCTAGGTAAGGTATGTCCTCAGGTAACAACCATGTCTCCTGCAGCGCAAGGACGTCAATGCCACGACAAAGTTTACGCACACAGTCAGCTGATCGTACTATATTTTTACAGTTAAATGTTGAAAAAATTACATTATTTCTGTGTCTATCCATTTTGTGGTTGTAGATTTTTCTTCATATTCAGGGACTTTCCACTGTCTACTTTCTTCTTAAAAAATATAAATCTCCTGAAAGTAATTCCTTCTGGCCACAATTTATCATCCAAAAATGTACTCAATTTATGCTTAGGTACATATAACTTAAATGCATTATATGGCTTTTCAATTTTCATTTTAATTTTCTCTAACTTAACTTTCTCCTGAACTTTACTTTCTATGTATTCACAGATATCCTTCTCCGTAGTCTCCTTGTTTACATTAGAAATAAATAGTGGGACATTTATTTCCGCCGCTTTAAATTTTCTACTCTCATCCAAAACCGCCCTTCCCGAGTTTCCAGAAAATCTATTTCTCAATCTTCTTCTTTGTACCTGTATCCAATGTTCATCCGGCTTTGGTAGTTTCCATTCCCCTTCCTTGTTTACAATTTCCGCAATAGTTAGCATATCTTCCTTCTCCCTCTGTGCCCCAGTCACAAACATCGCTCTATCTCGCTCGTCTAGCTCCAATACCTTCGAATTACCCGACTCAAGCGAGACGGCTTCTGTACATATTGTATGACTTTCTCCAACTTCAGAGGAAAACAGAGGACAATTCACAGGTGGCGTGACTTCGTTACAAGCGTCCTTAACCGGCACGTTCTTCGAATCCGTTTTATTTAAAATGTACCCTCCACTCTGAATGTTCGCATTCGAATTCATAATATTAGGGGATTTATCTGCAACCCACTCTTTTTTCATGACTTCCAAGTCCTCTTTTGTGGCGTAGCCAGCTTTTATTTCAGTTAAATCCTTCTTTACCACTAATAAATCCTTTAATATTTTCGTAGCATCTACGTGGTCAAATGAAATAGGCGGTAATTTTTCTAAATGGTAAGCCACATATACTGGTAATTGCAGTGGATCCATTACTTTAAAAACTGTAATCATGTCCTCGAGGTTCTTTTGCTTCTTATCCTTGCGTCTTGATATCATCCGTTGAGTTGTTTTGGATGACACGAAGAGCAATTTCTTAGCTTCTTCGATGTCGTCGTCCGAAAAACTGGACGCACATAGCCTAATTAGGCTCTCATTATCCATAACATCATGTTTGTTCCGAATAAAAGCCAGTATTTCGGAAATAACAATATTACAGCTCGAACACTTAAGCGCACTCGTATCTACAGACATTTTTGTAACACGGAAAGCCGGCGACCGCTAGCGAGCGCGCACGCACGACGACTGTATATCTATATATGTATTTATTTTAAAATATAGTATCGTTGAGTTAGTTTAAAAAAAAATATACTTTGGGGCTAGCTCAATCAGTGTGATTTGTCCTTATATATTTATTTATTATTTATTAAATTGTAATTTCACAAAAATCAAGCAAAAAATATATGTGAAAATATACGCATTTCGAGATTCGCATTTTCGCCCATTCCCTGGATTGGCTTTAAGATCTGTTCGGGAAGAGTAGCAGCTGGTACGTTCTTAGTTTTTTCTTTTCTCTTAGACCAGCAAGGAATAATAAAAACCAAAGGAAAATAAAAACATAACGTGTAACAAAACATACTGAAACTATTTTAAAGGTAGGAAGGATATTGTCAGACATTCTGTTGAGCGCTGTTGTGAGGTGGCCTGTGCCGAGCTTGATCATCATATAATTGTTTGTGTATACAGTCCACCAGATAGTAATTTCAAAAGTTTTTTAAAAGCAATGGACCAGGTTCTTAAGTCCTGTTCAACTAGTAAAAAGAATTTAATTATTTGCGGTGATTTTAATGTTGATAGTTTAGTACATAATCCAAAGAGCACACAATTCCTAAATCTTTTGAAGTGTTATGGATTAGAAAACTTATTTTTTGAGCCAACCAGAATTACAGCTACATCTGGCACATGTCTTGATAATTTTTTTAGTAATATTCAATATTGTGATAAATCTGTTATCAACAAATTGCCTTCAGATCATTCTGGTGTATATGTAGCTTTTGTCAAAGAGTCCACCAGTAATTTGAGAAAAGATAAGATCTTGTGTAGACCGATTACTTCTAAAAACATAAAAAAACTTAAAAATAATTTAGATAACAAATTATTATCAGTGGTATATACAGGAAATAATCCTGACGACCATTATAATAAACTATTTAGTACTGTTTCCTCTGAGTATTCTAAAACATTGAAACAAAAAAGAGTAGTAGTTCATAGTAAATCACAGTTTAGTGAATGGGCTACTACCGGCATCTACATAAGTAGAAACAGGTTATATGATCTATATGCCCAAAAACAATATAACTTTAATCCTTCTTTTATAGAATATGTTAGAAATTATTCTAAAATATTTAAAAAAGTTTGTAGACGAGCCAAGTCGAATAGTATTAGCAAAAAAATAAATAATGCTCCTAATAAAATTAAAGAAACATGGAGTGTCATAAATAAGGAAACAGGTAAAAAAAAAACAAAGAAAATATTTGCCGAATCAAATGTAGTGGTAAAAATACTTCAAAAACTGAAGAAATAGTAAATATATTTGATGATTATTTTACTAACATTCCTTTGGAACTCACTTCTAATGTGAGTTCTAGCGCCCAGCGTGCTGAGGCTTTGCTTAAGAGTAATGTTAGCCCTTGTGATTCTAAATTTAATTTTAAGCATGTTAGCCCTAGCGATATAATAGATGCTTTTAAACAGTTAAATTTAAAAAAATCAGAAGATCACTGGGGCATGTCAGTAGCCGTAGTAAGTCATATTATACACATAATTGCTGCCGATTTAGCTTTCATATTTAACGAATGTATTGATGAAGGCATATTTCCTATCTTAATGAAATGTAGTAAACTAATCCCCTTATTCAAAAAAGGAGAAAAAACAGACCCTGGCAACTACAGACCTATCTCTATTCTGCCAGTTTTGAGTAAGGTGTTCGAAAAGATAATGCTCAATCAAATGCTACTTCACTTTAAGACCAATAATCTTTTCCATAGCCAACAATACGGCTTTACTGCTGGAAAATCGACCACCGATGCAGGAGTAGCACTTATTACTAATATCTACGACGCGTGGGAAAACAGAAATGATGCAATTGGATCATTTTGCGATCTTTCTAAAGCTTTTGATTGCGTTGATCATCCAACACTTTTGCTCAAATTTCGTCAATACGGTTTTGATGATAAGTCAATTAAATTAATAGAATCTTACTTAACAGATAGGCTTCAAACTGTTGATATAAACGGCGTAAAATCACACGGGTCTAATGTGAAAATGGGCGTTCCCCAAGGTTCAATTCTAGGACCGTTTCTTTTCTTAGTTTATGTCAATGACTTGCCTTACATGGTTGAGAAAGAGGCTGACATGGTGCTGTTTGCTGATGACACCTCGCTAATATTTAAAATAGATCGACATAACAGTGATTCTAGCGCGGTAAACAGCACCTTATCTTTAATTTCTGATTGGTTTTCGGCCAATAACCTCATGTTAAATGCGAACAAGACCCAATGCATTCGATTCTCTCTTCCTAATGTGAATCAAGCCTGCGTTGACATACTAATTAATGGTCAGAAACTCGATCTGGTTGAAAGTACTACCTTTTTAGGAATCACAATTGATTCGAAACTTCAATGGGGCGCTCATATAACTAAACTTTCTAATAGGCTTAGCTCTGCGGCTTACGCTGTTAGGCGAATAAGACAATTGACAGATGTAGCAACTGCTAGACAAGTGTACTTTAGTTACTTTTACAGTCTAATGTCTTACGGGATACTTCTATGGGAAAGTGCAGCCGACATTCAGACTATTTTTCTTTTACAAAAAAGAGCAATTCGTGCTATTTACGGTTTAGGATCGAGAGACTCACTGAGGGAATTATTCAAGGAAATAGGTATACTTACTTTTGCATCACAATTCATATTTGAAAATATAATGTATGTAAGGAAAAATATTTCCATGTTCAATAAAGTAAGTGATTTTACAGATAGAAATTTACGTAATAAGAATGACTTAGTTAGCCCGTATTACAGGCTGAATACAGTCAGTAAGTCATTTATGGGGAAGTGTATACTTTTTTATAATAAATTGTCAGAATCGGTCCTTGATATGCCAGACAGAAAATTCAAAGCTTATGTAAAGAAAGTACTTTGTGAGAAGGCTTATTATAGGACCGATGACTATCTTAAAGACAAAAAGGTCTGGCTTGAGCTTGGCGCGGGTCCCTCTTAAAGGTTTGTATACTTAGACATGTCATAATTTAGGTACATTGGTACATACTAAATTTACAAATTGACATTATTTTAAATTTCGTAATTCTTATAATTCAATTTAATTATGACATAATAAACAATGTAATCTCTGTCCATCTATATAACTAATTTTAAGTTTTTAGTTTGTTAGTTGACGTCTTTGGAGAAAACGTGCAGTGCAGTTTGTTGCCGCTTCTTCTGCACTTGCGCCTAGGAAGCGGCGTAAACTTAGCTTTAAGTAACGATTTGACGTCAACATTTGTGCAAAACAAAACAAAGTGACTATTATTAAGAGATATTTTAAATATCCTATGATAATAAAGATATTTTGAATTTGAATTTGAATTTGGTAGATTTAGTACATGATACTGAACAACTTTCCCAAGGAACATAGATCGAAGTACGAAATTTAGAGCAGCGCTCTTGTCGGTGAAGTTTCTTTCATTCCTTTCTATTTTCCGCCAACCTCTTGACATCTTGATACGACACTGCTATCACCTTTTTCTTGACTTGCTTCATATGCTGTGCCTGGGCTTTCTTCTTCTCCTCCTTTCTTCTTTTTTGCCTTCTATTATAATTCGTATAAAATTGACATGTATCAAGTGTCCTAACATATTGCCTCGCCTATTTCCGATTACCTCAAGTGTGTATCTCTTTTCATTAACTGTATTTAATACCTTTACATTTGTTACTTTATATTTACCATTTACCTTTTAATTATTTCTTTCTAACCTTCTCCAGAACCACATCTCGAATGCTTCCAACCAAATTTCTTAAACCAACATGGAAGAATCAAAAAGCAACATTTTATTTTCTAAATTTGTGGTTCTTTAATTCTTTTTAAATGAAATGAATGAAAACTATACCAAAAAATATCCATCCCATCTATCCATCCATAGCAGCCTCTATGTTATCCTTTTCAGGACATAGGCCTCCTCCATATCATTCCATTTGTGTCTCTCCCTTGCCACCTACATCCATTAGCAGCCTGCGTGACGCTCAATATTGTCTACCCAAAAAATTATAAATATAACACAAAAAAACAGCGAGAAGTATCGTCGAGCACATGTCCAAACCTTTGTTCGCTCTCGACGAATATTTCGCTGTGTTTTATTTATTATGCTTTTTTGTATTATATTTATAATTTTTTGTGTAGCGAAATCAACTAGTAATTTAGTTTATAATGCATTTTTTGGTATAATTTTCATATAAAAAGCTGATTGTGTAAAATAGTAATATCTTTTTAAAAGGTAAATTTAGGCAAATTAAGAGGTATGTTTGTGATTTTTTCTATCCAGCCAAAATAGTGTTTTAGATATTGTAGATGTCTGAAGAAAAGCCTTAAGATTCCTATGTAAAATTTTTGAGAAATAAACTGTAGTAGTTTATTTACAGTGATTTTTCAAAAACACAAACAGTATTCTTGGCTCTGAACTGACGGGGCTCTATCTATCTAGACCTATCTATGGAAGTCAATGTGACAAGCTACATCAAAGCATGAACCTTTGAAACGAGGTGACCCTACAGTAAATATTTCATAATTGCATTTAGCCCAAGCCGTTAAAATTAATTTTACTGCCATTTCTAGATATTACTTAACAGGTATTACCTTTTACTGTTTATGATAGTCTGCATTGGGTGGCAATGGAAAGCGTAGAATTTATCTTTGGTTCACTCACAGTATCAAACAGTAAATTTTCCACCATTACAAAGCACATATAGTTTAAAATCATCTTATTAGCAAAGCTGGCAGCAAAGCTTAGGTAATATTCCTGCGAAACAACAGGGATTAATAGTAAAAGTTCCCGTATTTTATAGTCGGAAATCCTGGATTAACCGGCATTTTTAATGGCGGTATAAGTTTGAATAGCGTAAAACTAAACACAGGCATAGTATCTTTGAATCAAAATCTATATTTATCTATTTAGGTATGTAGGATGTAAGGTTTTTCAAAAGAGGTTAGAATATCAGGCCAAGGATGAATGATATATTATGCAACATGTTAGCGATGAATAAATGATAATGATTATCTACTGGAAAGAAGATAACGTAAGCATTAGAAAGAAAGTTTGAATTTGGAACACGTGTGATTCGTTTATTTTTTTTTTTGCTTTATCCTTATCTACTGGGATAAGGATAAGGCAAAAGAAATAAACGATTGGAAAAAACTGACATGCTATGCTGTGCCGACCCCACATAAAGAGTGTTATGTGGGGTCGGCACAGCATGTCAGTTTCTTCCATCTTGCTCTATCTCCAGTCAATTTGTCCGTCACTCCCTTCCTACTGATATCCTCCTTTACACATTCCATCCAACGTGTGATTCGTTTTATCTTGTCATAATTAGGCGCCAAACTTATCTATACTTATGTATATATACATACACTATCACGCCCACGGATCACGCCTTTATCCCTAATGAGGCAGACAGAGGATTTTGAGTCTTTCAGCCACAGCCTAGACCCGCAAAACCCAAAGACCACTTTTATCCCCCATAAAAGAGTAACGGAAAAAGTAATCAAAATAGAGATGGGTTGCTAGCATAATTCGCATTTTCGCCCATTGCCTTGATCGGCTTTTACGATCTGCGTTAGAAGAGCAGCAGCTGGTCATGAACAGGTCTTTTTTAGTCTCCACTGCAGGAGCACGACCCTCTCTGTACTACCAGAGCCATATATTAGCCAGAGCAGTCAGAGGATTTGGCCTACACTCTCCACGCTGGCCATACGGATTGGAGAGGTCTCATTGATGTTTATAAGCTTTGTTTATCTTACGTTTTCTAAGTCACCTTCTACAACATCCATAGGAAGACTTGGAGTGGTCCTATTCTACTCTCCCGGGAACCACACGGCTGGCAGCTTATACATTCTTAGTTTTTTCTTATCTCCCAGAGCAGTATGGAAGTAATTAAATCTAGTAAATAAATATCACTGTATTTGAGCAAACTAAATCATTTCTGCCGCCTGATCCCGTTCCTTGTTCTTAATCCTCAAAACATGACACTACGGTAAAGCCCCAATCTTACCCATATCAATGTTCTCAAATAATACATACTCGCCCTCAAGTCGCAGCGCGTGGCCTGAGCCTTTTGGGGCCTGAATTATGGACTAATGTAAGGGTTAATAATCCCAACTGACAGCTCTGGGGTAGGAATGTCATATTGAGCGTAATTTAAAAGCTGTTTAGTAATAGAGTTGCGTCAAAGGTTAATTTTGGCGAGGTAAATTTATATACCGTTTAAGAGCCAGGCTCTTGTCCGTGTAATTTTATGGAAAGAGACACACAATGGCGATTTTTACTAGCTTTTATTTGCCCTGTTTGTTTTTCGGGTCAAATCTTGCAAGTTCCTGGGTTCCGCTTGAGATGAAATTTTTTATGCAATATTATTATAACAAGAAGGTGATCTTATGATGGAGCCGGAGGGTGGCTATAGGAACCCTGTAACAAAACGACGCAACCCCATTGAGATTGGGTTTATAACAGTTGATAAGTACTTAGGCCTTACAATAAAAACTTATTGGCAGAGAATGGCATTGACCTAGAATTCTTATACAGCGTGTTAATGAACTAACGCAAAACTTCTCAGATGGTAACTCAGCCCATGAAACTGAACAACTTTTGTTCTACAGTATTCCCAAAATGCCAAAAATAAAATTCGGATTTTCATACAAATTGACTCGATCAGCTGATCAGTTTGTATGAAAATTAATTTTTTTTTTGGGGTTTCGTGAAAGTTGTAGAACAAAAGTTGTTCAGTGTCATGGGCTGAGGTACCATCTGAGAGGTTTTGCGTTAGTTTATTAAGGCCGTACCTGAATTTTCCGGGGTCCAGTGCTGCCCCATTTAAAATAAATTATTTCAAAGAAAACGGAGACATCATTTAAAATTTTGCTGCTACCAAGTCCTAGATAACCCTTCAAAGTATTTTATGAACTACTGTTTACAGTTTAAAGTGAGAACGTTAAGCTTTACTTCGCACATTTGCGAAAAACGGCCACTTTTGGCAAATGTGCGTAGTAAAGCTTAACGTTCTCATTATAAACTGTAAACAGTAGTTCACAAAATAGTTTGAAGGGTTATCTAGGACTTGGTAGCAGCAAAATTTTAAATGATGTGTCCGTTTTCTTTGAAATGATTTATTTTAAATGGGGGCAGCACTACACCCCGGAATATTAAGGTACGGCCTTAATGCAAAAGCGGGGTGGTACTTAAAAATTAATAAAACCTGAGTAGGTTGTCATTGACCCCTTTGTTTTGTTCCCAACTGCTGCGTCAGCGGAACAATAATCTGGGCGGTTGCATAGCGGGTGACGAAAGTGGTTTACCTATCTCAGTTGGAGGAGGTATTGCTTTTAACATTTCAGTTATACAGGGAGTTTTTAACCACCGGCAAAATTTTTGGAGCAAGTTCAGCCCATGATACTGAACTACTTTCTATAAAAAAAGTTATTAAAAATCGATAAAAAATTTTCGTCCTCCAATACAAATCAGCGCTTGGCCAAACGGATTTTGGATGGTAGGACGAAACTTTTTTATCGATTTTCAATAACTTTTTTAATAGAAAGTTCAGTATGAACTGACTGAACTTGCTCCGAACATTTTACCCGTGGTTAAAAACTCAGCCTGTTCATGCCATATCAAGCTCTAGTCTTTTTTTTGGTAAAACGAGACACCGTTAGTTTTAACCAAAAAAAAGACTTGAAAAGTGCCTTACTCAGGGCGAATGTGACTTACGACGTCACCAGTGCGGCTCGAGAAGACTTCGTGTGCGCATCGCGAGTCACATTCGCCCTGAGGAACACTTCCGGATGAGGTCGAAATATATGTCGGCCAGTATTTTTAGTTATATGTTTCCGTCTTGTGTTTTTTATTATGTTCTTATGTTGTGTATTTTCTGTATGTGTGACTATAGCTACAAATAAACATCTTATCTATCTATCTATCTATGTTTTTTTTATGTCATAGGACGGCTAACGCACAAGCGGGTCACCTGATGGTACGTGATCACCGATCACAGTAGGTAGTTAACTTTTTACGTTATATTAGTTATCCGTGTATCGCAAATTGCCCGGGCGGCTGCACACTTTTGTATGGAAATGCCTGTAAGCAGTAGCGGCGTTAGGGTAGGGCGCGGTTGGACGACCGCCCAGAGCGCCAGATACAAAGGGGTGACAGGGGACTTTCTGGGCAAGGGGGGTCACAAGTAATAATGAATATATAAATAGCGGCTGTTTAATGGCGGCAACTCCTAGACTCTTATTCGTATGCACCCCCCCCCCCCTCCGTACTTGCACCCCCCCTCCCTCCGTACTTGCACTCCCCCCCCCTCATCGGCAGTCGTCCTATAAGATTGAAGCCTAAGGGGTGGAAGGGGGGGCTGGAATATCTCGCCCGGGGCGCTGGTAGAGCTAAAACCGGCACTGCCTGTAAGAGTATAAGCAAATCGTGGATTCAAACATTATTTCTTATCTAAAAACTAACCTATTTACCCACAACAATTCGTTAACCGGTTTAGCAGAACTTTGAAAGTTAAATTGGCGAGCGGCCGCGGGCCGATCGACCCAAAAAGAAGGCTTTTCTAACAATTTTAGCATCGGCCGATAGTTACGCGGTCAATATCCCACCGAGAATCTGGTCTATTCATATCTACTGGATAATAATGGTGTATTATTTTCTTCCTCATTGCTCTTGGAGAAAAGAAATAAACAGGCAAGTGCGAGTCGGACTCGTACATGAAGGGTTCCGTACCTCCGTAAAATGTTTTAAAACGCTAAAAAAACACGTTTTTTGTATGATGAAATAAAAAAAGTTAAAAATTAAAGGGGGTCCTTTAATTTTTAACTATTTTTTATTTTTAATATTTGTTGTTATAGCGGCCATAGTAATACATAATCTGTGAAAATTTCAAGTCTCTAGTTAATGTCATTATAAAGATCAAGTTAAAAACGCTGAAAAAAACACGTTTCTTGTATGACGACCCCCTTTAATTTTTTCATTGACATGAATATATAGACTCGGCGTCTTCAAACACGGCCATGTCCTTTTTGGTAATATAGACTAAACACGAGAGTAGTACAGAAAGGTCAATATATTTTTACATACCTACGAGTACGTGGTTCAAATTAAATCCTACATATATTTTAATAAATGCGAATGTTGGTAAGTATGGCTGGATGTACGGATGGGTGTATGGATGGTTGTATGGTTGTTTAGATTTTAAGATTGTAGACCCACGACTAGCTTTCGCGGAAGGGCAGGCGGCTGGTGCATTCTTAATGTTTTTTTCTTTGTTTGTTTTTTTTTTCTTATCATATTTATAAAGGTAGAAGTTAAACTGCACATATCTGTTTCTTTGGTAACCTTTTATTATTCTTACTTAATTTCTTTACATAATGTTTTGCACTAGAAGAAAGTGATTTCTTGTACTTGCATACCTTTTTGTTTTATTTTTTCTTTGTTAGCTACCTCTGTATTTAATGTATAATACATTAAATACAGAGGTAGCTAACAAAGAAATCATACGCTTAGGTATTGGGTCTAAATTACATATGTTTATTTAGATTACGTATATGAAGATTTGTAATCGGCTTATAGTTATATAATAATTTATCAAAATCGATTTAGCCACGTAGTAGTTACGAGGAAACAGAATTATAGGGACAAACATAATAAAACATCAAAAATGTGCCATCTTGGATCCAAAATCTGATAGCAGTTTCAAGTTGCGCAGGGCTTTTGTAGGGGTACAGCCCCCACATACAAAACTTTTGAGCCCTCGGAGGTCCTAGTGAGACGTTACGAGATATGACTTAATTTTATAAAGGATTTATAGGATTATAGGATATTATCTATACTAATATTATAAAGCGGAAGAGTTTGTTTGTACGCGCTAATCTCGGGAACTAATGGTCCGATTTGAAAAATTCTTTTTTTGTTGGGTAGTCCATTTATAGAGGAAGGCTTTAGGCTATATAACATTAAGTTTCGACAACCACGCGAACGAAGTCGCGGGCACAGCTAGTAGGATATATATGTATAGTATAGGATAGGAAACTTTTGTAAAGCATTTATAGCATATGTAGATAAAAATTATAAATATAAACATTTTTAAACGTTTTACAAACATTAATAACTGAGTAGCAAACAGATAGTTTTTCAATGCTTCCATGAAGAAAGTGAAATGTAGGCATATTTATGATGTCTACATTTCACTTCTGTTTTGTTAGTCTATGACGAATCATTCCATCGGTTGACAGATCATTCACTCATTTCATTCATTATGGCAGCCGAAATTTTGCAATCCGTATTTAATTTTCAATCAATAAAATCTAGTTACTTACCGATGGAAAGTTTTTCTTTCATATTTTGCTTTGTTCTTTTAATTACTAGTGCAGTATCTCAACACACACCAAGGCATTTTTGACTCAGTTGACAGTGTTTTCTTTAATGAATTGTGGAGTGTTGTATGCGCGTTTTGCTAACGAGTGACTAATGTGAGGTGAACAGTGATAGCATATGATGAACAGAACACAACTGTGTTATGTGGCGTCTTCTCTAGTACGTAAGTACATAGATCTCGTTGAATTTTTTACTATTTTTTATTTTTAGTATTTGTTGTCATAGCCGCCCCAGTAATACATAATCTGTGAAAATTTCAAGTGTTACGGTTCAAGAGATAGAGCCATGTGACTGACGGACAGACAGACAGACGGACAGACAGACGGACAGACGGACAGACAGCGGAGTCACAGTAATAGGGTCCCGTTTGCATCCTTTGGGTACGGAACCCTAAAAATAACTAAAATCGCGCTATGGTCTACAAGAAACTATGACGTCAAAGTCCTATTATTTCATACAAATCCCATAGAAAGTGTTGGTTTTGACGTGAAGAAATAAGTATGTATGTATCATTTTTGACTTGTTGGAATCTAGCGGATTATGAAACCCTCGTCGTGAGTCGGGTCACTGGAATCCCTCTAATATGGTTGAGTTCAGCAATGGCTAATCCACGCGACAACTCGTGAACGGGTGCCGCCAGTAGGGTCTGGTCAGCTCGGCTCCGTTTTTTATCACTACTCAGTATAATTTATTTCTGTAAATTGGATTTGGCACTCGTTCGCAAGCTTTACATGTTATATTGTGATAACATTGTATTAGGCATAATATCTTTGTAAACCAACAAGTCCTTTTGGCGCACATGCGACCAAGTGTAAATGAGTTTTTTTCGGCATTTCTTCCAGCTGCTGTATTTGCGTCGGTAGCTTTTTTATATAAAATAATTATAATAATTTAAATAAATATCAATAAACATTACACGTAATGTACACTACATTATTTACGTGTAAAAGTGTCTGCAAAGGCCTAATCCCAACTAATATTATAAATGCGAAAGTGAGTTTGTATATTTGTTTGTTTGTTTAATTTGTTTGTTTGTTTGTTACCTCTTCACGCTTTATCAAGCAATCTTCTTCAAAATTCGCATACACATAGTTAGGAGTACTGAGAAGGACATAGGGTACCTTTCATTCCGGAAAAAAGTAATGTTCCCGTAGGATACGCGAGCGAAGCCGCGGGCAAAAGCTAGTTACTGAATAAATATTTGATTCATCATCATCATCAGGTCTTTTCTAGTCTCCACTGCAGGAGCACGATCCTCTCTGTACTACCAGAGCCATATATTAGCCAGAGTAGTCAGAGGATTTGGCCTACACTCTCCACGCTGGCCAGACTGGTTGAAAAGGTCTCATTGATGTTTATAAGCTTAGCTTGTGTTTTCTTAGTCACATTCTACGACATCCACGGGAAGACTTGGAGTGGTCCTATTCTACTCTGCCGGGAACCACACGGCTTTTTCTTTTGATTGATTCCTCATTATTCGTTTTGACTCAGTAGATGTAAATACTGCACCAACATGGCAGGCCCCAGTCGGCCTCTACTGAACATCCCGCCTTAGCAGCACCAGATGTTGTGATAATTCGTGATCCTGATATCCTATCTTAACGCCGAGCTCGGACGCCATTCTGTGGGATATTATTATAAAAGGACTGGATATTTTTTTTTGTAAATTTCGCGGTTATTTTTTTTTAAAAGGGATCATTCCACAATTAGCTTGTTAGCTAGAGAAATTTTCTAAAAAATGAAAAAATGTATTAACACTTTTTATGACGCCGCCTTTTTGCCGTCGTGTGATACTGGATTAGAATAGCATCGACTCATTTATTTAGAATAACATTAGAATATGTAGTAATTACTTAATTAATAACTTGACTTAGTGAGAAAGAGCTGATTTAATTTCGTCGTTTCAATAAAAACTAATGAATCTATTTATTTAATTTTATAGTTCTTCCCTTTTGCATTTTGACAAATGACACACCCTCTCCCCAAATTTAGGTCATTTAAGACCCATAGAAACATGACATACGTGTCAGTGCTAATAAACAGCAAACATTTTAAGCACGGACGAAGATTACGTAATCAGGGCGAGGGGGGGGGGGGGTTAAAAACAAAGATTACGCAGTGATCACATAGGGGGAGGGGGGTTAAAAAAACGACCAAAAATGATCACGTAATTGTTGAACGATCCCAGACGGACAAAAGCATTATTGGTCAATCTCGATACTGAGCCGCTTCGCTCGGTCGGTCAATAATAAAAATAATGAAAAATAAACGGGCAAGTGCGAGTCGGACTCGTACATGAAGGGTTCCGTAAAATGTTTGAAAACGCAAATAAAACACTTTTCTTGTATGACGACCCCCTTTAATTATTAACTTTTTTTTATTTTTAGTATATGTTGTTATAGTGGCCATAGTAATACATAATCTGTGAATATTTCAAGTATCTAGTTAATGCCATTATAAAGATCTAGTTAAAAACGCTGAAAAAAACACGTTTTTTGTAGGACGACCCCCTTTAATTTTCAATTTTTTTTTATTTTTAGTATTTGTTGTTATAGCGGCCACAGTAATACACAATCGGTGAAAATTTCTAGCTATTACGGTTTACGAGATAGAGCCCTGTGACAGATGGACCGACAGCGGAGTCTCAGTAGTCCTGTTTGCACCCTTTGGGTTCCAAACCCTAAAAACAATGAAAAATAATGCATGTAATTTCAGGTGTCTAGCTATTACGGTTCAAGAGATAGAGCCCTGTGACAGACGGACAGACGGACAGACAGCGGAATCTTAGTAATAGGGTCCCGTTTGCACCCTTCGGGTACGGAACCCTAAAAAAACATTACAATGACGTGCGTGATAACTCATTACAGTAATAATGATGGGAATTATGGGAAAACTAGTTTACGGCAGTGTCATCAATTTGCAACAAAGTAATTTCTTTTAAACGTCTACGATTACACTTCCATAGATAGACTATCACGTCTTTATCCCTAACGGGGCAGACAGAGCCAAGGGCGGTAAGGCCTAAGCCACTTTTAGCGTGAGGTGGGCATAAAGGTGGAAAAAGGAAATAATAGCGATGGGTTGCTAACTGCATCGCCTATTAATATGATTCAGATTTTCGCCCATTCCCTCTATCGGCTTTTAAGATCTGCGCGGGTAGAGAAGCAGCTGGTACATTCTATGTTTTTTCTTTTCTCTCAGATTAGCAAGAAAGATATTAAAGGAAGGAATATATTAAGCTTAAATTAAATAGCATTGCAAGGAGGGTTAACGTCGGACGGCGGCTGGCTGTAAAACTTTTCGCACAAATACATTCCCAAAGAAGATTGACGTCAGGCAGGTGGCCGGTCGTAAAACTATAGCCAAATCATAACTGTTCCGGCTATTTCTTCTCCATTTTGCAAGATCTTTGGCATCCTTGGGTGACCATTGACATGCATGTTATACTTATTTGGAGAAGAAAAAGCGAGAAAGCGCAACCCGGGCTCCGAAGCAGCACAGCTGAGCATGCAACCAGGAACGCGCGAACGAAGACGAAGAAATTAAATAGTAATTATTTATTTCAATATTTAATTTGAGTACCTTATTAAGCACTGCATCTTAAATGCCTAAAAACCTATAAAAACCCTTAAAGAAAATAAGGAAGATTACTTCCATAGTATTATAGTGGCCTGGGAAAAAGAAATTTTTCGATATTCTACCTAAAACATAAGATTCAAGATATTTCCACAAATTGCCCATCCGTGCCACTGGAGAAATCGAAAACAACGCGAAACAACTTGAGCCTGTCTCACAGTATTTTTGTAAACGGGAATGATATGCAAAGATTGACGGCACCACGGAGATATTAGATAACTGAAACACAAATAAAAATTTTGCAGAAGAATATCAAAACAGAAAAAGAAAAGAGCACTGACCGAGCGACCGATGCGTCTTTGAGCGAGCCAGCGAAACGAGCGATGAGTCTCAGTTAGTGATGTGCCGTTCCCAGGAACGTTCCCAAATTCCCCGGAAACTTTCCCAGAAATCTGGGTAACGGGAACGGCACAATATTAATCTCAGTTTCGAGATTGGCTAAAAAATGCTTTTGTCCGTCTGTTTGTTCTCGCCTACAGGTCACATTTTTCAACCGATTTTGATAAAAATTGGCAAACAGGTTCTTTGATTTATTAAATGTTTTTAGTCAATCGCGATTTTTGATTGGGGAAACAAAGGGGGAAACGGGGGCAAGTTTGCTGTAGCGTTAATTATCAACGGATTTCAATCAAATTTGAGAAGTAAGTTAAGGACTTCATTCTTTACAAGATGTTTTTAAAAGAATCAGTTAGTAAATGAAAAAAATATTGAATGAACAGTATTTTTGATACTTACTACTAGATCCTATCCTAATCCTAATCCTAACTTCCTAACTATAATCCCAATTAATATAAAAAAAAAGTGAGTTTTTATATTTGTTTGTTTGTTTGTTACCTCTTCACGCTTTATCTACTGAACCAATCGTTTTCAAAAAATTCGCATACATATAGTTAGGAGTACTGAGAAGGATATAGGGTACCTTCCATCCCGGCAAAACATAATGTTCCCGTAGGATTTGGTATACGCGAGCGAAGCCGCGGGCAAAAGCTAGTAAGTGTTACACGTGTATTTAACCTACATTGAATACAAAAAAATGACTTTGACTTTGACAGACTTTGTTGTTCGTCCATGCTTATCTGGAAGAAATTAAAGAACGTAGAATGTTCCTCATATACTAATTCCGTTGATTGACTTTCACGAACTGTGCAAAAAAAGCTTAAGATAAGTACTTTTCCCTTTTTGTCTATTCTGTAACGCATTTATTTTTTGTAAAGACATTTAGATGCTCGATAACCAAACACCAATGGCATTTTTGTCTCCGACAGAATCTATTAGGTCTAGGGCTGCGGCCTGATTGAGAGAGGTTTAGGGAGATCAGCGGACAAATGTAGTTTGAAATTGTGTTTTCCTGGTATTTGATTTTATCTGTGCGTATTGAATTAAGTATATCGGTCTTTCTTATTATCTTGTTTTGTTTTATGCGTGACACGCAGATTAGTGTTAAATGTAAGAGAGAAGGTAGAAAGTGTGAAATCTTAAAGCTATGCTTATTATTTCTGTAGATATGATATTTTAATAAATGTCATATCTACAGAAAAAAGCTGTCACCTGTCACTTAATTCTTTTTATATTGAAAATTATATTCCTTAACCTACCAACGGGAACATAAGCGCCCAATACACTGACACGTCTTTATCCCTAACGGGGCAGACAGAGCCTAGGTAAGGCCCAGGCCACTTTTAGCATGATGGTGGGCATGAAGGTGCAAAGCGGAAATCCAACTAGCCCAGACTGCGAATCAAACTCAGAACTTCAATTGTTTAACTATTGTTTTTTTTATCGTCAGTACCGGTTAAGACGATGCACGGAGTCCAGTGCTGCCCCCATTTGAAATAAATTATTTGAAAGGAAACGGAGATATCGTTTAAAACGTTAATATAGGTAGTAAAACCTAGATAATCCTTTAAACTATTTTATGAACCACTGTTTACAAATACTTTTAAACTATCGCTTTGCATTATTATTAAATTAATGCATACGGGAATTAACGCGAAACGTACCTTTTTTATTTATTTTGCTGACGTTTCGTTCGGGTTTCACCGAACGTGGTCCCAGCTTGACTGAAGCAGCGATGACGCCTACGCCTCCCCCTGCCCGGTGTGATCTTCGTCCACCGTCATATTGTTCATTCTCCAAGTACCGTCACACACTACACTCACAGTGTCCCTATTCCGTAACGCAACCGTTGTTTACAGTTTAAAGTGAGAACGTTAAGCTTTAGTTTTATTTTTTTCCAAAAGTGGCCGTTTTCCGTTTTACTGGACTCCATGCATTGTGTTAATGGACAAATCAACCTCCTGCGTTTTGGCTTTACAATAAATAATGAACGTCTTCTTTTTTCTTTATTTATTGTTGAAATACGTTATAAAGAATTATTTGAAGCAGAAAAGCCACAGCTTATGCACTCGGAAAATGTCTTCTAAAATAAAACAAAATTAATATTATTTTACAAAGTGCCACAACTCAACAATTTACGATATTCCCGGGCAAATTCAACATTTGCATATTTTTCACTTCATTGTAAGCCTTGTTTACATTAATTAGATTATGTTTTGGAAGCTAAAATTGTTTGCTTTTTACCCGCAGCGGCCGTTGTTAAGTAGGCTTGTTTGTAGAAATACAATTTATTTTTTTACATCCTGCATTTTATGTTTACCGTGTAAAATTATGGGAAGTATTAAATATATATATAAAACATTTCTATTATGAAATAAATCAGAAGTTTTCATAGACGATTGCGTGGCTGTCGACGCCTGAAGACACCCACAGTCCGCAAAACAAATATCACTACAGCCATACTATGACTGTCCACTTTAACTATTTCACACATTGTTCATGAGCATGAGCAAACAACACCAATTTCATATAATAAAGTCCACTAAAATCAATTTGCAAAATAATTTAAAGCAAACCCCAACCGAACCCCTTGACTTTCCGACAAAAACTCACTAATTAGCTTAGAAACTAAATTAATTGTCAAAATACAGAATGTAAACCGGTTGTTCTAGTAAATAAACCGGCCAAGTGCGAGTTAAACTCGCGTGGAGAGGGTTCCGTACAATTGATTGAAGTCTTATAGGTTTTCCTGTAATCTACAAGCAATGAACTATATTTTGTATTTCTTTTTCAAAATTTTAGGCTCAGTAGTTCCTGAGTTCAGGGGGGAGGAATGGTCAATTTTCGTCTTCTTTCATGAATAAAATCAAAACTATTCATTTTACAATAATAACAAAAATATATTTGAGATCCTCATAACGCGCCCTTTCATTTGATATATGACACAGTAAGGATTGCAATTTTTTTTTTTAATTTCTTCCTTTGTCCCCCGAAAATGAGCCTTATTTTAAAAAATCCAATATCTTTGGTTTTTAGGGTTCCGTACAAAAAATGAAAAAAAACGGAACCCTTATAGGATCACTCGTGCGTCTGTCTGTCCGTCCGTCTGTCACTGCCAATTTGCTTCGAATCTACTGGACTGAATCAGGTGAAATTTGGTAGGATGGTGTAATTCTATGACCCAAACACATATGTGAAAAGTAAATAAATATTTTTTTAAATAAGGGTCATTTTCGTGGGATAAATCAGGAAATTGAAAAAAAAGTTTTGCAAATATCTTTCTTCTTGCACGTTGCTAATAAAATCCAATTTTTTACAATCCAAACACAAAGGCAACGCTTTATGAAAATTATGTGATCTGTTAGATTTCGCCCGAGTAATGAATCACAATATGGCTGCCATCGGGCTGCGCTCCCATTGGTCGACGCGCATCGTGTGATGCAATGCATGCGTTCAGTTTCAGATAATTTCATTTCGTTAGGATTGATGCGTTCGCTCACGACAAAAAAGGGAATTTATTTTGAACTCGCCTACAAACTAATAGATATATATTATCCATATAAAATAAATACAAAATAATTAAATATATTAGGATGATTGTGCTAGGCTAGGACTGCTGGAGAAACAATTTATGTACCGCCCGCTTAAATGCCATGCGACTAGGAGCCCTTCTGATAGACTCTGGCAGGGCATTCCAAAGCTAAAGCAGATTTCTCTATCTCTATAAGAAGGTACCTCTTTTGCTCTTTGTAAAAACAATGCTAATTGAATTCACTTTAGAATTAGCACTGCGCTTTGATAACACAAGTTAATTCCGAGATAGTCCGCAGCTTCTTTGAGAACAATAACCTCGTTATGACAGCCTTCCACAAGCTTTTGTCCAAAGAGTAAACAAGAGACTACTTAAATCAGCGAACTATAAACTATGGAATAAGAACTTCAAACATTATCATGGGGCCGTTAGTATTACGTAAGCATCAAAGCCCCCGTTTTTGATTCCCTAATTTTTGATGACATATGGAATGGGTCTGGACTTCCATTACGTAAGCAATTTTTTTTAAGATTTTTTAATATTTTGAATAGAATAGAATTTAATTTTCTTTATTGCCAATAAACACCACAACAAATAAACAGAAATTAAATTTACAATTTAACAATGTGAAAAGAGGAAATCTTAATAGTGATGGTTGCTATTGCTAACCGCATAGTCTATTGATAATATGATTAGCAGAATTATACTCGTATAGTAGACAGTAAGAGAGGGAGTAGTCCTATTCTAAGTCGGAATCCAAACAGCCATTATATATTGCAGTTCGTATGGTCCGTGTGGTTCCGGGTTAGAATAGGACCACTTTATCTCTTCCTGTGGATGTCGTAAGAGACGACTAAAGGACTAAGCACAAACATCTCGTGCTACAATTGCATTCCCAGGGAAGGTTAACGTCGGGCGGCGGCTGGTTGTAAAACTTTTGGCACAAATACGTTCCCAAAGAGGGTTGACGTCAAGCAGGCGGCTGGTTGTAAAACTATAGCCAAATCATTGATAGTGTTCCAGCTATTTCTTCTCCATTTTACAAGGTCTTTGGCATCCTTGAGTGACCATTGACATGCATATTATATTTGGAGAAGAAAAAGCGGGAAAGCGCACCCCGGGCTCCGATGCAGCACAGCTGAGGATGCAACCTGGAATGCGTTTAGACGAAGAAGAAGTATGGTCATTCTGAAACGCTAGTAGTTGTAGCTTTTGCACTGAAAATAATTTAAAAATAATGAGCTTCAATAAGTGATATATTTTTATCGTACATATTTTGACTTTGACTATTATATTACCATGTAAGACTATCTCTGCACATTACCGACGTCAATGTTTCCCTGAAGGCAGCTTATCAATGAAGGGTATCTCACAACGATCGCACTGAGCGCCAGAAATCGCTATCCGTTTGAAACAAAGACGATTGGTCTCGGTTCAGATAACTGGGTCCTACATCCTAATATCTAAATGTTATTCATGAAACTTTCTACTTTCAAAGAATTTGACCGACTTTAAAGAATATTATGCGATAAACGTGTAACTTACATAAAGTCAGTTTCTGGCCGACATGTCGGGACGTCTTCGTGTATGCGTCGCGAGTCACATTCGCCCTGAGGAAGGCCTCCGGATTAGGTCAAAACATGTCGGCCAGTAGCTGTGTTTTTTCGCGAGTTATCAGTTTATCGCATATTATAATATTGTCTGTGTTAGTTTTAACCAAATAGAGACATTAAAGAAATAGTTTGAGATGTTGGTTTCGTGAACTGCCTAGTGGCTTCCAGCCTAAACCACTCTATCTAAGCCCCTCCACCCCTTTTTTTTAAAACCTACATTTCCATATTAGACACATGACAAATGTTCAATTTTGTGAGTAGGTATACAGGGTGACTTTTAAAACACCATCCAAATTATTGGAGCAAGTTCAGTCCATGATATTGAACTATTTTCTACACCCTTATTTTTAATTTAGTACACAAATTGTAAGGGGTGATTCAGTCCATCATTTGGAACAACTTTTCCTGATAAATTTATATCGAAATACACGAAATTCATGATCACGTGACTACTTTAATTTCTATAGAATGTGAATTTTTTTTTTTCGTATTTCGATATACATTTATTGGGAAAATTTGTTCAAAATGATGGACTGAATCACCCCTTAAAATTTGTGTAATAATTTAAAAAATAAGGGTGTATAAAAAAGTTATTAAAAATCGATAAAAAATTTTCGTCGTCCCATACAAATCCGTTTGGCTGAGCGCTCATTTGACTGAACCTGCTCCAAAAATTTGGTTGGTGGTTAAAAAGTCAACCTGTATAGTTGCGCGCGCCGATCGAAAAGGAACCAACCGTCTTTTGTCGTATAAAGTAGACTTATTTAGACATTTAAAACTTTAAGACATCTTATGAGATATTTTAAAAGAATATCAGTATGAGACATGTGACATTTATGACCTTATGAGACATCTTATGAGAAATCTTACGAGACATCTTATGAGACATCCTATGAGACATCTTATGAGACATCTTATGAGACATCTTATGAGACATCTTATGTGACATCTTATGAGACAACCTATGAGACATCATAAGAAACATCTTATGAGACATCTTAAGAGACATATTATGTGACATATAAAGCTACTCACAATGCAATACTTGGCTTGGCTCGAGCACTCCTCGAGTTTAGTGGCGGTGCGGTTGTTGCAAGGTGTGATAGAGCCCACGCCGTCGCTGTACTGGCCACACTTCCAGCAGCGGATGCCGGTAGCAACGGCCAGGAACAGAGACAGGAGGAGGCATACGGAGAGCAGCCTTATATTGGACATTTTCTGGAAAGAAGAAGTAATCGTTTAATTTCTTCAGTGGTGACATACTGGAACAAATTCAAAATTTAAAATTCGAATTTTTATTAAGTAATTACACTTATGCAGGCACTTTGACCACAGAATACATATTAGTACAAGTACAGAAGTCTCACTCCGCGAAATCAATTAAAGAAAAAAGGACTCACACTAATTCAGATTGCACTGTGCTACCTTACCTACTGCTACAGCTATATTTACCTAGAAGTTGCCTCTATTTCTATCGCGTAACTCTTACCTCTTCTAGCGACGTAAAGGTTGATTAGGGTTGTCATCTTTCAAAGAATAATCTGAATATCAAATACCAGTTAGCAGTTCGTCTATTATGTACTCTATTTTTGTTAACAAATGACGTTTCAAATATTATATATAATCAAAGTTAATAAAAAGGAATAGTTTAGTAGGTGTTTACTACATCGAGTGACAGCCCTGTCAGCCCACTATAATACGCCGCTTCGGGCGGCGCGCTGGCCGAACATACCTAAACTGCGGAGTGACAGACACCCCCCTACTTTGACTCGTGAATAAGTTTTGTTTACATTTCGTGTAAAATTAATTAATTATTTTAAAGATCTAGCTATCTATTTATTGATATTTCGCAACGACCACTGCTAAAAAGAAACGCCGAAAGATACTTATTTACACAGTACTGGTCGCCTACATGCCAGAAGGGCTCAGAAGGGCAATTCAATTTACCTACTTATAATATTATACAATACACTTCTACTGTTGAAAAATGCAACGTGTGTGTTATAACACATTATAACACAGAAAAACTAAATTTGAACCAACGACAAGAAAGCGAGATGTTATCTTCATAAATTAAGATGATGGGCAATAGCAATTTAGTGTTTTATGGTTTTGGCTTCAAATATTACCACTCCATCTCTACCAGTTTATGAGAAGCTACTAAAGAACTAAAGCTAATTCGGGCAGGGTCGCCGTGTACTGTCTAAACTTGCTATTTAAACTAAAAAAGCGACTTCAAGTTTTGGTCTTCTTTATCAGTTGGCTTCACAAGTCGATCTCTTTCTGAATGTGATGCTTGATTTACTGCAAAAACATCAAAGTATCTAGATGTGTGCGTAAAATATTTAAGGAGTTTCCTCGATTTCTCAAAGATTCCTACATATGATCTGGATCTGGTGACAATGGGAGCACAGTCAAATAAAAAACAGAAATCTGTTCAAAAACGGAGAGGTTATTGGTGAACATACATGAATATATAAGTACTGTAATGTTGTTGTAATAACTTCAATAGAAGTAATTAGTTAAGTAAGGTGAAAGGTCGTCAACTGTAGTTTTGATGACACATAAATGAACATGTGCTTACATTTTATTGTGTCCCATAGATAGTTTAACTGATAAAAATAGAAATAAGTACATATAGCTGCGTAAGTTATTTGGCAGATACTGTACGTTGTAATTGTACTGTTTTTATAATGAATAAACCTTTTAAAAAAACCTTACATACATATATTCGAATTGAAAAGCACTTCAAAGTCGCTTCAATATTTTAGCTCGATAAAATCATACATTCTTTGTTTGATTTTTGTTTCCTTAAAGTTGAATTAACCGTAAAAGCTTTTAAAAGCATGCAACCTTTGAACTCACGAATCCCGGAAAATTTCTTCTACTCGTATTACAAATATTTTGATCTTCCAAAAGAATTCATGAATATTAACATAGTTAGGTATACTTATTTTGCATTAAAATTAAGAGATTTCGGAGAATTTGGGAAAATTATTTTTGTTCTGGTATTCTTTTCGGTTTTCTATAAACATAATTAAAACCGTTCTTGGGAGGATTCCAACGTTAAAATAAAATAATTTGTATTGCTGTAAAATCAAATGTTCTTAAATAAAGTCAGTTTTTAGTCAGTTACATCTCGCTATTTGCTGGGCAACAAGATTTTTGCTCAGTATGTAAAATACGAAAAGGAAAGATAAAAGGTAGAAGAGGTCCAGGACGACCAAGAAAGAGCTATGTAGACCAACTGAAAGAAAAAGCAGGGGTCATGTCGAATCAAACACTAAAAAGTAAGGCAGAGAACCGAGAAGTTTGGCGCACACTTCACCGACAAAAGCCACTAAGCTCTTAAATAAGAAGAAGATGTAAAATACGAATCCAGTAGTAAATATTTACACATCTCATGAAGAAAACTGCAATTTTTAAATGTCCTTACAATGATTTCCTCACCGTTACAAAAATGTTTATTAAATCCGTTTTATAAATAAGCGTTTATATTCAATTCAATTCAATTCAAA
Organism: Acrobasis repandana; assembly: GCA_963576875.1. Taxonomy (NCBI): domain Eukaryota; kingdom Metazoa; phylum Arthropoda; class Insecta; order Lepidoptera; family Pyralidae; genus Acrobasis; species Acrobasis repandana. The sequence goes on from OY756236.1 coordinate 13,971,635, forward strand.
ATATCTTTATTATTATAGGATATTTATAATATCTCTTAATAATAGTCACTTTGTTTTAATTTGCACAAATGTTGACGTCAAATCGTTACTTACAGCTAAGTTTACGCCGCTTCCTAGGCGCAAGTGCAGAAGAAGCGGCAACAAACTGCACTGCACGTTTTCTCCAAAGACGTCAACTAACAAACTAAAAACTAAAAATTTGTTATATGGATGGACTGAGATTACATTGTTGATTATGTCATAATTAAATTGAATTATAAGAATTACGTAATTTAAAATAATGTCAATTTGTAAATTTAGTATGTACCAATGTACCTAAATTATGACATGTCTAAGTATACAAACCTTTAAGAGGGACCCGCGCCAAGCTCAAGCCAGACCTTTTTGTCTTTAAGATAGTCATCGGTCCTATAATAAGCCTTCTCACAAAGTACTTTCTTTACATAAGCTTTGAATTTTCTGTCTGGCATATCAAGGACCGATTCTGGCAATTTATTATAAAAAAGTATACACTTAAAACACAAACACTTAACCATAAAAGAATTACTGACTGTATTCAGCCTGTAATACGGGCTTACTAAGTCATTCTTATTACGTAAATTTCTATCTGTAAAATCACTTACTTTATTGAACATGGAAATATTTTTCCTTACATACATTATATTTTCAAATTTGAATTGTGATGCAAAAGTAAGTATACCTATTCCTTAAATAATTCCCTCAGTGAGTCTCTCGATCCTAAACCATAAATGGCACGAATTGCTCTTTTTTGTAAAAGAATAGTCTGAATGTCGGCTGCACTCCCCCATAGAAGTATCCCGTAAGACATTAGACTGTAAAAGTAACTAAAGTACACTTGTCTAGCTAATTATATTATTAGAAGTCTTATTCTTTGCTTCAGCGTTTCAATCATTAGTAAATTTAAATGTAACCTGATACCTATATCATTGCAAAGTCACAGGCCATCATAATTGGAAGCCCATACTTTATAGCAAAGGTCAACGAAATGGTGGTGCCTAATGTGGTGCTTGAAAATAACATGATTCCTTTCTTCCCTTCAGTCACTAACTTGGGGATCACCATGGACCAGACAGACTGTCATGGATACCACACATTAATGAAATAAGCCGTAGAATATATGCTTCCTTACATTCGCTTCGTAGGTCTCAGAACTTTTTACCTACCGAAACTAAGATCCTTCTTGCCCAATCTCTCCTCATTCTTATTCTCGATTATGCCGATGTGGCTTACCTAGACGTTACTGAGGAGCAATTGGACAAGTTAGTCGTTCAAAAAGTCGTTTACTGTACATGCGGCCCAAATATGGAATTAACTTCCGTTGGATATTAAGATGGCACTCACAATAGATTCATTGAAATCTTGAGCTAGAAAATTTTGCACTGATTCGTCAGACCATTGAGCAATTTATATTTATGTTTATGTATGTATTATGTATATATATAATATTTCATATGTATGTATATGTATGTTTATAATAGATATTAGGTTCAGTTCCAAAATCGTGGTTTATATTAGATTTTTGTTGCAATACCCCCTAGCTTAGGGATGAAGCTTTGTCATACATTAGCGCGTGCATTTATGCGCGCGATCTGAGCTAGAGGGTTAAGATGATTACGCTACCCAGATGCTTTCTTCCTGTTTTTTCAGAAGCTTGGTTGGCTGGAAGAAATCCCTCACTGGGATAAGCCCGCCATTGTACATTTGTATTTTATAATGCGTATTTTTTGTATCTTTTTTTTTATTTTGTTTGTAATTAAATGTGCAATAAAGAGTTAAAACAAACAAACAATTTTCTATCCAGGTATCTATATTTTCGGTGGAGTAAGAATTCCCTTCCATTTGTCTCTCATCCGCCAGCTGCTTTACTTCGCTGTACGACACGACGTTCTTCTTCTCCCTTATTTGTTTCATGTAGCTATGCCTCGGTCTTACTGGTCCTCCTTTCCCTTCTATCTTTCCTTCAATGATAGTCTTTTTTCTTTTAACATAGCGCGAAGAACCGATGGCCGATGGGGCAGAAAGGTTCTCGAATGGCGTTCACGTACCGGCAAGCGCAGCGTAGGACACCCACCTGCTAGGTGGTTGGACGACCTAAGCAAAGTTCAGGGAAACGCTGGCTGGATACAGGCGGCTTCCGATCGGTCGTTTTGGAAATCCTCGGGGTAATAAGTCCACTAATGAACATAGGCCATGTTCATTAGTGGACTTCCTGTGGCTGATATGACGATGATAATGAGGTTATTTTTCAAAATATTCCATTATAAATTGTAGTGTAGTTCGGGAAGTCGTTGTGCGGTGCCGTGCGCCACATTTGCCCTGATGACGACCTCCGGATGAGGTCGAAACATGTCGAGTAGCTGATTTTTCACGTCAGTTAAAATATTTTACACTGTTTTATTTTAGCAGTTTGTGACTGTTATAACATGTCACGAAATAAAATATGTACCTAGTTTGTTGTCGCGGTGTCATCAATAAAGTGAACTCACTTTCAAGCCACGCACCATCCCGTCACCTATATTTCAGATCACAGAGCTGTGATAAACTGTCACTGTGATATATTGGTGTGTTAAATAAATAAAATAAAAGTTACTTTATTTTTTATTTAGTCCAAATATAAAATATAAAACGTTATACAAAATCTTAAGGCCGTACCTGAATTTTCCGGGGTCCAGTGCTGCCCCCATTTAAAATAAATTATTTTAAAGTAAAACGGAGATATCATTTAAAATTTTCTACTACCAAGTCCTAGATATCCCTTTAAACTATTTTGTGAACTACTGTTTACAGTTTATAATGAGAACTTTAAGCTTTACTACGCACATTAGCCAAAAGTGGCCGTTTTTCGCAAATGTGCGTAGTAAAGCTTAACGTTCTCACATTAAACTGTAAACAGTAGTTCACAAAATAGTTTAAAGGGATATCTAGGACTTGGTAGTAGCCTAATTTTAAATGATGTCTCCGTTTTACTTTAAAATGATTTATTTTAAATGGGGGCAGCACTGGACCTCGGAAAATTCAGGTACGGCCTTAATACAATTATTCAAGTCAGTTAAATCAGTTTTCCTATTTTTATTTTTATTTTTCTCAAAGGTTAAATCTGTATTGACTAGACCAACCATAGCTAGATAAAGTTAACTGAAAATTAAAACATACTTAAATAAAACTTAACTAAATAAAAATACTAAAATTAAATTAAATAATATATTATTTTTATATTATCTAATGTTATATAAGTATTTTTATTTAGTTTAGTTTTACATACGTATGTAGTTATAGATAAATATTTTTAGTTATGTTATGAATAAATAATTTTAGATTTAGTAAAATCAATACAAATATTAAAAATATTGCCGTGCGGATACTAACAGTTTGAGAGTTTTTATTTTATTTTCTTATTATATATATTTTATATAAAAATAGGCTGACTTTTTATCCACCTGCAAAATTTTTGGAGCAAGTTCAGTCCATGATACTGAACAACTTTCTATAAAAAAAGTTATTAAAAATCGATGAAATTTTTTCGTCCTCCCATACTAATCAGCGCTCAGCCAAACGGATTTGTATGGGGCTGAACTTGCTCCAAAAATTTAGCAGGTGGATAAAAAGTCACCCTGTATAGATAGATATTTGAGTGCATTTGACCCCTATCTAGCCTGATGGGAAGTTTAAATTCAACAAGACAAATACACAGATAACACAGACTTGTCAAATTTATCACACGCCTCTGTTTGCGTTGGTGGTTAAAAAAAGGCAAATGACGACAAATGTAGTTCATCATCATCATCAGGTCTTTTTTAGTCTCCACTGCAGGAGCACGACCTTTTCTGTACTACCAGAGCCATATATTAGATAGAGCAGTCAGAGGATTTGGCCTACACTCTCCACGCTCTGGCCAGACGGGTAGAGAGGTCTCATTGATGTTTATTAGGAATGTATAGGATACATAGGAAGATTTGGACTACTGCCTCCGTGGTCCAGTAGTCAAGGCGTTTGCCTTGTGATCCGGAGGTCATGGGTTCAAATCCCACTGGGAAGCATACTTTGTGAAAAGTTGTTTTTTCCAGTCTGTTTAGGATATTGCAGGCTTGAATCACCTGATTATCCGAAAAGAAAGATGATTCCGTGCTTCGGAAGGCACCTAAAGCCGTTGGTCCCGAACGCCATCTAGCGTTTGTATTTATTTATTTATTTACACTTCATTGTACACACATACAAATGTAATAGTAAATAGTTTATGTGGGTGTAACACATAATAAAAAATAACAATAAAAAACTAAATAAAATTTTAAACTTAAAAATAAAATAAAAGAAACATACTAAATATAAATATTATAATAATACTATACCTACATATTAAATACATACAAACGAGCAATAAATATACATACATATCTCTAAATACATATTATACAATCAAGTCTGTCTCATATTTAATTGAAAATGGAGGTGTCTAAAAATTCTAATTTTAAAGGAGTCGCGGCTAGGAGCCCTTCTGATGGACTCAGGGAGAGCATTCCAGAGTCGTACAGCAGTGACAGAGAAAGAGTTATCGATAAAACCTGTACGGTGAGAAGGAATAGCTAGGGTAAGAGTATTTGAAGAACGCAGGGACCTCTCATGAGTAGAACTTAAAAGTTGGAAACATGATTTGAGATACTCAGGGGTCTGGGGATTATTTAGGATATTGTACAGCTGACAGAGAATATGTTGGTTCCTGCGTTGACGAATTGGCAGCCAATTGAGCTGAGAACGAGATTGGGAAACGTGATCGTATTTGCGCAAGCAGAAGATAAACCTAATACAGTAGTTAAGAAGACGTTCTAATCATAGGATTGGTTCTGGTCTACCCTTTGGGTTGCGGAGGTCAGACGGCAGTCTCTCTGTGTAAAAAAAACAGTAACCTCGTCAGATCGCCTAGGTTGGGTAGCGGACCCCGGGCTCTGAAGCGTAACCGCTGACGATGCAACCGGGAATACACTCGGATGATGGTGATGACATAGGAAGATTTGGAGTGGTCCTATTTTACTTTGCAGGAAACCACACATTACAAATGTAGTTGACATCATCTAAACATCTGCCTGCGAAAGTCTTAATTCATAAAATGCTAAATTAAATAATTGTTTTTCTTAGTATAGACACAGAATACATAAGAGTCAAACAGAATGGTCTCTCACAGCGTCTCCCGCAAATTGGCGTCCCCGCACCTCTCCCCCGCACTTTGTGAGCTTTGACAGCTCCAAACCAGGGTTTAATTACTAGCCGCACGCAATACGCGACGTGTATTGTCTTGAGAACTGTCAACCAATAGTAACCATCATGATGAGAAGGTGCGCGTATAATAATTGTTTATCCACCCAATACTCTAAAGAACGTATATTTCATACATTTCCAAATGATGAAAACTGGTAAGCAAAGCAACAATATAATTTCACGTTATTACCCAGCAACCATCTTGATATATATACCCTTCTCGCTCTCTCGCATTGGCGGGAGATACACAAGAGCGAGAAGGCCTCGCTCACAGGTAATCACATAGGTACACGCAGATGCCAATTAGACATGCTGTTCGTATAAGCGTGATAAACATTTTTATTGAATTTATTCATATAATTACCGTATAGTTTTGCGCCGAATATGCAAATTACTATATTACAATAGTGAATTAGTGAAATTGTTAAAATCAGTAACAAAATAAGACTTGTGGCGCCATCTATACTCATACATGTAAGATATTGTTCTGTCTGTGGTTTTCAATAAACGTCAGTTGTGAACTAGCATCTCTGTGTTTCATTATAGGTTATGGGCCACACGCAAGTTATTTATAATTTTGGTGAAAATAGATAGTGTAAAATGTCGACAAATTTAATTTCAAGTATTGCTAAACTAAAAGGCAGAGAAAATTATGAAGATTGGGCGTTTGCCGTGGAGAACTACCTAATATTGGAAAACATGCAACAATGTATCTCGACCGGCGGCGATGCTAACGACGCAAAGGCGAAAGCCAAGATTGTTTTAACAATAGATCCCAGTTTATATGTACACGTTAAAACAGAATCAACTGCTATGGGACTGTGGACGAAGTTGAAAAATCTATTTGATGATAATGGCTACACGCGGCGCATCGGATTGCTTCGTAACCTCATATCAATACGTCGTGAAAATTGTGAATCTATGTCTCAATACGTGACTTCATTATTGGAAACAAGTCAGCGATTAAATAATACAGGATTCAAGATTAGTGACGAGTGGATCGGGTCTTTATTGTTGGCGGGATTGCCAGAAAAATTCGAGCCAATGATTATGGCGGTGGAGCATTCGGGCATTGAATTGACAGCGGACGCCATTAAAGCTAAGTTGTTAGATATGGAGGACGGAAGTGAAGTTGGTACTAGTTCCACGCAGAATGCGTTTGCGACGAAAGGTTGGCAACATAAAAAAAGGAACCAAACGCATAGACCAACGTCATCACAAAATGTCAACGTCAAATCAAATGTCAGATGTTATAAGTGTAAACAATTGGGACATTTTATGAATAAGTGTGAAAATACTCCGAAAAGCAAGGAATCTAACGCATTCAGTGCAGTATTTCTCAGCGGTAACTTCAATCAAACGGATTGGTATGTTGATAGCGGTGCCAGTTGCCATTTGACGTCTAAAAAAGACTGGTTGTTGAACACAACAAAACACCAAGTTGAAGAGATTATCATCGCTGATAAAACGAAAATTCCTGTTGAAGGCTGTGGAGATGTGCAAATAACTACAGTTGTTGAAGATACCGAGCACGAGAATACAGTGAAGGAAGTGTTATATGTGCCTAACTTGGCTACAAACTTGTTATCTGTGAGCAAATTGATTAGCAAAGGAAACACAGTGGCATTTGAAACTAAACACTGTTATATCTTCAACCAAAAGAATAAACTTGTGGCCACTGCAGATTTGATTGGAGGTGTGTACAAACTGAGAATCAAGCAAGTTGATTGTTTGTTGACTTCAGTGTCCGGATGTGTATGGCATAGAAGATTCGGTCATCTTAACAGCAAAGACCTCAACGTTATGAGAGATGGAGCTGTACAAGGAATGTCATACACGGACAAGGCTTATGTTAGTAAGACAAACTGCATTATATGCTGTGAAGGGAAGCAGGCCAGGTTACCGTTCACACATGTCGGTAACAGAGGCAAGGAGCTACTGGAAGTAGTACATGCAGATGTTTGTGGACCTATAGAAGCCAGATCTATCGGAGGAAAGAAATATTTCTTGCTATTTGTAGACGACTACAGTAGAATGGCATTTGTTTATTTCTTAAAGACGAAAGATGAAGTATTCTCATATTTCAAACAATTTAAGGCGTTGGTGGAAAATCAGACTGGTAAGAAGCTGAAAGTGTTCAGGACAGACAATGGAACTGAATTTTGCAGCAAGGTGTTTGAAGATTACTTACAACAAGCTGGCTGTATACACCAGAAAACTTGTCCGTATTCACCGGAACAGAACGGCCTATGTGAACGTTTGAATCGCACAGTGATAGAAAAGGCAAGATGCTTGTTATACGATGCAAAACTACCTAAGCGTTTTTGGGCTGAAGGAGTGAACACAGCTGTTTATTTACGAAATAGGTCGATTGCATCAGGATTGAACAACAAAACGCCCATGGAGATCTGGACCGGAGCTAAGCCAGATGTCAGCCACCTACGCATATTTGGAAGCAAAACCATGGTACACATTCCAAAAGAAAAAAGATTAAAGTTAGATAGAAAAGCAACTCAGTGTATACTTGTCGGATACTCAGACAATGTGAAAGGGTACCGAGTTTACAATCCCAACAATGACAGTATTACAATAGCAAGAGATATTGTTGTGATTGAGGAGGGGATTGAACAGAAGCAAGAAGTGATACACATTGACATTAGTGAGAGCACTAATGATATTTTTCCAATGAAGGATGAAGCGATGAATGGACCCGAAAGTGAACAGTGGAAATTAGCCATGCAAAGTGAATTTGAATCATTTGAGGACAATGATGCCTGGGATTTAGTTGATGTTCCGCCCAGTGGCACAATTGTACAGTGTAAATGGGTTTTTAAAAAGAAACTAGATACTGATAATAAAGTTAGGTATAGAGCAAGGTTAGTCGCCAAAGGTTTTACACAAAGACCAGGCATTGATTTTGATGAATGTTTTTCACCTGTTGTGAGGCATTCCACATTGAGGTTATTGTTCGCTTTAGCAGTTCAATTTGAATTGGATATTTGTCATTTAGACGTAAACACTGCATTTCTGAATGGTTTTCTAAAGGAAAATGTATATATGATGAAGCCACCAGGTTTTCAATATACCAATGATGATGTAAATAAGGTTTTGCGCCTTAAGCGTGCTATTTATGGTTTAAAACAATCGTCAAGAGCATGGTATCAGCGAGTCGATTTATTGTTACAATCTTTAGGGTATAAAAAATCCAAACTGGAACCATGTCTGTTTACAAAGATTAATGAAAATTTGAAGATCATTATTGCACTGTATGTTGACGATTTCTTTGTCTTCTCGAATAATGAAAAAGAAACTGTAATGTTGAAGGAAAGTTTGTCATCAAAGTTTAAAATCAAAGATTTGGGATGTATAAGGAATTGTTTGGGTATGAGAGTAAATGTAAATAAAAGAGAAGGTACTATTACTATGGACCAAGAAGGCTATATTGAAGAATTGTTGTCAAAATTTAATATTTCTGAATGTAAATCGGCAGAGACACCAATTGAAGCTAGACTTAATTTGACAAAAAGTGATGTATGTGATAAAAAAATTCCTTATCAGAAACTTATTGGTTCACTTATGTATATAGCTGTGCTTACACGCCCTGACATTGTTTTCTCTGTAAACTTCTTGAGTCAGTTTAATAACTGTTATAGCTATGAACACTGGTCCTATGCAAAGAGAATCTTAAAGTACTTAAAGAAAACTAAATCATACTGTTTAAAATTTTCAGCTAGTGGAAATAAACAATTAGAAGCTTTTGTGGATGCCGACTGGGCAAGTAATGTCATAGATCGCAGATCTTACACAGGATATTTTTTTAGGTTGTCAAATTGTGCAATTTCTTGGGAAACCAAAAAGCAGGCAACTGTGGCTTTATCCAGCACTGAGGCCGAGTATATGGGAATTTCTGAATGTTGTAAAGAGGCTGTTTACTTGCGTAATCTGGTAATTAAAATAGTGAATGAATTGTATCCAATACCTATTTTCAATGACAATCAGTCAGCCCATAAATTATCGGCTAATCCAGTCTACCATAAGCGGTCCAAACATATAGATGTGCGGTACCATTTTTGTAGAGAAAAAGTAGCTAGCGAAATTGTAAAAATTAAATACATACCTACTTCGGAAATGCCCGCAGATCTATTGACTAAGGGATTATGTAAAATGAAACATTATAAATTTCTATCAATGTTTGGTTTATTTGGTAATGCATAATGTAAAGTATTTGATGAGTATAATGTGGAGGATGTACCTATGTATTTTGTTAAGTGGGGGTGTTAAAATCAGTAACAAAATAAGACTTGTGGCGCCATCTATACTCATACATGTAAGATATTGTTCTGTCTGTGGTTTTCAATAAACGTCAGTTGTGAACTAGCATCTCTGTGTTTCATTATAGAAATAAGTGCGTTACATTATAAATGACTCAATAATAATCAGTAAAGTGAACTAATGGTGAAATGGACAATGGACATAATGAAAAATATTTGTGAAGTGATATTATGTAGCTGTTTCCGACTTTCCTGTAACATTTAATACATATAAAACAGAATATTTTTTACGTCATAGTGTTCGCAAATCTTCCGGTATGGAAAAATATAATCGTAAATATGTCGAACTCGTTAGTAGGTGAGTATTAAAATAATTCTGCGGTGCGACCCTAAGTATAAAACTCACACATCGACGTGTGTACAGATAAATTGTTTCGTTTGTAGTAGTAGTAGGTATATATGTTACTCTGAATCAATGGAGAGTCATACCAGTGGTATAGAGTCAACTTGAAACTTTTAACAATTGACCACAAAATATTGTGCGAACTGCTAAAGTTCACTCCCGTTAAGAGCAATCATCGTCAGCCGCCAGCAAACTGCAAATAAGTGCGCTTCATCAATCAAAGATCGGTAGTTCTTTTTTTTGCCAAAAAACACCAAATCCGCGAGTGAAAGCGGCCGGGTGAAATATCGACATGTCTCGTTAATAGCGTATTGATATAAATTAATGAGAGTACACAGCTAACATCTACGCTTATATGCAATATATTATTATGGCAAATATGCAAGCCCTGTGTGGGCTCACTCTGCACACGCAAAAGAGGTAGACATAGCTCTTAACGACTCACGATAACAAGCACTCTTAAGCCAACACTTCGGTCCCACCTGTATACCTTATCCGGCATTGCTCCGCCAAGTGTCAGACGTGATGTGGCAAGTGCAGTGGAATAATCTAAGCAGGTAAACGACAAAAGGCACCTACTCTACGGACAGACTCCGCCACCAGCACGTCTCAAGAGTCGTAACAGCTTTCTCAGGCAGCCAAGCATACCAGCAATAGAGGCTTCTAATTCAAAAGTTGTGAGGTGGATAAACAAGTATCCACCTTACGAGTCAAATATCCCACCTGCTGAAAAACTCCTACCGGGTAGAGACCTCCCCTGGTAAGTCTGGAAGTCTCTCAATAGACTCCGGGCTGGTGTTGGGAGGTGTCGGAAAAACCGAGTTACGTGGCGTCACGCTGATAACGACCTCTGCGACTGCGGTGCCATTCAGTCGATGGACCACCTTCTGTCATGTCCGAGCTGCCCTACGTCATGTACAATAGAGGACCTTAATAAAGCCAACGACAGAGGGATCGCTGTGGCCACATACTGGTCACAGGTAATTTGAAATTGAAGCTACAGTGTAACCATTTCGACTCGATAAGAAGCAGACATCTACGCTACTGCGTCTCACCAGACTTGTGACACCACACAACGAACGTTTTGCGGAAGTGTTCCAAACTGACGCATTTTTTAAATTGATCGTATGTGAAGGATTTGCACGAGTGGTCTTGACCTCTCATAATGCTGACATTTACAGCAAACAAACGTCAAAGAAATCTTTCATTGAGAATCCGTTCCCTTTCACCCGCATTTTTTTAAATTATTTTGAATTGTTTAGAAACTCATAGACAAATTTATGATATTTTCTGCGTAATACAATATTACTTATCGCTGACACGATGGTTTCAAAATTACGATGCCATACGTATCGGAACGCGAGCGGTGAGTTGGAAAACTACACGTTTTGTGTTTCGCTCCAGGCGAAAAATAGCACTCCAGGATCTTTACTCCAAAAGCGGCACGACCGACGTACGTAGCTACGAGTCCGTATGATTATGGTTTGACATAGAAACACAGAAAAAAGCGGAAACAGAAACTGGCAAGCGAAGCGTTGGACACCCACCCAGAAGGTGGTCAGGTGACCTAACCAAAATCGCTGGAAAGCGTTAAATGCAGGTCGCTCTAGATCAGTTATTTTGGTTTTTAAACATACAAAACTTTTACATTTTATACTTGGTAGGCGGTATTCAGCCGCCCGCCATGTTGACGACATCAAACCAGCAATTTTTGGGTCTACTCCTATCGGCTCCCAAGGTAGCGTGACCCGGTTTTTTTTGTTTGCCGGTTTCTTCAGGATGTGACCCTAGGCAATTTTCTATAATCCGTCTCCTATGTCACGCACGCACATGAAAGCGTGTGCTACGAGTATACCTATACACTCCACATTTTACAGTATCGGCTGAGCCTGAAATATTGCAACTCTGTCCTGACCTATTTTTTTAATCACAACTTTATCACGCTTGCTCGTTACGGCTTTGCACGCCTGTAGAAAGTTCGATAGCCAAGCGGGCTAACGTTACGCATGTTACCCCGATCCCCTTGTAAAGTTATAACCTGAGTTGAGTTATAAACTGAGTTTAATGTACTTGTATAAAGTTATATAAGGGGCAATAGGTTGGGCTGGTATGAACATGTTATGAGGGGATAAGATAGTCACATTACAAGACGGGTTTTAAAAATACAAGTTCAAAATACCCGGAGACCAGACATCAAGTGATGTCTGGTCAAAGATGTCATCTACTTGATGTCTGGTCTCTGGGTATTTTGAGCGTGAGGGAAGATAAATATATAAGGAAAATCACACTGATTAAGCTAGCCACAAATTAAATTTTTAAACTTGTGTTATGGGATACTAACTCAACGATACTATATTTTATGATAAATACATAATTAGATAAACACCCCAGACCCAGGACAATTTTAAAAAGGCCGTTTACCGACTTGCATGGCTGGGTCCATCGAACCCAGAACCTCTGGATTAGCGGTCTAGCGTGTTAACCATTACGCCACGGAGGTTGTCGATAAGTAAGTTGATGCCTTTGATCTAACAAAAAATCTGTTACATATACATTTAATATTCTAAAACTATTTGAAGGCTGTATTCAGACCATAATACTGACAAACTATTCTCAAGGTACAAAAATATTGAAATATTAAATAGTAGATTGTTGCACCGAGCAGAAAGTAAGTTATTATTGCACCGAGTGCTTCGAGGGCTTTAAAAAGCACAAGTGCAATATAAATTACTTAAGGCTGTACCTATATTTTCCGGGGTCCAGTGCTGCCATTTAAAATAAATCATTTGAAAGAAATCGGAGACATTTAAAATTTTGCTACTACGAGTACCAAGCCCTAGATAACCTTTCAAAGTATTTTATGAACTAATGTTTACGAAAGTTAAGCAACCCCGGCGTGGTCCGTACTTGGATGGGTGACCACAAGTGTTACAAAAATTTCTCGAGCTCCTCGCTACGTGCTTCAGAAGGCACGTAAAGCGTTGGTCCCGGCTGTCATTGTATGGCAGTCGTCAAGCTATGTCAGATGCCTTTAGGTAGCTTGAAAAATCTGGCACCCGTGTTGGCCACTTACACACACGAAAAACCAAAAAACAAACTGAACGCATCGTATATCTAGGCTAGTTTTTTGATAGATGAGCAATTGTACCAGGATAGCATAAGTCTGCAGGAGTTTACTTCTGCAGACTTATGCTATCCTGGTACTTTTCCTTCATAATTCTCGTTCACCTAGTTCTAAGAGTAAGCGAAAGAGACAATATCACTTTCCTCTTTCACTCTATCTCTCCACCGATACATCGATTTAAAAAAACTAAACAGTGCAGTAAAGGATTTCCATACATTTTTTCTGTTCTAGAGCAGCAAAGTTCCACTTTGTGCTGCATATATAGTGCAGTTATGATATTATAGAATTGCAGCGTAGTTTGAAGAAAAATATCTTTTGACCTCCCATACTTAAAAGTTGACCAGACCAGTTGAAGTTGTTGAGCTGATCCAAATTTAAAAAAAAATCACATTTTTTTTCATATTTGACTTATTTTGATATAAGCTTCTTAAGGCCGTACTTGAATTTTCCGGGGTCCAGTGCTGCCCCCATTTAAAATAAATCATTTCAAAGAAAACGGAGACATAATTCAAAATTTTGCTACTACCAAGTCCTAGATAACCCTTCAAAGTATTTTATGAACTACTGTTTACAGTTTATAATGAGAACGTTAAGCTTTACTACGCACATTAGCCAAAAGTGGCCGTTTTTCGCAAATGTGCGTAGTAAAGCTTAACGTTCTCACTTTAAACTGTAAACAGTAGTTCATAAAATACTTTGAAGGGTTATCTAGGACTTGGTATTAAATGATGTCTCCGTTTTCTTTAAAATGAATTATTTTAAATGGGGGCAGCACTGGACCCCGGAAAATTTAGGTATGGCCTTAAGGAAAGATGTTCAGAATCATGAACTGAATCTACCCTTTAGATACTTTCAGTATATTTTGTAAGACCTTATATAAGTAATCATCATCAGAGCGTATTCCCGGTTGGATCCTCAGCGGTAACGCTTCAGAGCCCGGGGTCCGCTACCTAACCTAGGTGATTTGACGAGGTCACTGGTTTTACACAGACTGCCTTCTGATCTTCGCAACCCAAAGAGTAGACCAGAACAAATCCTAGGATAGGTTTAAACAATAGCTAGATTGCGTTCGGGACCCACAACTTTATGTACCTTCCGAAGCATGAATAATTTTTCTTTTTAAATAATCAGGTGATTCAAGCCTGCATCCTAACCAGACTAGAAATAACTTAATACAAAGTATGCTTTCAAGTTGGATTTGAACCCACGATCTATGGATAACAAGGCAAACGCCTTGGCCCTTGACCTAATGATGTAATATATAAGTCAACGCCTTGACCACTGGACCACGAAGGCAGTTAAACGTTATATAAGTATCTGACATAGTTTTTCTTCTGGTTAGTATATTTCTAGAGAAACGTGGCTACGTCTCAAAGTGTGTCAAGCTAGGAGCCACTTACAGCGAGTCACGCTAAACAAGAAATGTTTTGTTTCTCCTGCAGCGACTAAAACATAGCACCCCTATCTGTTACCGGGAAGACAAAACGCTGTTCGCTTCATCTTGAAGCATACAGCGTTTTGTTTTCCCGGCTTGTTTGACTTAGACAAGAGGCTGGGGAAAAGAGAAAATTCTAAAGACGTGAAGATTTCAATATGTAATATAAAGATAATAAGTTTTTTATTAAAAAAAAAACATTTTTTGTACAAGCTTTTATCGTGAGACCAAAGATCTTGTCGACACAAAACAAATAAGCACACACTCAACGGGGTTGCGTCCATTTTTTACGGAGTTCTTATGGCCACCTTCCAGCTCCAACATCAGATAAGCCCCAAGTCATCATAATATTGCATTGTCACGCGATATACGTATGCGCACAAAATTTCAGCTTAATCAGATAAATATCAGCTTCAAAATTGAGTTGCAAGATTCCACCCAAACAAACATAGACAAATACATACATTGCAAGTTAAATAAAAGCTTGTAAAATGACAACCTAGATTCTCAACTGGAGATCCGATGGTGTGATAGAACGTTACTTTTATTATATCAGAAGTTTCCAGCTGTTGCGCTGCATGGTCACGCTTGTGCCAGTTCCCATTGTGACAAACTATAGCAATACTAAAAGTCCGACCGTTATCTGTTCAGTGTGTGAACAAAACAATATTTTCAAATACATCAAATACGTCATCAAGTTTTCTTCCCAAACGGGATATATCAAGCTTTTAACGTGATTACTAACATGCTAAATATAAAGAAAAGACTGAGAATATACCAGTTGCTTCTCTTCCCGCGCTGATCGTAAAAGTCAATCGACGGAATGGATGAGAATCTGAATCATGTTAATAGGCGATCCGGCTAGCAACCCATTACCATTTTGATTTCGTTTTTCCATCACGCTAAAAGTAGCCTTTGAGTCTTACAGCCCTGAGCTCTGACTCCCCCATTAGTGAAAAAGACGTGATAATGTCTGTTTAATGTGATTATGGGTGTGAAGGTGGAAAAAAGGGGGAAAAAAGTAAGGAGTTGCTAGCCGCATCGCCTATTATAATGATTCGTATTTCCGATAGAAAAAAAACACGAATATACCTCTAATTTTAATAAACTTTATCTGTAAATAACAAAAAAAAATTTATAGGATTTTCTTTATCACGATATCAGAAAGTAAGTTTTTTTTAATAAAATTTACATATTGTAAGCAACATAAAACATCATTACGAGCATAAAACGTACGCTCAGTTCAATTTAATTCAATTAAAAATATCTTTATTATCATAGGATATTTAAAATATCTCTTAATAATAGTCACTTTGTTTTGCACAAAAGTTGACGTCAAATCGTTACTTACAGCTAAGTTTATTCCGCTTTCTAGGCGCAAGTGCAGAAGAAGCGGCAACAAACTGCACTGCACGTTTTCTCCAAAGACGTCAACTGACAAACTTAAAACTTAAATTAGTCATACGGATGGACTGAGATTACATTGTTTGTTTTGTTATAATTAAATAGAATTATAAGAATTACGAAATTTAAAATAATGACAATTTGTAAATTTAGTATGTACCAATGTACCTAAATTATGACATGTCTACAAACCTTTAAGAGGGACCCGCGCCAAGCTCAAGCCAGACTTTTTTGTCTTTAAGATAGTCATCGGTCCTATAATAAGCCTTCTCACACAGTAGGTACTTTTTATTCGCGATACGCGCGGCATTAGCCGCTGCCCGTCGTCACCATGAGCTCGAAAAAGCTTGTGGCTAACGATATACTCGCGTTCCTGGAGAAGCAACTGGATTGCATGGATGAAGTCAGTGTGATCCAGATTTGCACGAGCAACTGGAAGGAAGAGGAGATCCGCAGCGCGAAGGTGCTGCTGTACGAGTCGCTTGCCATGATCGACCGAATGCCGTCTCGCAGGAGAGACGAAAAGGGAGAGAGGAGTCTCCAGGACATCATCCGGGTGTTCAAGGAGACAGATACGGAAGAATGGCCCGTTATGTTTGTGGTGACTGCCCAAGGGCTACACTCCCTACCGCCGGTGACATTTGACCATGTTGACGTTACCAGGCTCCTCAAGGATATCACAACGCTGAAATCAAGCCTGGCTAACCTGCAATTGAAGTTTGATGCATCTCAAGTAACCATCAATGATTTACGTACGGAAATTATTGAATTAAAAAGCAATAAATCCGTATGTAGGTCACCCGATGCCTCGAACAACAACCCGTGCTGTCAAGCGCTTGACGCAAGTTTTGCATCAGCGAAATTCGACTCGCCGCCGGTCAACGCCATCGGTCGTCATGCGACACCCCGCCCCGCACCCCGTGCTTCCCCTGCACCCGTGACGAACGTAAGCACACCAACATCTTGTACTTACGCAACTGCTGCCAACCAATCTCCCGGGTAACAGCAGTTACCCAAACGCAAGACCGAGGCGGTTCCAGAAGTGGCACCGACTCCCGTATCTGGACCTCAAAAGGGTCTTACTGACCAGGATGGCTTCATAAAAGTAGAATGGAAGCGGAAGAAGCCCAGTCCTAGCCGAAATAAGTGCGGTACTGCACTCAGCGGACCCAAGATGCTCCTGCGTGCTGCCGTGCCTACGACCATGCTGTATGTGTCTCGCCTTCATCACTCCACTAAGATCGAGGAGTTGGTCGAGTACATCAGAGTGAAGACCCATTTGACCCTGAGGGTGGTAAAGTTGGAATCGCGTCACAACGTGAATTTTAATTCATATGTGGTGCGAGTTCCAACCGATCAGCTGGCGACCTTTACTAAGGAGGATTTCTGGCCGAAGGGTGTCGTGTTCCGGAGATATCGTGGACGGTTACCTGACACCAGTACAAGTGCATTGCGTCACAAAGATAATAAATAAGTTGTTTATATTTTATATGTATGTTAGTCAGTAAGGTATTTATGCTATGGGCCTATAATATTGTAATAATATTATTATGCTGCCTGAAATAAATGATTTATTATTATTATATATAAGCTTTGAATTTTCTGTCTGGCATATCAAGGACCAATTCTGGCAATTTATTATAAAAAAGTATACACTTTCCTATATAAGACTTACTAACTGTTTTCAGCCTGTAATACGGGCTAACTAAGTCATTCTTATTACGTAAATTACTATCTGAACTGAACATGGAAATATTTTTCCGTACATACATGCAATGAGAGTCAGATCTGGTTTTTTTTTTCAACTTCTGTATTTTCCAAAGTTAATTAGGTACCAAAGTTATTACTATTGATCTTAAATGATAGCTAATTAAGTAGATTTTGTTGTGAGGCGGTTGCAAGAAATATTTTATTTTGTAATAATTCTTTATTTGCATTTTCGCTTAAGTGACTCCCATTACCCCATTTTACCCTACTATCTAAATGGTTGTCGCTTTCCGATGATTCCCGCCTATTCACTCTGCTCGAATCACCCGCATTCGCTTTGTGAAACGATAGCTAGATTGTATTTTATACCTACTTTGTAGGTATATTAGAGCTAGAGTGATATTTTTTACAGTTGCCCCAAA
This sequence comes from Acrobasis repandana, assembly GCA_963576875.1. Taxonomy (NCBI): domain Eukaryota; kingdom Metazoa; phylum Arthropoda; class Insecta; order Lepidoptera; family Pyralidae; genus Acrobasis; species Acrobasis repandana. Next base: position 13,989,672 of record OY756236.1, read on the forward strand.
AATAAGTCTTATGTTTACATGGTTCATGTATGTAGGTACATACATGAACCATGTCATATGTCATACTTAGTCATGGTGGAATAAACAAAACTTACATAGGTATGTAAGTTTTGTTTATTCCACCATGACTTGCCTGCCTGAATATATTTGAATATACGGGGTATCGTTACAATTTATATGCCATGTAATTTTTTTTTTAAACTCTTTTTTTTAATTCCTGTTTTATTCTTTGGAGTTAGGAGCAAGAAGGTAAAGCGATACTTTTACCTGAATATCACAGAAACAGTATGATTAAACTTTTTTCCCCTAAAAAGGGTGATTAGGTATCAAAGGTTTTCTTCTCAAAAAATTGATATTTGTAATATCAGTTTCAAAAAAGAGTGGAAAATAGTTGAACATAAATATCTATCTATACCTAATTAAGAAGGCAAGCCAATCACACGCGTCGGCAAACTTCCCGAATTGAGATAATGCTGTCCATTATTTATACGCGGCCCGGACGGATCCCTTAATTTCCAAACAGCGTGGTTACCGCAATGCGGAGGTCGACGGAAGAAGGAGATACGTAAATAAATTATTTATTGGTCCGCCATCGTTACAGAAAATCTGTGACAGCCGAAAAGAGGAAGATAAGGATCTGCAGCCTGCATCTAGCGCTTCCCAGCGACCTTGGTCAGGTCGTCTGACCACCTTTTGGGTGGGTGTCCTACGCCTCGCTTACCAGTGCGCGGTCGCCATTCGAGAACCTCTTTGCTCCATCAGTTCGTCGCGCTGTGTCTGCCCACTGTTACTTCAACGAGATAACCCGCTCGGCTATCTCATGCATGACTTACCTGGGCTATATCGGTGTCATTTTTTGTTTTTTTACGAATTTCCTCATTTCTGATTTGATCACGTAAAGAAACACCTATCATAGCCCTCTCCATAGAGCGTTGAGTGACCTTGAGTCTTCTTATGAGACCATTTGATAGTAATGGTGCTCCCACACTGCTATTAATAAATGTTGACAAAAATTAATAATAAATCTTTAAAAAAAAAGTCCATCCAAAACAAAATTTCGTTTATTAGGGTTCCGTACCCAAAGGGTGGAAACGAGACCCTATTACTGAGACTTCGCTGTCTGTCCGTCTGTCACAGGGCTCTATCTCGTGAACCGTAATAGCTATACATCTGAAATTTTCACTGATTATGTATTTCTGTGGCCGCTATAACAACAAATACTAAAAATAAAAAAAGTTGAAAATTAAAGGAGTTCGTCATACAAAAAACGTGTTTTTTTAGGGTTTTTAACTAGATCCTAATAATGGCATTAACTAGATACTTGAAATTTTCACAGATTATGTATTACTATGGCCACTATAACAAAAAAGACTAAAAATTAAAAAATTAAAAAAATTAAAGGGGTCGTCATACAAGAAACGTGTTTCTTCAGAGTTTTAAAACATTGTACGGTGTTACGGAACCCTTCATGTACGAGTCCGACTCGCACTTGCCCGTTTATTTACTAATATTTATGTGGATAGCAATTCCAAAAAATTTTCTGGTTAAAAAGTCACCCTGTATTATTCTAAATCGTGTTGTGAATGAACGTAACAGTTTCCAACAGGAAAAGATGGAGAAAACTGACAGAATGTCCACTTTAACCACTATACTTACTGAAAATGAGAACGGAGTCGTAACATGATTCTTGCTAATGGGCTATTTTTCGGACCTTCATTGTCTCTAACGAGATTAGTAACGAGATCGAAATTACACTGTCACGAATTAGAGTAAAATAAGTTTAACCCTAGAGTAGGCGCGCTATCCCTGCGTAACATCAAATATATACACGCGTATAATAAATAATATAAAATAATAGCTGATCAATTTTTAATAACGTATGTATGTAAGTATATACATATGTTGTATGTAATAGGAAGACATAGCTAAGATTTGTGTTATTACTTAAAAGCCATAATACAAGTTGTTCCTTATGGTGACCCGCTTGTTCGTTTGCCGTCCTATAACATAAAAAAAGCACTGTGCCATCACCAATCACAAACAATTTGCCATATCTTTTCTTATCTTTTATCTTAACCCGTAATCAGAATACATTATGGTATTAATTAAGCAGAATACTTTGATTAAATGTTGACTATAGAATATAGATAGAAGGACTATAGAAGAAAAAGAATATCAAAAACAGTGGCAATAAGGAATATGCATGTACTCGTAATACCAATTCGGCTTATGTTTTTATTTAACAATTTCTACGTTACCACGCCCAGTTAATTATTTTTCTTATTGACTCTTATTTTGATTAGAAATAAATTATTGAAAATATGCAAATATTGCGCGGGAACTTTTGACAAACAAAAGGGAAATGAAGACAAAGTTCACAAAAAGGAATTGACAAGTTCGGGTGCGTTCGGTAGGACTGTCCGTCCATGTTGTTTGACTATCGATGACATTCGAAATGTATGTACTTTTATACGAGAGGTTTAGCAAACATCACTGGCTGATAATATCGAAAGTACCCAAAAAAGAAAAACATGCTTTGACAGCTTCTGTCTCTAGCGGATATTGCAGACTTTGACGTCATATTTTAAAATGACGTGTTTTAGTTGTTATAATCTACTTGCTATTTTTAATATTTTTTTCTACACCATATACATGTTTTTCGGCACTGATTTTTTTTTGCGGCTATTTCTTGACGAGTACTATCGATTAAAAATATAAAAAAATGCATGCATACTCTCTATTCCGGGGTTTGGAGGACACGTTAAGTGGTTGGTCCCAGCTGTCATCATTGGATAGCAGTCATTTAAGGCACAGTGTTAAGGTAAGGTAGCTTGGAAAATCTGATACCAGTGTAAGTACACAAAAACAAGAAACTGAAAACAAGCTAAGATGAGAGAAATGGGGGTAAAAAACCTTAGTAAAAACCCTTGCCCTAGACAGAATCAGACTTTCCCATAAAAGCGTAGTCTAGCTTTTATTTTGTAACGACATGTCCGATTTCAGCGTAAAGTTTTCGACTGTCAAAATATGAACTTAAAGGAAAAGGTAAGGGTGTAGAAGTTTTCCATACTAATCATCGAAATATAATTCTCTAGAAATCTAACGCTCCTACATTCACCGCTTCGATTCTGATTGAAACTAACAGTAATAACAACGAAACATCATAGACAAACATACATGCGATTGGTTGCGACAAGGTCACGCACGCGTCATCGTCGCGTCGGTCGGGCAGCCGGCTACTCGACCGACGCGGTTTGGCAATGAGCGGTGAGGTGTCAACAGACGCCAAGTATGGATTATTAAAATGTTTATTTACTTACATATGAAAGGCGAGTCCTGTGTTTTTCATTTCTTGCTTCTACACCCTGTTAGCCCTAGCGATATAATAGATGCTTTTAAACAGTTAAATTTTAAAAAATCAGAAGATCACTGGGGCATGTCAGTAGCCGTAGTAAGTCATATTATACACATAATTGCTGCCGATTTAGCTTTCATATTTAACGAATGTATTGATGAAGGCATATTTCCTAACTTAATGAAATGTAGTAAACTAATCCCCTTATTCAAAAAAGGAGAAAAAACAGACCCTGGCAACTACAGACCTATCTCTATTCTGCCAGTTTTGAGTAAGGTGTTCGAAAAGATAATGCTCAATCAAATGCTACTTCACTTTAAGACCAATAATCTGTTCCATAGCCAACAATACGGCTTTACTGCTGGAAAATCGACCACCGATGCAGGAGTAGCACTTATTACTAATATCTACGACGCGTGGGAAAACAGAAATGATGCAATTGGATCATTTTGCGATCTTTCTAAAGCATTTGATTGCGTTGATCATCCAACACTTTTGCTCAAATTTCGTCAATACGGTTTTGATGATAAGTCAATTAAATTAATAGAATCTTACTTAACAGATAGGCTTCAAACTGTTGATATAAACGGCGTAAAATCACACGGGTCTAATGTGAAAATGGGCGTTCCGCAAGGTTCAATTCTAGGACCGTTCCTTTTCTTAGTTTATGTCAATGACTTGCCTTACATGGTTGAGAAAGAGGCTGACATGGTGCTGTTTGCTGATGACACCTCGCTAATATTTAAAATAGATCGACATAACAGTGATGCTAGCGCGGTGAACAGCACCTTATCTTTAATTTCTGATTGGTTTTCGGCCAATAACCTCATGTTAAATGCGAACAAGACCCAATGCATTCGATTCTCTCTTCCTAATGTGAATCAAGCCTGCGTTGACATACTAATTAATGGCCAGAAACTTGATCTGGTTGAAAGTACTACCTTTTTAGGAATCACAATTGATTCGAAACTTCAATGGGGCGCTCATATAACTAAACTTTCTAATAGGCTTAGCTCTGCGGCTTACGCTGTTAGGAGAATAAGACAATTGACAGATGTAGCAACTGCTAGACAAGTCTACTTTAGTTACTTTCACAGTCTAATGTCTTACGGGATACTTCTATGGGGGAGTGCAGCCGACATTCAGACTATTTTTCTTTTACAAAAAAGAGCAATTCGTGCTATTTACGGTTTTAATTATTCAAGGAAATAGGTATACTTACTTTTGCATCACAATTCATATTTGAAAATATAATGTATGTAAGGAAAAATATTTCCATGTTCAATAAAGTAAGTGATTTTACAGATAGAAATTTACGTAATAAGAATGACTTAGTTAGCCCGTATTACAGGCTGAATACAGTCAGTAAGTCTTTTATGGGGAAGTGTATACTTTTTTATAATAAATTGTCAGAATCGGTCCTTGATATGCCAGACAGAAAATTCAAAGCTTATGTAAAGAAAGTACTTTGTGAGAAGGCTTATTATAGGACCGATGACTATCTTAAAGACAAAAAGGTCTGGCTTGAGCTTGGCGCGGGTCCCTCTTAAAGGTTTGTATACTTAGACATGTCATAATTTAGGTACATTGGTACATACTAAATTTACAAATTGACATTATTTTAAATTTCGTAATTCTTATAATTCAATTTAATTATGACATAATAAACAATGTAATCTCTGTCCATCTATATAACTAATTTTAAGTTTTTAGTTTGTTAGTTGACGTCTTTGGAGAAAACGTGCAGTGCAGTTTGTTGCCGCTTCTTCTGCACTTGCGCCTAGGAAGCGGCGTAAACTTAGCTTTAAGTAACGATTTGACGTCAACATTTGTGCAAAACAAAACAAAGTGACTATTATTAAGAGATATTATAAATATCCTATGATAATAAAGATATTTTGAATTGAATTGAATTGAACCACTTCACGGCACATGACGGCATTTTTAATGAATCGACTATCGCAAAAACACAGCAATATTCTCTAAGGAAACTTTTTGCGACGCAACCGCACGACTCGAGTGTCACGGCGAACTGTCGCGCCGCGCGGTCATATTTTAAGCCCCACCCACCGCGGTACATATCGCGTGGAAAAAAAAAAGAAAAATTGTTTATTTGGTTACATACTGAACAATATGGTAAATTAACAATTCAGCAACTCTACATTGATGTACTCTACAGGAATGATTTTTCGGGATTAGTTAAGCTTCTAGAGAATTATATTTTGATATTACTAATGGTGAAATATGTTAGTACTCTAGAAATATGATACTCTTTCAAGTTCATATGTTGATTGCGAAAACTAGTTATATGCCTAGATATATTATGACATGCAATTTCTTTAAAATTATAAAATACGCCCGAAAGAAATCTGACCTGTCATTTCATAAAGATTCTTACAGAATGAAAATATATTGAGTCAAGATAAATTACAATACATTAAATTATGTAATTGATAGAGTTCAAATACAATATTTCATTAGTTATGAATGTATTAATTGAGTAATTAAAAATATCAACGTCAGTTTGGTGGTAAGTTTTATTAGCCTATCAGTCCTGTTGGAATAAAGCCCTCTCCCAAAAAAGGGGAAAACTTTTAAAATTACAGTTCGCCTTTATTAGTCGGTAGTTAGAAAGAACTAGGTCAATAAGCAGCCGAGCGTTTAATAAACTGGAAAATATTTCAGGAATTCTAGCCCCCAGCCAGGGCTTTCTTTGCCTCGTATTTCGTTGTTCTAGAATGTTCGTTGTAGCTATTGTGTCTTTAGCATATACGTAAATAAAAGAACACACAGATGGCCGAAATAACTTTTAGATGGTGATGTGTGGCGTTGGGAATATTAGTTAAGATCGATAGATAAAATTATTCATTTGCTGCATTAAAAAACATACAAAAATAGGCAAAGCAAATATAAATATTATGGTTCAAGAGATAGAGCCCTGTGACAGACAGATGGACAGATCGACAGACAGCGGAGTCTCAGTAATAGGGTCCCGTTTGCACCCTTTGGGTGTGAAACCCTAAAAAAGGCATACCGACTGGATTATTTTATATGTGTATGCTACAGCAATACACAAGATATAGTTTTAAAAACTGTACGGAAAAACTCTACCCTTTGTGTTGCGGAGGTCAGACGGCAGTCGCTCTGTGTAAAACCAGTAACCTCGTCAAATCAGCGCACCCCGGGCTCTGAAGCTGAGGATGATGCAACCGGGAATACGCTCTATACAGCGTAGAAGGGACATACCCGTAATAAATCGAACCACGGTCCATAATAGATCCAATAATCATTATAGTATAATGAAATTAAAATAACAACCTTAAAACAAAAAACAAAACTTGGCATTTCCACAAAAAAGTGTGTAGCCCCGATTTTTTTGATTTTTTGACTGTTTTTTTAATATATTGATCTAGTAAAGCCCGCGTGGTTCGATTTATTATGGGTATTTTACGGGTATTTTTATGAGTATGGAAGGGTATACCTTCCATGTAAAACACACCAAATATAAAAATGCTTCCTCTACAACATACTGGAACTTTTTATCTATATTATTCAAGATAAGTTACCCACAAGTAGGGTTGCCAACTTTTATTAGAAGAAATAGAGTATATCTGATTTTAAAGGAGGTAAAAAATATTATGGACCTATCTAAAAGAGTATCATTTATTTTATATTTTTAAAAACATACAGGCTGACTTTTGAAACACTTTCCAAATTTTTGGAACAAGTTCAGTCTATGATACTGAACTATTTTCTATTAAAAAAGTTATTAAAAATCAATAAACAATTTTCGGCCTCCCATACCAATCAGCGCTCAGACAGATGGATTTTGTATGGGACGAAATTTTTTTTATCAATTTTAATAACTTTTTTGTAGTAAGTATTTCAGTATCAAGGACTGAACTTGCTCCAAAAATTTGGACATTGTTGAGGCGAACCATCCGCCACTACAAATCGCTCCGCTCATGGCAGACAGACCGCAGGCCCGTATCACGCGAGCGCTGCATGTACGTCACACCGGTTGCCGGGCGCCCGCGCAGCCGCTCGCCAGTCGTTGCAAGCTTCACCTACGCTTCGCACGTATCGCGCGCTCTCGCTTCGCCGACGCCTACTACTTACCGCGATCTTATTACGAACTATTCTAGTGCTGGTATCGAGTTTATTGTGTGTGCTATATCTTTGCTAAACCGTACTAAGTGTTATAATAAACTTTAATATTTTCATCTTCATCTTCTTTCTTCTTCCTTCATTCTGTGCATCAAACTTTCCTTCATCTTCACTGCTTGCTGCTACACTGCTTCCTGCTGCCCGCATGCTGTTGGAACGTATGCTACGACGACCGCTGATAACACCTAACTACGGGTAACGTACATACTTCCATACTGGTGAATCACGTCGGGGTCACCAGTATGGAAGTATGTACATTACAGAACTACGGGTAATGTATTCATTCTCTGTATTCTGTATGTCTCTCTCCATTCATTGTAAAAAAAGTCACCTTTATTTTTTGTACTTTTGGCAGCACTTGAGAACTTTTCATGGTTTTTAAGAAACTCTAAATTACATAGATCAAGAGCTCATTTTTAATCAATTTCAATGGAGCTCTGTTTCTCTCTTCCCGCCACTTCACATTCTTGAGCGAAAAGACTCAGTAAATGCTGAAGTGGCGGGAACAGGATATTAGCTAATCTTTTTTTTTAAAACAAAGTCCCATTTTTCTGCAGTGGACTTTAACATAATGACATTAGTGGCTGCGTTTAGAAACGTCCGAATGTGGCTTGGGGAATTAACAGTAAATAGTCGACTTTTTTGGTTCTGATAATGTATAATATTATATGACTGGCACTACAAAAAAATAGTAAAGTAAACATTGTGTCAATAAGAGTATTTGAGCATACTCTATTATTGTTATAGATTATAGTGTACGTCTACATGATATAGAGTACAACACTCTATTCTAGAGTACGGTTGGCAACCCTATTCACAAGAGTATGTAAAGAGATTACCTATATTTTTTCTTGTTTCCTCAACTTTTTTTAAGGAAAATGTTGACCTTAAGTGGAGTGGCGTACCACTATCCCTAATTTTGTTACGCGCACTTGTTTTTATATCATAACAGATCTATATTGGGATGATATACATTTGCAATGAGAGGTAGGAAACCTATTTGTGTAATGTATACTGACATGACACAAGCATTTGATTATGTTTATCAAAAGAGATTAATGAACAAATAAAACGCGTATGGTTTTAGGGGTAATGTATTAAATTTAATTGAATCATACCTAGATAACAGGAGTCAGCACGTAGAAATATCTAGTTTATGCGCCAAAACAAAACAAGAAATAAATTATGCATCAGAATATAGAATAAATAATTTTGGTGTTCTGCAGGGTAGTGTATTGAGGCCATTGATGTTCTTCATTTACCTAATGATCTGCCTCAAAACGTACGACAAAAAATGGTGCTATTTGCCGATGATAGTACTGCCATAATTAGATGTGACGACCCAAGTGGATATGAATCTGACATAAATAATACTTTAAATGACATAAAAAACTGGTTGGACATAAATAATTTAAAAATTAATTTACAAAAAACTAAAATCATGCATTTTCATCAGAAGAAATTGCCTCCTAAGCTTAACATAAACTATAATAATCAAAAAATAGAAGAAGTACATACAACAAAATTCCTTGGCCTCACAGTTGATAACAAATTATCTTGGACATCTCATGTTAAACAAGTTTGTACAAAGTTGAGCAAATCGGCCTACGCATTGTTAAGGTTAGCAAAAAAAGTATAATTAGAAATTGCTTTGGTGGCTTATCATGGTTTAGTTACACCACATTTAAGTTATGGTGTAATATTTTGGGGTAACTCGCAAGAAAATGACAAAGTCTTTAAAGCTCAAAAAAAATATATAAGATCAATGTGTGGATTAGAGAAAGCTGTGTACCTTATTTTAAATCGCTGAAACTATTAACATTACCATGTACTTATTTATATGATGGAACCTATGTTTATTTGTAAAATCAAATCCACACTTATTTCCCAAATTCGTTGAAACAAGAAAGAGGACAAAACACTGTAAGATCCCAATATAAACATACGTTGACCACAAGGGGATACAATACTGCAATGATGGATAAAAATGTGATCAGTATGGATCCCATTGTATTTAATTGCCAAATAATTTTAAAACTTTAGATTATATGACATTTAAGAATAAATTAAAATTGCTTTGACTGAAAAATGATTTTATAATGTAAATGACTATTTAAAAGATAATTTGATCTAGGTAATATAATAAATTTTTATTTGTATTAATATTTTGTATCTTCTTTCGGAATCATGGGTCTTTTTGTATTATTATTATTATTTTATTTAATGATAAGATTTTCTTTTAAAACCGTAATATAATGGCTGTAATATTTTGATTTATTTTAAGTTGAGTTGCCATCAATTTGGACT